>JAUESO010000617.1:4720000-5470000 GCA_030914385.1 Drosophila antonietae
CATTGATTGGCATCCCCCACCCAGATCCCATTGATTGTGCTGCAAGAGCAAAGCAGAGCTAAAAACTCTAAGCATACTTTTAGGAGCTGCCTCTCTTTCTGCTTGACGAAAGTATATCGAGTCGAGCCATTCGTTATCAATTATGTAACAATTGTAATTTTAGGAAATGCAATTTTCACAGCCTTTATTCGTTAGTTAGTAGGTAGAGTAAATTATCTGATTGCTCTAGATGATTTATGTCCATATATAAAGAGACGAGAGCTCTTTGACATGGCTCGCTGAAAGCTCAAAGTTTCACTTCTGATCACATCAATTCCAACTGGAGACTAAAGCGTTAAGTAAAGCGAGTAGATCAACTCGTTGCTTTGCCTTTTCTCAAATAATGTCCAATAACTTATCAAATTTCTCTTAAGATCTATTCAGCTTCAGCCCAAGCTGAGTTTTCCCATTCATTACACATCTATACCAACGCCTTACTTTCAGTCCAAAATCACCTCAGATATATCTAAATGCACAATTTGAATATTTATTTTATTTAATTTTAAATTATTTTATT
Organism: Drosophila antonietae; assembly: GCA_030914385.1. Classification (NCBI taxonomy): domain Eukaryota; kingdom Metazoa; phylum Arthropoda; class Insecta; order Diptera; family Drosophilidae; genus Drosophila; species Drosophila antonietae. The sequence continues at coordinate 4,720,557 of JAUESO010000617.1, forward strand.
TTATTTGTATTTTGTAAGTCCTTAAACGGGGTTTGTTTTAGCTTCTGTATACAATTTGTTTGTGTATGTGTGTGCTAATATGTGTGTGTGTGTGTGTATATATATACCTAATCAGAAACCAAAACTAAAACCCAAATAAGACAAAAACTTACAAGTACGCTTATGCATAGAAAAAAAAAAGGTCATTTATAATAAGAATTGTACCATGACAAACAACTCGAATTGCTAACTGGATTTTAGTGTGTTTGTTGTTCGTGTCTGTTGTTGTGTTGTTGTAAGTCGTCATGTTCAACTGTACTTCTCTATATAACGTTGTTGTTATATTATATTGTTCTCTCAGTGATGTTTTTGTTGTTGTTTCTCTTATAGTGTTGTTGTTGTTCATCTGTTGTGTAATGTATCGTTATACATTGTATACAAGCGTTACTCGTAAAATGTTAACTACGCCTAAATTACAGCACAAAAAAAAAAAAAAAAAGATTTGTTTACGTCATTAATTATACAATATTCACGTTTTGTTTTCTTTTTGGATACACATATAATTTTTTGTTTTCTTCTTTGTTATTTCCTGTTTGTGTTTTTTTTTGTTTTGTTTTTTTTTTTTTAATATTAATATTAACATTAATAATTATTAAATACATAAATTGTAGTAGTAACTTTTCATTTTATTTTAGTTTTTATTTTTATTTTTATTTCTGTTTTTATTTTCATTTTTTGTCTGCTGCTGTTGCTGTTGGCATTTTGCGTGTTTCTTTGTTGTAACTGTTGTTGTGCAGTGTGTGTGTGTGTGTGTTTATGAATGCTTTAGTAGCATACTCTTTAGCAGTCATCTAGCCAACCATTTGCATCTCTCTTGTCTGTGTGTTTAGCAAAAGGAAGAGAGAAAGGGAAAAATCTATCGATAGGCCAATCGATAAGCGATCAAATGTGATCACGAGGCCTGCGTAAACGAACGATTTGATTGTTACAAAAAACACAATATATTTTATATACAAAATTAAATAAGATTAAATAAGAATTTTAGAATTTTAGTAGCAAAACTTGAGCAGATCATCATCAAATGCATACATATATATATATATGTATATTCATATATAAAATAGCTTGTGAAGTTCAACAGATGTACAAAAAAATAATAACTTAAATTTCAAATAAACTTTTAAGACTTATATACTACAATTATATTAAAAAAAAAAAGGATTAAATTAAGCAAATGATAAATCGTAAATGTATATGTATGGGGATGTGGGGATGAGCTCTCTCTCTCTCTCTCTGTGTGTGTGTGTAACTTATATATATCAAATAAAAAGTTACGTTAGCTAAGTAGAACTCGACGTATTAGATATTTTAAACACACGCCAAAAAAAAAACCTTTGGGCTATACGATATATATCGATATATACATCTACATATATACATATATCGTTCGTCATATATATATATATGCGTATATATATAGTGTCATATATATATATATATGTCGCCTGTCGACCAGGCATCAGTAATCTTCCGACATCCATCGAGGGGGGCGTCTCTTTCTTTTCTTTGTAAATGGGCGCGAATCTCACTTGGCCAGAAACTCTACGGCGAGTGCCATTTTCTTGGCTGGCGGCAATTCGGCAGTGTTCTATAAAAAGAAACGAGAGACGAGCAAAATGATCATTAGCAAACTTCAAAGCGAGTAAACACTTATAAAATAAATGAGCAAGCTATGGCGAGTAGCTTGCAGCGAGTAAAGCTTCAACGAGTAAGGCTACAGTTAACTAGTGTGAGTGACCAATTAGGTTACTAGCTAACTAACTGTTTATCGCTCTATTGGTAATGAGTGAGTTACAATGATTATATTAAAGGGAGTAAATTGATTAGACTAGCTGCTAATCGCTCTTAATGACAGCGAGTTGACCAGAACTTCTACTAGATCAACTACTAACTAGCTGTTGCATTGCTTTTCACGTACCAATTCGGAGTTGTCACGCTTAGCGGATGACACGTGACTTGATTTGAGCGTTACGGGCGATTCATCACTGTCAGCTAATTCGTTGTGATTGTTGTTAGTCGCTGCTGTTTTGGCGGGCGCTGCGCTGCTGCTGCTGCTGTTGTTGTTGTTATTGTTGTTGCTGTTGCTGCTGCTACTGTTGCTGTTGCTGGAGAGCGTTGAGGTGGAGACAGAATTGGCAACTATTTGAACTGCATCGCTGCCCGAGGAGTTGGTCGCCGTATCCGATTCGTCGACAATTGTTATAGTGGGCGTTACTTTATTGATAGCAGCAGCAGCAGCAGTTGCTGCAACGCCTGTTGCCGCGGCACCAGATGCAGCTGTGGCAGTCGACGCTGCTGCTGTCGAGCTGCTGTCAGTGCTCAAATCCGACTTCTTCTTTCCTGCCTCATCTTTCTTCGAGAGCTGATGCTCTTCGCTTGGCTCACTGGAGGAGTTGACAGCATTTGCTGCTGCTGCTGCTGCTGCCGCCGTTGCTGTAGCTCCTGTTGCTGATGCAGCTCCTGCCGCTGCCTCAGTGCCCTGCTCTAGGAGCAACGCCTCCTCTGTCCTGGCTTCATATTCCTTAACGATCTCATCTAGATTATAGCGTCGTCGATTGCTAAAGTAGAAGCTGCGCACATGCGCCTCCGTCTTGGTGCCAACCACCTTGGCAATCATCTGCATGGATTGCATCATTATTGAATCGCTTCTCTACCGCAATCTCAGCCCGTTCACTCACCTGAAAGTTTTTGCCATAGTCACGCAAAGCAAGCAAAACTACTTTATTCTCATCACTTGTCCAACGTGATGAAATCCGTGCTGGCTGAGCAGTTGCCGCTGCGGCTGCTGCTGCTGCTGTTGGCGTCGATGACGCCGCTGATGCTGTGCCTGCGGACGACGACGATGACGTTGTCGTCGTTGTTGTTGCTGTCGTCTCCCCTCCTGCTGCTGCTGCGGCGCCTGCTGCTGGCGTTGTTTTGGCTGCATTGCTGCCGCCCTCCTCTGACTGTTGGCCATCGCTGCAGTCCTTTTCCAGCTGCTCCAATAGTTGCCTATTCTTTTGTATCTGTAAAATGGGCCATGGGGCATTAAATCCAAAAAGTTCGGAAAGATAGAGCGTACGAGAGCGCGATAGAGTGGCGCAGTGGGGTGGAAATATCAGTATGTCAGGCCTGTCTAGGTCCTAAATATAGTCAAAGTCAAAGTCAAAGTCAAAGTCAAGGTCATTGCGTGCAAGCGTGTGTGCGTGTGTGTAACATGAGCTGCATTTGGTTGCCTGTATTTGTGCTACGGTAGTACGATGATGCGATATGAGTGTACGATACGATATGGTATGCTAGCTGCAGGTGTATGCATGTATATATGTATATATGTATATATATCGACGTGTGTATATATGCGTGTGTGAATAAATGGCATAAAGCTGTACGGTAAGCCAAACACATGCAAAAGCTTTTGTGACAACTGAGAAAGCTTTCGATACCCTTGAAATCGGATTCGGGCGCATGTGTTCGTAATAGTTATAATAGTAATAGAGATCTATTTCCAACTGTATGCTAAGATGCCTTCGATAGACCCCAATTCACTTAGCTGATGTAGCTCAAGATAAGCATAAACCCACTACAAAACTATTTGAATTCCTCGTACAAATTCTGTACTCATCCCATTTTCCATTGCAGGAAGGTACATGACTTTCCAGTTGACTGGAACGTAAGGCCGCGCACTTCGTTTTATGGGATTAGAATGCATCTTTTACGATATATATTTTATACAATATTATGATATATGTACATGACTGGAACGCATATCAAAGCTATTTGCGCTCTGGTTCTACATAAATAGAATGCTTTTCACATTCCATTGGACTGGAAGGTATTTAAGGTTTGTATTCCAGAGCAGAGTCTTTTCACATGCCAGATAGCATAGGCGTTGATCAAGTATGATATATTTTGTATATATGTATACATTTTAATATGCCTAATGGGAGATTCACTGGCATTTTCCAGTGCGCAAAATGACGGAGCGGAACGAACGTTCCTGTAGATTTAGTAGATGTGGATGCGTAAATATTTAAAATTAATCTTACTTCGGCCATGAGGGCGGCTATTTTACGATCGCCTTCGGCTAGATATTCGCACGGATTTTTGCAGCCGGCCAGAGCGGTGAGATCGTCGTGATTGATATACATGCCACGCGGCGGCTTGCGCTTGGAACGATCAGCCGCCGCGGCAGTGTTGTTGTTGTTATTATTGCTGTTGGCATTGTTGTTGTTATTATTGTTATTATTATTATTGCTATTGCTGTTGTTGTTGTTGTTGTTGTGTGAGGAGCGTTTTGAGGATACAATGCTATCCGGACCAGAGATGGGACGCCGATTACCAGTGCGTCTATCGCATGACCAAAACAACAACAAACAAAATATCGAATGCAAAATATGTGTGAAGAGAGAGGCGGAAAAAGAGGCACAACATCAAACATGAACATGAATGAGCGATTGTATGAGTGTGAGTGTGAGTGTGTGTTTGTGCGAATGTGTATGTGTGTGGCGTGTGGCGTGTGGCGTGTGTGTGTGTGTGTGTGTGTGTGTAGGTCAACAAGTTATGCAACATTCAGTTTTTGTACGAGTTCAAGGAGCGTTAGAATAGAAAAAAAAGGGAGAGAGAAAGAGAGAGAGAGAGAGAGAAAACTTAGCATTAGCTTCGATTTTTACATTATTTAGCTATAGTTGGTTTTGAATTGTGTTTTTTTTTTTTTTATAGGAATATCTACCTCCAGTGCGTGTGACAACTTTTGCACATGCGACCCAATGGCGAATCGAGCAATATGTAGCAGACAACATTGCAATTTTTGCAAAAACCGCCCACAACGACGCGTCGGCCGCCACCGTTGCCGTTGCCAGTATTGTGATTGTTGATATCGTTATCGAATTCAATGCCATTATCGATGGTCAGACCAAAGCCGGGCAGGCCGAAGCCAAGCATATCATCGCTCGTTGCATTCGTATAGATGCATAGCTGTTCGGCATCCAGTTCAATGCTGTTGTTATTGCTATTGCTGCCTGTGCTTACGCCACCGCCGCTGCCGATGCCGCTGCTGCCGCCGCCATTGTTATTTCCGTTATCTCCAGCTGCATTGCTGCTGTTGTTTGCATTTCCATTGCTGCCAGGCAAGCCGCCATTGTTGTTATGCGCCCTCTGCCGTTTACGTTGTTGTTTTTTTTTTTTGCGATTCGGTTTATTTTACATCATTTTTTTTTTAATACCAACGCAGTCGCAAATAGCAGCAGCAGCGAGCGAATTTGAATTTGGATATCGTTTAGGGTTTTTAATAATTTTATTATTGATCGTACGTTATATTAATGGATCATTGTTGGTTTTGTTTTCGGACAATGTTTTTTTTAATGTGTTTATGTTGGTTTTTTTTTTTTTTTTTTGACAGTAAATGCAAAGAGAAGAAAAAACAATTTGTTGGTTTTTTTGCTTTAGATCACTTGGTAACACTTAAAATGTAGTTTGTTGGTTTGTTGTTTGCTGCTAACTTAAATTTCAAAAATTAATCTAAGCTTGCGCACAAGCACCAATCTCCAGCAAAACCCCACCCCACTCCCACTTGAACATCAACTCTTCGTAAAAACAAATAATAATAACAAATAAAATGTCTTTAAAGTAAAAACAATAAACAAATTAAACACATACAAAATATGTAACTCTCTATGCGTGCTTCTTATTCCCCTTCATCTAAATGCCTTGGATTTTTTTTTTTTTTTTTCTACTTTCCTCTCTTTTTTTCATTCAAAGCTCAGCCTGCTGCTATATTTTTTGCTGCGAAGCGCATGAGAATGTAAGCGTGTGTGTACATGCATATGTATATGTGTATATGTGTGTATAGTCAGTTCTGTCAACGTTTGTTTCGTCTACATCATATGGATTTGCAAATTTGATTTTTTTCTATATTTGTGGTATTTTTCTTTAGTATTTTTAGAGTACTTTTGATTTTGATCCTTTTTATGATTGGGACATTTTTTTTTTTTTGCTTTTGTTTGGGTTTTTGGTAGTGGAGGCACTAAAAGAGGCCGAATATGGCGCACTGCAAAATATCGCTCAAATGCTAGTCTCACACATACACATACAAGCAAGCAAATTGGGAATTTTCTCTCTCTCACGCTCTCGCTGTCTTACTGATGTTGCGTTGACATTGCACGTGCGTGTATATATATATATGTATGTATATAGATGTAAGTGTTTTGGTGTGTGTAATTCTTTGTGTCAAGTATTAAGATTTCAGCCTAGCTCCAAGTAAAATACAAAAATATTAACCTTTCGTTTAATTTAGTGAGAGTTCTTTAGAAAAGTGGAATAAGTGAAAACGAGTGGAACGGAGTGCAAGTGCAGCAAGCAATGAGTGAACGCGGAACGTGTGACGTTCCATTCTGAACGATGAGCGCGCAACGAATGGCGTTCCTTCAAGTGCATAACGGAGCTGTTGTAAGAGGACGCGTTGAGAAGGGGGCGGGGCCACATATATACATACATCATATACTATATACATATATAGACATGTATGTAATTAATATATATACATAAGAAAGAAAATTTAGTATAGTAAAACGAAGAAACTAAAAAGAAACAAATCTACAATTCAATCGATCAATATAAAGCTTACAAAATAAACATGGAAACATATATATATACATATATCTATATAGCAATTAATAGTAGTAGCAGATAAGTCAATTAGCTACATTAAATACCAGGACAATCAGAGGAAAGGAGAAGATAGGTGTGAATGAAATATAGTAGATGATATCCATATATATTATATATAGACGTGTATGTGTGCGTGTGTGTGTATGTGTGTGTGTGTGTGTGTGGGTGTGTATACATGTGAGTGTAGGTATTACTAACTTATAAGTTCAGTTAATTCCAGCTCTTAAAACTAACAACTAACTAAAGCTTTATAAGAGTTCAATGAAATGAGGGAAGACGCCCATCTCCGATATAGACTACAGATAGAACCAGAAATGCTCGAGCAAATAGGAAATCATTTTCAACATGTAGATGGATAGCTGGTTAGATATATGTATAGATAGATAGATAAATAATCGGTTAACTCTCGCCCAGGCTTCTTAATATGGGAAAGAACTACGTCAACTATTTTCAATATTTATTTTTTGTTTTGTTTTTTAGATTTATAAATAAGAAACACATGTTAATATATTTGTTGTTTATTATTTGTGTGGTATTTTGTTGCTTTGTTTCTTTAATTTTAGCATTAACTTTAGCGATTATCATCAGCATTATCAACATTCACTTACGCTCAATAGCTCAATATATCTTTGTCTATATATAGATTTGTGTGCGTATATAACTAATTGATTCATGTGTGTATATATGTATACATAAAATTTTCAAATTAACTATAATCAATCTTTGTTGGTTCTTGTTTTAATACAAAATATATTTGTTATAAATTACTATGATATATAATAATATTATATATGTGCCTTACATCTAAGTCAAGCGATTTTTGTTTTACTTAATTTCGAAACTTTAAACAAATTTTTAATTATTAAAAAAAAAAAAAAAAAAGAAAACTCACACTTTCATGTAGGCTAGTGTGAGTCTCAAAGGTGTTGGTCAGTGTAATTGGGTTTAATCTCGTTTTGGCATAAAATACATACAAAAATAATGTACGTCTGTGTGAATGCTTGTGCGTAAGCGTGTATGTGTGTGCGGGTGTGTGTGTGTGTGTGTGAAAGTTTTTATGAGACATATGCAGGCACGGCGATTATCTGAAAAAAGTAACGAACCATATTTATACGCCATGTCTGTAAAAACGAAACCTAACTACCCTAAACTAAGTGAGTAAAATCTATAGAGTATACATACTACTATATATGTATAAGAAACTCTATATACATAGTAGTATATGCATATTATGCCATCCTTGATGTACCTCTGAGGGGAACGCATAAGCAAGATTTAGTTTGATTCGTTGAACTAGTTCATTTACTACGTGCAATGCATATGATCTATATGGGGCATACATAGCTCTACATATAACTCCAACTTGTACGAAACGAGTGCAAACTACGTATGTGAATGGATGATAGGTAATTTGGTGAACCAGTTCGACTGTTCATTTGCGTGAGCTGTGAGCCATGAACTGCTGCTCATTCACTTGCAAAAACACAATGTAAAATGATTGAAAGGAATATACAAATAGCTGTAATATTGACGGAAAGACTGAACCAATTGAGTTGTCCATTTTAAAGAGCTCTTTATATATATATATTTCATTACATATGATATGATGTACAAATACAAATTATTCAAGTGGATCACATGTTACGATTCGAAAGAACGAGCCAATTCATTTTCGATTTCAGCTTCCTCATTTTTGAACGATTCTTTCACATTTGATTAGATTTTATTTTACCAACTTCTGCTGCCCATTTTCCCTATCCTCATCACAGCCGATAAAGACACAAAGATTTGCTGGGCTCTCATTCATTTCTTGGTTCATTTTCATTTTCATTTTCATTTCATTTAAAGCGGACCAGAAACACAAAAGTTATTCAATTAGATTTTTATCAAAGAAGAATGCATTTATATATGTGTGTGTGTATTCGTGTGGATGTACGTATAAATTTGTAACAGGGTATCTCTTAGCCGGAAACATTATATGAGTACTCTCGCCCTTTTATTTTTATCGAATTTGATTTGATTTGATGCGAGTTTTTACTTTATTGCAAAGTTGACCAACCAAAAATTACATATGTATGGATATTCTTAGATTTCTCAATTAATATATATATAAATATTATATGGTATATATAGCTAACTTATTTTGTTTATTTATGCTTTGCTTTGTGCTTTATTAATTTTAAAGTTCATCTATATTTGGTATTCATTTTGGTTCACTCTAAAGCCACGCCCCTTGCGCACAAATACACACGCACACTAGAGACATGCACAAACACACACACACACACACACATATATATATACACACACCTATACAGATACACATTTTACATACAAGTTCACATCTATCTATTTAGATTCATATTTATCTGGATAAATGATTAGTAGCTGAGTGCATATCAATATACTTATATACTTCCTTCTAGCTATAGCATTCTATGTGAATATATACATATCTATATTATCTAAACCTGTACCTGTATCTAACTATTCATTCGTTTATCAATATCTACCCATCATCTATATATCAATCTCCATCTCTGAACTAGCTATAACTTATGCATATATTTGCAATACTATATTTGATTACGTTCGTTTCTGTACATGATACATTCCTAGCCATAATAAAAAATAAATAAAATAAAATAAAAAGAAAAGAAAACTTTATATAATACTCAGATTCCTGCTTCAGTCAATTTGCGCTGTATACAATAAATAAAACTAAAACTTAAACTTTGATTTATAATGCTGAAAAGATGCCCTCATTTGAAACTAGCCAAATTCCGAAACTTCTTAGTTTATAGTTTAAATAGTTTATAGTATTTCAAGACAGCTTTGAGGAGCCGTGTGCGCGTGTATGTGTGTAATTCTGTATGTAGATGAGCGCGAATTAAGAAGAGATCTCTAAGCTTATGCATGGGCACGGACTGATGATGCAGATGTATATGAATGTATATATATGATATGATATATTGATGTATTGATGTGTGATGGAATGTAGAAGAGTAGGATGATGTCTCGGAGGAGTGGCAGAGTCTTGCTTATTGTCATTGTTTAGTTTTGAGTTTTTTTGGTTCTGTTTTTCTTTCGATTTATCGATCGAGTTTGTAAGTGCTAAGCGATAATTACCTTGTCGTTATCATTATCGGATTCCTCATTGCTGCCTAGCTCGCTGCCATTCTCGGAGCCGTCCTTGACAGCGGCCTTTAACATTTTCTCCTGTCGATCCATTGCGCTGCTGCGATGACGCGTCTTCTTCCACGAATAATAATACTTGACCAAACTGGCAATCGACTTGTCCGGCAGCTAGTAACAAGAAGACATTTGTTAGCTATATCTATTCACTACACAACATATACATATATATAGATATATAAATAGAAAGAGATTTGTCTACCATTTGGCGTATACGATGAAAGCTCTTGCCATGAAATTGAAAGGCTTGCTCGAACAGCACTTTATCCTCCATGGTCCATTCGTCGGGAAAGGGCGTAAAGTTAGCCAAGTCCATGACAGCGCGTTCCAAATCGTGTTTATGCCAGAATAACATGCCCAAAGCCTGCTCACCATTATAACCGTACTTGTCCTTGGCCACCGAAATATATTCCTCCACTGAGCAGACAAAAAAAAACAAAAAAAAAAGTTGAAGAGAATTTCCTAGAAGGGCATAACGTTCGATTGTTGCTTACGCTTCATGTCGGGTATCTCCTTGGTGGGCGACCAAACTAGCAAAGCACGCTCATTCATCAGCTCTGGACGACGATCCAGCTCAGGCACGAGCTGTGGACAGACAGCCTGATAGTCGCGACCCACACGGATTTTCTCTGCAAGCATGGGAGAAATTGAATAATGAAATTGCTGAAGAACTGAATGGGCATTACGAGTTGCCTACCTTCATATTCAGATTGCTTCGCCTTGGACTTGCCGTTACGCTTGGTTGCTACATGGAGATCAAGTTAGGAGAAACAGAGAAATTTTAATAAAAATGATGTGCACATATTTATATAGTCATCTATATACTCACAGTTATCATCGTCGGAGCTCTCTGGTGTGCCAGCTCCTGTGACAGCAGCCGCGGCCTTTTCATTAGCATTGCCCGAATTAACAGAGTTGCCACCTACGCCCAAGCCACCAGCATTGTGGCCATGGCCAGCCGCGGCGGCTGCGGCAGCAGTGGCAGCGCTGCCACCGCCGCTCTGATGTGTATTGGGGCTGGGTCCACGTGAGCGACGGCCATTGCGGACTATGTCGCCGGTGTTGCGCTCAGCCAACACCATCTTGTCGCGTATGAGCTGTGAGCGTTTATTTTGTTTCTCCAGCGTGCTGCGAATTATTGCCACTCCAACAACAAAGAAAACAAACAAACAATAGCACCAACAAGGAACAACTGCAAAAGGCAAATAATAGTTACAATATGGTTAATGTACAATTCTCTCTGTCTCTCAAAAAATCAACGGCGACAAATCAAGCAAGCAAACTACTAAGCTAAAGTAGGCAACAAAAAAATTTATTATATTAAATAGAAACTCGGAGCATTTCAAGCAAAGTAGGCAAGCTGGCTACGAGTCGCACTTTTACGGTAACAACCGTAGTGTGTAGTGTGCTGTCAAACAGTTATACATCTGTATTTGTGCGTGTGCTATACACATCTATATATGTATGCGCGTGTGTATTCGCGCGTGTGCCTGTATGTGTGCGATGATTGAGAGTGTGTGCGTGATTAGGCCAAGCAGCTGAGATGCAATGCAAAGTGCACATTTTAAACACGTACATATAATAATACATATTAAATACACTTTCTTGCTTACCTTTAGCTGCTGCCCGTTTGCAATAAACAAACAAAAATGCGAGATGAAAAATTTAAACAATTTAAAGACGCGCCTCAAACAAACGCAGAGTATAAAATACTGCTACTGCGGCTGCTTTCGCTTATTTACACGATCAATAGTTTATCAAATTACGACGCGGAGCGGTATTATTGCTCATACAATGTACACATTTGGAATATGTTCGAGTTTTAGAATTGGAAACGCAGCGACTAAGGCGACGGGGTTGTTGCGCGCAGGTAACTAAAACCTAAACTGAACGCGAAAAAAAAAATACTCGCGTATGACAAAATTCTGCATTGGCCGTTTCACAGCGTACTTTGCCAGTAACGACCGTAGCGTAGCTTTGTCTGTCGGTTTGATCGTTTAATTTTACTTGGTTGATTAATCAAATGGTTACGCGTCGCGCAGGAACCATTTACTATACTAATGGGTAGTAATATCCGTAGGCGTTTAATTTAAACACAGGTAATTAATTAAGATTGATTTTATATATAATACGGCGTAAAATCTACGCAAGAGCCGAAATTAATTTAAACTGTGCCTGTAAGATACAACGTTGCAAAAGATAATATCGATATAGCTGTGATGCGATATCGATTGCTGGCTATAGAGTGATGCCATCGTTGTTTATCAAGCTATAGATATTGAAAAACATAAATACAAAATTCAAACCACATTTCTATACTTAGACATTAAACCTATTATATGAACTAGATTGTAGATACCACTTTGTAAATACCACTTTGTTTGATATACTTTACGATGTCACCGCCAAAGTAATTCAGCGTAAAAAATCTGTGATACTAAGAAGTATCAACACTTTATACTTTATATTGACAGATTTATTGTTATTGTTAATTTATTTCAATCAATAATTAATAAGTAATATATACAACTTTTTTTTATTAATAACACATATGTATAACTTGTTTTAAAACATGTGACAATAAAATGGTGTGGCAACGCTAGCAAACACATGCTCGATAACCATTAACGCACGCATATCGGTCATGCTCTAGATTCGACAGTTTTTCCGCTAGGTGGCGATACGGCGGGCGCAAAGTAAAGTCTCAGACGTGCGAGTGGTCGAATTTTTTCTATACGTGAAAATAATCCAAGTGCAAATAACCCAAAAAACGTAACGCAATGGCTGCTAGATTTATACAGAAAATTGTAAGATCATAAAAGAGTTAAAGAAACTATTATTAACAGCTTGCCGAATTAGTTAGGCAAACATTGTGTGTGCCGCGATAGTCAACCCTTTCGCAATTCTCCTTCGCCTTCGCCTACGCCTTCTCCCTCTCCCCCTCATACACACACGCACACACACAGATGTAATATTGCCCATTTGTGATTACGTGCGCCCTTCCAGGGGGAAGAAACAAAAAGGAATAACTAATAATAATACAGCATAAACTAACTTTCTGATTTTGTTCTTAACTTAAACCCCAACCAACGTGCAAACAACCACAACAACAACAACACATTACGCAAAACATATATTTGGCAGTTGAAGCAATTGGGTTTTCAGGCGGCACCAGAGTCAACGTCCTTGGCCGGAGCAACACTTAAAGCCAAGGTGCGTGCACTTCTAACAGCAGCAACAACAACAGATCCAACTACCGTTGGCTAAAAAGTGTGAGCGTAAGAGAAACAAGCAACTGCTTGCTTGGTTTACATAACACACCGCGTGAATGAAGGAGGGGGGGCTGATAGGGGGGTTGATAGACGAATGCCCACATTGTCTAAGACTTTAGATAGTTGCAAATCCGAAAAAAAACTTCGATTTGATTCTGGTAATTTTGGAAAACAAACACCCTCATAAATTAAGTTTAGCTTATTAGTTTCAATATTTCGCACGGGTTGCATAAATAGCGGTGGTAACGCTGCTGCCTGCCTGCCTGCCCGCCTTGCCAGACGCGCGCTTAACCTCAACGATTGGTTGCAGCGCCGCTGCTGCTTCCGTTTGCATGCGCGAGATGTCGCTTATGTAATCAGACATCTGGCAACCTGATAGATAGTTGCTATGGTTCTGCATATTGTGAACCCGTGACGTCGTTGTTGTTGTCAATTATGATTGTGATCAATTTAAATTTGCATTTGTTTGCTTGCAGGTCAACACAACGCCCGCTGCCACTCGCGGCTATGCGTCCGGAGCTAGAAAGGTAACACTCATACCCGGCGATGGAATCGGCCCCGAGATCTCTGCTGCCGTGCAAAAGATTTTCACTGCCGCCAACGTTCCCATCGAGTGGGAAGCTGTTGATGTAACACCTGTGCGTGTAAGTATTAAATCATATGATTTTCCAGCAGTTTCTTTTTGAATACGGCGCGCAAAAACTCGCTGGCAACACTTGCCAGTAAATAATCGATTCAATCGAAAACTAGTTAATTAACTTGCTGGCAACCCTTGTCAGTCATATGCCCGCTATATACACATAAATGGCAACGCCGCGAATATTTGAATATAATTTTAAACATTTTGCTTCGCAGGGACCTGATGGCAAATTCGGCATACCCCAGGCGGCCATCGATTCGGTCAACACCAACAAGATCGGCCTCAAGGGACCCCTGATGACGCCTGTTGGCAAAGGACATCGTTCGCTTAACTTGGCATTGCGTAAAGAATTCAACTTGTATGCCAATGTGCGTCCCTGCCGCAGTCTGGAGGGCTACAAGACGCTCTACGATGATGTCGATGTAGTCACAATTCGTGAGAACACTGAGGGTGAATACTCGGGCATCGAGCATGAAATTGTGGATGGCGTCGTCCAGAGTATCAAGCTGATTACGGAGGACGCGTCAATGCGTGTGGCCGACTATGCCTTCCAATATGCCAAGAACAACAATCGCAAGAAGGTGACCGTGGTGCACAAGGCCAACATTATGTAAGTAGTGGAATTATTATCTAGATCTTCAACTGGATAAACATAAAATTTATGCATGTATTTCATTTCTTAGGCGTATGTCGGATGGTTTGTTCCTGCGTTGCGTGCGCGATACGGCGAAAAAGTATCCGGAAATTCAATTCGAGGAACGCTACTTGGACACGGTCTGCCTTAACATGGTGCAAAATCCAGGCAAATACGATGTGCTGGTAAGTAACACCTTATCGATCGATATCCCAATCGAGAATCTGTAGTTAATTTGAAATTGTTTAACTACTTGGCCACACCTGTCAGTATGAAATCGATGCTGCCACTTCGATAGTAGTTGATTTTAAAAATTGTTTGACTTGCTGGCAACACTTGACAGTGAGCAATTGGCCGCCAAACATGGCAACACTCTGCACATTTGAATTAGAATTTGAAACATTTCGTTGCCTAACTGATCTCACTTTCCTTCCCAGGTCATGCCCAATTTGTATGGTGATATTTTATCTGATATGTGCGCTGGCTTGGTCGGTGGTCTTGGCCTTACACCCTCAGGTAACATGGGCTTGAATGGTGCTCTGTTCGAATCTGTGCATGGCACAGCGCCCGATATCGCGGGTAAGGATTTGGCCAATCCAACAGCTCTGCTACTTTCGGCTGTGATGATGCTGCGTCACATGGAGCTGAATTCGTATGCTGACAAGATTGAACGCGCCGCATTCGAGACCATCAAGGAGAGCAAATATCTAACGGGTGATCTCGGCGGCAAGGCCAAGTGCTCGGAATTCACAAACGAGATTTGCTCCAAGCTCTAAATAGCCAAAAGTCTCCGGCAACAAACAACAACTATTTCGGTAGAGTGTTTAAGAATCAACAACAAGAAAATGGAGAAGTAGGAGAAGAAGAGGAAGTGGAGCTTAAAGCAATTAGCACTATCTGCTCAAACCAAATAGCAACATCAACAACTACAACAACAACAACAAACACTCAATCAATAATTGAAGCCCGACCGTTTCTAATATTCATTTTATTTAGTTAAATTTATATATTTATACAACCCAAGTATTTTTTTTTATGTTCGAATATTGCAAATTTTGTAATTAATATTCAAATCGAATCAGTTCAAAGCAAACAACAACCGCAACAACAACAACAACTTTGCATGTTTACAAAACAAATTTCAAGTATTTATTTGTTGCCCTCCAAAATGAAAATTTCAACTATAATTTATGTATATATATATACATAAATATGTTAATGTATATATGTATATCGGCCACGAAAGTAATTCTAATTAATTATTATTTATTGTGTTTAGACATTTTTTTTTAAAACTCTTTCCACGTGCGTCTTTTGTTATGTTTAAACAAATTGTAAAAAGAAAGAAACAATTAGAACCGAAGTCAAGCTGAAAGTTGAGTGCATAGAAAACAAAACAATAATAATAATATTGATAATAATAATATTATAATAAACGAATAATTATAATTGAAAACCAATAAGCAACAAATTATATAGCACATTGTTTATTCATTTGAATACAATTGTTATTGTTTAATTGTTTAATCAGGCGTACAAACCGAATGTCATTCAATTTGTTGAAAACTCAATAAAAACTATATTAAAAAATCAAAAATAAAATGGGAAATTTTCATTATAAAAAAGAGGAATGATATTGTAATACGAGTATAACAGTGGCACAGTATGACAATAGCAAAGTATAACAGTATATATAATGGCAGTATAACATATGGCAATATAACAACAGCAGAGTATAACAGTATAACAGTAGCACAATATGACAGTATAACAACTGTAAAAATATTAGCACAGAAATAGAGAAAGAGCTAGACATGAGCAAGATAGAGACAAACAGAGATTTAAGGAGAGAGAGACTAAATGAAGGAGAGAGCAAGAGGAAGCCATATAAAGGTGCAAGTCTAACAGACTAATGGAGCCTAAGATTACTAATTTGCATTATATTTGACTACATGTATGTATATAATACATATGCAAATACATATTACATATGTATATCAAATATGAGCAATCTACAGTATTCAGTATACCATCTTCAGTCTTCAGTATTCAGTATTCAGTCTTCAGTCTTCAGTCTTGACTGTCGTCAGCCTTATAGCTTCAATTCGCGAGTCTTCGAGTCTTCTACAGCCCTCCCCTAATTATCGTTAGACTCCCAGACATCGGAAACGGGATGTGGGGGAGAGTATGGAATAAGATCGATGTTGTTGATGGGCAGGATGTGTTTGCCCAGTTCCGTGCACTCGAACAGAGTGCGTCCGTTGAGGACGTAGATGCAGCTGCTGCTGGCATAGAAGTAGATGTTAACCTCTGGCTTACGGGACATCTCCAGAATCTGCTCGTTGGAGAGCACGATATCCGTGGTGCCAATGGTCATCGTGACGCAAGTCGGCTCGCCAAAGATGTTAACGCCGCTGTGATGGTGCCCCTGCTGGAGCTGCTGCTCTATGGACAGGCTATACGAGTGGAACTCTATTTGCACACGCTCGCGCCGACCGACGCACATAATGTTCCACTCAGCATCCGGGACTAGCGCAATGCCCAGCTTGCAGTCGGCATTGTTCAGCAGCTCCGGGACATCAGCACCCGTCTCCTCCATGATCATTTGCTTCACGTGCTCCGCCAGAGCGCTGTACGGAAAGATGTGCACATAGCTATCCGTCAGCTGCAAGCCATCCGGCAGCTGTTCCTGCGGCTTGCCAGTCAACCCACTGATCACCAACGGCGGCCCGGCCAACGGCTGATAGCCCACATTGTTGATGGTGTCGTAGATGCGATACTCGTTGCCCGAGATGCGAGCAAAGCACAGACGCAGCACGTCCACCGCCGAGCTGGTGGTCAGTGGGGCAACCACTGTCCATGGGCTCGACATGGGCCTCGCCTGTGGCACATACGCTTGGTCCAGCTGCCCCCTTTGTTCGACCCTCTCCACATCATCATCCGCATTCCCATCCAGACGAGCTAGCTCCACTTCAATGCTCATATAAGACTCTTCCATTATACGCATCTGTGGATCATTCTCTAACGAATTCGGTGGATTTGTTGAGATCCACCCGAGCTGCATTTCCAGTTGCTCCATCTCTACAACCTGCTCCACCGGCTCCTCCGGAATCGGCTCCAGTGCCTCCAGCGCCTCCAGCATCTCCAACTGCTGCAGCTGCTCTTGAATCGGCAGCTGCTCATCTTCAAGCACGTCCATTATATCCGCGCCCATATCCCAGCAGCTGCTGTCCCAGCTCATTTCGCTTATATCTAAGATCAGATCCATAGCCGCATTGTCCTCATCATCGAAAGGTGTTAGATTCGAAGACATCTTCGCTCTCACACTGAAGCTTTATCTCACTAACTACAGAGTAGACAGATTGGTACTACGCTTACAGAGTATATTTAGAGTGACAATACAGGGTATTTGAATTGTGCTGCTTCTTTAACTTGAACTAGTTCTTCCTCTTGCCTGCCCCCTCTTCTATGTGCCCAAGAGTTTCCTGGCAGGCTATATAGATATTATATAGCGGCACTTCTAAGTTTTTTTATTTTTCGCTAGCTTCTTTTCTTCTTTTTCTGTGTGCAGGGTATATATAGTTTATCGTACAAAGTATTCATAGTTACCATACAAGTTACAGGGTATTCACTGCGCGCTTCTAAAAGGATTTTACGTTCTCCCAGCTAACTGTTCAAGGTACTCTCACTGGATATATGCATATACGCCGCCTTTCAGCTATATCCCAGATCGGCTCCTTCTCTTGCGTTAGCCGCGCTTTCTATGGTACTTCACGCAATTCTTTTATTTTATTTCACTAAAATTATTTTTTATTTTTTTTGCTATTCACCTATAATAGATCTTACTTACAAATACTGTTATTAATATTTGCCTGGCTCACACAAAGATGTGTCAAGGCAACTTTGATTGATACCAAATTTGATGAAATTGAAAGTGAAACGAACGGAATTGGCACACAGCTTGCAAGCGAAACGGGCGGCACTGGCACGCTGTCTTTCATGCCTGAGATTGTTCACGAACCAGCTCATGATCCAGCTCACAAAACAGATCAAGCACAATTTTTAAAAATTTTGTGCCTTCAATTAAAAGTTCTGGAAATCCCTTTAAACAGAAAACATATTTCTTTTTCTTTTTTTACATATATATATTTATATATATATATATATTTTGTTTATTTAAAATATTTCATTTTTCTTTTAACCAAATGGATTTACATTTATTTATGTAAAAAAAAATTAAGTTTCTTTATATTTCATATTTTTAGACTTTTGTCTGTTTTTTTTTTCTGTTTCTTTGTTTTTACTATAGTAATTATTTGTATAAAGTATATATATATGGTTATTAAAAAATAGGTTTAACTCATTGAAGTTGCTTTGGTGCAGAACATTAAAATTAAAATATTTTATATTCATTTTATATAGCTTGCTCTCTTTCTCTCTCTCTGTTTGAAACTCTACTTCTTCTATTTAGATACATTAATATGTATGTACGTACATTATAATATATATATATATATATATATATATATATATATATATATATTGTTGGACATATACATATATGCATATTCACGTATTTCTTTAAGACATTTATATTTATATTAACATTTATATTCAGTTGTTTCTCAATTCTTAGGTATGCTAAATTCTGTTCTCTTCTCTTCTCCTCTCTCCTGCTCACACTTCTTAGTCTAAGCTTTGCTTTATAATTATGAAAAAAATACTAAACAAAAAACAAAAAACAAAATTTAAAAAAAATAACGGTACATTCATTGTACACACATTAGTCTATACATCAAGTATTTTAGTTTCTTCTTTTCTGTTGCTGTCCTCCTCACTCTCTTATATCTATATAGCCTTAGCCTAACGTCCATTTGACGTCCATATTAAAATTAGAATAGCTTATGCATAGTATACTGCATACTGACAAAGCGACAGAGCGAGAGAACGAGAGTTGCTGTTAGTCCAGTTGCCGCTCTCACTTATTCTGCCTTAGTCTAGCGTAAGTTTATAGTCCATATAGTGTATAGTCAGCGAGAGCGAGAGCGAGAGCTCGTGACTTATAAGTAAACAGTAGACAGTTGAAGTTTCTATTTCTATGCTGCTCGCTCGCTCCTACTTCTATTGGCTTAACCTAGGCATTGCTTTAGATTTGCAATACAAAAACAAAAACAAAACGTGCATTTCATGCAAAGAGAGAGAGGCAGAGTGGCTGCGAGAGAGAGAGAGAGTGAGAGAGCGAAAGTGTTAGTATGTATATGAAATATTTTCTAGTTTATAATACTTTGCTGCTTTCTCTCTCTCTCTCTCCCTCTCTCTCTCTCTCTCGCTCCCGCTGTCTCTCTCGCTCCTCTCCTACTAAAGACGTATGTGTAGTTAATTATTGGCTTGATTTCTGTTACTTTTCTTTTTCATTCCGAGTCGAGACTATCCCAGCCATTGGATAGTTCATCTAACTGTAACAGCTACTGGAACGGCACATATTGCGTCATATCGGCAGCAGTGGAACGGGGCGCAATGGCTGGATTTGTCACTGTTATGGGCAGCTCCAAGGATGTGGGCACTCCGCTGCCGCTGCCATTGGTGACGCCAATCACAGCCAGGCTGTCGTCCAGATTGCCCCCAATGGCATCCATGGACAGAGGCGAGACACGTCGCAAATGACCTTGCAGGGCCGAGGAGCTGTTGGTGCTGGCGCGGAGCTGAAGGGCGGCGGAGGCACTGGTGCTGGGTTGCTCCAAGGCGGACATAATGGGCGTCTGATCCAGCAGCGCATTTGTCTCATTCGTTCGGGCTGTGATCGGCGGCGTCAAATGGGATGCACTGACTGGCAACGTGTGTGCCATGAAGCCAACCACATCCTCTTCAGCACCAACTCCGTCTGCCACTGCCAGTGTTATTGGCGCTGCTCCTGCAGTTGCTGGCGCTGCCGTCGCCGATTGTGTTTCAATGTGCAGGAGTCCTCCGATGCCCACGTTGCTGCCGGCCAGCGCAGCAGCCAACATATCGGGAACCAACAGAGGAATAGAGCCAACGCCGTGGTTGCAGCCGTGCAGGGTCAAATCCTCCAGATTGACCAGCTGCAAGTCTCGCTCTTGCAAGTAGTTCTTGGCCGCCTCCAATATATCGGAGGCGTGCAATAGCGCCTGGCCGCCACCTTCGATCTCAATGATGATGTCGTCCTGTTGCTCGGCTATATTCATTAGCACCTCGGTCGATATCTCCAGCTGATGACCAGCGACATTCAGTTGGAGCACATTCGACTGCAGTTGATAAATCTCTCCGGCTGGCGATGGATCCTCGACTCCATCAGTGGCCTCCAGTTGATCTTCAGCTGATTCTGGCTCCTCCTCCTCGTCGTCGTGGCCTTCAACCAAGTGATTGGAAGGCGACAACATGCCAAGTATAGCACCTGGCATCACTTCTCCCTGTCCTCCTGCTGCAGCTCCTTCTCCTGCTGGCACATCTCCTTCTGCTCCTTCCGCATCCTCACCTTGCTCGCCCTGCACCGCCTGTGCCACGGCCTCACCATCCAGCAGGAAGACCGCGGACAATGGATGTCCTTCGGGTAGCCGTGGCGTCTCAGTTAATGCTTCCAACGGCACCGGCACCAAATGATTCTCATTATCCAAATACAGCGCCTCATTATTCAGTGGGGTAAAGTTGTTGTTGGTGCTCAGAGAGCAGAGCATGAATGTGTTGTTGTAGCCAGGAATGGGACGAGTCATCACAGCGCAAATCCTGGAATCTGGAGTCTCCTGGGTGGTTTCCTTCGACTCATCTGGATCGGAATTGTTCTCACCTGGTGGTGGACGGTTTTGTGAACGCGACGATGTCGCCGGCTGATCATCCAATGGATCATCCAATCTCTGTCCCTGTTGCCTCTGCTGTGACTGCGGTTGCAGCTGCTGTTCCTGTCCCTGCTGTTCCACTCCTTCCTGTTGTTGCCCCTGCTGTGGCAGAATCTGCTCCGACTGCTGTTGCTGTGCCTGCAGCTGCTCCTGCTGCTGAGGCTGATGTTGTTCTGTCACCATTTCTTCTTGCTCTGTTTGCATTTCATCTAGCACCGGAACAAGTTCCAGTTCCAGATCCTGCTCCAATTGTTCAGGCTCCTGCTCCAGCTCCAATTGTTCCACGTCTTGCTCCAGCTCCAATAGTTCCTCTTCCCCGTGTTCATGCTCCAATTCTTGCTGTTCCTGTATCTGCATCTGCACCTCCTCGTCTTCTTCCTCCTTCTGCTCTTCCCTTCCTCTCTTAGCATCCACTTCAGAATCTGAATCGCTTTGCCGCTTTCGACTAGCTCGAGCATCGCTCAGCCGCTGCAACTGCCGTCTGGCAGTTAGCAAATCCTGCTCAGTCACCGTAGACAATGTTTGAAAGGATGCGCTATTCTGTAGGCTGCTGCCGTTGCTTGGCCTATCCACGCTCATAGGCTGCTCGCTAAGCGGTCTGCGATTGAGTCGTAGAATGGGCTGCTCCTCCATCCGGAGCAGCAGCGCCTTCTCCTCGGCACTCGGTTTGTGCTGGCTGCGGGCACGAGCCCAGCGTTCCCTGGCAATGCGACTGATCTCTGCGCTGCGTCCACTGATCATGTCCGCCTCGTACTTGAGCAGCATCTCGCGTTCGCGCTTCTTCAGCTTCAGTTCGAATCGTCGACTGGTCGATGGAGTTGATGACCAACCCCCTGGTGATGCTGGCGAGGCAGCACGAGAGGATTCACGCATTGCATAGGAGGCAAAGGCGCGTTGAGCTGCGGCTGATGTGGAAGGTATTGGGGAGTCAGCACTTGACGGAGATAATGAGCCAGGAGATCCAATTGGTGGTGGAGGTGAATCCATTGGAGCAGATTCATCTTGAGAGGATTCACCTGCGGGACTAATCATTTGCACCCGCTCGTCTTCATCGTCTTCCTCTTCTTCATCGTCCAATTGTAGCTGCTGCTGCTCCTGATGGTGAGTATTTTGAATATCTTCTTCTTCTTCGCCCACTTCTTCTTCTTCCCCCTCCCTCCTCCTCCTCGTCGTCATCTTCATTCTCCAGGTGTTGGAGGCTTGGCTGCTGCTGTTGATATATCACCACTTGTGCCTCGTCGTCATCGTCGGCCTCATTCTCCTCGTACAGCTGCTGCATTTGCTTAACTTTCTCCTCTGCCGCCAACTGTTGCTGTGTCTGATCTTCATGCTCCTCCTCCTCCAGGTGCTGCTTCTTTGCTTGCTGTTCTTCTTCTTCCTTCAAATTCACTTCGTGCTGTATTTGCCCTTCTGGCTCGTCTTCTGTTTGCTTTAGCAGCAGCTGCTGCTGTTCGTCCTCCTCTTCTCTTTCCTTTTGGCTCTCTTCATACTGCTCCCTTGCCGACTCCTTTTGAATCTCTTCATCTTTACGTTCACCTTCCTCTGCTATCATTGGGCGCTTCACCTGGCTGCGACCACTACCTCCGCTACTGCTGCTGCTGGTGCTGCTGCTACTGCTGCTGCTGCTACTACTACTACTGCTGCTGGTGCTGCTGTTGCTGCTTACGCTGATCAACCTGCGACTGGTTCTACTTCTTCGGCTAGCTCTACTGGCTCTACTGGCTCTGCTAAGTCCACGACTTGGCCCACTTACGGTGCTCATATCGCTATTCACCGAATTGGGACGTATCTCGTAGAGATTGGGCAGCAGGATGTCCTCCAGTATGAGCACACCACTCGACTCGGTGGCCGTGGTCGACTCTTCGACCAGGGCAGGAGCCGAGCGCTGCAACTCGCGCGCCTCCTCAGCCGAGATGACAGCCATGTTGGATAGAATGGAGCTGCTGTTGCTGTTACTGCTGCTCGTAAGCTGCGAGGAGCTGTTGCTATTGGAGCTCATGTGGATATGGATGTGACTCAAGGCGGGCGAGGCCAAGCCGCTGAACTGCGATTGAATGGGATAGTGCATCTGAGTAGCAAAGTGCATTTGCGGTTGGAACTGCAATTGAGTTTGTTGCGTGTGTGCTTGCAGTTGGACTTGGGTTTGCACCGGCGACGAGTTGCTCAGTTCTTCGGATGTGGGCGTTGGCGTGGGGGGCGTTTGGGCCAGACTGAAGTTGGACAGGACGTTTTGATAGGGAATTCGTTTTAACGTCACTATTTTCGATGTTGTTGGCGCATTGGTTATCAATCTTCAGTGCAGTATTGGAGGCATTACAGCCATTGGATAATGTGGGCAAAGGCGATGTCAGCACTTGTTCCTCCTCCTCCTCTACTTCACCATCTTCCCCATCTTCATATTCACCCACATTCTCTTCCTCAGCTTCCTCTTCCTCGTGTTCCAGAGAAAGATCTTTCTCCTGCTGAAATGTGTCTTCCTCATCCTCTTCGCGTTTATCTTCGAGCTCCTTCTCCTCTTCCTGCTGCATCTGCTCCTGCTCCGGCTCCTTTTCCTCTTCTTGTTGCTCCTGCTCCATTTCTTGTTCCTGCTCTTCACGCTGCTTGTTGCGCGACTTGAAAATGCGTTTCTGTCGCTCTTTAATAGGTAGATTTGACTGCTCCACATCCGCCTCAACACCTCCTCCGGCTTCCAATTCTGGCTCAGGCTCCAATTCCTGCTGCGGTTGTTGTTGTTGATGGTGATCATTGAAACCCTTAAGGGTGTCCTCATTAGATTTGGACGGAGACTGTTTTCTTGACAGTCGCTCCTCGCCCCCATTGGGCAGAGAAGTAGTAGCTATAGCTGTTGCTGGCGGTCCTGACGGCGGAGCTGAGGGCTTGGTGTGCCTTCTGTAGCTTAGACTATTTCCATTTCCCTCAGTGGCGGGTGCATTCGGTTGCAATGCAGGCGACTCCAGCTGCTCGTCCTCTTCATCGAAATCAAAGCAGGAGACGGCACTCGGATTGGGGTTGAGATTAGCTCCAGGTGTTCTTATCGAGTCCTGCGGCTCGTCTGCATCGACAAAGACAACGCTCTCATTGGAGCTAGCATCGCTATCTTGAATTAGAATCGGTTCATCTTGCACGCAGCTGATCTCGGCGCTAACATCGAACTCCTGCAGCACCACATCGCGTCGATCCTTCTTTGGTATGTTTCGTATGCGTCTAGATGACGACGAGCTCGACGAACAGGATGCCATGGCATTCATGGATGTATCATTGCATAGTACATCATTTGTGGCTGGACTTGCTTCAGCATCGCCATTGGCATTGTCGCCTAGCTCCGGCAGCTGCGTCTGGTGCTCCACCTGCTGTGTCTGCCCGATTTCCTGTTCCTGCTCTAGGTCCGTCTCCTCCTGCTCGTAATCTCTCCACTCAGCTAATAATCTTTGCTGCAACTCCCGTGAATCACTCGCGATCTGATTTGGAGTGCTGCAGCGCTGCATTGGCTGCATAGGCTGCAGCTCCTGCAGCTCCTCCTCCTCCTCCTTCTCCTCCTCTTTCTCCATCTGTTCAGTCTCCTGCACTGTGTCAGCTTCCGCTGTCTCCTCTTCCTCCCTTTGCCTGCGCTGCCGTCCGCGCCTTGCAGCTGCTGCCACGGGCGGCGAGCTACGGCTTGGTCTGCCCCTCGGCTTTGTCCTGGACTTGGCCTTCGATGTGGCGTTGGACTGTGACCGAGACCTCGATGCTGGCGTCGTCTCAGGACTGGGCGTCACAGTCTGGGTCCCACGACTGGGCATCGCCCGCGAGAATGTCATTGGTAATAGAGAAGGCAATGGCGTCGGCGACGACATCATGGAGGCGCTGGTAATTGTGCAGTTCCTCTCCCTGGGGTGGAGGTGACGTTGCCTAGGTGTTGGATGAGCGAAGGTCATTATCGAAGAGGCAGATCTTCTTAGAGTTGGTGTTCTTGCTAGGATTGCTATTTCCCTCCTTCTTGCCCTAGTTCTGTATCTTTCTTCTTCTTCTTCATCCTCGTCCTCGTCCTCGTCCTCGTCCTCGTCCTCATCCTCATTATCTGATCCAATGCCATTCACATATGCCCTTCTTGCTGCTTCCCTTGTCGCTCCAAGTCCCCTCCTCCTTCCAAATCGCTCTGCACGTTGCGCTCTGGTTCGAACGCGCTCTGCGATTCCGCGGAATCCACTCTCCTGCTGCCTGGCACTGGAACGCGTTAGTCTTCTATATTTCGACGGCGCCGCGGGTGATGGTGGCGTCAGAGGCGGCGGCACTGGCATCGTTGCTCGCAAGTAATTGCAACGTTTGCGTCTCGGATCCCTCAAGCTCATCTGCGTATTGCGACGCCTCAGCCGACGTGAGTACTCACTGGACGACGATTCTAGGGGAACGGGCGACTTGACCACTCGTTCGATACTCGCCAGCGTCAACTGGGCAATGCTCGCCACCTGCCTTTGCTCCTCATCATTGAGCGGCGCATCCACCACAATGGAGACGTGCCGCGACTGGCAGCGCCACAGCGACGAGTAGGTCGCCAAATCACGTGAGATCGATGTGTTGGCCCTGCGAGATGAACGCAATTTATTGGCCAAGCAATTGTTGCCACAGCCGCCACCTGACATCGCCGTAGGTATGGGTGCCTGGCCGCCGGTGGTCAAGCGACTGAGCTCCAAGTGAGTACGTCTATGGATAAGCAGAACATTCATGCTGCTCGTATGGAAGTCGCAAAGATTGCACTCATAACGCTGATCGTTGCGTCCCTCGGGTCTTGCAAAAGCGGCAGCTGGTGCTCCAATGTCCATGATGCGAAAAGATGGATCGTGCTAATCAGAGAGAGAGAGAGAGAGAGGGAGGAGAAATAATATTAATTGCCAATCGATTAAGGCTGCAAACATGTAGTATAAGAGCTGTATATAGAGAATAAGCTAAGTACCAAGTGTAGAGAAGATTCAACTGGCTTTTGGGTAAGATTTGTCAGATTGAAATGGGTTAGCCTATGAAGATTTATGCCAAAGACTTTAGCCTGAGACTTAATAGAACTACGAGCTTAGATAGCAAAAATATAAGAGATGCGACATGGTATAAGAGATGAGAGATACGATCGAACTAGTATACTATTAATAACAACTTTAAACTTTACTCCTTCAAATTAGGTATGGGCACATATAGTATAAGAGTGTAATATAAGAGAGTGCAGCTGATATGCATTTACAGTCATATGGTATAAGAGATGCGAGCATTAAATGCAATAACACTTGCTAGTCTACAAATATTTTACTCTTGTGAGTATAACATACAACAATTAAATCTCTACATTGTTACTAAACAAAACTCACATTATCGTTGTTAAAGTTGTTGCTGTTGTTGTTATTGCTGTTGTTGTTATTGTTGTTGCTGTGGTTGTTGTTTTGGACGTGTGTGTTGTTGTTGTTGTTGTTGTTGCTGCTGCTGTTGTTGTTGTTGGTGTGATTATTGTTTTGGGTGTGACTGTTGTTGTTGTTGTTGGTGGTGTTATTGTTGTTGGTGGTGTTATTGTTGTTGGCGTTGTTGTTGGTGGTGTTGTTGTAACGATTATTATTTAGATGATCGTCCAGATTGTCGTTGTTGCCATTGCTGCTGCTGCTGCTGCTGTTGCCATTGACATTGCTGTTGCTGCTGCTGCTGCTGCCATTGCCGTTGACGTTGCCATTGGTGTTGTTGTAGTTGCCATTGCTTTCAGCACTGTTGTTGTTGTTGTTGCTGTTGCTATTGCCATTGCCGTTGCTGTTGCTGCTTCCACTGGCACCGCTGTCGTTGTTGTTGTTGTTGTTGTTGTTGTTGTTGCTGGTGGCGGTGGTGACGTTGTTGGACAGCAATGCCTTAATCAAGCTCTCCTGTCTAGCAGGTGGCTCTACGATCGGCAAATTCTTTTCCTTCCAGCGATTCTCGGCGTCTTTCACATCCACATTGAACTTCTCTCTCATATCGGATGCCACGGATTTCTCTGTAAAGCAAAATGGATGTCAACATTATTATATATTACATACATATGTATTCTTACAATATCTATGTGAATTGCATTCATTTCATCTTCAATTTCTTGCTCTCCTTTCATCTCAATCGAACACTTGTTCCCCTATTCTCCCGCTGTTCATCTACCCCCTGCTCTCTTCAATTCCAACACCCCTCCTCAATCACACTCTTGCTTTACCTTTCTTAACACATTCTTTTTCCTATCCTCAGTTTGTACTATTCTCATCAATCTCTCTCTCTCTCTCTCTCTCTCTCTCTCTCTCTCTCTCTCTCTCTCTCTCTCTCTCTCTCTCTCTCTCTCTCTCTCTCTCTCTCGCTGTGTGTGTTTTTTCTCCCAATCTGTCAAACTTTCAGTCTCAACCTATCTCCTAGTTTTCCTCTGTCACTCCATTAGTCCCACATTCAAACTCATCTAGTAGTCGGGCAGTTTAACGTACTCGTCTCAGGTTTCCTTCGAACGGAACTACGTTTGTAGCATTCACATTTATTTTATATCTTGTATTGTTCACATCGAGCAAACGAGCTCCTCAAAAATATATATTTATAGAAATTTATATTTTTTTACTTTTTAACAAATAATATATAAATTATATATTTTTGCATTTTTCTACGAATCGAGGCTAATTTGCGACAAATCAAGTCAAAGAAGTAAGCCACAGAGGAAGAACGCTTGTAAAGCAAACTAATATCAAGAGAAGATAAAAAGAAAAACATATAAAGGACAAAAGACGACAAAAGCGAAAGACGATAGACGAAAGCGGTAAGACGACAAGCTATGCGTGTCGGTGGAGAGCCCTGCTGTTGCGGCAAAGGAATCATGGCCAACATCGTCGGTGCTGCCAACGCCATCTCGCAGCTGCGACTGCAGACGATTCTCGATAACATGAAGCCATTGCAACAGGCGCTGGGCAGTCGTCAGAGCCGCCCCTTCATAGTGGGCGGTTTGGCTACGGGCGTGCTGCTCTACTATTGCGGTCATCGCTGGCTCAAGCAGAAGGGGGCTCTGGAGCAGGAGAAGCGCAATCGTTCAGATGCATGGGGGAATGGGGAGCCGGCGGGAGCTGAGCAGCTGCTGAAGAATTATGAAACTGGCGCTGGAGATGGCATCGTAACAGAAATTGTGGATGGCGCTGACGGAGGTAAAGATACAGCTGATGGTGATGCTGAGGCCGAGGTTGTGGCTGAGGCCGAGGCTGGAGATGATGCCAAGACTATATCTGATGCTGATATCCAGTAGGACCACCACAATGCAAAACAATCCATCAATCAAGTTACTAAAATCAGGCAAGAGAGCAAGTTCGAATCTCTTCCAATCAATACACAACTAAACACTCAGACAAGTCAAAAATCTTTCTTGAATCCCATTGAACCCCAATCTCAACCAGCAATTAATACATTTTTCTTGAATCTCTTAATCGGTCGTCCATTAACCAAGCGAGTCTCACAAGCAAGCAAGCGCCATCAACTAATCAATCAATCAATCAATCAAGAGTTCCGAGTGAAGCTACATCCTCGAATCTCTTAATCAATCAACCCAGAGTTACGAAAGAAAACGCCTTTATCGAAACATTTAATTAGTCATCAATCAAATTCAATCAACCAATCAAGAGTCTCGAATGAAAGATCAACCTCCCAACCACACTCAATCAATCAACCAGACATGGGTGTCCAGAGAGAGCGAGAGAGTCAGAGAGCGGTGTGCCTCGAATCAAGCATTCATCACAGAGTTCAATATGCATTCAGTAATTAAATTTATCAAAAAGAGGTGTGTACATATATTTCGGCCTATAAATCCCAAACGCCATTAACTAAAGCTCAGTTATATAAAGATATTTATAATGCGTATATATATATAAAAATAAATATATATATGTAAAAGTAATATACAAGTCTTCTCAATTCAATTTCAATTCATCTCAATTATGAGCGATGCGCAGGTCAGTCAGTCATTCATTGCATCCATTCAATCAATCAAAGTGAATTACTCACTTAGACCAATATTTCAACTTCTAGCATTGACAGTGCTTCAATCAGAACCAGCTTTTATATACAGATGTTCATTCAGTCAATCAGTTAGTCATTCAATCGTGCAGTAGGAGTATTAATCAGCTTTCCCAGTTATTTCATCTTCTG
Organism: Drosophila antonietae; assembly: GCA_030914385.1. Classification (NCBI taxonomy): domain Eukaryota; kingdom Metazoa; phylum Arthropoda; class Insecta; order Diptera; family Drosophilidae; genus Drosophila; species Drosophila antonietae. Next base: position 4,749,975 of record JAUESO010000617.1, read on the forward strand.
ACTGTACTTCAGTAAACAGTCAATCTATCAATCAAATACTATAATATATGCATATGTACTCACTGGTGCCCATCTTGATGAACTCGTTCTTATGCTCGCATTGAAATGGATAGATCATCTTAGCCGAGCTCACCTGCTCGCTGCGGGAATAAATAATAAAGCAAAGAGATATATATACATATATAAAAGAAATGTTTCAGATAAATCCCTTATAAGAGATAGGTATTACTTACAAGGTGCGTTCGTTGAAAAATTCAACGACGGCAAAGGGCCGTCGCGTGCTATTCACGAAACGAAAGTTCTGGGACGAGGTCACCTCGCCGGGCCACCATATCTCAGAGTTATGGAGCTTCACCCAAACGATGTCGCCATCCTTGTACTTCCGCTGCACCGCCTCATCGTTGCGAAAGCGTGGCATGTTTAAGCTGTCCTTTTTCTATATGTATATGGATATAAGCTTTATAGATGTATAACTATTATCCAAATTCGAAGTCCGAGTTCGTGTCGCCTCTGATCGTCTGTTCCTTATGTCTAAGTCCTGCTTCACTGCTTACATCGGGCCTGAATAGCTGCAAACATGTTGTAGGTTGTTTATATTTTGAGAGAGATTTTCATTACAGTTCAAGTTTGGAATACATATTTATCTACATACATATACCCATCTATGACCCTCTGCTAAAGATCCAATTCATATACATATATACTTATATCTTAAATATATTTTCTTATAAACTAACAGTTGGAATATTTCAAATTTAGTTCGTAATACAAATAGTATATTAATTATCTAAAATGAAAAACGTTTCCAGAGCGCTCGAGTCGGGAGTATCCGACTAGCAGTTAGCCATAGTCTCAGTGCCGTGCAACATTTACAATATATTCAGTTATCGTAGAAATTCAAAAGTTATAGATTATTTTATATCTGGATCAGCTTTCAGAGGTTCTTTGTAGCTCTAACAGTAAATATATATTTGAATAGTTGTATTGCACTAGACAACAGTCTCTAATTCTTATACAATCTAGCTAGTCTCTAGTTCTTAGACAAAATAAACTCTTATACTATCTGAATAGTTTTCAGCTCTTAAACAATTACTCTTTAGCTCTTATGCTGTATAAACTCTTAACTACTATGCTAACTCGCTATTCTCTTACACCAAATTATCTATTATATCTATCAGCTCTTATACAATATAACTTTGTCTCTAGCTCTTACATTTGCTAGCTAGTCATTCTTAAGATCTTAGTAATATCTCTCTCTCTCTCTCTCTTTACCTCTTTCTCTTATAATATAGATAGTTAAGTCTCAAGTTTTTTTTATTGAATCTGTTCTTATAAGAGCTCTTATAAAATTGTTCTAGTCTGAATCTCGTAAAGAATCTATATATCATCTCAATTGTTGCTTTTACTATGACTACAACAGCTCCTTTTGTTGCTTAACAAATAAACAATATACCCTGTACAGGGTATAAAAAGAAGAAATTGGAAGAGAAATACAAGTTTTTGCTTTGGTTTTTTGAATGTCATTTATTTATATTTTTCTTTATTCTGAGTAGTTTACAATATTTCACTGTATATAGAAACTAATATTTATATATATATAATATATATGATATATATAAATATGCATGTATATATTTGTATAATCGTGTGTATATATAGATACATGAATAATAAGATGAGTGTAAAAAGAGGCATCCAAATTTGATAGACACACAAAAAAAAAAAAAAAAAAAAAAAAAAAAAAAAAAACATGAATTAAAAAGAAGCTCGAAAATATTGTTGCTACAATCAAAGTGTTATCGTTTATCGATTTTTGTATCGTTTATTTTTAGTTTTTGTTCGCTTTGTATACAAAATATACTTAAACTTTTATCTAACATCGAATTGAAAATTGAAACATTTATTAAACATGAATAAAAATTGTACAAAATTGTAATTTGCTTTCTTTTTTTTTTTTTTTTTTTTTTGTTTGATTAAGAAAATATGCTAAAAATATATATATATATGTCGTCTTAAGCTAATGCTAGGATTTAAGTTTAAAGTTTTGTTTAGTGATTCCTCATTTAAAATTGTGTGTGTGTAAAGTACATCGATATAACAGCGTTATCACAATCACAATTTAGCATAAAGACAGAAAAATTACAAACATTTAATAAAATATAAGAAGAAGAAAAATAAAAAGTTTCGACAACAAACATCGAAATATATATCGGTATATATCGATATACCTCTATAAATCTATATAAACACGAAAGGCAAACAGGCATAAAAAGAGAGCCATATGATATATATTGCTAGATAGCGAAACAAGGAAGTATGGCAACTGTTAACTGTTAACAGTATGTTAACATTACATAAGTAGGGAAGCGTTTACTGTTACAGTTAACATTCATAAACACAGTCCACGTAAAGCAGTCTATACACAATCTCTGTTTCTGTTGCTGTATGTAAGTACACTGTTAGAGAGAATCTGTCAACATAAGATATAACAGCAGCTGTTAAGCACGTTGCATGAACTTTAAGTATTATACAATCGATTGATTGTTAAAGTGAGCCACTGTCAACTGATGTGTTAACAGCAAGTATTCAATCTAGAATTAACGATTATGTTAAGGTCAGGTGCTACAATTTAAAGCTGTTGTCATGTTAACATTTGCTCACTGCTATTGCAGCTGTCAATGTTAACGATGTTCCCTGCTAACAGCAGTGGGTACGTCTACGGTTAAGTCTACTGTTAAGCTTGCAGTTATTATATCTATCAACTTCACTGTTAACTGCTTTAAGTGCGCAACAGCAACTGTTACGCTTATGTTAACATTACAACGCCCGCGCTGTCTTTCTGTCTGTCTGTCTATGGCTGTGCATGTGCGAGTTAGAGGAAAATTTCCTTTTCGCTTATAATCCAATGGGGGCGAGGTTCGGATTAGTCGATTGATTGGTGGGTGGGGATTGGGTGTCTTTCGGTTGCCTTGTTTTTCTTTTTTTTTTTATAATGTCTTGGATTTCATTGTCTTTGGAGGCTTGATGCAATGTCATTGGGTATTATCCACACGGCCGCTGTTGCCATTGGTGGAGGCAGACGTTGCCGTAGCCACATCATCGCCCACGATGAGCACCTTGCCGACGCCATCGGGCGCAACCAGCTCACCGCTTAGACCGTCCAAACCGGGCTGGCTGACATCTCCAGGTATCTTTGGCTTTGGACGATGCGTATCGACAGCATCGATTGGCAATTTAATATGCTCCACCTTACAGCCATAGGCAACAGGTGTTAGCTTAATGACCGTATGCAATGGCACATACAAATAGGGCAGCTCATCCGCCGACTTGTCCAGGAAGTAAGCGAACAAACATCTCAGGACAGCCTGATGGGAGACAACGAGCACATTGCCCTGACGCTCCAATTCCATGATGACAGGCTCAAGTCGTGCCACCAGATCTTCGTAGCTCTCGCCGCGCGGATAGCGATAGGCGAACTTATTGACATCTCTCGCTTTGAACTCTTCGGGAAAACGTTCCTTGATCTGCTCATAGGTCATCTCCTCACAGTGGCCCGCATCGATCTCATTCAATGCCTTCCAACGCTCCTGGGGCGCTTTAACATCCGCTACCGTCTGTATGGCGCGCTTCATCCATGAGGTCCACACGCGCAATCCATCGATTTGTTGCTGCGAAATGAATGAGGACAAGGCTCTGGCATATTGATGTCCACGTGGACTCAAATTCGAGTCGCCACCAATTAAACCACTCAGATTATGTTCCGATTCACCGTGACGCGTTAGATAGATGGTGCGCGGCGTTATGTGAATGTTCATTAGATAGTAAACAATGCGCGATTCAACGTGGCCCTCGTTATTATAGACGACAACCTTTTTGCCGGCATTGTAGACCTTCATGAAGCTGAGATGTGATTCGGCGACTTCATCAATCGGCTGATATCGCTCCTCGTAGTGCTCGATGCGCTGCAAGAAATCTCGGACAACCAATTCGGTATTCATATTGATATAGTCCGGTGAGCTGACCTTCACTTCCAATATATTCTGCTCAATGATTTGCGGATCATCGCATATCGATTCCACAAAGAACAAACGGAAGCCGTGTTGCTTCACAACAATATCGTAGATCAATTGACGACGATCGTGCGTCGAGTTCGTAGCATCAAAGACAGCAATGCTGCCGAGTCCGCTCAATAGCCAATCACAAGAGTCGTGAAGGGCTTGGTTCGCACAACGGTTCCGAATAGCCATGGCTTCCTCATTATCGGCACGAAAGAATTCATGGGATTTATAGGCAGTCGTCGCATGACGCCGATACTCGCCCAAATTAAAGACACGCGTCGCAATGCCAATCCAATTGAGATAACGCGCCAGCTTCTTCGATATAAACGTCTTGCCCCTTGCGGGCAGACCAACCATTGCGATCACATGGGGGGTTGTACAATCGGCTATTGTACGCTCGCCACGAATCGGAAACGGTTTGGTCATCACCGTCTCCGATGTGGGCGGCAGCAGTTTACGCAATTCTTCCGACATTACCGATGGACAAACATGCAATTCATTTTCGATTGCCAAATCGGCCGTCTTCTTCAATTGGTTCAATGAGGTGGTACGCACGCGTAACGACGGCGAGGTGTTATAGGGCATATCCATGATGCTGGTGGCTGTTACGGAACGTACTAGCTCTTTGGCGGCGGCAACTGCGGCGTGTTGTTGTATCAATTGTTGTTGTTGTTGCAAGAGGTGAGCGCAACAGCAATTGCAGGGCTTGGAGTTTGTTAATTCAGCTGCTGAGGTGGATGAGGCGACAGTGGAGGCGGTGGAGGTGGTGGTGGTGGTGGTGGTTGTGTTGGTGGTGGAGGCGGAAGAGGAGGAAGCGGAAGAGGTTGTTGTTGTCACAGAGGAATTGGTATTGTTATTATTACTATTATTATTATTATTATTATTATTATTGTTGTTGTTGTTGGTTGTCAACTTTTGTTGTAGAGTAGGCAACAATTTGTTAGTTGTTGCTGTTGTTGTCGACAATGTTGTTTCCTCCTTGCTGTTGCTGTTGTTGTTGTTGTTGTTGTTGTTGTTAGCTGCAATATAATTGAAACGTGTTGAATTGCTGTTGTTGTTGTTGTTGTTGCTGCTGCTACTGTTGCAGTTGTTGTTGCTTTGCGATTGTTGCTGATGCTGCGATGTTGTTGTTGATGTTGCTGTTGCTGCTGCTGCTGCATTGAGCAATTGTTGTTGTTGTTGTTGCGTGAGACATGAAATTAGGCGAGTATTTGTTGTTTTAGTTGTATGTGTTGTTGTTGTTGTTGTGAGCAATGGGTTTGATGCAGTGTTTGTGGTTGTTGTTGTTGTTGCCGTGTGTCCCACATGAAGCAGCCCAACAACAATATTATTCATAAATATGTGCGTGTGTTAGTAATGTATATATGTGAATTAACCGTGCCAAAAATGAACACAAAAATTGTGAGTTAAGAATGGAAAAAAACTAAAACCAGTTAATAATAAAAAGAGCCCGTTAGAAGCAGACGCAATTAAAAATCAAAGAAATTAATTAAAGTAAAGAGAACTTGTAAATATAAAGAAACTAGATAACTACATATGTATGCACACAGTCACACCCACAAACACTCGTATATAAACATGATTTAGCTATATACATACGTATGTACCTACACAGATATATCTACAATATATGTAGATATGTATATTTGACTTCTTTTTGCACTTGACGCACACGAAAACCAACGACTGACTGAATATTGAAGCGCGCAAGGAAAATTTGTGTGGAAAAGCGAATGAAAAGAATAAGAAGCAGAAACAGAAGAAGCAGTAGCAGAAGAGCAAAGGAGAAACGTGCGTGGGTGACGCCAGCCAAGCGTTTTTATATGGGAAACAAAAACAAAACAGCTGTTGGCTTATAAAATATTAAATTTAGCCATAGAAAGACGAGGGATGCGTGCCGTGCGTGAGTGCGTGTCTGTCGGCTTTATTTATGACTTGTTATCGATAGTTCAGCCCTGGTCGTAATTAGCGATCGATTAGCACATAAAAGCTAAATTCGTGTATTATCAACTGTTGTTGTTGTTGTTGCTATAGTTATCGTTGTTGTTGTTGTTGCTGTAGTGATCGTTCTTGTTGTTGTTGTTGTTGTTGCTCTTTCACGTTCTGCTTATAATTGCATTTTGAAAATATATGTATATTAACTAAAAGAAAGAAGAAGACAGAACCAAAAGCAAAAGAAAAGAAAAACCAAATGAGATATTTGATAATTTATATAAACCAAAACAATAAAAATGTTTTAAAGCAGCAGAGAAAGACGAACAACAAGCGCTAAACACATGCTCTCTGCATATGCATGCAAATATTTTTTGTTTTGTTTTCCTTTTTGTAATTTACAGCAAATTGATTGCAGCTCAAGAAATTTCCAAGGCAAAACGAACGAATGAGAGAGAGATAAGGAAAGGCCAATGGAATATTTGCCAGCAAACCAATGCTGTGTAGGTAGGTAAACAGCCAGCCATATCAACAACAGCAACGGCAAAAGAACTCACTCTCCCTCCCTCCCTCTCTCTCTCTCACTCACTCACTCCATATCTCTGTCAAGGTCAGCGTTGCCAGACAGGCCAAACTTTAACGAGCGTTTTTGCATGCAAGCATAAACACACACATACATAAATCACACGCATACATAAACGAGCATCAGATACGAGTACTTGCATGTGCTAAGCGATCAGCTGTTGAGGTAGCAGCAACGGGACAGTGCAGCCAAGCAATACTTAAAGACGCTAAAACTAGCTGCATGAGTTTTAGCCTTTTTTTTTTTACTGAATATGTATCTAAATTGAAGTTTATTTACTATTAATATATATTATGTATATTAATATACATAATATATATAAATTTAACAAATTTAAAGTTTAAGCAGTCCAACAATCTACCTATTTTTATATAGAGATTGCAATTGATCATTTTATATCAAATAAATGATAATGGTCGACGTTAAAATCTTGACTTAAGTTTTCTATATATTTATTAGTTATTTGCAAAAATCCTTCAAAGCGATCCAGCAACTGAACGTTATATAGTATAACATAATATTATATATTAATCTATATTTGGCCTATAAAGTTGGCAGCACTGTTGCCGCGAAGTTTTACTGTGTATGTGTGTGGGTGTGCAATTGTAACTAGAATGTAACTGTGTTTATTTTTTCTTTGTCATTATTTAGTAAGCTGAAAAATGATTTACAATTAAAATAAGACTAGCCGACAGGTGATTTTCAATCAACTTATATAATGCAAATGCTGTTGCTGCTGCTGTTGCTGTATACTGGAAATGCGGCGACAATTAATTGTTAATGACACATTAAGCCAATTGTATTCCAATTAGAACAACAACAACAACAGCCACAGCTAGCAGCAGCAAGAACTGCGCAATACAGAAAAAGTACAAAATAAAATAAAAACAAGTAATTGAAGACTTTCGTAACAAACAGTCTGATAGCCAATCAAAAGCTGAATGATATGGTATGATTGAATCAGTGCACGAGTTATGTAGTTAGTATGTGTCAGTGTGTGAGTGTGCAGTTGCAATTACCTGCGGCCAAGTTTAAAGTTGTGAAGCAGCGCAAGTGATCAAGCGAGCGAGATAGATGCACGCGCGCGCGATTGCAAAATTATAAGAAAAACAATAACAACAACAATAAAAAACACTATAAAAAACAAAAGAAAAAATAGATGAAGTGAGAGAAAAAAAATCTGTATAGCAGCAGCAGACACAACGCTCAATGCGGCGATACTAAAAATTGTGCACTAAATGCAAAAAGTTTGAAGCGAAACGAAATTGTTACGCAGCGCGGCAGCGGCAGCACTAGCAGCTGCGCAGCCAGCAGCGCAGTTTGTAACTGTAAACTTTTTGCCTGCTTGCTTGCTTGCTCGCCTGCTCGCCTGCCGGCATCAGCAGAGGTCAACAAATCAAACGAAAAGCAACGCAAAAAACAACAGCAACAACAACACACATAAAAAGTAGCTGTAAAACAAAAACTACGCAGAAAATACAAAGTCGAATGGCGCGATTTTTCGCTTTGATTCTGATTGGCAGCAAATGTATCTCCGTGCCTCTGTGTATGTGTATGTGTGTGTGTGTGTGTGTGAACTAGTTCACAATTGCCTGTTTGCGCAAGATGCCAAACGTCTGGAAGGCGTTAGGGCAGGGCCAGGAGTGAGAGAGAGGGAGAGGGATAGAGATAGGGAGCAGGAGTGAGGGGAAGGCAGTTCAACTTAACTGATTCCAAGTGCAATTGAACAATAAATAGCCACAGAGCCGCAACTTGAGACACTTTGCATATGCATATAAATATTTGCATACATATGTACATATGTATGTATGTATGTAAATACTCACACGTATTTACATACATATTCTATAGGAATTTATTGATATACATACATACATACATATGTACATATGTACATATGTATGTACATATATATGTATGTATGTATGTATGTAGATTTGTAGTGAATCTAGAGATTAGGGCTGCCAGCAGCAATACAGATGCAAATAGAAATGCGTCACTACAATTTCAAACTTGACCCGCGATTAGCTATTAGTGATCTGCGATTTGCGGAATGAATGTGAAAAGAGAACAACAACAACAGCAACAACAAAACATTCGATTAGCAATCTCAGCAGCTTTCCAAAACTTTCCAGTGCTACTCCAATCTAGTTGCAGTCCTCCTCAAGTAAATACAGATTTGCATCTAGTACATTCAATTCAACGGCATTATTCAATTGCAGTCAAATTGCTGTCGCTTTGCTATATGAATAGATCTTACAGTATTTACATAGTACATATACTCTCTCTCTCTCTCTCTCTCTCTCTCTCTCTATAGTGCAAGAGCTATTCAAAATGAACTCTTAAAATGAACATTTAATTGGATGATCCACCATCTTTTCTATTATTGAAATGAGTATACTCTGTATTTTCATTTGAGCTTTTCATCTTTCTTTCTTTCTTCTTCTTTCATAGTGCACATCCTTTCATCAGTTCTGCTCTTTGGACATGTAGCCATCTTCATTTGTCTGTCTCTCTATAACAGCTTTTCTTAAATTCTGTCATCTACTTCTCTCTGAATTTCTCAGTTTATCTGCCTATGTGTCCCTTTCTCTGTTTCTTGTTCACTCTTCACATGTTCCATTCTCTCTCTCTCTCTCTCTTCATGTTCCATTCCTTTCTCTTCATATGTCTCATTCTGTCCTTCATCGTACATATTTTTCAAATTCTTCCTCTCACGCCATCTCTTAATACATAGTATAACTGCATTTGTTTCTCCCTCTCCCATTCCACGCTCTTCTTACACAGCCGCCATGCCACTTTTGGGCTATTTCAATTTCTCTTTCTTCACTAACAGTGACAGAACTCAGCTCTGTGGCATTGTGTCTCTACTTCTCGTTCTCTATCTATTGCACTCACACTCTCTTGCAAATGTGTCTCTTACTCTATCTCTCTTATCTTTGCCATCTACCACAGTTGTTGCTGTTGCTGTTGCTGCTGCTGCTGCTGGTGTCGCATTCATTTGCCTTGCACGTGGACAGTCTGCCTAACGGCACACACACACACACACACACACGACACGTTTAATATATCAGTGTTTTTTTGTTGTTGGTTCTTCCTGTTGTTCTTGTTCTTCCTCTTCTGCTATTCGACTGTTAACATGTCTTTAATCAAAATGTATTTGAAATGATTTCCAAAAGCGATTGATAAGCATATTTTGTATTTAATCAACAATTACAATTACAATTACAATCTTGACGAGCTCTCATTAACCCTTTGGCAATATACATACATACATACATATGTTAAAATTACGAGGAAGAGCAACAATAATAATAATAATTATAATCAGTACTCGAGCAGCTGACGCGTTTCTAATAAGATAATCGGAGCTTTGTTCGTACCTTCCTCCCATCTCACCCCCAACCCCCCACGACCCACACTCTTATCGAAAGTTAAAATATATGCAGACATATGGGCAGAGAGACGATAAGCAAAAGAGAACAATAAACAGACGTGATCGACTAGCAGATATCCTGCGATTTTTACCATTTGACTGACAGCGAAGGCGCTTAGTGCGCTGCATGAAACACTATCAGATATCTTAAGTTGTTTACTAGTTGATATATGATATATGATGAATGAATGATGATCAATTGATCAATAGAGTTAGTAAATGATCAACTGGCAGATACTCTGTAAAGTTAACCAACTTCAAAGTAAAATATTTCAGCATTAATGAACGACTTACAGCTACAATATAACTGTTAAGCTTTAATCTCAATCAATCATCGATGTTGAGCTGTTTACGTATTTATTTATTTATTTATATACATATAATCAGGAGTTCATGTCAACAGAAGAAAAAAAAGTGCCACTGCGTTAAATATATTCACTTATCTTCCATAAACGTTATATATATCTCTCTCTCTCTCTCTATATATATATATATATATATACGTGTTAATTATAACACTAACACCATTAATTTCGCACTGATAACTCGCATCAGACATTCATAAGCCCAATGCAAAAGACAACAACGACGAGATAAACAATATTTATTTATGTGATAAAAAATAAAAATAAATAAAGAAAACAAAAACATTTTCATTTCTTTGAATTTGAATATATATCTATATATACATATATATATAAAGATATATCTATACGCCCCCTTATACAATTCTATTACTCGACCCTGCACATATAACTATTAATTATATTAGTTAAAGAGATATCTTTGATTTGATTCTATGCCCCACAGATATATGTATATGCTTGATTCTTTATCTTTATAGCAAAGAGCCTTTTACCTTGCCTCAGCGACTTTCGCAACTTTGATTTAAATGCTTTTGCAACACTAAATGGTGTCAGTTTAATAATAGCGAAACCGTTAAGCTCAACTAGCTGATAAAGCTAAAGATCATTAACAAATGTTGTGATGGAGAAAGTTTGTTTGCATCGGACCTATTTAAAGTTAGCACATCAATCTAATCAGAAGAAAACAGTTATAAAAAACTTGAAGTACGTGAGCAAATGTCTGAAAGTAAACTATGATCGTATGGGCAGATTAAATTGAAATCTTAGTAAATGCAATTGATATATTTATATGATACAATACAAAATAATACCTTAATCAATAATGTGTACAAATTGTTCACTTTGTGCCACTGTGCAAGGCAACGTTTCCTCTCCTTCTCTATTTCTAGTTGTCAGCCTCAGCAATAAACAAATTTTGCATTCACCTTGACATTGACGATTCCAATTGCAATGTCGCCGCTTCCTCTACTTCCACCTCTTCCCCTATACAATTATTTATAATATTTGCTTATAAAGTGCATTGTCTTATACAGCACTTTCGTTTTCGTTTTTGTTTTTTGTTTTTTTTTTCCCTCCCTCTTTGTTTTTTGTTGCATTGCACAGGGCTCAACAGCTTTGGCCAGCCATAAACGTGCCAAGTGTTTTATAACACAAACGACAATGTCTGCCCCTCTCACTCTCGCTGTCTATATAAGCAAATATGTATGCACACCATACTGTCTGGCTCCCTCTCTCGCCCACTCTTGGACATTACTCATCGAAAGTGCCGCTAAGGCTGGAGTGACGAATGCGCAAGTATGCGTTCGTTTACATTGAACTAATTCCTTTCAGCAGTCTCCCTCGCACTCACACTCACACTCACACTCTAGTTTGCTGCTCTTTGCCTGCCTGAGATCCTTCTAGTGCTACATGTGTTTGTGTGTGCGTGTGTTGAAGCGTGAGGGAGGTAGCAAATTAGGATTTTCAACTTTCACTCAATGGCAATGGCAATGGTCACACACACACACACACACGCACACACACACATAGACAATGGCAAATTCCATTTAAGCTTTTGGTCATTGTTTGCAAATTTTGTCAAAGAAAACAATATAAATTATAAAGTGCTCAAGGCCGAAAAACATTCCCAATGTTTGTTGATTCACATAATGATTCCGGTTCACCAGACTAAATTCGCAAATTAAGAAAGTCTATATATTAATGTATATACATACATACATATATGTATGTATGTAAATAAATAAAATATAGATAGTATGTTTATATCTCGTCTTTCTATACAGAATCTCATCAAACTAACAGAAACAGTATAGAAAAGCAAAACATATCAAGTCTGAAGGCGGAAATTCACAAAAATAGAATAAAGCAAAAACTAAACAACAAAAATAATTCTAATATATTCGAGAAAGAGCGAGCAAATAAAAAAAAAAAAAAAAAACAATAACACAAAAACAAAAATAAATGTTTTCTGGTTTAGCTGTGTTTTTGTTTTGATGATTGCGAATGATCATATGATGATGAAGTTCAAGAAGACGAAATGATGACATCGAATCATGAAAAATAGCTTTAAACAGCAATAAAAAAAAAAAAAAAGCACAGCAACGACAACAACAAAAAATTAACAAAACACACAGCGAAGCTAGCCTGCCAAAAAAAAAAAAAAGAGAACAATAAATCACTAGCAGCCTCAACCCCAACCCCCCCCACCCACCTTCAGACCAACCCCATCTCCATCCCTTACTACCAAGAAAACACCCTATGCATCCCTTCCCAACCCCCCCTTACCCCCTCCTCACCCATAGAAAGAAAAACTACCAATCTCCGCACCTCCGCCCAATAATAAGATTTCCTCCACCCCCCTTCTAAGAAAAGATAAAATAAACTAATAATACCATAAAGCGGGTAAAACCCCCAACAACAAAGAAAAAAACACAGTTCCTCCACCTACACATAACAACACCATTAAAAAATCAAGCCAAAAAACCACCAAAAAAGTATAGCACCACTAAGTCACCCAAGCTACAACACATACTCAGTTATATGTAAAAATAATAAGTCATTAAACCTTATAGAAAATGGCAAAAAGAAAACCGAGACAAAATAAATCACGCGATTGTAGTCCAATGTGTGTCACGCAAAGCAGACGGGCGAAAAAGAGACCAAGAAGAAGTAGGAACAGAATTTCAGCATAATTTTTTGACAACAACAACAACAATAATGAGAATAGCAGTAAAAGAATGAAGCTCAAGTGCAAGTACATGTGTGAGCGTATGCAATGTGCGTGTGCGTGTGCGTGTGCATGTGTGTGTGCATGTGTATGCTGTGTAGTGTATGAGAGTTTAGTGTGTTAAATACAGGGTGCTTTGAAATATACATACATAGCAATGCAGCAGCGGTCGCCGGCGTCGGCTGACAGCCAGTGCTGCCAACAAATCGCGTGGACATTGTCGCTGATGTTGTTGTCGTCTCACAGCATTGAGCCATTATTGCTGTTCTTGTTCTTGTTGTTGTTCTTGTTCTTGTTATAGTGCTGCTACTGCAGCGCGCGTGTTGTAGCGCTTCCTTTGATACTTTTGCGTTTTGCAAGCAAAGCTGGTACACACATACACACACACACTCACACAACAATGTATATTGAAAGACACAAAAGTGAAGACAAAAAAAAAAAACAAAGAAAAAAGAAATAACACAAACACAGTTACACCACAGTTCACATATAAACACAGTTAGCTCGCATGTGTGCGTGTTTGTGTTTCGTCTGCATATGTGTGTATATGAATGTATGTATAGATGTGTGTGTGTGTGTGCTTGCTTTAAGTCTGTTTGATCCGCGCTACGCACAAAAAGGTAAACGAAATTTGATCAGACAAAATTCCGCCGCGCGCAAATGCGTTCCGCACACGTCGCTTGTCAAAATAAGAATGAGCAAAACAGCAAAAAGCAGCGAAAAATGGCACGCGAACGATCGCTGCGACGGAGACGCTGGCGATGACGCGTCGTCACTATCAAGCAACAGCGATAGTGAAGCGCATATAAAGCTAGAAAAAATGCTAATTTCGTTATGGTATGTTATGTTGTTATATATTTATATGTATATAGATATATATCTATATAAATATAAGTATATGTATTTATATCAATCTGCATTATTTGACATAAAACATTTACACACATATATGGATTTAACATTTAGACATTTGTAGATAAAAACGGCCAGATTTGGCTCGATACAAAGTACAGCAATACACATGAAAAATAGCCAATATGCGCAGCACTCTCTCGTGTTTTCTCTTGCAGTCAGTGCTGCGCCCCTGACCGCAGAGACAATGCGCATATGAGGAAAAGTCAGTTTCATTGCACACTTACATATATATATATAGATATATCAACTGCAGTATTCGACATGCCGAATTATTGCATAAAACATATACTCTCACACACGTATACATACATATATCTAAAGAAAAATAAACATTAGAAATTTATATTTTTTTGTATTAAAAAAAAAGCTAAATAACAGAAAGAAAAAAAAGCTAATGTGCGCAGCACTTTGAAGGCGATTGCGGTGTCGAAAAAGTCGGTAATGCGTGGATTATGAACGGTAGCAGCACTGCCAGCGATACCGTTATAAATGCGATAAGAATTCGCGCAACGCGTGTCCCAAGACGAAAACAAAGTCAATTGCACTTGCCACACATACGAAGACAAAGTTTTGGTATATATGTATGTATGTATTTTCACTAGGTATATTTCCTAATTTAATTAGCACATTTTTAGTACAGGTGACAAAAATGATGTCGGTGTTGTTGTTTTGCAAAACTATTTCTCTCAAATTTGTACTGCATAATGCAATTGTTATTCAAATATATACACCTTTAAATATATGTATACATATTTCATTTAGATTCCTACCTCTGTGCGCAGTCTTTTTTTTTTTCGTATTTTATTTGTTGCCAAATTACGCAAATCGATAATGAAAAATTATTATACAAAACGAAACGGATAGAGGAAAGCGCACAAAGAGGAGAGGAGAAGAAGTTGGGGAATTGTGCGCAACAATCTAATGAGAAATGCAAAGAGTGTGTGTGACCGAAAGGCAACTAGTGTGCAGAACTAGGCTTTAGCTCTTTCTCTCCCTCGCTCTCGCTCTCGCTCTATCACTTGACTATATTGCAAAAGCATAACTTTTGCATGCAATGCAAGCTAAGACTACGCAAGGCAAGGCAAGCTCTGCCATGTAAAGCAATGCAAGAGAACCCGAACCAACCAAAAAGCAACATGTGTTAGACAAAGAGCAACAGTAGTGGCCTTGACAATATTGTGCAGGTATAACAATAAATGAAAAGAGCATCGCATCGCATCGCAACGCAACGCATCGAGAGTTGCCAACTGCGCTTTAGCTCTAGCTCCAGCTCTCTGCTTCACTTCCTCCAGGTTGTTCTCATTCTAGCTGCAAGCTCACGCTGCTGGGCAGCACTTTTTTCTATTATCTGGGGATTTATGGCGTCTCTGACGTCATTGACTGACAGACTGACCGATGGCGGAAATTCGAATTCGAATTTGAATTCGAATTGAAATTGGATTAGAATAAGCATCAAAAGGGAGATAGCTAAATCTATGTTTGTCGATTGTTAAAAGCAAAATTCGAATTGAAATACCCAGAAGGAAATGTTTTTACTTGAAATTACTCATGCATGCATGCATGGAAGAAAACATGTGTTTTTATATCATATTTATTACATTGCAATTAAATGGCATTTTAGAGCGAAATCAAACAGCTCAAACACAGCCAACAACTGGCAATCGACAACTTCTCTGGTAAAGCTTTAAAAATCTAATTTGTTGTTAATAAATATATATGTATACATATATTAAACTGGTTTGCGCGCTAAAAAATAAAAGTTCTTTTTATCAACAGCGCGCGACGCATTTGAACAAGCAAAAAGCACCAAAAGACGCGCGCGCTCAAATGCAACTCTGCCAAAGCTTTTACTGTAAAATGTTCCTGTATGTGTAAGAGAAAGAGAGAGACACAGAGAAATGGCAGAGAGCGCATAAGAGTCAAAATGCGAAGCGAAAAGAGCGAAACTGAAAAGTGCAAAATGAAATGTCGCAAAATACGTACGTAGAAAAAAAGAAAAGTAAAATAAAAAATGGCATAAAATACATACATACATATATACATATGTATGTATATGTATACGCATACATAATTTAATGAATTAATAAATGTTACCAAAGATTTGAAATGAAAATTGAACGAAACATAGTAACTTAACGTTAAAGAGAATGCAATAACAAAAACCAAAGAGCGCCGAATTATTCACATTTATTTACTCATTAAGCAGCAGCATGCAATCAATGAAAATTTTCCAACTTGTCAGTGTTTTTCTGTTGTGTGGGATGGTGTGCGTGTAGGTGTATGTATGTATGTGTTTGAAAAGGAAAACATCCAAAATATCAACGAATTAGAGTGCATCTCTTACCTTTCTTACGTTGTGAAAAGCTTGTTGCTCTGAATTGCTTTCTTGCTTGCTGGCTGGCCGAGTGTTTAACTTTCTCACGTTCTAGCTCACTCGCTCGCTCTCACACACACACAAATATACGCTTGCACAAATACAGGCACAAGCGCAGCAGCCACGCAGCGAGAGGCACAAGAAAGAAAAAAACACACGTTTTGTTGTCGCGCACTTAACAAAAATATGGAAATTATATTGTTTTCTTAATTATTTGTGCTTATTTCATTCAATTTAAGTAAGTTTCTTTTATTTTATTGAGTTTGCCGTTCAATTTATTTTGCGCGCTCTGACAACTGCTACCGCTACTGTTACTGCCGATGATGATTCTGCCGCTCTTGCTGCTGCTTTGGCCAACACTTTTTTGGCGAATGTCTGCGATGAGAAGATATCGACTGAACGCAACTCGACGACGAAAACGACGGCGACGACGAAAACGCCGATGGCGACAACGACAACGACAGCGACAATGACGCCGACGCCGAAGACGGAGGGGAAACGGCAGCAGCAAAAGCAAAAGCAACAGCAACAACAACGGCAACAGCAGCAAACAACAATCAACGCAAAATTGTTCACTTGCACAGAATCATTAATAAATAATAAACAATTATATTCACTTATGCATCATTCAATTTGTATTTCATTGTGCTTTTTTCGCATTCACTATATAACGGTTAATTTTTCATAGCACACATTTTTGCAGAAAAGTGCACTTAATTATATGATGATTGGTGTGCTGTAAAAAAGGCAACAATTTAACAGCACCACTGGAGACATTGGCGACACACACGCACATACATGTGTATGTGTGGTTGTATACACTTACATATATTCATAAATATACTTATATCTATACATTATGAGAAATGTCCTAACTCATATTCCAACTTAAATCGTATTGGCTGCAACTATTTTCCCCTATCTCTTTGCCATCTACTCTGTTACACGACTATTTGGGGAAATTTGTATGAACACTTACCGCTATGCAAGTGCAGTCCGAATCCGCAAGAGTGTCAACATCACAATTTGTGTGTGTGAGAGAGAGCTGCGACAGTGGATGTGCTTTTGTTGCTGTTTTCGGTGCTTGTTCGCTCGCTCACTCGCACACACACGCACACAGGAGCGCTTCAGCGGCTAGAATTCTCAAAAAAAAAAAAAAAAAAAAAGTGCACACACGCACACAATATGGACATCTGTATTTGTGATATTACCGTTTTTTGTTATATGCGAGATGGACGACAAAATTGTGGCAAGTTTTCTTTTTGCCCGCAAACTACACTGCGAGCCCACGAATAACAGATTTATCAACTCCTCCAAAAACTACAAAATAAACATAACTATATATTGTCTTTATTCATATATATGTATATATTTTTTTGTATTTTTCGTAAGAAATGTACAATTCGCCGTATTCAATTGTGTTTGTATATTTAAAGTTCAACCGAACGATGCGCTATGTGCAGCACACACACACATGCAAAGACCGACCGACACACACATACGCACGTCCACCGACAAACACACATACGCACGACAACGAAGTAAAAAGTATTTTTTTCTTATTTGACGCAATTGGCGGATTCTTTCAATTCGTTCGCTATTGTAATCGAGCCATTCATGGAGCTCTCGCTGCAGCAGCCACAATGGCTAATTCAAAGAGATTTTGCAACTCGACGATCAAATTACAATTACGACAAAAAAATAGTAAGAGCAAAAAAAAAAAAAAAAAATCCCGCAGCGTATTAGAGACGTCGATGTATGGCTGACTAAAACTATCGATGAACTCTGTATCGGATAGCGATATGTGCACTTGTTAAGCACACACACACACATGTGCATCTGCACAACCACAATCGATTAGCAAGTTTTGTGCTACGTGTTGCGATGTTGCGATTAAAGAAACATCGCAAGCTCGGCCACACTTAACGGGGCACGTCACAGTATAATTTGTTTTTGTTTTCGTTTTTTAAGCTACGCACAACAAAATGGTAATTGCTTGTGTGATGGAAGAAATTAAATAATATAATATAAATAATATATATAACAATAATAACGTGTCTTACAGAGTGCATTGTTCAATTTTCAAAGCTTATTGTCGGTCATATTGCTGTTAATATGCACCTGTGCCTACTTGCGTTCGCTATTCCCCAGCATCATTGATCGCAACAAAACGGGGTAAATACTTTCAATTGAAGCAATTACAAAAATGTTAATTCATTTGCATATTTAAATTCCAGCTTGCTTGGAACATTTTGGAAACTAGCGCGAATCGGTGAACGCAAGTCACCTTGGGTCGGTGCCGCTTGCTTAGTAATGGCATTCACCGTTCTCTTTTGGAGTTAAGTTTTAATAAATACAGCATTTGGATTGACATTCTATAGGCTATAAGTGCAACTCTTTCATTTGTACATTTTTTTATTCTATATTACTGGTAACACAAATCGAAATTATCTTTGCAAGCTGCAAACATTGTTTAGTATTTGTGCCAGAGTGACCTTACTGCGCAAAATAACAAAATGTTCTGTTACAACATGCCGGTAACGAAGGCTTACTGTAGGGCTTTTATCTCTTGCAAAATATATACTATGTTGTATTTAATTAATATATAGTTAGAAGTGTAATCTGATCAAGCTAAAGCACAACATTGGTAAAAATTGGGATAGTTTTTGTTATTGTCATCTGTACTGCTGTTTTCGTCAGTGTGACCTTGTTGCGATAGCAAAAAATGTCTACATGAACCATACCGGTCACATATAACAGCGATTTAGAATTTAACCATAACTCCCCAACTGAGCGATCAGCGCTAGCTAAATTGAAATTCCTTACAAACAGTTCGCATGTTTGAGCTGCTCAAATGCAATTGGATCCCCTCGTTAATTGGTATTTCTGCAGTGTGATCTTCCTGTGGTTAGCGCGATAATGCCAAAATGCGCTTTGCAGCAAGCCAGTGGAAAAGGATTTCAATTGCCTATTTCACAAATGCCAATTGAGATGTCCACTAAGCAGGATGCTCTGCGTGCATTCGTAGCCGAGAGCAGAGCGCAGCTACAGCAACTATTGCAACGTCTCAAATGGACAGAGGAAGGCGTGCAAAAGGTAAGTGAATGGTCAGTTCCATCAGCTGGAGTCTAATTTCAATTCGTTTGCTCCTTCAGTTGCATCGCCCGCTGCCCCAGCCAGATGAGATTATCGTCGAACAGCTGCCGCCAAGCTGCTGCACTGCGGCAGAGCACAGTGTGCAGCTAAATGCTGAACGGCTGCAGCAACTGCTGCCGGGCAAGCAGCTCGCTCCAATTGATTCTTTCGAGGATTTGCAATCGAACTACAGCGCAGCGCAGAAGCTGATCCTCTACGAACATGTGCTCAGCTGCACGCCACGACAGCCGCTCAGCTTCGAGCAGCAGGCGAATTTTGCAGAGCTTGTGGCAGAGACAAAGCGAGCGCATCAGAAAGCGCGAAGGCATCGCAAAAGTAAGATGACATTACTGGAGGAGATGCATCAGCTCGTGCATCTCCAAATGCAGGCACTAACGCAACAGCAGCAGCAAGAACCACATGAGCAACAGGATCCGTGTAAACAGCAGCATCGGCGGTTAGCTAGCGGAGAACGAAGTAAACGGAGGAAAGCGGGGAAATACGATGGCAGACGAGGGAGCAGAAGCAGGAGCAGGAGCGGAAGCAGGCGTAGGAGTCGAAAGATGAAAAGAAGAAGCAGGAGCAGAAGTCACCAGAGGAGTATTCACAGCTACAATAAGAACAGAAGCAGTCGGGGTCAAAGGAGCAGCCGGAGCCCAGACAGAAGACGTGGAAGAAGTCAAAGTCCGCACCGAAGACGCTGTAGAAGTCGTTCCCCGAAGCACAGCCGAAGACATGGTCGAAACTCCAGTGCAAGTCGAACAGGTAATCAGGAAGCGAGACGCAGGCGCAGTCCCAGACGTGGCCATATCCCGTGTTGAAGAAACATTCAAGTGAGACGACGTAAAGGAGAAGATCGAACTGAAGACGGAGCAATCGAAATCGCAGATGCGGTCGCAGTGAATACGCAGGAATCAAAGAAACAATCCGAGCTAAAGGCATTGATATCAAAGGGAGATGCACCAAAGGATTTATCGAGATGTCGGATACACAGGCTCCAGGAGAAGACGCCAATGCGTGATGAAAGTCTAAGTCCCAGTAGGAAACACAGGATTAGCGGAATTTCCAAGTGGATGGTGAAGCAGCAAGGAGTCCGAGTCGAGAGTCGAATATGGCTTCCGAATCAAATGAATACATAATGAGGATGGAAACGGAGACAAAAGTCCGAATTGAGAAGAATCATTCCGGGTGGCAGCAGGAGCACGAGTGCGGATTCAATGTCCGAGTTGCCACAGCGCAGCCAGCCTCTCTGCGCTCTTAGCGTTAGCTCCGTAAGAAATTGAATTTGAGATTGGGATTGAGTTGGATTTGTTAATAGTTTTAATAGCAATTAAATTATTTATAAAGCGCCATTGTTCGCTGCCAGCGAGTGGAGCAAGTACGTCGCATTTGTTTTGCTGGCGCCGCTTTACTTGGTGGAGACGCGCGTGCGCTTATTCCATGAGAAATTGATGCCGTAATTCTTGACGCGCTCCTTCTTGGGCTTCAGGTCACCGTCGACGAACCAGCGCCAGCCGTTGCGCTCGCAATATGTGATGGCTTCCTCCTTGGAGCCGAACTTCACATTCAAATTTGACAATGGGTCGCCTCTGAAATGTGTGCGAGAGAGAGGGAGAGGGAGATTGATGAGAGTGACTGGAAAGAGATTCGCATTTCGCTTACGTTGAGGCCCAGCCCATGAGGGGATTTTCCCAGCGCTCGCGATTATCGAATTCGATTTGCCAAGTATTTATGTTGTCCGTTCCACTTTGCATCGCATTCTTGGGTGGCATATGAATGCGAACGCGACGTTCCTTCAGTTGTTCCTCGGGCACACCGGAAATGGGGCCGAGATTGACTTCAACGGGCACGGTTATTTTGCCACTCAGCTTGTTGCGCTGCTCCAGCTCCTCGGGCCGCGCGAGCGCCGTACTTGGATCGACTGGAGCCATGTCCTGCGAGGACGCCCAGCGGCGAGCCGTGCTGTCAAATGGAAAGAAAAATAGATTGGCGGCACAGCAGGGGAGGGCGAAAGGCGTTGTCTTTGCACTTACAATTGCATTGTGGGCGCTGTGCGTGCCAATGCCTGACGGATTAGCGACATTTTGATTTGTTTTCCTCTTCACACAATATCGAGCTATCAACGGCAAATCACAATAGAAATTACGTAAAATTTTGGAACACAAGCGTTTTCTTTTTGTTGTTGTTGCTCTTGACAGCTGTTCAGTAAGCACAGCGACAACTGGCTGAGTGATATGTAACGCAAATGTATATCGATATTTATAGAGAATTGTCCGTCAGTTCAAACGAAGCGATAACTTTAAATAATTGTGTTCATAAGTGTAATTTTATCAACATATATACATTTTGATATATTGACCTATTCATCCATATTATAATATTACGATAAAACATTTCGTCAACAATATAAAAACACACTTAGCAAGGATCCAGTGACAGCTGATTTGTGTGTCATTTTTAGATCGTCACATTAGGTCATTTGTAGTGGCACAGTATTTTTGTTGGTATTTAGTAAGAGAATAATGGGCATTTAGGCGCATTCAGACTGCAGTCACGCTGCATACAAACAAGTCGAAATTTTCTGTGCAGCATCAGACAGAAGGAGGAACTTTTGTTGTCATTATTGTTGCAAAAGACGTGGCGAGGACGCAATTAGGAACGCTACGCGAATTTGACAACAGAGCAAAATATATTCACCAATATGGGTGTACCGAAGTTTTTCCGTTATATTAGCGAACGCTATCCCTGCCTCAGTGAATTGGCGCGTGAGCATAGCGTAAGTATTAACGTACACACACACATGTGGACTCACACACGCTCTAATGCGTATATGTATATGCATATATGTATACGCATACATATGTATGCATATATGTATATGCATATATGTATATGCATATATGTATATGCACATACTGTGTATATGTGTAGGATAACAAAGCGAGGTCAACTGCAACCCCGTTCTCTCGTTTAGATACCCGAATTCGACAATCTCTACCTGGACATGAATGGCATCGTCCACAATTGCTCGCACCCAGATGATAATAATATCCATTTTCATTTGGAGGAGGCGCAGATCTTTCAAGATATTTACAACTACATCGACAAGCTTTTCTACTTGATCAAGCCGCAGAAGCTCTTCTTTCTGGCCGTAGATGGCGTCGCACCACGTGCCAAAATGAATCAACAGCGCAGTCGGCGTTTCCGCTCGGCCCGTGAGGCAGAGCAGCTGGAGGCAAAAGCGCTGCTGCGTGGCGAAAAGCGCGAACACGAGCGATTCGATAGCAACTGTATTACGCCGGGTACAGAGTTTATGGTGCGGCTACAAGCCGGCCTGCGCTGCTTTCTGCGCACGAAGATCTCACAGGATCCGCTCTGGCAGAAGTGCCGCGTCATACTCAGCGGCCAGGAGACACCCGGCGAGGGCGAGCACAAAATCATGGACTACATACGCTACATGAAGGCCCAGCCCAACTTCGATCCCAACACACGTCACTGCCTCTACGGCCTGGATGCGGACTTGATCATCCTCGGTCTCTGCACCCACGAACTGCACTTCGTTGTGCTGCGCGAGGAGGTGAAGTTTGGCCGGAACGTGAAGCGCACCTCCGTGGAGGAGACTCGTTTCTTCTTGCTCCATCTGGGCCTGTTGCGCGAATATCTGGAGTTGGAGTTCCACGAGCTGTCCACACCGGAGCACAAGCTAGACGTCGCTCAGCTGATCGACGATTGGGTCCTAATGGGCTTCATGGTGGGCAACGACTTCATCCCGCACTTGCCTTGCCTGCACATCTCGTCGAATGCCTTGCCCTTGCTCTACAAGACCTATATTAAGATCTACAAGCAGCTGGGCGGCAATATCAATGAGAACGGAAAGTTGAATTTGGATCGACTGCAGCAGTTCCTGCACGCTCTGAGCGAGGTGGAGCTGCAGCTGTTCGAGGAGCACAGCGACGATCTGAAGTACATGAATGCCAAGACAGAGGCGTTCGACGTGGACATTGACGAGATCAAGAATGGCAATGCCGAGGGCTACAATGAGGAACTGGCCGCGCTCATCGATGAGAGCATGAAGGTAATTCACAGTTTTCCCATTAATTTCCCTCCACTCGAGGGCATTTCCCATATTAAATTTTACGTGAAGGTAATTCAGTGATCCCATGTTAATTTCCCATCATATGAGGATCATTTAAAGATTATTTCCCCTCACTTGAAGGAGTAATTCAAAGATCTCTAATTAACTTGCCTCCACATGAGGGTAATTCATTCCCAGATGTGCAGATATTCGTTTCAATCATAATTTTCATATATAGAAGTCTATGTCAACAAATCCAATTAGTTATCCGAATCAATATCGATCATTGGCCTACTGCAGACACAAGAGAATGGGCGGGAAGCATTGCTCTCCGCATTTGCTATTACGGTACAAAGCGAGAATTGTAATTTCCATTCGGCTGTGCAGCTGCAAGCGCACAGAGGGAAATTCGTTTCGAATAAAATTTCCCTTTTCAATTGCAAATGCTGCTCCTTATTCGACATTAACTGCGCACATTGACCATGTGCTATGCATTTCGTGCGTGTGCGCGAGCGAGAGCGAAAGCTTTTTGTATTTCATTGAAATGTGTAAGCGAGCTTTCAGCTATTGCAAGTGCCCCCACCTAGCATTTGGAAGACTGTTTTGTAAGAAAGGAATTTGGCGAGTCGCTTTTGAGTCCCCGGGAAGATAAAAAAATGATTGATCATATGCGCGATTTTAGGAAGAGTCAAAAATGACTCGCCTGTATGATCAAAAAGTGATTTATTTGAAGTACAGCAACAAAATGTAAAGCAATCGCCAATTGAGCATGCGGGGGATTGAAAAGTGATTGTTTTCACTTCTGCTCTGCACTAATACTCTGCATTTTCAAGAAGATGCTAGAGCCGGATGTGGCTCGGTGGGTAGGCTTGTGGCCTGGGGGACTTGAGAAACAACGGACCTGGGTTCAAATCCCATTTCGAATTTAGGAAAAAATATATATTTCTAGAAAAATATTAATTTAAAAAAAAAAAGAAGATGCCAATTTGGGTTTCTTATGGGATTCATTAGTTTCTCTTGTCTCCAAATTCTTAAAGCTCGGGGCTAGTGCATTTCTCGATCACTCTTATTCGTACAAATTCAATGTAAAGTTCAACGCAGAAACATTATTGAAATAAATTAAATAAATCAAAATGGGAAGCGAGAAAAATAAAATAGTTAATCAAAAGATAATAATGATAGTTCAAGTTATATTTGTTCTTTTTATTTTGTAGTTTATTTTATTATTTAATAAAAATATTAAATGAATTTAATTCAAATAAAATATTACTTGTTTTTGGTAATAATAAAAAAACGAATCAGCAAAGAGTCGCGTGTGGTTGAAATTAAGACTCGAAAAAGAGTCGCGTATGATACGAAATATGACTCGAATATGACTCGAATTTGATTATAAAAATGGGTCATAAGCGACGCATCTAGAAGAGTCGCGGCTAGGGTATTTTTTTCTCCCGACGGGGGAGTCATTTATGATCCGAAAATGAGCTCATTTATGCTTATTTTAATCAGAAAGAGGACTCAAAAACGACTCGCTTATGATCGCAAATGTTTGCTGGGCCTATGCGTGTGCGTGTGTGTCTGTGTGTGTGTGTGCGTGTGTGCGTGTGTGCGTGTGTGCGTGTGGCTGTCCAGTTAAGCTTTTGCCTGTGCATTGGCTGCGCTCGCCCGGGCAATGCGCGCAAAAGAGCGAACAGCATCTGCATGCTGATAGCTCTGCATTGGCTGATGGCGAATGCAGAGCTCCGATTGGAATCGACTGCCGCAACAGTTGCTTTGATGCCCGAGTGCGCTGGAGGGGAATTTCGGACCAATGGGAACTAACATCGAATTGTTTAACCCTTCACTTACATACTATACCATATTATAATTTCGCCTATTCTAATTTCTAACACCTTTCATATTTGTCATATGCAGCTCTACGACGACGACGACGATGATGATGTGGATCCCGAGGATGAGCAGGCAGTGCTGCGCAATGAATTCCAGAACTACAAGCGCAATTATTACCGAAACAAGTTCAAGAACGAGATGCACGAGGATTTGATTGGCGAGCTGAGCTATCATTATATCAGTGCCGTGCAATGGGTGCTCGACTATTACTATCGAGGCGTGCAGAGCTGGGACTGGTATTATCCCTATCATTATGCGCCGTTCATCAGTGACCTGAACAACGTCAAGAACACCAAAGTGAACTTTAAATTGGGCAAACCCTTTTTGCCCTACCAGCAGGTAATTCCCTTGCCTGCACCAATCGAGCCTGCAAATCTATATCTATATAAAGGTTACATTAGGTTAGGTTAAATAGTATAGGGTTTGCTTTGTCATACTTTCAATTCGACCTATTCAAGTAGATAAGATTGTATCTCTTGAACGTTTCATCAACTCTTACGTAATATAGGTTGGCTAATGTTAGTTAATACTAGTTGATAAGCTTCTTACTTGTTGTCGTTTGGATTGTATACATTAATCTTAACGGAGCTTCTTTAGCGCTCAAGCCGACGTCATATCCAATATCTCAGCTCCTTTTAACTGATATCTGATATTGCTAGCGATGTCGTATAATGTTCAGGTTTTACAGGGTATTCCGTACTGATTATTTCTCTCATTTTATTCACAGCTGCTTGCTGTGCTGCCGGCGGCCAGTGTTAAGCTGCTGCCAGTGGCTTATCACGACCTGATGCTGAAGCCGAATAGTCCGCTGGCCGAGTTTTATCCCACGGAATTCGAGAGCGATCTCAATGGCAAGAAGCACGACTGGGAGGCTGTGGTGCTGATACCCTTCATCGAGGAGAAACGCCTGCTGAGTGCCATGGCCGACTGTGAGCCGCAGCTGAGTGTCGAGGAGCGTGAGAGGAATCGCCATGGACCCATGTATCAATACGATTACAATGCAAAGTCGCAGGGCCCCATGAAGGGGCTGGCTCCGCTCAAGTCTCTGCAGAATGTCTATTGCACGGAGCAGGCCCGTTGGGCCCAGGATATCGCCCTCAACTTGCCAAAGACTGTGTGCGTGGAGCTGGACAATGCGGCTCGCCACGTCTTCTTTCCTGGTTTTCCCACGATGAAGCATTTGAAATTTGACGTAAGCTGGAATCTCATGCAAAGGAAATTACTCTTATTAAGCTTTCTTCTCTCTCCCCTCTCTTTCGCTCCTTTAGTTTGTGTTGCGCCACGACCGTGTCAAGGTCTTCGAGCAGCCGAGCCGCAATCAGAGCATGATCTTATTGCCATGCCAGCGCGAGTCGCAGGACACACTCAACTCGGTGGCCGCCCAGCACCTGGGTCAGGTGGTGCACATTGGCTGGCCGCACTTGATCAAGGCCAAGGTGGAGAGCGTTGCAACGCGCGACCAAGTGGTTGATTGCAATGGCACACGCGCCAATGAGCCGCGGCGCTTCGAATCCGACTGGAAGTCGCTCGAGGAACAGTTGAGTTATTGCATCTTTAGCCGGACGGCTAACAGTTTCTAATCTCAGTTTTGGCACTTGCATTTACAGCTTCAGCAGCCGCATGGCCATCGAGTTCCCCAACTACAATGTCCTGGTCTACATACGCACCTATACCGGCACATCGGTGGATTTCGGCCAGCGTGGCAATGTCTTCATGAAGGACTCCTGGAGCAGCGCTGTGACTGCCTACCCTGCACAGGGCGTGGTCGCCGACATCAAGGTGCGCGAAAACATGCACGCGCAGTTCAACAAGATCGAGCAGCTCTTTCCCACGGGCAGCACGGTCTTCTTCATTGGCAATCCCTATGCCGGCAGCGAGGGCACTGTGCTGGATCCGATGCTCGTCTATAGCTGTGGCCGCGTACAGGGTATGTGACAAGCTCATATTTATTTATATACATACATATATTTAGTTTAGTTTAGTTTAGTTTTCTATAATTGACTGCTAAAATGTGCAGTAAGCTTATGTAACTACTCTCAATTGCGTTCGCCATTTTGTTCGATTGAATAGCACAGCCAAACTACGTGCAATAAAGGAAGAGAGAGAGAGAGAGACAAATAGTGTCTCTTCTTCTGCTTTGCTCTGAGGCTCACGCAGGTAGTCAAGTGCGCACTGTGACGTCACAGCCGTAACGGCAGTTCAGCAAATATTCATGCGCAGACTAAGCTTGGGCATTTATCAGCCAGCAATTGGCGAGTTGAGCCATTCTGATCGTCAGTTTATATATGTATGTACATATGTATGTATGTATGTATGTATGTAAATCAATTATAGATAATTTACAGTTGTGTTAAAGAAATGACTGAAAGCTGTGATTGGTATGAACATTTGCAATCTTATTCATTTGCCAAAATTACGCAAATTATAATACCCACATATACATATACATACATATGCGTGTGTGTGCATGTGTGTGTGTGAGTGTGTGCTTATGCACGCATTCAATAGACGCATGTGGCTTAGGCATGCCTAGTCATACATACATATATACATACATATATACATACATATATACATACATATATACATACATATATACATACATACATATATATACATACATATATATACATACATACATACATACATGCATACATACATACACGCATACATATACATATACATACATATATACATACATACATATATACATACATATATACATACACATATACATACATATATACATGCATACATACATACATACATACATGCATATGCAGCTGTTATGGCTGTCTCTTTTGTGCTTGCCTATGATACTAACGATGAGGCACGATTAGCGCAAGCTCACTGGAATATTTAAGAATAAGAAGAAGATAATGCAGAGTGCAATAGAATTTCCTGCAGCTACGCACTGTATTTGTCTCTTTCTCTCCTTCACGTAAGCCGAAGTGAAGTTTTTGCAAATTAAAAATGGAGGATTCAGTAGGTTTTCCGTGCGGTGATGTGATGCAAGTGTCTGTAGAACATATTGCTTTGGGTTTTTGAAATTTTTGTTTATTAGTAATTTTCAAATCACTGCTTGCAAGAAAATTAATCATGTTTGTTGATCAAGAATATACGAGTAGGTTCTGCAGGCTGAACCGATTGCTCTAAGATGACATTAAGCAACTTGCATTCCATTTACAGTTAACATACGGGTGGGGCCCGAGCCGCAGCTGATGGCCGCAAGGCGACTGCAGGAGCAGCGGGATCGCGACTACATGAACTCGTACAAGGTGTGCCGTGAGCTGAACGTGAGCAGCAAGTGCCTGGGACGTCTGACGGGCACCGTTTGGGTGGTGCTTGGGCCGCGACGTGAAAGAATGGAGAACGTGTCCAAGCACAACATCGGACTGCAGCTGAAGTATCCCCGCCTGAACGAGGAGCGCGCTGGCTATTGTCGCCGCATGAACAACCAGTGGTTCTACTCCACTCTGGCCGTCGATCTCATGCACAGCTACATCATGAACTTTCCGGCCATTGTGAACTACTTTTCGAGCAGCAGCGATCGCGGCGAGTTCGTTTACGAGCAGGACATCTTTCCCAACGAAATGGGCCAGCACCACATCGAAGACGTGGCCAACTGGGTGCGCCAGCAGCCGCACATGAAGGTGGATCGCATCACTTGCGGATCGCGCACCGTTTGCAAGGAGACCGTCGAGCTGCTGATCCAGGCTGTCGAGGATCTGCGCATGCTGCCCGTCAAGGATGTCAAGCTGCAGGTGAAGCCGCATCTGCTGGTCAAGCCGAACGTCACGCTGCCCGACGTCTACCGCAAGCCGGGTGCAGTGCGTCTCTTCGACCGCGTCGTGGTCGTGCGCACCATCTACATGGTGCCCGTGGGCATCACGGCCACTGTCATCGGCATACATCCGGTCACGGACCCCAATCCCGTGCGCTTGGAGTGCCTGAACGCAGTGGAGACCTTCTGTGAGCTGCTCTTCGACCGGCCAGTGGCCAACTGCGGCGACATTCACGGCATAGCTGACGAGCGTGTCTACAAGGTGCCGGAGAGCGCCTTGGTCATCATCAACTGCACTGGTGAGGCTTGCAAGTCCAAGTACTAGTTACTCGAGCAGCACATGCTTAACTCTCGTGCTTCCTCTTACAGATAACAGCGAACAGCAACAGCCAAAGCAGTCGGCAGCTGCAGCAGCTTCGCCGGCCAACAACAATCAGAACACGCAGCACTTGAAGAATCGCACGGAGGCCATGCGCCGCGACTGGCGCGAGCAGCAGCAGCAGCAGCGCTTTGTCACGGCTGCGGGCAGCAAGTACAATGCGATCACCATGAACACGCGCATTGCCGACGAGTTTTATTTGCCCAGCGATGCGCCAGCTACGACCTCAACATCCGGCGCTTCGACTTCAGCTCAAGCAGCAGCAGCAGCAGCAGCAGCAGCAGCAGCAGCAGGAGCAACAGCAGCAGGAGCAGCAGTAAAAACTGCAGCAGATCAGGAAGCGGCATATACTAGCAGTGACAACAAGAAAGATTCGGTGCTCTCGCAGGACTGGCGCAACATGTCAAAGCAGACGCCTCTGCAAGCCGCTCAGCTCGAACAGCAGCAGACGCGCAATCAAGGCGGCTCGGCCTCGCCACATGATCAAACCCAGGCGCTGAAGCTGCTGTTGGGCCTGAAACCAGCGCCACAGCAAAAGCAGCAACAGCAACAGCAGCAACAGCAACAGCAGCAACAATTGCAACAGCAACGTTTGCAATTGCAACAACAACCACAACAACTGCACCAGCAGCAGCAGCAGCAGCAGTTAGCATTCAAAATGCAATCTCAGCTGGCTACGCAGCCTCAGTCAATGAATGTTCCGTCCACATCACAGCAGCAGCAGAAGCAACCGCAGCAGTCACTGCCACAGGCGCCACTGCCTGGTCAAATGCCTGTAAGATATCCGACGATATTGTATTTGTACCTATATATATTGTGACTCTTTCACATTGCCATCATAATAATGTTCACTTTTCCTTTGTGCCATAGAAACTGCCTCAGCCGCCGCTGTTCTGGCAACGCGAAGCTCAACAGCATCAGGCTAAATTGCAGTCGGATCTAATGGGCGCGAAGCAGTGGGATTTACCAGCAGCACCAAATGTGATGCGTTCTCAGCTGCTCAGACCACAGCCAAAGCAAGCAGCTCAGGCTCCACAACAACAACAACAACAACAACAGCAGCAGCAGCAGCAGCAGCAGCTGCAACAACATCGCCAACAAATCACCAATATAACTGGTCACACACTCAGGTTAACAGTTCAGCAACCACAACAACAACAACTACAACAACAGAAACAACACCAACAACAACAGCTGCGCTCTAAGCAACAATCACCACCAGTTCCAGCATTGTTCTTGCCACAGACGCCATCCAATGGCGGCGCCTATCACAAGGGCTATGCTCGCTACAATAACAACAACAACAATGGCTCAACCTTCGTTCACTACGGCCACAACAACAACAACAACAACAACAATGGCTCAACCTTTCTCTACGGCCACGGCAACAGCAACAACAACAGCAACATCAATGGCAACAACAATCGACAATCGGCAGATGGCAACTTCTTTGGCAATGCGAGCCAACGTCGCACCTCGATCCAAGACTTTGTGCCCATACAGGCCTATCGTCCCAAGAAGACGCAACGTCCAGCTGCTGGACAGGCTCAAGCTCAAGCTTCAGCTTCAACTTCAACTTCAGCTTCAGCTCAAAGCGAGCAGCCAGCGGTATGATGATGGAAATTATTGATCCATTATTGATTGATTGATTGACTGATTGAGCATTTCATGATTGATGTACTAATAGAGTTGATTGATTGACGGACTGAGCATTTCATGATTGATGGACTGATAAAGTTTGACTTTTGAGCATAGTTCGACTGGCTGATTGGTCAATCATTTTGCAGTTTATCTTGATTGATAATGGGACTATCATGTATATGCTGTATTGTGATCGAGTGATCTATTGACGAAACTGACTGATTGACCGTTTCCTATAGTATATATATACATATATATAAGTAAACTTATATATATTGATAGACTTTCAACCAACATCATTTGATTGACTGACTTGATTGATGACAACTTACATCTACTGTGTACAAAGTTGTGCACCTTACTGATTGACTAATTGACTGTTAGTGTGCATCAATCGTGCATTTGCAATCGTATACTTTATTTATGATTGATTGCAAATGCTTGAGTAACCTCGCTCCTCTTCTCTTCCAGCAGGATAAATTGGTAACGACCAACAACAGTGCCGTTGTTGGTGCTCAACAAGGAGAGCAACAGACCAACATCACAACAGCTCCAGCAGCAACAACAACAACAGCAACAGTAACTATCCCTGTGCAGTCAACTGGGGATGAGGCCAGCTCAGAGCTCATGAGAACACTCAAAATAATGGTAAATATTCGAAAATAATTAAACAACTTATAGACGAGCTCGTGAAACTCAAATAGAATGTTGTCTGTTTAAAGTAGTTGTTCCAAGAATCTTGGGTTGCTGCAAAATATTTTGATAAATATGTTGCAAAGTTTTTAAATGTAAATTTCGAATTATGTTTAGGTATGGTGAGAATTGTATAAAACATATAGAGATGAGGGCTACAGCTAGAGAGAGAGAGGGAGGGGGATAGATATTAAGCTTTTAGGATTTCACTACAATTGCGACTCTAAATATTCATATTTAGTAGCATAAAGAAAATTGTGTGAAACAAGTAATATTTATAACAAATATACTAATCTATTTATCTTCTTTTTTTCTCTTTCTAGCCTTCGAGTGCTGAGGCGAGCGCAAGTGGAGGCGCTGACAAGGAAGATGATGCAGTTCCCATAAAGGTAATATAGACGCTCATAGCTCTATCGTTTTATATAGTCATATTCATATATCTATCATATCTATTCCACAGCCAAAGGTGATTCGCAAGCCGCGTATTCCGCGCATCGGAGCCAAATTCGATTTGGATTACATCATGCCCTAAATAGGACTATAACGTGAATGGAATAAGACTAAATGAAGAATCCTCGAAATAGATTATTTTAGATTTGTTTTTTTTATTTTTTTTTATTTTTTTTTATTCCTCTCGTTTTAGTCATTTATGCATCCAAATAATCCATCCACCTCGTCGAGTCATGCGACAAATTCCAAATTTCCCATTTTTTTTCTCATTTTTTTTCTTTTGTTTTATTTTTTCTTTCCATTGATTTCAATTTTTCTTTCCATTGACTTGAATTTTTTGGAGCAGCGACAGCTCCTTTCGACTGCTATTAATAGGTTTAGTATTATATATATAGCGGCTATATAAATATGTATATATATATATATATATATATATATATATATATATATATATATATATATATATATATATATATATATATATATATATATATATATATAATTCCTGCACAAATATAAAAAATAGAAAATGAAAATTGAAATTGAAATAAAAAAACAAAAAATTTGTTATTGAAAATAAAATGAAAATATGATATAATATATTATAATATAAGAGTGAAATCCCCTCCAAAAAAAACAAAGCAACCAAGAGACAAGGAAAGAAGCTAGAGAAAGAGAGAGAGAGAGAGAGAGAGAGAACGAGAGAACGAGAGAGTTAGATAAAGTGATCTTTCTTCAAGAAACAAATTCCCTAATTTTTAAGAAATAATAAAAGAAAAACTTAGTTTTGTTATTCAGAAATTGTTTTAAATACAATTTATTCATTTTTTTAAAATGTCTTAACTAAATAAACTATAGAAACCTAAGAGAAAACAAAGAGAGACAGAGAGAGAGATAGACAGCAGCATATGTGTACCTATAAAACTCATTAAATCTCAAAAATCATAATTGTGAATTGTTTTTTTTTGTTTTTCCAACTTTTTTCAGAATTTAATAGATTAAATTCAATTAAAGCAACAATAGTTCGCGTGTGTCAATATGCGCGCCTGCACTGTAGTGAACGCAGCTAAGCGTGTAATTGGTTTGTGTCCTAACGGAAGCATGCCCATACTTATGCACAATTGGGTGGTTGGTGTCTTGACTAAGACGTGCCTGGATAGATTAAATGTTACAGTACAGGCTCTAAATAGTGGGCATATCTAAGAATTATATATAAATGCCTATAGAATGCAATTAAATTTATTGACTTGCTTTTATTTGAACATGCTTATCAGACATTACTGTTAACAGGCAAGTGTATCAATAGACTAGCCTGCACTGTAACAACTGAATTTGCTTGAGACAGGCTTGCACGAGTCGTGTTTACAGTGCTGGCCTATAATAATAGGTAGACTTCATTTGAGGAATCATTTGTCCTTCATGCAGCTGCGACGATGACGCAGTATATCAACATTCGATAGTTTCAGATGACGTCCACAGCTCTCGCAATGGTGATCGCTGCCACCACGTGTACTGCTCGTGGCCACTAC
This sequence comes from Drosophila antonietae, assembly GCA_030914385.1. Lineage (NCBI taxonomy): Eukaryota > Metazoa > Arthropoda > Insecta > Diptera > Drosophilidae > Drosophila > Drosophila antonietae. The sequence goes on from JAUESO010000617.1 coordinate 4,783,939, forward strand.
AGTCGCTTCCCGCTCGTTGGGTACTCGTTGTCGTTGTGCCGTGCACTGTGTGCGATGCAGCAGCTGATCCAATACATCGAACTGCTCCAGCTCGTAGTCACAGCGAGGGCAATGCCAAGGCTGGGCTTGAAGTGCTGCCTCCATGGCCAGCGTCCAGGGTAGCTCGGCCAAGCAGCCATAGACCACATGCTCGGAGACGTTCAGCCCGCCTTTCTCCTCGTTCTCGCTGAGCGGAAAGTCGACGGCAAAGGGATTCGAGGAGAGGGAAGCGAGTCGATAAGTTGGCGGCGAGCGTGTGTAGAGCGTCTTCTGGTCGGCAGGTAGCAGGCGCTTAATGCTGTAGGCCACATCCAGACTCATATAGTCCAGCAGATCAGACCAGAGCGAATCGCTGCCAACGAGAGAAGCAGCAGCAGCAGCAGCAGCGGAGCTAGAATCGTTACACTTGCTGTTGAGCTCTGCAAGAGAATTGAGTGGTTTAGTTGGATGAGAGAGACTTGGGCCATTCGACATTCGGTTACGCACCGTCGAGCTTGTCGTAGAGTCGACTGCTCCAGCGTCTCCTCAGCTCGATGGCTTTGCTTAGCAGCTGCAGCCCACTGCCCGGCTGGGGAAAGTCCAAGCCCAGCCAGCCATCGCAGACGATGCGCGAGAGGCCTACATTCGTGTCGATGGCGTAGCCAAAGAGCAGCAACGTCTGAGCTGCTGGCAACCGGATGCAGTTCATCAAGTATGGCTTCGCAGTTTCCAATAAAGATCTGGGTGGGAGAATAACAGTTGATTATTACTGGATGACGATGATATCTGGATTTCGTTCTCTCTTACTGATAGCAGAGCAGCTGATGCCGCTCGCTAAACGGCTGCTTGGGCGTGTAGTAGAACGGCTTCTCTTGCAGATCGCTCTCTGTGAGCTTGAGCAGTTCGTAGTTTTTGGCAAAGTGCGAATTGGGATGCAGCGAGAGGAACGGCTTGAGCTGGGTATGGAAGAACTGCTGGCTGCCGCCCTTGCAGTAGTTGAACTCATCCGCAATGGCCAGCTGTGGATAGAAGCCGCTCACCAGGAGCAGCTTCAGTAGCACCACATCGCGATGGCTTTCCAAGTGGGCGGAGCGTGCGAGCAGCGTCAGCTGTCGATGATCGTGGCGCAGCCGAAAGTCCACGTCGCGCATATCCTCGCCCACCTCCTCGTCATCATCGTGCTCCGCATCATGGTGCTGGCGCTTGAGCAGCTTGCGCTGCCTGGGCTGCTCGTAACGCTGGCGCCGTTTCAGCGCCTTCAACTGGCGCAGCTCGCCATGGCGACGCGCCCGCTCCTTGCTGTCCAGCTGCTCATTCCTGGGCGTGGCCATGCGACAGCTTTCGAGTATGCGCTGGAATTGCTGGCGTAGCTTGCACAGCTCGTAGAAGCGCTGCTCCTCGATGCCTAGCTTCTGGCACCACTTCCTGGTGCTCTCCCTGGACATCTTCAGCTGCAGCCATTGGTGGAAGGCACGCAGCAGCGTGAAGAGATCGCCCTGATCCGTTTCGTATGGCTGCCGCTCACGCTCACAGCGTTGATCGGTGAAGGCGCGCGTCGTCAACGGATTCTGCACGCTCAACATAGCGGCCAAGGTCAGCAGCTGCTCCAGCTCGGGGAACACGCAGCCCATCAGCAGCATCTTACCAATCGATAGCTCAACGGGCAAATGCGCCAGCGAGCTGCCCAGTGGCGTAATCTTCTCATCCGCGCTCAAAGCACACTGTACAGAGAGAGGAGAGAGAGAGAGCTTGATGAGATTAGAGATTGATTTTCGACTGCTGAGCAGTTTTCATCTTACATGCTGCTTGAGTGAGAGAATGGTTTGCTCTATGCACTCCGCGTCGGGCGCTTCGATGAAAGGAAAGGCGCGCACATCCGGCAAGCCCATGGAGACCATTTGCAGCAGCATTGTGTCCAAGGGCACGCGATAGATCTCTGGCAAGGGATATGCCTCGAACGAATCGAATTGCTGCTGAGTGTAGAGTCTGAAGCAGACCTGAAAGAGACGCAGAGTCAACAATTGGCTGGAGATGCTGTGTGAGGCTATGGTTACTTACGCCTGGGCCTGTGCGTCCAGCACGGCCTTTGCGCTGCTCCGCTGAGGATTTAGACACCCAAAACTCCTTGAGACGCTGTCCCTTGCAGGTGGCGTCGTAGCTCATCTCCTTCACCTTGCCCGAGTCGATGACAAAGCGAACGCCGTCGACAGTCAGCGATGTCTCGGCTATGTTCGTCGAGACGATGCACTTGCGCATGCCGTCGGGCGCATAGTCAAAGACTTTATCCTGCTCTGCTAAGGCCAGGCCGCTGTGCAATGGTAACAGCAGCCAGTGGGTTTGCTCCTTGGCGTATTCCACGATGGCCTCACAGACGGCATCGATTTCATTGACGCCGCTGACAAAGATCAGAACGTCGCCACGTTCACTGGCTGCAAAGGGAAGATCCATTAGAATTGTACAAGGCATAGGTGAAGGCTCCTCTTACTTGGGTATTGCTGGTCAATGAGGCTGAGCACTTGGATAAACGGCGCCGGGTCGAGTCGCGAGCTTTTTTCGCGCCTACTGCCGGTTGTGGTTTGTCCCACCTTCAGCTCCAGCGCTGGAGGTGGCATATACTTTAGCTTGATGGGAAACAAGCGTCCTGGCACTTGCAGCAAGCGTGCGCCCTCCTCCTTGAAGTAGCCGTGGAACAGCTCCACATTGATCGTTGCCGACATCAGGATCAGCTTCAATTGCGGCTTGGCGCGCAGCAAACATTTCGTGACGCCAAGCAGAAAGTCACCGAAGAGATTGCGTTCATGGATCTCATCCAGAATGAGCACATCGTACTGCTCCAAATTGTCCGCCATTGCCAGCTGCCTTAGCAGCAAGCCTTCTGTTATGAACAGAATATGCGTATGCTGTGTTCTGTTCCGCTCGAAGCGTATCTGGAAGCCCACTTTATGGCCATAGTCGTCCAGCAGCTCGTGGGCTACTCTTTTCGAGAGCGAGACGCAGGCCAAGCGACGTGGCTGGGTGCAGGCTAGAGAGCATTAGAGAACGATTAATGAGATGTATCGCAGTGGCAGAGAGGTCTATAGGTTAGTACTCGACCGGAGAGGAATACAGTGGGCTGGCCAAGGTTTACCAAATCTCTCTTTCAGAGTGAGGGGCAAGCCAAGCTGTAGAGGATTAGGTGGGGACGGATGTTAACAGAGCTTGCTGGGTTCGGCTGTACTTGCCTATGCTGCGATAGCCAAATTCGTAGAGATATTGCGGCACTTGCGTTGACTTTCCACAACCCGTGTCGCCGGCCACGATGAGTACGCGGGTTGCCTCTAGAGAGCTACGCAAATCCTGCTTGAAGCGAGCAATGGGTAGCGCTTTTTGTGCCTCTCTCAGTTTCTTTATGCGATTAAACTTCTCCTTCTGTTTAAAGTCCAAATAGACGAGCAGCAGTTGCTGGAATTGTGTTTGTAGCTCGTCGGAGTCGCATTCTTTGAGCTGCTCCTCGTCTAGCTGCAGAGCTAGGTGCTTGCTCTTGTGATAGGGCAGTGGCTGTTGGTGCTCTGAATCATCCAGCCGGAAAGGCAGCACCGGCTGCCCCATGCTACGCAGCATAGATTCATATTTGTTGACGAACTGCCAGAAATCAGACACATTCTCAACGAGGCTCACGGGATGCCGGGTGCTCTTGGTGAGCAGGTGCGCACTTAGTGTTGATTTGTGATCCAAAAAGCTAAAATCCACTAAATTAAGAGGCTGCCGCGTGGAACTATGCCGTTTCTTGCTTGTTTTGCTTGATCTGCTGCTCATTTTCGGAAGTAAACAAATACTGATGGTAAGCTGTTATCGATGAGCGGCAAGAGTTTCTATCGAAATTGAGACTAACAGCTGTGGACGCAATACAGTTACACTTGTTTTTTGTTTATATTTTATTACTTTTTATTTGTCTAGCTTTAAACGATGGTAAATGAAAGTATATCTAAATGTTACCACATGGCACGTTGCACGCCGGACAGCTTATTATAGTCGGCCAGGTGTCGCCACACAATGCGGCTAAGCCGATATTTGTGGACTACGCCGCGCGGCCGTGACGTAAGAGCGCAACGTTCTCGCACGCGAACCAGCGACGAATCTCTTGGAAATGCAGCAATCTCAGCATCCGCCACCTCGCGGAGCTCAACGGGCAATATGTCATTCTTACGTAGCGAGTTTACACGCAAACGGTCCTTGGCATGCTCGCTGACACATTTGCGACGTTTGACATCGCGTATCATACGCCAGTCGGCATATTTGGTGCGCACTTGCTGCAACTGTAGCAGAGATAAATATTAATACATATTATTTGTTGACATATGTGTCATGACTTACGCCACATCCAGCGATTTGCACACTTTGGCTAACGAAGCTACCGAGCCTGCCCAAGGAATTCATGTCATTTGCTTCACAATTGCTTCAAACGGCTCTCAAATTGTGTACATCGATATAAGTTCCTTTATTATATATATCGATAACGTTTTCTGCCACTGACAGCTGTTGTTCCATTACATGTTTGAATGTCAGTTTTTTGTGAGTAAATTTAATATGAATTTTATTGAAGTCTCGTAGTAAATGTAACAAAATAATGTGTGTGGCTCTGTTAATCCCCTAGATATATATACTGACAATACTATACAAACGCATTACATTCATTTTTAGATAGAAATCAAACGTTTTATATAACACAACTGGGTAGCCCGCTCTTGCTTCTTCTTCTTGCTATTGGAAGGTGTTGCACAGCTGTGATTCTTGTGCTAGTGTGAAACGGCACAAACGAATTGGAATCCTAAAATTGAAACCCAATTTGTGAGTATGTCTTTATTTTAATTTCTTAATATCAAGAATAATGTGAATTCTTCTACACGGTGTATACGGTACAAAAGAAAATCAAGTGCAACATTTAATAAATCGAATCGCCAACTTTTGCCATTCAGATTGATGCGCAAACACATGCTCTGCATGTGTATAGTGCGTTGATGTTTGCTGTCTCACCGTCAAGACGAAATTTTGCTCGTGGTCGCGGTGTATTTTACCCATAGAAATTTTTAAAAGATATATTTTTAAACGCGGTGCGTGTGTGTTATTTTTTTTTGTGCGTGTGCCAGGGCAAAAAAAGAAAAAAAATTATACACACGCTGTAACAACGTTTCAACAACAATAGATTACCTCTACCCTTCATCAAATAGCGAAACGGAAGCATTTTTAATCCGGTGCAAAAGTAGCAGCTGAAGAAGAAGCAGCGCAGCAAAACGTCGAAGATGCCTTCCAGCGATCCACTGCCGCCTAAGGAGGCTGCACTCTTCCGTAAATTACTGGTAAGCCTAATGCACATACATACATATCTCTGCATATATTTGCATATATATTAAAACATGCATACATATGTATGCTGCTGAATCGCCGGCTACAATTCCAATTGCGGCTCTCATACACGACACACACATACATATGCATGCACGCACACACACAGTTTATCATGTGCTTTTTCGTTGCGCCTATTTTTGGTGTTACAGAGAAAAAACAAAAGCAATAAGAACAAAAAAACTTATTACAAACATTTCCAATTGGATTTGTTAATATGTAGTCTGTCTATTGGGAAAGGGCTGCTAATGCCAAATACTCCAACTGCCTTTTCTATGCATTGTTTTGGCACGTAGTTCGCAGCATAACCTCAAAAAATGGGGCGGGCTTTTGAAAAAAGCTGATTAAGAAGCCAAAGTATAAAAAGTTCAAGATGTAAATGCAATTCCATGTTACTTTGGGCATATATGCACATATATTTATATTAATTTATATAAATTTGCTTGTTTGCCATGCAGAAATGCTACGAAATGAAGCAGTACAAAAATGGCCTCAAGCTGGCCAAGCAAATTCTATCAAATCCGAAGTTCACGGAACATGGCGAAACGCTGGCCATGAAGGGCTTAACACTGAATGGACTTGGTCGACGAGAAGAGGCATACAAGTATGTCCGGATGGGCCTTAGGAACGATTTGCGCTCTCACGTCTGCTGGCATGTCTATGGCCTGCTGCAGCGAAGCGACAAAAAGTATGACGAGGCAATCAAATGCTATCGCAATGCCCTCAAATGGGAAAAGGATAATTTGCAGATACTGAAAGATCTGTCGCTGCTGCAAATTCAAATGCGCGACTTGGAAGGCTACAAGGAAACTCGCCATCATCTGTTCACGTTGCGGCCATCGCAGCACGCCTCATGGACTGGCTTTGCGATGAGCTATCATCTGCTGGGGGAGCATATGATGGCGAACAATATACTCGAGACGTTTAGTCAGTCGCAGACATCAATTGTAAGTGTGAGAATTATTAAGCTAGATTATGTTTTTCATCTGTCTCCCCCTCTTTCTTCGCTGCTCCGTTTCCATTCATTTAGGAGGCCCACGATTATCGCCAGTCGGAGCTGTTGCTCTATCAGAATCAGATACTCATCGAAGCGTCGCAGCTGCAGCAGGCGCTTGATCATTTGCTTAAATTTGAGCCACAGATCGTGGACAAGTTGGCTGTGCGCGAGACTCTCGGCGATTTGTATATTAAGCTGAAGCAGGAGGATAAAGCGGTGCCCATATATGAAGCCCTGATCCAGCGGAATCCAGAGAATGTCCTCTACTATGAACAATACATGACGGCTCGATGCGTTAGCTCCCCAAGCGACATTGTTGCTGTTTATCGCGAATTTCAACAACAATATCCACGTGCGCTCTGTCCACGTCGCCTGCCTTTAAATATCGCCACCGGCGATGAATTTCGCCTTGTGGCCGATGAATATCTGCGACGTGGCCTGCGAAAGGGTATTCCTCCATTGTTTGTCAATGTGCGTTCATTGCACCAGCAGCCGGAAAAGGCGAACATCATCGAGTCGCTAACGCTGCAATATTTTGAGAATTTAACTCGTTCCGGTCACTTCTCACGCGAAGATGCTGACGCTGGTGTGCCGGTTGAGCCAGCCTCTGCCTTGGTCTGGACCGCACTGTTTCTCGCTCAGCATTATGATTACATGCGCGACACAGATCGTGCATTGGAATACATCAATGTCGCCATTGATCATACGCCAACACTGATTGAGTTGCTTATCACGAAGGGAAGGATCTTTAAGCATGCAGGCGATGCTGTTGAGGCCTACGTTTGGCTCGAGGAGGCCCAGAGCATGGACACAGCTGATCGGTACACTATATACTACATATATATATATTATATTTGTATACATATTCAAAACTCCCATTTGCAGTTACATCAACTCCAAGTGCGCCAAGTATATGCTGCGCGCTAATATGATTACCGAGGCCGAGGAGATCTGTGCGAAATTCACACGTGAAGGCGTCTCGGCCATGGACAACTTGAATGAGATGCAATGCATGTGGTTCCAGACCGAATGCGCCTTGGCCTTTCAGCGTATGGGTCGATGGGGCGAGGCACTAAAGAAATGCCACGAAGTCGATCGTCATTTTGCTGAGATCATTGAGGATCAGTTTGATTTTCATACCTATTGCATGCGCAAGATGACTTTGCGCGCTTATGTTGGACTATTGCGATTGGAGGATGTCCTACGGCGTCATCCATTCTACTTTAAGGCGGCCAAGTGTGCGATTGAGGTCTATATGCGCCTCTACGATAAGCCACTCAAGTCGGAGACAACCATTGAGGAAATTGACATCGGTGCGGCAAGAGTATCCATCGCAAAATACATTAATTCTTTGCTGCATTTATAGCAATTTTGTAATGATTCTTAAACGTGATCTATTGCAGAGAACCTGCCGCCATCGGAGTTGAAGAAGCTGCGCAGTAAACAGCGCAAGGCCAAGAAGAAAGCCGAATTGGAGAGCGCACAGGCTGCCCAGGCGCAGGTGAAACGTGAACAGCACCAGAAATCGAAGCAGCAAGCCAATCAGGAAACCGATCCGGATGCACCGCAACTAGACGAGCTAATTCCCGAGAAACTGGAACGCACCGATGAGCCGCTGGAGAAGGCAATTGAGTTCTTGAAGCCGTTGCAGCAGTTTGCCAAAGAGCGAATCGAAACGCATTTATTGGCCTTCGAGGTGTACTATCGAAAGAATAAGCTGCTCCTCATGCTGCAATCGATACAGCGTGCGCGTGCTGTAAATCCAGAGCACCCCGTTCTGCATAGCTGTATCATTCGATTTATGAAAGCGTTGGCCAACGCCAAGAAACAGGAGCCGTTCAATGAGCATGTGCAGCGAGTGCTGGACAAGGCGACCAAAGAACTGATAGGCGCCAAGACGCCACAGCAGTTGAATGACGAATTCATTGCCAAGCATCATGCTACTTCCGTATTGCATTTATATGAGGGCGCACGCGGTCTCTACGAGCTGGATGCTAGCAAAAAGCAAACAGCCATTAAACTGATCACCAGCTTCAATCTGAGCAAGATGCGATTAGAGGTATCATTCCATATCTTTGCTTACGTACATAGTATAGATATATAAATTTGTTTGCTTTTTGCATTGCAGGAGGCTGTTCAGGTTTATACGGCGTTGCGGGACGGCGATGTCTTTGGGGAATGCGAAAGCGAGGCGGATGAGTACAAGTTGTTGTGCCAGCAACGTTTCCAATATGCGCGCATCTTTCGCAACATTGAGGAGCTGGAGGCGCAGCTGCAAGAGAAGGAGGCAGCCAAGCTGCGTGCCGAAGAGGAACAGCAGCAGCTCAATCATCTCGATTCAAATGAGATGTCTGTAACGTCGACGCCAGCGTCCATTGCAGCAGTATCTTAGAAGCTACATTGCGGCAACATCAACAACAATAACAACAACAACAGCAACAACAACAACAACACTAACAGCAACATCAACAACCAATTACAGCAATTGCAACAATTGCAACAATTGCAACAGAACTTACAGCAACAAGCCCAACTGCAATAAGCCCAATTTTATCGACAACTGCAACAGCAACATCAACAACATCAACAACAACAACAACAACAACAACAACATCAACAACAACAACAACAACAACAACAACAACAACAACAAAACAACAACAATAACAATAAAAGAAAACTATATTAACAAAACAAACAAAACAAACAACAAAACAACAACAGATAGCGAGAGCGAACGCAACAACTAAATTGTTCAGTTAACTAGAATTATGGGGGACGCTGCTGAGATGCTTGAATTTGTTTATTTTTTTTTTATTTTTTTTTTTTGGTTTTTGTATTTTTAAACTCACACAAACACGCATGACTATGTGCATTGTGGAAGCGAGATGACACTGTGTGACAAAGAAGGCAACAGCTACACACACACACACACAGGCACACGCACACGCCCACGCCCACGCACATACATGCATACATACATACATACTACTTTATGTATAGTTAATAATGAAGAAGATGCTGAGGCAGCAGCAACCACGAAGGCAACGTAAAAGAAAGCTTAAATAAATGAACAATAATTGCAAGAACAACAAACAACCAAACGAGTGAAGGAAACGACAACAACAAAAAAACAACTAACAAAAACTGTTATAGAACTTTTTACATTTTATAAATCATAAATTTGGACCGTTTTTCTTTTACTTTTACTTTGGAAAAAAAAAGAAACTGCTTTAAATGAAAAATTGCATTGAAATTAATGTAAAAAAAAAAAAAACTAAATGAAACAGAAAGAGAAGGCGAAAGAGTGAGAGAGAGAGAGAGGAGTCCGATTCTATATATATGCCTAACAAAAATTGTTTGTTCAGTTGTAGCTATATATTTACTATAGATATGGTTAAGAACTAAATGTAGCTTAACTTAATTCTAATACGTTTTCTATTTAGTTTAATACAAATCGAGTTTCATTTGAGCTTATACTAGAGCCTTAGAGCTGTGTCACATGGTGCCGATGTTAACTACATATTATGTATTACGCTCTATGCTATATGCCTGATTTGCTACATAGTACAATATAGTAATGATAACAGCTGATTGAGTCATAGAGAAGCCTCTACTTGAGCTTTAAGAAATCTATATATATGATCTTGCAACGATCAATTTTGAGTTGAGTCTTTTCCTTAACTGTTTTTTTGTCAACCTATATCTATATATATATATTTCTAAATATATGTAAATATATATTTGGATGGAGCTGTTCGGATACGCGTGCTTATCTTAAGTGAACTTCCTTAGGAATCGAATACATTGTTAATATAGATAAAGCCTAGACACTATACTATGCTGTATATATATATATATTATATAGATCGTAGAGTAACGATTTAATTTCGGATCAGAACAAAACAATGGAGAGTTACTTAGCTCGATCGTCAGCTACCCTGTATTGTCTCTCTTCTAAACACACATATAATAAGCAGACACACACAGACAGACATATGCACACCGATGCACATTTGCTCTGTATATATATATATATATATATCCTCTAGCAGTATACCTGAATGTTCGATGTTTCTAGTTTAGTTTCTTTGGCTTTCGAAATTAAGTTTGCATTTATGTTGAATTGGTATAAACCTGCATCTATACTTTCCAACTAAACAAAACATGTAGATCCTTATCTATGCGCTGATCCACAAGGATAATGAAGGTAAGTTTAGCGAGCTGCCTTGCATTGATGCTTGATTGAATGATTGATTGATCAGTTGCTAACTGCAGCAGCAGCTTGCTTGTTAGTCTATCACTCAGTCAATCAGGCTTTCAATTAGTAAGTCAATCAGTTTATTAATCTAATCAATCAGCCAGTGAGTCTGTACATCAATTAATCAAATGACAAATGCGCTCACACTTTTTTGTCCATTCTGTCAATCAAACAGCTTACCGATCTGTCAATCTATCTATCAAGCATGTGCTTCAGTCAATTGGACATGTATGACCTTTAGTCAATCAATCAATCAGTAAACAAATATATCCATCAGTCATTCACTTCATCAATCAGTCAGTCGATCGATAAGTCTGTCAGTTAAGGTGACAGTCAATGCGTCCATCTAGGGCTTACTCAAAGACAGCCTGAACCGATCAGCCGGAATCAGCCATCAATCGGTTCATCTGTCTGTCAATCAGTGACTCTGCCGGCAAGTCAATTCATCCGCCCGTCCTTCGGCATGCCGGGCAATTAATCTGTATCATTCAGTCAATCAAACAGTCACGTCTTCAGGCCATAATTATAATTGTAATTAAAGGGGAAAAGCTACTTTCCATATTTGCATTCGTCTCCTTTGAGTGCAAATGTAAAATATGAAAATAAATTGGAAATATGAAAGCCTAGCGCCTTGCATTATTTTGCCAGGCAGACACGGAGACAGCTGGGCAGCGATTGGGTGGGGCGGGGCAGGGCAGGGGTTGGTGGAGCAGGTGCAGCAATGCACAAAAGCATTTAAAAACATATGAAACACTAAATGATTCGCACACGTGCCGAAAAAAAGAAAACAAAACAACACACACACACACAGAACATAAAATGCAAAATAAATGCGAGACTGCCTGAAGAGAGCGGCATGCGCACAGTGGTAAAAAATGCATTTGCATGTGGTGCAAGTGATGGATTTATAATTTGAATTGTATAAAAGAATCAATGCGTTAGTTAAATAGTCAATCAGATTATTTGTCAATCTGTCTCTCAATATCAGCTGACAATATCAGCTATGGCTGGATAGCTTATATCCGTGATTGATACTGAATGAATGATTGATGGAGTGACTGATCGAATGATTAATGACTGACTCGCTCGGCTGACGGAGCGATCGAAAGACTGCTTGGCAAACTGAATGATTGATTGGCGGAGTGATTTATAAACTGATTGATGGTGAGTGACTTTTTCATTTACAAACTGAAAAATTGTCTGACTAAGTGACTGAATTGAATAATTCACAGACTTATTGAATGTGATTGACTGACTGATTGATCTATAAGTTATATGACAGACTAACTAACTGATTGATTAACATAAATATTGAACGAGTGATTGAATGATTGATTGACTATTCAAAAATCGATTGTCAGTCATCAATCCTAGCACCTTCACTCAATCAAGACAATCAATCAATGAGTTTGCACTTCATCAATCAATCAGCATACTAGCCTGTAATGTTGACCTCAGATTGTAATGTTGACCTCAGATTGATCCACGGCAAACAGCTCTTGAACCACTGTGCCTGCTGCCGTCGCGTATCCTGGCTGCTGTCGCTGGATTTTAAATTATATAGTCGGCTGCCTGCGCGACAAGCGCCAAGTGCCACTCATTTTGCACCGCTGCCCCAACTCCAACTCCAGCTCCAGCTACAACTCCTGCTCCGACTGCTGTCGCGTGCTGTGGCAACAGATTCAGTTCCAGCTCGCATTAGCACCAACTCCAGTTCCGTTGCCATTGCCGTCTCCGGTCTGAGCTTAATCAGCTTTAAGCTGCTGATAATTGTAAACCATCTGCATTGGGGTAGCCAGGAACTATTCCCGAAACAAAAGTATCTGCCAGATACATGAATGCTCGTGAAAGAAATTTGCAAAGTATCAATTGATATTTAGAAAGTATCTATGAGATACATGGAAAGTATGTACAAGATTCATAGATAACATCTAAGGGGCAATAAGAGAAACAAAAGTATCTACAAGATAGACAGGCTATACCAAAAAGTATCTTTAAGGTCGAAAAGTATCTACAAGATAGATAACGCTCAATTAAATGCGACTGTGTATCTCACAGATAGAAAACAAAATCTGTTAGATACAAACATACGAAATTATGTGTATCTCTACGAAAGATGACCATGAGATACTTCTGTATCTCAAATAGCATCGATTCCAACGAAATACATTTCCAATAAATATCAATGAATGCCAGCTGTGTACAGGGTATACGGCACGTCTATCATTGACTCGCTTCCATTACATGCTGAATTCTTTTATTTTTCGGAATGCTTGCGGTTATTTCTTTTTTTTTTTCCTCTGTCGAGCTTTTAATCATTTTTAAACAACAACTCAAGTGCCCACGTCTGCACACACAAGTGTTAATGCGTATGCGCGTGTGTGTGTGCGTGTGCGTGTGTGTGTGTATGCGTGTCAAAAGCCAAAGAGCAGCTGCATATATGTGTGTGTGTGTGTGTGTATGCAAGTGCCACTCAACACACAAAACACACTCGCACACACACGAGCAGAGCAGAAGTTGCGAAAAAAAAACGAAAACAGAAAACAGAAAAAAGAGAAAAGGGAATAAAAAGTGTTGCATATCCAAAAGGGGCTGCTGCTGATGTCGGCGTCAGCGTCGGCGTAGCAACACTCCCACGCACGCACGTTTCATCTCTCTCTCTCTCACACACACATGCCAATTGCTGTAAAGGAGCCTAAAAAAAGTGCTACATACCCAAAAGGGCCGCCGTTGACGCCGCTGCCGCTATTGCCGTCTGCGTCGCTGTCTGCGTCGGCGCTGACGCCTGCGCCGCCGTCGGCATTTGCCGGCACACAAAAGCACTTGAGAATTTATTTTTAACGCATAAAGTGCAACGAGTGCCCGTCTGACCAACCGAACCAAAGTTGAAGCCGCTTCTTCAGCTGAGCAACAAACCTCATCCGCTCCCTTGGCTCCCTCTTCTCCTCCTCATCATCGTCATTCTTCCCACTTGTCTGTCCTTTTGATACTGGCTTTTTCTCCTCAATTTTCTGCTTCTTGCCTTCCGCTGCACTTTTCATAATTTGGTTTAATTGACGCCTTCAGTTGATTGTTGATTTCAAGTCTTGAAAATTATCTGCCCTGAGTTCATTTTGTGATTCCCATATTATCACAGTTCATATACCCTGCAGAATGTAGAATGTGGCAAGGCCAGCTAGAGATTGCAGGCTTGATATTTAATTCAAAATTAATAGGTATACTCAATATCGATTTCCTAGGCGAGAGTCAACAAGTTATTGTAGGTATTTCAGTCTCTTTATAAATTCGGTTAGCTTTAACGACAGACTGGAGGAAGGATGAATAGATAGGGAGAGGGTGAAGCAGGTGCAGAACGTAAAGGTAGATATTTAGATAGATAGTTAGATAGATAGATATATATATATATAGAGAGAGAGAGAGAGAGGATGAGATAGAGATAGCTAACACGGCAGAGAGATGACTGGAAATAAGGCTAGACGAAAGGACGCACACTGAAGAGCTTAAAGAAAGACAGATCTATGGGCAAATAGTGAAATATGGTAAATAGACAGACAATAGATAGTAAAACAGATATATGGAGAAACAATAAATACAAAGACAGAAGAAAAGTGAGAGACAGACGGGAGATGAGAAACAGAGAAAGGAAAGAGCTGAAGCCTTACATCAATACATCGTCAGATAGATTTATGTATACATATATAGAGAGAGAGAGAGAGAGAGAGAAAAGTAATGCGTATTGCCATTGAGACCTACTTAAGAAAACATTTCACTCGCTTTGTTCGTCCGGTAAATGGGAATCGTGTCTGGAATTGCGTTGCGCTGCTTTGATTTTAAGCTCTGCGGCAGCTGCAGTTGCAGCTGCTGTGTTTCCCTTCAGCTTCTTCTTCTTCGTTCTCTTGTTGCTGTTTGTTTCGGCATCAAAGTTGTAAATCTACGAAATGTGAACTATAAAAACTCTGGCAACTCTGACAAAACTCTGGCAACTCTCGTTTGCTTGTTGCTGCTGCTGTTGCTGCTGCTGCTGTTGTTGTTGTTGTTGTTGCTGTTTACTTTTCGTTTTCATTTTGGTTAGCGCTAGCAACACGAAAAGTTACGCTAGTTTATGAAAAAGTCTTTGAGCTGTCAAACTGTCCAATTTGTAGATAAAGTTGCCAAGCGAACCAAACCTGCACACAACCCCCCCTCCTTGCCTGCTGCCCCCTGCCCCCTCCTCTCTTCACACACTTGCTGTGTGCTTCCTCCATATCGTTGCCTCTTTCACCTTGAGCTCTCTTTCTTTGTTGCTCATCATCTGCTGCTGCCGTTGCTGCTGTTGTTGCTTTTTCTTTTTCTTTCTCGTTTTCTTCTTCTTCTTCTTCTTCTTCTTCTTCGTTATTTTCGAGTTCTACTTTTGAGCTCTACTACTAGCAGTTAGTATCTATGGGGTATATGCCCAACTGAGTAGCGCTTGCAATGCTGATCAAGTCAAATCGGACCTATTTACACCTTTATCCGTCAGCGTACACATCTAGTTGTTTACCTATGAATCTGTTATTCTAATCGTTTAGCCTATATTCATATCGTATATTGTTTGTTCATTCTTCTTTATGTTCTAGTCTACTCGTTTATCTATCTATATCTGTCTATAGATTCATCCAGTTTATCCAGTCGTGCATCTGTTTTACTAGCTCTACGATTATCGACTGCAACATGTGTTTATTTGTCTATCGGCTTATCCCTTAATTTGTCTATGTAGCTATCCGTTTGTTTGTTCGATAATCCGTTTATCCGATAAGCTCGTCAGATTATCCACATTAATGCCTACTTATTTATCTATACATAGGCTTAGTCTTCTGTCATTCCTTTTTTGATTGCTAGCGCGCTTTTTCTCTATATTTCTTTCTATCTCTCTCTCTCCTCGATGTTTGGACTCTTCAGTCGCTTTATCTGTCTATCTTTTCTGTTATCCGTATTGCTAGTCCAATCCACTTGATTCTTCATTTCTTATGGACACATCTTCTACTTACTTATCCATTCATTTATTGTTAAGTTTATCTCCTCTATCCCTTTATCCACAGTTTATTCTTCTGCCTGCTGTATTCGTTAGCTGTCATCTGTTTATAAATTTCATTATCCGTTTGTTTTTCCATCTTACTTTACTATATAATCTTATAGGTCTCTCTCTTTATCCAACTCACTGCCTATTTATCCGTTTAACTTCCAGTTGATCTTGGGCTGCATAACGACTAGAATTTAACGGTAGTTTAAATAAGCGGGGTATTTTCTAGTCGAGCAGACTCTTTGGTTGTTGTGCTGCTGTTGCACTTAAAGTTTTCTTTTTCGTCTTTAAGGCGAAATTCTCATAAAACTTTTCGGGGCAACATGTTGTCAAAAGCGACGCAGCCTGCTGCTGGCCGTGCGACCTCTCCCTACACACACACACACACACACACACACACACACACACACACACACACGTACGCAGTCATAGGTTAACGTTAACATGTTGCTGTGTGTAAAAAGCTTGTCGAAAACTTGATTTCAATATAAGTTTTACATTTTGTCCTTTAAGTTGCATCTAATGAGGCATATCGAATGGGCGACTGAGACAGCTGGGGCGAGAGAGGGGACGAGGGAGAGGAATACAGGTTGGGGGAGTCAAACTAATAGCTGTTGGCCATTAAACTCTCAAAGTTGATTAAACACGTCCAGGAGGCGAACAGGAACAGCTTCAAGGGAAGGGCGGTGGCGAAGGCGTGGGCGAGGGCGTGAGCTGTGCAGAACCTCTGCAGGAGGAGGTTTGCAGCTATTAAAAGTTTTTGGCTGACTTGATCCAAAGTAGTTTTCCAAGTGTCGAGATTATTTCGTGTATCAAATTGATTGGCCAATACCCTGCAACTGCCCCCCGCAGCTCCTGTCCTAGCTCTAGTTCACTCGATGATACCCTGCACTTGCCAACTGCTCGCTGACAAATCAATCTTTGATTTTTAATCAATTTTTGAAGGCAAATCATGGACGAATGAACGAAGTATAGCCAAGTTCGTGGTTCAAACTCTTGCTGATTTGATACAAGAATCAGAATCAAACATCTCAAATTGCCTAGGCAAACAAACTGATAAATACAAATATAAAACAAAGTTAACATAGCATCAACATCGCAGCTTTAACAGAATGTTTACTTATCAAAGCACCAGGCTCATTGAAAAGTTATAGTCCTAATTTGCCTAGGCACTGTTAACAGAGTCATAGCCGAGGCTTTACATGACATTTACACGGCTTCAACAGAGCATTTCATGGGCAACCATAATGAAGAAGAAGAAACGTATTGAGTTAACATTTACGATCAGTTTTGATTGCAATCTGAGCAATTCGTATTTAAAACTGAATTAATACATGTTTTACACAGACTGGCATATGTCTAGTTTCAGATATATTTACATTACGCATTACTTAACATTGAGTTAACATAAATTGACTTCTAACTAGCTAAAAGCCTCTAGTTCCGTTCATTTCTCCTGATCTCAGTGCCTGCAGCTGCGGTAGCTCTCAGCGCCATGCAATTAGAAAATGAGGAAGATGAGGCGAATGAGAAGGGAGATGCTGAGATGAGGTTGGAGCTGGACAACATGGTCATAACGAGTCATAATACTCTTGACAAGCGTATTGGTAAAAAGTTTTTTGTTTAGCTCAAGTTTTGCGAGAAGCATTTTCAATAAAGTTGGCAGCAACAATTTTTGGTTTTCAGCCAAAAGTTTTGCTGCTGCTGCTGCTACTGCAGCTTCTTCTTTTTGCTTAACTTTAATAATTTGCGCAGCGCCCGCAAAAGTAGGCAACACTCGATTTGCCCAGAAAGCCCTTGGCGATTGGAACAGTGGGACAAATGCCAAGATTGCGCTAGTACAAATATTCATAAATAGATGCGATGATATATGTGTGAATCACGAGTATTTCGACATAACATTTTACTGATGCTTAACAGAAATGTTAACATGCGCCACACAAGAACTGTTAAGCTATCAGCTGTTAAGCTGTTAGCCATGCTGAATTCAATAAGCGACGAACTTCACACTGAGCGTGAGATAGTGATAGAGATGGAGAGCAAGAGAGAGCGCGAAAGGCAGCGCTTTTAGCATATTTTGTAGCTTTTTCTTGTAGCTCCCTTAACTTGGGCTCAAGTTTTGAATACAACTTGCACCATTTCATAATTACGCATTCATATATGTGTATATACCATATAAGATGGGCATCTATCTAGCACAATGTAAATTTGAGCATATACTTCTTTCTTTATATGAACATAGCACTAGAGAGCAGCCTGTGTACAGGGTGCTTGTGCTTGGACACTCTCAGCTCAATCATCAATCAGTCAATCAGTCCGATATCAAACATTCATTATGCTTTTTTCAGGTTTCACGTGAACTGCGCTGAAATACAAAATTCACCCACTAAATGAAAAACATTTTTTTTTTTGAATTCGTCTTTTTATTTATATATATATTTTTAATTTTAATTGTAAATATTTGTATGTGTTAGGAAAAAACAATGCAAAAATTATATATGAAACTTATTTTTAAGAACTTTCTCTGCTCTTCCTCTTCTTAATCTGCTCTTCTTCTGCTTCTTTCATTCTTCTCTCTGTATGCTTTTTTTTTTTATTCTTAATCGTTCGTTTTTTTGCTGACAACTTAATTTATTTTAAATTTTTTTTACTTCTATTTTTTTGTTTAAGTTAAAATTTGTTGTATATATATTTTTTTTTTTATTTCTGTGCTAATATTTTTTTTTTTTTTAATTTGCTTTTAATGCTGGCAAAGGAATCAATATATATATATATATATATGTATGTATGTACGTATATATAATTTATATATATTTTAGCATTTGTCGAGATCCTTTCAAAAAAAAAAAAAAGAAAAAAAAACATTAAGTGTAAGAAATTAAAAATTTAAATTAATATATAAAAATTGTTTATAAAATATTTAATACTTGTTTTTTTTTTTATTAATTTTTATGAAGCTGGTTAGGCGGCATGTGGGCGTGGCAAGCAATTGGCCAACAAAATGAAATGCGCTAACAAAATTTAGTTTAACTTTTTTTTTTAGTTAAACTATATAGTGGCATAAAAAAAATTAAAAATTTTTAAACATAAATTTATATATATATATTTTATTTTTATATTAGATGCATGTATGTATATAGGATCAAAATGAACTGAGCTGCAGTAAAAATGTGTCTCAAAAATAATTCTTAAAAAAATATTTTTTAAAAATTAGAGAAAAAACTCAGCAAATGTTAAAAAAAAATGTTTAAATAATGTTAAAAAAAAGTTTAAGGTTAAATGCATGCGAACGCTGTTTTGTAAAAAAAACAGCATCATGTTATTGCAATGTAAAGAGAATTTGACAGCATGTTAAGATTGCATTTACGTAAAGAAATGTAAACTCAATGTTAAGTGAAATTTGACTTGAAGTTAAATAAGGTTTTTAAAGTGTATATTAAGACAATGTTAAACGTAATGTTAAAACAAAATGCACCAATGTTAAGACAAATGTGAAAGGGGTGATAAGGGAAGATGGGGAGGCGCACAAGCACAGGGTGTTTCGTGCCAGCCCTTAACTACGTTTAGCTATGCATATTTTCTTTTTTTAACTATTAAGATTTTTCGTTTTCTTTCCTTTTCTTTTTGTTGTTCTTCAACTTTTACATTTGACAATTTGCGCATATATTGAAATTGTTTTTTTTGTATATATAATTTTAGTTATACTGTTGCAGTGTTGTACAGCGCTATAGTAGTGTTGCATAACGTGGTATTTCGACATATATATAAATGTATATATATATTCGATTTTGATTAACATTTAAATTGTGTTCTTACTCTTGCTTTTTCTTGATTAATAATCCCTATATATATATATATTTCGATATACATATATATGTATGTGTATATATATCTTGTTTGCTTTTGCTTTAATTCTGATTTTCTTCTTTTCTTTATTTTCTTTTAGTTGCGATTGCAAAATAGTGAATTATACATTTATTACATAGAGCTTTAAACACTAATTTACTCTAACATTACTTCTTTTTTTTTTTTAATTTGTTTGATTTTTAATAAAAAAAAAATCTTAAAAAAATTTCCTCTGTATGCTATATATATATATATATATATATTTTGTTTTTTATATGTATTTTAAGATTTACAATTTTATAAAATTTCTAAATTGGATTTCTTTTTTTCTTTTTTTTTTAAGATTGTTTTTAATTTAAAATTTATGTGTTTTTTATTTTATATATATAATTTTATATATAATTTTGCTTAACTTTTAAGTAAACGTTATTCGTATATAATTATATATATATATGTATATATATATATATTCATATATATATACTGTATTTAGCCTAGCAAAAAAAATTTGTTTTTGTTTTTAAGAAAGAATTTTTCGTAGGTTAATGTTAATTTATTATTAAAACGGGATTTTTACATACTCTTGTGCTAATATGTATTTTATGTAGTTTTTCTTTTTCTTTTTTATTTATTTATTTCTTTTTTTTTTACGTACTGTCCTTTTTTTTGTTTAATATTTATTTGCCTGGCTCATAACGGGATATAGCAGCGCTCACAGCTGTTGCTGCTGGCGTCGCTGCTGCTGCTGCTGTTGCTGCTGCTGCTGCGCTTTACATGATGTTCGTCATGTTTGATTTGCTGTTGTTGCTATTGTGTGTGTGTGTGTGTTTGTGTTTCGTATCGTTTCTCGTTTTAATTACTAAATTCTACATCAGTCGGTTTGGCACACAAGTCACGCGCTTAGCGGCACGTGCGATAGACAGAGACAGCGTGTGGATCAGAGAGTGAGGGAGACACAGAGAGTGCGTGTGCGTGTGCGTGTGTAATAGGACAGACAGGTAGAGCAGGATAGCCTGCTGTCTCTCCTGTAGCTCAATCTGTGCATGTGCATGAGCTGCTGCTGTTGTGATCGCCATCTGTCGGCCATTTTGTTTTTCTCTCTCTGTCATTTGCTTCACAATTTGCTGCTGTGGCTGTTGCTTGAAGGCAATTGGAAATGAATTTGCTTTCTACTTAAGTGGCAGGGCTTGAGGGAGAGAGAGAGAGAGAGAGATGGAGATGGGAGATGGGAGATGGGAGAAGGGACAGGGTTTATGGGGGCATCTGTCTGTGTGTTTTCATGTTTGCCAAATTAAACCTCGGTGCCGTCTTCGCCCTCGTCATCGAACAGCTGACTTGTGCTGCCTTGGCCGCTGCGCGTCGCCGTGACCGACATTTTCTTCTTGGGCTTTGGCGGCGGCCTGGGCGGTATTTTTGCCATTTTGGGCGAATCGCCGCCAGGCGTTGCCATTGGGGCAGCTGCAGCAGCAGCAGCGCCAGGCGAATTCAAGCCAGCGCCGCTAATGCTCGAGCCGGGCATTATCGTAATACCGTAATGACGTCCGCCATATAAAGGTTCCGTATCCGAATTGTATAAATGTTGCTGCTGTTGCTGTTGCTGTTGCTGCTGCTGCTGCTGCTGCTGTTGCTGCTGCTGCTGTGCCTGCTGTTGGATTAGCTCGTGTATGGGCTCGTAGATCTTGCTAGCTGTGGCCGATGCCACCGATGTCAAGCTGGGCGTGGCCGGCAATGGGCGATCGCGCATTGTATATTGTTGCTGCTGCTGTTGCTGCTGCTGTTGCTGTTGCTGTGCACCTTGTGAAGTGGCGCCCTGTGCCTTGTGCAAATTCAATGTCGAATTGCCGCCCGCCGTTGTGCGTAATCCCAAATTGTCGTAGACCGGTTCCGCTTGCAGTTCCACAGTTGTAGCCGTTCCCGTTTCGCTGGGGTTCGGCGAGGTGGGGGATTGGAATTCGCCGAGCTGATGCTGAGCGGCGGCAGCAGCAGCAGCAGCAGCCGCAGCCGCAGCCGCAGCCGCATTCGATGTGCTCGGCGCCCAGCTGGGCACGCGCGGCTTGCGTGGAATGGTCATGTAGCCCTGCTTCATCACGACGGCGCTGGATGCTGGCGAGTAGACAACGGGCGCTGGCAAGAAGGGCGAGGCGGAGGAGGAGGAGCCGGATTGCTGGTGGTGCAGTGCCGCAGCTAGGTGCTGCTGCTGCTGCTGGTGACGACTGTTGGCGGTGGCGATGAGGGCGAGATTACGAGACTTGGGATGCTGCAGGGTCATGAAGCCGTTGTGGGCGGCCATCGTGGTCGTGGTGGTGCCGTAGATGCCGTGGGGCGTCATGTGCGCGTAGACGGGACTGGTCAGCGGTGGGGGTGGTGAGCGTATGCCGTAGATCACCTGATCGGGTATGTTCGACTGCGAGGACTGCATCGAGGGCGAGGTGGGTGGCACACGGGCCGGAAAGGCCAACAGATCCGGTGGCAAGCTATTACCGTATGCATCGTCCACATAGGCGTGTCGCGAACGGGGCGTGGTCGTCGTATCCGACAGCGCCACCGAGTGTGTTTCATCGTCGCGAGTGTGGTTGGCTACGGCGAGAGAAGAGAGAAGAGAGAAAGAGAAAGAGAGAGAAAAGATTGTTAGATTAGTTGGCGAATCAAATTCAGTAAAATCTACATTTTAGCTAGAGGACAATTATTGGGGACTTTTTCTATATGCACGAGGGAAGTTTGACAACTTATTGCACTAACTTTACATACATATATATATCTATATTATGTTCATATATTAAATGCATTCATTATATAGATCTATCTATTCTCATATACTTCTCTATGCTTCCCTTTTTACTTATCTCTCAATGAATTCTCAATTTCTATATATATATCTTTCTGTTTATATCTTTGTCTTCATTTAGATATCCATTTGTTCCTCTTTTCATTTTGCTATTGCAACATTCATAGTCATTTCTCTTGCCCACTCTTTCCTTCTGTCTCGTCTTCTCGTCTATCCGTCTTTCTTTTTATCCCCTCTTAATCTTTCTGTTTGCCTGCTTTGTTCAGTTTCTTCTCCAACTCTTTCGCATTCTTTTTCATATCTCATTCAGTTTTCCAATATTATAATAATATAATAAACAAATGAAATAAAATTCTAGGGTATTTGCACGTCTGATCTAAGCCCACAGTAATTAAACTAAACTAAATGAAAAACTAAATGATTTTGGTTTATTCATGCTTGGTAGATACCTTTTGGTTTTTGCTGTCTTTGCTTGCTCTACTTTGTTGTCGACCTCTAAATATGATTCAATTCTGAAAATAAAAATTTCTCAATTCTTATATTCAGCTAATGAAAGCTATGAAAATTGTCGATACATATACATAAAATATACCTCAACTAAGTCAAAAGCAAATTACTTGGATGACAATTAGTTCAAAGAGTTTCAAATAGTTCAATAAAAAATATTTGAAAGTTTCTTAATTTCAGAAATGTTCAACATTTCACATTGAATAGCTGTATATACTGTAAGGGAATATCCCTACTTGTTTACTACTTTCTTGAAACTCTATTGTAGTTCCTGAATACTTTCCTTACTTAGACACCGACAAATTCACTTATTCACTATATAAATGACATTTTATGCTTTTCTTTGAGCTGAGGCACTTGGATCTATGGCTCTATTCAATAATATCGAATACAATATTTGCACTTTGTATACAAGTGCTGACTTACTATTTAGCTCAAATCTTGAAATCTAATATCTGAGTATATATCTATTTCATATACTATACAACTTGTATATTGTCTGCCCTTTGCACATTTGCCAATGCCATGCATTTTTCCCTTACATTTTCAGCGCACCAGCAGTTGCCAGTAGCTACTATAACCAACTGTTTTTTGGGCAGTGTATCAAGTGCATTCAATTTGGCTTTTGCGTTTGTCAATTGCAATTCAATTGGCAATTGCAAAATTTTTAAAGCAAACATCCGCTAAAAAGTTGTTGTTGTTGCATTTGTTGGCTGTCTGTTTGTTTGTTTGTTTGCAGCTGTGTCGTACAAAGCTGGCGGGCAATGTGTTGCCAAATGCGGCGGAAGTAATAGATACAAATGTATCTCAAATGTGAATTCAACACACAGATACATATGTGTGTGTGTGTATTAAAAAGAAATGCAAGCCAAATTGTCGAGCGAGTTGCTCTGCACTCAACTGGAAATATTCGACAAATAGATCAAATGTGCAATTGCCAACAGCCAGCGGATGGCGCAGGAGGCGAAGATGAAAGGGCGCGAGCTGCGAGTGGGAATGGGAGTGGGAGAGCAAGCAGTACAGCTATATTGCTTAGCAGGCAACACACGTCGTTCGATTGGTAGTGACAAGAACAAAAGCTCAATTTGCAATTTTAATCTCCCGCCCCCACACACTCTCTCTCTCACTCTGACTCTAGCTAAATCTGATGCAATATCACTTGTCCTGCTTCTCTCTCCCACCCGCCATTTTGTGTGCAGAGCTGACGCCATTTGCAATATCTGCCATGCACACTGCCTGCTATCGCCATCTCTTTCTAGCTCCTTGCTCTTTTGCCTCTGGGCCCTGCCTTATGGGATTTAGCTTACTTTCTACTATTCATTCAGTTGCACTCACCGTATGCCGTTTCGTCGAGCAGCGTCTTCTTGATCTCATGTCCATCGTCTCCACCATCGACACTCTCGATATCAGTGCGTCGCGGTGGCTTCTCAACGGGATTCACCTCGTTGAGGAGGCTCTTCTGCATCTCCATGATCACAGATCCCTCCAGCATCGAGCTGTTGTGTGTCTTGTCCAGCTTGCAGGAGATCAAACCGTCGCCGCTCATCATTGTGTTGTCCTTCTGGTAGGTCTTCACCCGGCGACAATACCAGAAGAGCACCAGCACCACGCAGATGAGCACCACGAGAAATGTCGTCACAATCACACAGATCACCAGGATGATGCTCGTCTGTGGGTCGCTGGTGGAGGCGCCAATGGCGCCACTGATGCCAGCCAAGCCATCGGAGGCAGCCGCTGCGCCCAGATAGTCGCCATTGACCAGCAGCTGGAACTCGGCCTCCGCTTTGCCTCCGCGATTGTCCGCGACGCAGATGTAGGCGCCCTTGTCCGAGTTCCTCACGCCATAGATGCGCAGCTCAGAGGTCAGCACCTGCACCGGTGGCTGCTGTCCGTTGACCTGTTCGCCCACCGAGTTGAGAATGCGCAGATGCTGATCGTTGGGGTTCGGGTGCAGTTGGCGCTTGTTGTAGATCCAGGTGACGTTGGGCCGGGGGGTGCCGACGATGCGGCAGGGCAGCGTGATATTGTCGTGGTTGGCCTCGACGAAGGAGCGCACTGAGCCGAGTATGCGAGGGCGGCAAGCAAAGTTCTCCGACGGCACCTCGCTCCACAGCTTGCCGCGCAGCTGAGGCGGCTCCCGGCAGTCGGTGGGCGGTGTGTAGAGGCGTTTGGCTATGGCGAAGTCACGGAACTCCTGCAGCTCGCAGCTGCAATTCCACGCGTTGCCCTGCAGCGAGAGATACATCAGCTTGGGCAGATTGGCGAAGGTTTCCTTGTTCAAGTGCGTCAGCTGATTCTGCTCCAGCGAAATGGAGCTCAGCGGGCCCCCGAACACGTTCAGCTGCACCTGCTTCAGGCGATTGTTGTTGAACTCGACACGCGACAGATACGGCAAATTGGTGAACAGGCGACTCTCGAGGACTTCGATCTCGTTGTTGTTGATGTTGACAATGCGCAGCTTCTCCAGCCCCTCGAATGTGCTCGGATGCAGCTTCTTGATGTGATTGCTCGACAGGTCCAGCTCGATCAGTATGGGCAGCCCCTTGAACGCGTCGCGGTTCACCTCCTGTATCGTGCAGTTGCGCAAGTAGATCTTATGCAAATTCTGTAGACCTGCCACCTGGAACTCCTCGCGTCGCAGCTCGGGTATTTGGTTCTGCGAGAAGTCCACCACCTGCATCTCGTTGCTCATGTCCTGCGGTATCTTTGTCAGCTTCTTGCCCTTGCAGTCGGCGCTCTTCTTGCCCGAATTCCAATGGCAGTGGCAATTGCTGCAGTTCTGCATCCAGTCTCTGTGACCCTGCGATACCGTTGCTACCGTTAGCAGCAGCACGACTGTTATCAGCATGTCTAACATCGGCAGATGTAATCGCGATCGTGTTAACATTCTGTTGATTATTATATTTTAGCGTTTGGTTGAATTCCTTCTTATACTGTCTGGCGTATAAGTTGAGCTCGTGTCTAATACGTATACTTGCAGGCGCTCGCTCCTGAGTCTTATACTGTCTAGAGTATAAGCGAAATCAGTAAAACTTAGAGCTACTTTGCTTAATGTCACTTTCTTATGGTTGGTATTAGGTCTTATACGTACAAGTGTTTATACACATAAGCTCGCTCTGCTTGGCTGCTCTAATACTGTCTTCTGTCTTCCACTTTCAGGCGCCGCTTATGGCTGTAAGCTGCGCGCGTTCTCCTAGCCAGGCGCGCTCTTATTGGCTGGCCTCACACTCTAAGTGTTGCTGTCTCTTTCGCACTGTTTTATTTTCAATTCCCGCAGTGCTTTTCTTTGATGTTGTTGTTGTTGACCAAACTGTGATTAATTAAGGCGCCTTTCTTTTTCCCTTTGTTTTTTTGCTTTTGTTTTTGCTCTTCTTAGCACTTGGTCTTGGTTTCCACCTCCTCCTGCTGCGGCTGCTTCTTCGCTTTGTTGCTGCTGCGGGTTGACTCTAAACTCTCGCAATTAGCAGTGCAGTTGCCAGCTGTAAAGAAAACAAAAAAAAGAAGATAAGTCTGCGGATTAGTAAAGGTTGCTAGACAAGGACGGGGCAAGACCTTGAGAACGGCTCAGAGGGAGAAGCCCGTTCCAAGCCATAAAGATGTACTAGATTAAAAGTGCGTAAGCGCCGCAGCGGCTGGCTTAACGGCGGCACCTGCTCCATTCACCAAAGGGAAAACAATGAAAACAATGAAAATCGCTGCAGTGGCGACTAGTGGATAGCCAGCAAATTACTCTACAAAGGATGTTTACAAATTATGTAGCATACATTTCTGCTGAAATTATCAGCTTTCAATGCAGACTATATTATATGCTGAGCAACGTAATGAATTCCTACATTACGTTGCATAATGCATATTTGAAAAACAATGGAATGTAGCTTAATTTGTTTAACGTAACTTTACATGGATTTACGTAATTTAAGTAAGTCTTACGTAATTTATGTATGTCCTTCCGTCACTTAGGTATGTTTAACGTAACCTTGTGTAATTAAATTCGCCTTACGTAGTTATCTAAGTCTTACGTAACTTATCTATATCTTACGTAAATTGGGTAATTTTTACGTATGCTCCTCCGTCACTTAAATATGTCTGACGTAACTTTGTAGTAGTTTACGTAATTTAAGTATTTATTGCGTAATAAAAAAGGCCTTACGTAGTTATATAAGCCTTACGTAATTTATGTACATATTACGTTACTTTAAGTATAACGTAGGTAATTTAAGTATGCCTTACGTAACTTTAATAAGTCTTGCGTAATTTAAGTATGTAGGGTAAGGCATGTCTTAAGTAATTTAAGTAAGACTCAATAGTTTGATTATGTTTGTCTTACGTAGCTAGGATGTTACTTAAGTAGTTATCTAAGTCTTACGTAATTTATGTATATCTTACATACATTTGGTATGCACGTAGGTAATTAAATATGCTTTACGTTGTAGCTTAAGTATATTTAACGTAACTTTATAAGGATTTACGTAATTTAAGTAAGTCTTACGTAATTTATGTATACTCCTCCGACACCTAAGTATGCTAAACGTAATTGAAGTAGTCAAATAAGCCTTACGTAGTTATCTAAGTCTTACGTAATTTATCTGTATCTTAGGTAAATTTGGTATGAACGTAAGTAATTTAAGTATGCTTTACGTTGTAGCCTAAGTATGTTTAACGTAACTTTATATGAATTTACGTAATTTAAGTAAGTCTTACTTATGCTCCTCCGTCACTAAAGTATGCCCTACGTAATTAAGTATGCTTTACGTTATAGCTTAAGTATATTTAACGTAACTTTATATGGATTTACGTAATTTAAGTAAGTCTTACATAATTTGTGTATGCTCCTCCGTCTTTTAAGTATGATTAACGTAACTTTTACGTATTTTAAGTAATAATATAGGCTTTACGTAGTTATCTAAGTCTTACGTAATTTATCTAAATCTTACGTAAGTTGGGTATGAACGTAGGTAATTGCTCATCCGTAACTTTTACGTAATTTAAGTAATAAAATAGACCTTACGTAGTTATGTAAGTCTTACGTAATGTATATATGTATGTATGTATTTATGTATAAAAAAGGCCTTACGTAGCTATATATGTCTTACGTAATTTATTTATATCTTACGTAATTTATCTATATCTTACGTAATTTGGTATTAACGTATTCACGTAATTTAAGTATGTCTTACGTAATTTATGTATGCTCTACGGAGGAGCCTCCGTCACTTAAGTATGCTTCACGTAACTTTTACGTAATTTAAATTATTTAAGTAATAAAATAGACCTTACGTAGGTTTATACGTCTTACGTAATTTATCTATATCTTACGTAAATTGAGTATGAACGTAGGTAATTAAGTATGCTTTACGTTGTAGCTTAAGTATGTAACGTAACTCTATATGGATTTACGTAATTTATGTATGTGCCTCTGTCAGTTAAGTATGATTAACGTAACTTTGTAGTATTTTACGTAATTTAAGTATTTCCTGCGTAATAATCTACGTAGTTATCTAAGTCTTACGTAATTTATGAACATAATACTTTGCTTTAAGTATTACGTAGGTAATTTAAGTATGCTTTACGTAACTTGGGTATGTCTTACGTAATTTAAGTATGTAATATAAGTAGTTTTATGTAGAGTAAACATGTCTTACGTAATTTAAGGCTTCTATAATTTGATTATAAGATATGTATGTCTTACGTAACTTTATTACTTACGTAATTTAATTATGTCTTACAGGATTTAAGTACGTCTTACGTACTTTAAGTAAGTAAGGTAAGTGTCTTAGTAGTGTTACGTAAGATAGGTATGACTTACGTAATTTTACTCTTACATAATTGTAATATTTAGTCTTTAGTAACGTTCGCATTTCTTAGGTAACGTAGATTTGTCTTTCGTAAGGAAAGTGTGTAAGTATGTACATGTATGTTAAGTACTTATTATTTTATTAAAATTTATTTTGATAATTGAATTTTCTAGCTAACTGAAAGTTAGCATAGCAAGCTGTTACGCTGTTTCAATACAACGTCACATTGAATCACGCATTCGGTATTCCGTACGATCAATATGCAAATGTCTATTCAATTCTGTTCTGCTTTTTGTAGAGCAATGAATAACTAAATGCTACACGTCTTTAATTTTATGCCATCTGCAGTTGCGTCACGCGTCGCAAGTACGTCGTGCAGCTTGTTACGTCACACGGAGGACACCGGAGCACACAGAGCACAGCGTGCATAATTGAAGGCATTTCCAATTGTTTGTTTCGCACCTTCTTTCGCCTGTGATTAATTGTGACAACTGTCATTAAGACAGTTTACGTGCTTCATTACGTTATTCATTACGTTATTCAATTAATGTCACATGCGGCGCAGCCCGCCAGGCAGACTGACACAGACTGAGACAGAGACACCGGCAAACAATGAGCGGGAGAGCAGTGGAGAGGGAATGTGGCATGACAAGGCAAAAGGCGAGAAAAACCGCGGAAAAAGAGGAGAACGTTGAAAGAAAAGAGGAGAAACGAAAAGTAAAAGTAAAAGGCGAGACAAAGGATAAATTTGTGCTGTTGTTGTGGTTAGAAGGATGAGGATTTGCAAGTGGGCAGTGGAGTGGGACGTTGAGACGTTGAGACGGTGGGCGGGAGGTCAACTTGATTAATGAAAATGCCGTTAGAGTGTGACACTTTGCGTTTTGCCTAACTGTACAGGACCACGCCCACCTGCTGGGCACCAAAGGGCGGCACTTTGGAAAGTTTAACCTTCAAATTGAGTGGGCGGACGGCCCGTGCTGCCGTTTTCTTGAGGTCAAAGTGTGAACGTGAACAAAGCAATCTGCGACCGGTTGCCCCTCCCACTTCCTCCCCTCTGTTGTCTTCTTGGTTTTTGTATTCATTAAACAGTGGAGCAAAGTCCGAAGCCAGCTTGCAAATTATTTATCAACTATTTTTAATAAGCAGCAGCAGTGCCAACAATTAGTAACAGTAAAGTGCAAATTAGTGCTGAAATAAGAGCAGCCAACCACAACAACAACAACAACAACA
Source organism: Drosophila antonietae (assembly GCA_030914385.1). Classification (NCBI taxonomy): domain Eukaryota; kingdom Metazoa; phylum Arthropoda; class Insecta; order Diptera; family Drosophilidae; genus Drosophila; species Drosophila antonietae. Next base: position 4,813,798 of record JAUESO010000617.1, read on the forward strand.
AATGCAAATGGGGCATATTTCGGTACTTTAAACGCTGTCCATCTCATTCGCTCTTGCCGATTGCGCTCAGCCCTCGAGCATGTGTGCATGCGCTGCAGCGAGAGAGGGGGGGACGGCCGGAGAGTCCAGCGCAAAAACCTCAAAACAAATGAAATATGCAAATAAAAGCGAGAAAAAAAGGAATTCTGCAATTTTGCGCTTTGTTAAATATTTGCTCAATGGGTTTACGCTTTAAATGTTCCATCTCCCCGTCTCCTCCTGCAGCACTCCTGCGCTCTTTTACTTTTTCGCGTTTTATTATGGCATTTGCATTGCTTACAGCGCTCCAGCAATTCGCCTCTTCTACGCGCCTCGGGCTCAGCTGCTGCGCAGCAAAAACAATCAAATGATATCTCAAAGCATTCTGCGAGTGAGGGAGATGGCAAGAGATGGCGCATGCACTCGCCCCACTCTCTCGCCCTCTCTCTGTGGCCATCTTTAAATATTTACTTAATTCGAGTGCCATTTTGTTGTTGTTTTATATGTACTTTCCAAATGGCTTCGAATAATATCTGGATACATTAAAGCCGCACCTTGCACTCTCTTCCTCTCCCTCTCCCTCTCCCTCTCTATCTCTATCTCTATCTCACTCTGCCCGCATCTTATCCTGAGCACAGTTTATATTCGAGAATTTGTGCTCTGCCGTCGTTTGGCCCCTCTTAATTGTAGCGACAATTTGCGATAACGATTTTTGGGTTTGAGACAGTTGCTAATGTCCCAATTTGTGTATTGTTTGTGGCGCCCTCTAGCGGCCAGCCGTTCGACTTGATCCCGTTTCTAACATGTGCGCACACAGCTCATTCCCTCTCTCTCTCTCTCTCTCTCCCTCGCTCACACCCAGCGCCGCTTGCGACAGTTGCGGGCTATTTTCAGTCGTAACGGTTGTTACATTTTACTCTCTGTCATTTTATTGCCATCTGCGGTTGTAATTGCTGTGTATAGAGTGTGTCACGCCCATACGCCTCCAATTGCTTCGCATAGGGTATGCTATTGCTGCTGCTGCTGCTGCTGCTGCTGCTGCTGCTGTCTATTGTCAGCTTAAATCGATTTGAAAAAATTTAATTGCTTTGGTTTTGGGTTTTGGTTTTGCTTTTGTCTCTTTGGGCATTTTTTAGGTACTTTTTTTTTTGGTACTTTATTTGCATTTGTCAGTTGTTGTTGTTGCTGTTGCTGTCGCTGTCGCTGTCGCTGTTTTTTTCCTATTGGGTTTCTCTTTATTTTTACTCCAATTGGCAATAGGCGATTGCTTTTTAAGTGTCCATCTAGCCATCTCGCTCGCACCCGCTTTTTACTCTCTGTGTCAAGAGTTGTTGAACCGTCAAAAAATGTGCGCAAATAGCAACAACAACAAGAGCAAGAAGAAGAATAGCAAAATGAACAAAATGAACAAAAACAATGCAATTTCCCATTGACCGGAGCCGTCACAACAAATTTGTTGCCAAATGAAGCGAATTTCTTTTTCACAATTTTTGCGCTTTTTCTATTTTTTTTTATTTCTTTCTTTTTCCCGTTTGTTTTAATACTTTTTATGGCTGTCCAACATAAATATTTAACAATGCGTAGAATATGGTTATTGCTTTTTATAAAACAGCCGAAAGCTGACCTCCTCCCCATGCATCCGCTGTCGTAACAGTAAACCGGCAAATAAACAAGAGAGAGAGAGGGAGAGAGAGAGCGAGTCGGCGAGAAGGGGAAAAACTCATAACTGTAAGCTAAACGCCTATTTGAAAATTGTTTCATGTTACATTTGGCCCCTTCTTCTTCTTCTTCTTCTTGGTCGTCGCCTTCTTCTTCTTCTTCTACTCGCCAGTTGCGCTTGACCAATTTGTAATGCAATATATTCGTCGTCATTGTGGATGGGGAATTGCAGGGTATTCAAAATTCATTGCACGTTAAATTATTGCAAGGCATTCGAGTCGGACATTGAAATTCGATATGTTATTTGTCAGCCAATGAGCGGAAAAATGAATTGAATACTTGGCTAACTAATACGAAGAAGAAGCAGAAGAGAGAAAGATTGATAGAGCTCAAATGTCTGTATATAGTAATTCATTCCTTATTTCTATATTTGTATTTATCTTGGTTTGTTTACATATTGCATTCACCCTTTCAGTTTACTTCAACTTGATGCAATTCAAACATCGAACGCTTAAACCAGTTGCGAATTACAAATGAATGTGAACTGTGATGCTAATCCAAATAGATTTGCAGCTATCATGGAGTCAGCAAAGCAAGCAGACAACAGCTTAAATCTAGGCCACAAAAAATGCAAGCAACAAAGCAATATTCCAGAGAGCGTCACTCTCTTCCCTTTCTCCCTCACACCATCTCTCCCTCTCTCTCTCTCTCAGACACTCTCTGTGTGTCAGACACTCTGCCAGCGAGTTGTCAAACTGGATTTGCATGTGCATTTGCATCTGCAGCAGGCAGCCAGAGCGACATGAACTTCTTGCCAATTCCAATCATTGGCGCATCATGTTGCTACCCTTTCCAATCAGGCACCCTGGCCCGGCAACCCCCTGTGCGATTGCAACGGATTGGCAACACTGTGTTCTGGGCTGCCTCTGGGAATTGCTTATTCGAGCGCCAGCATCTAATCAAATATTCAATTTCTTGGCAACTACTGTCAGGGTTACCAGAGCAGCGTTAGAGTTGTCCTCTTTTCTTGTTTTTCCCATTTTGCCGGTCGAATGGCAACTCTGGCAAGTAATAATCGAAAGTTAATTGAGTGTAAGCAGAGTAAACGACTAACAGTTGCTCTGTAAATTGTTGTTTGTGAATGAAAACTGTTAGAAGATACCCTGGAATACAATCTATCTAGTTGTGCATACCCTGTATCCATTAGTCCATCAGAGTTGCAGTTTAGCACAGAGCTTAAATAAAACTGACAATACGAAATTGGAAATATCAAAAATAATTTAGATAGATTGTACTGTATAATATATATACTGTTAGTTGTGCTCATCCTATTGGTATACAAACACAATAGGGTATACACGACGACAAAGAAGCGCATGTGGCTGTAAGAGACAAGAAAAACGTTTGTTTTCGCCAGAGCAACAGGAAAATGGAAAAGCAGAGTTCACTTCTCAGATAAGGGATCACCCATAGAGGAGAAGGGGGAACATCTGGTTGAGGGGGTAGGCTAAGGCAGGGGAGGCTTTGTAGTTTCTGGTGGCCAGCAACTTATTTATAGCGTAAATTTCATTTGAGGCAAGTTCGCGCGTCCAGTGATTGAGGAGCCACAGAGCCGCAGGCACGCAAAACGTAACTGCAGACAAGGTGCAGAAGCAGGAGGAGCAGGAGACGCAGGAGGAGCAGGAGTAGATGCAGGCGAGCAGTAGCTGAAGAGCGGAGCAAGAACTCGGCCCGTTGGCTGGCCAAACTTTGAATTTAATTTGGTGTTCGTCTAGACAAAACGGGTTGCGGCTGCGTTTGCTTTATGTTCTATGTTATTCTAACTCTGAGACTACGTGGCTCGACTTGATTGGAATTTCGTAGCCCAGCCGACGGCCCATGGGACGGCCGGACAACATGACAGCGGCATAACTGGACTTTGCTGGAAGATGATCTGATTGCGACTATTTATGACGCGTCTTAATGGAGTGCAAAACTTTATTGATGGTAGAGATGGTGAGAGAGGCATAAGAAGGAGAAGTAGACTGAGAGTGGAAGAGTGGAAAAAGAAGGGAGTAAGAAAGATAAAAGTGTGCAACGTGTGAGAACTAGGCAGACTATATGAAAGAGAGACAGATTGAGAGAGAATAGATACAAAGAGATATATTAAGGGAGAGGGAGAGAGTTAGTTTGAAGGTGACATAAAGATGAAAGTCACAATACATGCAGAGAGAGAGAGAGAGAGAGAGGACGAGGAGATCTGGCATCGCTTGTAGTTGAACATAAATCTAATAATAGCATAATAATTCACTTTAGTCGATATACCATCTATCCCGCTGGGGTAAGGCGAGCGACCAGCTGAAATGCACCTGGTTGGCGAGCTGGTTGGTGCTTTGATTGACTGAACGAATGATTGATTGATGGACTTGGTCTTGATGGCTTGGCCAATTCGCTTGCTCGCTTGCAACTTCATCTTTTTATCATTTGAGCAGCGCGAGTGGCCCAGCATTATGATGTGTCTGTGGCATGCTCTCTCGTCTCCTCTATACACACTCCTATATACACACGCACTTCTTCTGGTGCTTCCTCTTGCTGTCGCCTCTTGTCCTCTTGGCGTTGCTTTAATTTGCGCAGTTGGCGTCCTTTATGGCGTATACTTAATATTGCGCATACGTCATGTGCGCCCAAAAGAGACGTCGAATGGACGAATTGGGGGCGTGGCAGATGAGCTAACATGTCATGACAAGCGCTTAATATGCATAATAATAAAAACTGTTGAAAGTGATGGAGCACAGTTGGACAGTCCCCCACAACACAGAGAGCGGCCGAAGCGAGCCCTTCCATAAAAGAGCAAAAGCTGCGCACGTATCACACCCACACACACACACTCACGCAGGTTTCTATATACATATATATATATCACATAAAGTTCATCAATCATATCAGAGAGATATATATTTGTATGGGCAAACGGACAGCAGCATTTCGTATGCGAATTGCCTTTGACCACAGGGCGAAAAGCCTATGAATTTATTTATTAAACATGTCTCCCACTCTCCCACTCTTTCTCTCTCTCTCTCTCTCTCTTTCTTTCTATGTTCAATATTTATAATATAGATATGTTGGTCCGAATCGAATGTTCTGCACGTTCGCTAAGTGCTTGACCATCATATCATATTTGTCTGAGCGAGAGTGAGAGAGAGATGGAGCAGGCAGAGACAGAGATAGAAAGAGGGAATTTCATAAATTTCGCTGCTGCCATATGTTGTTTGTTTTTACAACATTTTTCGCATGCGACATGTTAATTACATTTGTGAAGCTTTCTTAATCAAATGAGCTGGAAGTGGAGTGGAGTGGAGCATGATTGAGTGAGGGAGGGAGGGTTGGAGGGTGCGTCTAAGCCAAGTGTGTTGATTGCTAATGTGCTAGTAGGAAGAGAGAATATATCTATCTATCTATATGTATCTATCTCTATCTCTACCTCTAGCTCTACCTCTACCTCTACCTCTACCTCTACCTCTACCTCTACCTCTACCTCTACCTCTACCTCTACCTCTACCTCTACCTCTATCTCTATCTCTCTATCTATATATCTATCTATATCTATATACCTCTACCTCTACCTCTACCTCTATCTCTACCTCTAGCTCTACCTCTACCTCTACCTCTAGCTCTAGCTCTACCTCTATCTCTATCTCTATCTCTCTATCTATCTATCTTTCTATATCTATATACCTCTACCTCTAGCTTTAGCTCATCTTCTAGCTCTACCCCTATCTCTATCTCTATCTCTCTCTACCTCTACCTCTACCTCTACCTCTACCTCTACCTCTACCTCTACCTCTATCTCTACCTCCTTTTTGGTTCTTCATCTCTGTTAACTGTTGAAAGGAAGTTAGTATATGCCCCAAGTCGACTTTATTTCTGTCTATTTGATTCGCGCTCAGCGCAAGTCTTTCACAATTTCTGCTCTCGCTAGCAAATTGTAACAAATTGTTGTCTACATTTTCAATTTATTTCATTTTCATTTTGGTTTCCCTGACACTGGCCATAAATTAGGCTAAGGTAGAGCCGGAGTAGAGGCAGTCGAGAACGGGTAATGCAATATGCAACCATCTGCATTCAGCTCCAGTCTTTGCTCTGTTGCCTCACAAATATATATATATATATATGTATATATAAATTAGTGGGTCAGCGGCTTCCCCTCTTATCTCTTGCAATCTCTTAATTTCCGCCAAATAAAGTATAAGAAAATGCATTTCTTTTTCATTACTGAGAAAGAGAGCGAAACGGAGAAGGAGAGTGAGAGAGAGCAAGACTACAAATTGATATTAATATCTGATTGCTAGAGAATTTCCCATTAACATTTTTCGTTCTATTCTAGTTGGCCTAGAGAATTTAGGCCAAAGGATATCATTTTAGCTTAACTAATTTTAATTTGAATTTATATTGAAATCAGTGAAAAATAAATGGATTCATATATGCTCTGTTTCTCTCTCTCATTGCATTTAGTTTTCTCTTTCTCACTTTCTGTGTCATTCTGAAACGTCTCACACTACTTCTACTCCAACACTACAAAACTCTTCTGCATTTCTCATTATAAACTCTGGCTGAAACTTCCACTCCAGTTCTATTCAAAGCATATTCAATTCATTCACAGTTTTTCCTCAACTTTCTGCTTTCGTTGCTCTGCTGCTTCGGCTTTGTGTCATACTCTCAAACGCGGCTTTGTCTACAGAGAAAGGAAGGGAGTTTGCATTCCTTAAGCTCGGCGAAAAACGTTTAAGTATCTAAATAACTGTTGCAGTCGCATTCCCAACTAAATGCTTCACAAACTAAAAGTGGACAATACAATGGGAAATACAGTTATATATATATATATCTCTCTCTTTATCTACATATATATTAATGTCTGACTAGGTATAACTGCCAAGGCATCTTTGCAGCTTTCGCTATACGCTTTGTTCTCGCCTCTCAGCTGGCGCCAATAAACAATTCAATTGCTATTTTCCACGTCTGCGGCTCTTAAAAGACTTTTTTACTCTCACAAATTAAGACTGCATTTAACGTAACGTCCCAAAGGGGGCGGCTGTGGGCGTGTCTTTTGAAATGGCCTTTGTTGTCTAAGACAGACTAAGCCAAGCAGCCGTGCATCGAAGCGTTTAGCCAAGACAGCTACTCTTGTTCCACAATGCACGAGAGAGAGAGAGAGAGAGTGATAGTGAGAGAGAGAGAGTGATAGTGAGAGAAATAGCTCTATTAACAAACACAACAGCACAGACTAAACTTAGCTCTTCTATTCACTGTGCTCCATTCAAATATAAATATCTGATGGATTGATTGATTGATTGACAAACTGTACTCTAAGTGGATCAATAACGAAAATTGCGCTGATGATGATTAAGTCAAAGAAATACTGATTGATTGATCTAAACTACAAATTGAATTATTTAATGATTGATTGTTTGAAAGAATATTTGAATCAGGGTTCATCGATTGATGGATTGAAGAAAATGATAAATAAGACTCTATGATTGTCTACAGAATGATTGATGGATTGAATGAATATTTGAGTTAGGCATGACTGATTGATAAAGAGTCAGTAGTTGACTGTATGATTGACTGACTGATTGACTGACTCCTACAATGTTTGATTGACTGACAACTGACACAGCTGATATGCCCCACATAATTAGACTAAAGATTCATCTAAACATTTCACTTGGCGAGTTAATGGCCAACTGAAGATTAAAGTAGAGTTTGATTGAGCACAAGCAAAGTGCGAAGACAATGCGCTGAGGCAGAGTTTTACACTTTACCGAATGGATTTTCGCAGATTGTTCAGCTCAGCTCGTTTTGAAGACAAAAAAGAGAGAAAAAAAAAAAACGAAGCGCCATTCAGACGCGACAAATGGCTGCATTGGGCAGCCCTCTCTCCCTCCCTCTCTCTCTCTCACTCTATATTACTTGGGTGTATGTGTGTGTGTGTGCGCTTGTCTATGTGTGCTAGTTATAAAGGCCTCCCCAAGCAGCTGTAAAAAAGAAGTGCTTAGCAAACATTGCAATTTACTTTTGTTCCATAAACGCCAGACAAGCAGCAGCAGCAGCAGGAGAAGTTAAAGCAAAAACAAAAAAAGGGGGGGATTTATATATATAAATCTTTATATATTTATGTATGTATGTGGATCTATAAAAATGGAACTAAAACTTTATGCCATTCAAAATTATTGTTCCGAGATTTTGCCCAAAAACGGGAAAATAAAAAAACAACTGAGAACGTTGCATTCGAAGCGATGGCGATTGCGATTTCTGACTGCCCAATGCACGTTCACTCAACAAGGCCCAACAGAATAGGTTCAATGTGAGTGGACAGCAAAAGTAGCGAAAGATATAGATATTTCTGCAGGAGAGATAAGCTTAAGGAAGCAAACAACATCATAAATTGAGTTACAGTTAGTTCTAGGGAGGAGCTAATATGCTCGCTTTACTCACGGGCCCGAACAGAGTATAAAAGCTCTGCAGCAGTTGAACTGGCAAAATGCAAAATGGCAAGCAGCAAAGCATAAATGGAGATTTACTCAATGGAAAACGACGATTTAAGCAATTTATACAGAGGTGAGAAAGGGACTAAGGGATCTAGAGAGAGAGAGAGGGAGAGGGAGAGGGAGAGAGAGGGAGGGAGAGATTGTCTTTTGGCAACGAGCCAAGAGTCTCACGTTAAACGTTTCATCAAAATAATTTCATTAAAATAAACTTAAATAAAATGACGACCAGACGAGACAGAGCCGCAGACATCGGTCACAGTGCATTGACCAACCCAACAGAGAAGGAGACACTCAGACAGAGATAGACATATATATATATAGAGAGAGAGAGAGGGAGAGAGATAGAGATAGAGAGATGCGCACTGTAAATTCAGTTCAGTTTGCTTAACTGCTTGTTGCTCTGGCCAAACTATGTCGAAAGCCACAAAATTGTGGCCGAAACTTGAGCCTGGGAGCCCTCTCCAAGGACTCTTCAAGAAATCCGAGTCCATTTGTAATTCCCTAGTCCTAGGAGAGCAATTAGGAAAGCCACAAGCACAGAAAGTTAACTAAATAGGGTATTTGTCTCTCTCTCTCTCTCTCCCCCTCTCTCGATCTATCTCTCTCTCTCCTCCAGTGCAGGGCAAAGTCGATAAGGCATCAACTACATAGATACAATTAATTAGTTTTGAAAGCTTCAAATACCCTGTAAGTCGCATACTTGAATATCCTATAGGCACCTTGTAGCTGTGCACTCGGCTAGTTATTGTAGAAATGTTTTACTAACAATCGAATACCCTGTATAGGAAAAGAAACACAAATTTCTATGCACTGTAAACATACTCTTCAAGAGATATGCCGCGTAGCTCTAGCATATATGCTCTCACACGTGAGTTGGAGTATGAACGGCTTTAGAACATGTCAAGTTGCTCAACTATTGAATACTCTGTAAACACAAACGCAGTTGTTTGCCTACATATACCCTGTAATACTTAGACTAGCTGTTCTAAATGACCTTAGGTAGATAGACAGTAGAGGGAAGTATGTACAAATTTGTATACCCTGTAGCTCAACAACTGGTATACCCTGGTTGCCCCTAACGCTTACTAACTGTAAATAAGACGCCCTCGAGTGCTGTTAAGGCAAAGTTGTGTTTGTGGAGGCTGTGCGAAGTCAACAGGCGAGCATCCTGTTGCGTCTTCATTCTCCTTCATCTTCAGCATCTCCTCCATCGGCATCATCTTCGTATCGGTATCTTCTACTCGTGCTGTTAATTTATTTTTGATGCTCCCTAACTTTGATTGCGTCACAAATTGTTTGGGTGCCGCCCATTTGACTGCTGCATGGGAAATTTTTTGTAATTTTGTTGATAGAAGTTTTCTCGTCTCTTTATCTTTATCTTTGGCATTTTTGTCATTTTTTGATAAGCTCGTCACTCATTGCAAATGGGCAGAACAGGGTATATTAGTTGCTGTGGAAATGTGTTGGAATATAAGAGTGAATGCGAAAGAGGCCAAATGAGTATACAAATGTAAAAGAGACATAAGACTCAAAGAGTATAAGAGTACTAGATCTACTCTATTATAAGAGTAGAAGAGCATACGAGCTCAAATTCGAATTTTAAAAGTTATCGAATGTAAACGTATAAGAATACAAGAGTTTTATAAGAGTACTAGAGTCATTAGTAATATTGCACATGTTGCAGGGTATCTCGCTGTCGAACACTCTCGCCCATCTTAATCTCACTTGTTTTGATTAGAAATTGTTGTCTGGACAACACCCGAGACAAGAAATTGTTTTTTGTTGCTTTTCATGGGCTGTCGATGTGGCGTGCGTCCGTTTTCCTTACGGCCTTTGGCGATACACATCAGACAGAGACAGAAGAAAGCAAGAGAGAGAGAGAGAGAGAGGGAGGCTGTTGCCCACACATTAAAACTGCCATATTTTTAGATACATTGTGATGGATAGCCGCATACATAGATGATAGCTGAATAGAGATTAAGAGGCGGTGTTTCTGTTTTCTCAGCTCTTTTCACTTCGTCACTCTTTCAAAATTTGTCTCGTGTGGGCACAGTAAAGCTCAAGCTTATTGATTACGTTTCTCTTCAAGGCTTTTAGGTAATTAAACATAGATGAGTCGTAAGATATGAAGAATTCCCTTCAATATGAGCTCTGCATATACTAGGAATACATCTTTGTCTTCTCTTTGAGTTGAATGAAAAACTAAAAGAGAATTTATTCTACCTCATATAGGTCTTACCATTGATTAGAGATTACATATCATAGATCATAGATCATTATAGATCATCATGGATCATTCACTTCACTTCACTTAATTTAAGATGAGCCTGAAGTAAATATGCTCCATCCATAGCAAAGTTTGTCTAACAATGAACGTCATAGAAATTCGCACACAATTGAGGAATTGAGAGAGCGGGATTGCCCTCTCTCCCGTTCTATGTAACTCTATAATTTACTGAGAACTGTGCTTTGGCAAGCGCTGCAAGTGCTTGACAATTGCGCCTGGCATTGGGACCCAAAGAGTTGGCTGTAAATTTATGTGCATATGCATTACCAGTTGGCCAAGACGAAGCACTAGGAAAAGTTGCAGAAGAAGAATTTGAAGTATGAGAGGCAGAAGCAAACGTCTGCCAGCAAAACTTAGCAAACGAGATGAGAGGGCGATCGAAAGGGCAGAACTGAAGCAGGGAGGCAGAAGTCGTGCCACTTAGAAACGAGAACCAGAGCCACAGACAGTAAAATTCTGTATACTCTAGCAGGCAAGGAATAAAAACTGGATAGGACTCCTAAAGAAGAACTCACAAAGGTTTCTTTGAGTGAAGAGAGTTGAAACTAAAAGAGCAATAGACCTGTCTCGCGAGCTTTTTTAAGCTTCGCCTGCGTTTTCCATAGACTTTGTTAAAAACCATTCTAGACACCTGAGTCTTCCTAAAGGTCAGTCGACTCTTGCTATGCTCTACCTAGAGAAATCCTTTCGAAGGACTTACCTCTACCGACTGCTGCCTTTACCGAGTTAGACCCTTTCCCTAATTGCTTAACTCAATTGCTGCACATGCAAATTATTTATATACACATTTTCCACTCTAACGAAAAGCCGTAATACCCATCTCGGAGAGTATCAAATTGGTAGTCTCAACTACACTAAACAAATGGCAAACAGAATGAGAAGCGCTTCCAAAAAAATAAAAATAAACAAGAAAAAAAAAAAAAAGAAGCGAAAAAGTTGCATATAACAAATGTGGCAGGCACACTACGGCAAACTTTTTATATGTTGCCAAAGCAGCTATCCGAATACGTATGCCTCCCTGCCACGCCTACTGCTACGTAGTACGCCTCTATGCAGGATAGTTAGGCAACAGTTTGAGAGGCAGTTAGCAAAGTTCATTTGCCAAACATCGTGGCCCGAGGCCCAAAGCAAAGGCAAAGGCAAAGGCAAAGGCAACCAACAACAATGTGACTGCACTTCACTTTCTCTCTCTCATTCGCTCTTTCGCTCTCTCTCTCTCTCTTACTCTCTTCTCTCTTTCTCTCTTTCGCTGTACTGCCATTGTTTATCATTGTTCTTGAAGTGCTCAAACTCCTTTGACAGCGAAGCAGCAGGCTCGGCGAGCTGGAAAATATATGACTCTCCTTACCCTGTGTGGCCTCTTTAGGGTCAACCAGGGGGCTAGCGAGAGAGTGAGAGAGAGAGTCAGAGAAAGACAGAGAGAGAGAGAGAGAGAGAGAGAGAGAGAGAGAGCGAGCATAGCAGGGACAGTCACTATATATGCCTAGGCCTTGCTGTTTGGTGCTCTGTCATAGGCTATAATAAAATAGTTTGAAACTGGGAATCGGAGATGCCGGCGCGAGCGTGAGAGAGTCGTGTCACGAGGTCTGCTCTATATATTTAAGGAATTCACAAGTTCATTACAGTTTAGATCTCAAAAATTCGCATAGAAATCTTTGAGCTTTGAGCAAGCTTGAGCTGCATCGCCCCTTACTGCCAACTGACGATTCACGACATTTGAGTTTGGCTGTCATCTCATCTCCCGCATGTGCCACAATGCACTCAATGGCAAACTGAACCGACAAATATATCCTTGGCATGTGGCATGTGGCATGTGGCAAAGGCAGCGGCATAAATTCAATGCGTCAAGTGGATGCAACTCGAGTTGTGGGCCACAGATTGACGCCGACAAGCGATGCAATTAGTTGGCCACGCTTCGAGCCACAACGAGCCAACGGCCCTCGACCCTCGACCCGATGACCAATGACCCGACGGGCGCAGAGCGCAGAGCGATGAATGATGAGTGATGACAAAATGAGCAGTGACAGCGACACGATTGAGTCGTTTGTCACGTCCTATACCCTGTATACCCTGTATTCTGTATCTGTTAACTGTTAAGTGTTATATGCTCACTATTCTCTGTTATCTGTTCTCTGTTATCTGTTATATGTTCTCTGTTTTCTGTTATCTGTTCTGGTATCTGTTATCTGTCCTCTGTTATATGTTCTCTTATCTGGTATCTGTTCAGTTATCTATTATCTATTATCTATTATTTGTTATCTATTATTTGTTATCTGTATCTGTATCTGTATCTGTATCTGTATCTGTATCTGTATCTGTATCTGTATCTGTATCTGTATCTGTATCTGTATCTGTATCTGTATCCGCATTTGTAACTCTCAAACTGCTCTCGACACACAATCCAAGTGGGCGGATAGGTAGCTGTTGGGCGTGGCCGTGTGTCTAGCAACAATGCTTAGGCATTGTTTACACGCATCCCGTTTAATATGCATGAGATTCAGGCACCTGCCCAGCTGCTCACCTGACCAGCCTGTCGACTACTGCACGTGCCCCTAAAATGAGTGGGCCGAGAGTTAAGAGGGCGTCTATTGCAGGTTCGTTAGGGGTCAGGGCTTTGGGGTTAACCAGTAGCCCGGCTCGTCACAGATTGTCGAAATTGTTAACGGGTCGGTCCAAAAGGCAATTCAATCAGCTGCCCGAATGGCTGCTGAAGTGTCAAATGACAGTGACTGAAAGCACTGTTGTGTGTGGCGGTTCACAACCAGTGTTGGCTAACTGTCAACACTTAATTCAGTCAAGTGGGCGAGCGAGAGAGGCAGAAAGAGGGAAGGAAAGAGTGTTGTATAATACTCAACTTTTTGAGTTGCCTTCGAGTTGCGATTGGAACTAACTATTACAGCTCGATTAGAGCTTGAATATGCATGGAACTGATGCAACTAATTATTTGTCGAGTTAACAAATTGTTGCACATTCTTTGCAGTCTTTAAGCCCTGGGGGCAGGCGAGTTCTATGACAATTTTTCGTCATTGTTTGTTTAGTAAACAGAAGGAAAAACAGTTCAAATTCGATTTACGGTTCAGCTTACAAAGGCAACATGTATATGTGTGTGTGTGTGTGTTTGTATATAATATAAAATATGATGACTGACTGTACACAGAGAGAAACGAGGGAAGGCAGTGCAGGGATATTTTCTTATGCCAATTATATTTGCTTTGCTTTGTCATCGTCAGAAGTCTTCGGAATCAAGTCAAGTGTATGCATATTTGCTCTTGAAACTATTTACATAACAATAAGTTATGCAATACGTTAAGCAAATATACAGGGTATGCGGAGGGCGAGGGAGCGAGCGGGTAGCATGTTGCAATTTCTTATGCATAAATATCAATAGGAATGAAAGAAAAGCCTTTGATATGTTTGATTTGATTCGATTTGATTACATTTGATTACATTTGATTTATATTAGTTGTGAGCCTACGAATTGATGAGAGGCTGTAGTTAATGGTGTAGGCGGGCAAGAGAGAGAAAGAGAGAGAGAGAGAGAGAGAAAGCGAGCGGAAAAGGGGAAAAATTCGTATGCAGAAATGCAGCCTCACACACAGCACATAATATGCGACACACACACACACACACACATCTATATACATACATATATATGTATATACATATATATATCTGTACATTTATATGTATATGTCAAATACAGTGCATGCTAGAAGTATGCAAATCGAGTGCAATTTGCATGCAAAGTAGCTTCAAGAGCCAAACTGAAGCACGAGCCAGAGGCGTGGCATAAAAAAGGTGCAAAGAGGAGGGTTATGGGAAGGGGAGAGAGGGGCGTGTGTGTGTGTGTGTGTGGGGGGGGTTGTTAGCAGCTTGTGCAAAAGGCGAGTTTTTGCGCTTAGTCGAGGTAGCGCGCCTAGCTTGACTAGCTCATTAGGAATGCCCGCAGCCACACGACTGAAATTGTGAGTGTGAATGCGAATGTATGTGTATGTGTGTGTGTGTGCGTGTGCGTATACTTTTGCTGTTAGTTAGTTAGCTTCGAGTTTTGATTTGAGCAACATGTTTTGCTTTCGGCACACGCTGCATTCTCCTACTCAGGGGTATTTCGATCATGTGCTAATCAGAGTAATGAGCGCTACATGTGATTCATGTATTTCATGTTTACAATTTACATTGGCCACTTGCTTAAGCTCAATTATTACTTTAAGCGTAAAGCTCTCATCATACGTACTTCCTTCCATCTCTCTCATCATTCACTTCAATGCTCGCTCTTTTGATTTGCTGATGTTTCATTGATTTCCACAAATTCCAAATTTGAAATATGGCATCAACTTTAAACATTTTGAAATGAAGCAAAAAATGCCTTGAGAGACTTGGCCGAAAGGCAGGCGGCCGTCAGACAGACCTGTTAATAGCTTCACACTTTAATTTTACAGCTTGCGAAGAGGAAAACACTGCAAAAGAACAATTTTGAGAAATTTTCTTCATTTCTTCTCATTCTGCTGCAGCAAATGCACTTTGCCAGAATGTTTAGAATGCCACAAGATGATGTGTGAAATGGAAAGAAATGCAGACAAATAAGGGGGAGAGAGGCTTTTAACGAGCCAACACTGAACTCGTCTAGAGTGCGCCCTATTGAAGTGTTTGTGAAATGTGTTTTGAACACAAAACGCACAGAAATTTCTGTTTGAAAATATTCTTGAAAGGTAAAAAGAAGCGCAGAACGAAAAGACTTGAGTAGTTTCCGTATTACAAATATCATTCAAGTACAATTTTAAATATTTGTTTCAACAAATAGCAAATTCCTTTAGCATTAGTTACCAAAGGTCTTGAGCTCTGGCCAGGAACCCTTCTAATATCATGTGAATTAAACAAGCTCTCAAGCTTTTCATATTTGAATTTTCATAGTTTCTGAGCAAACATTATCATATATAACACTCTCTAAAATAATTCTAAAATGTTTCATATTACATCCACTTTACAACAATAGCTCGATTACAGACTTTCCTTCTCTTACGCACTTCAAATGGCTTCTTGACCAATTCAACTTTTGTTCTACACAAAAGTCAAACACTTGAGAGTTTTCCGCTTAAAGTGCCACAAAGGGCACATTCAATGTAATCAATTATCATATAAATACATATATATACTTTATATAATCTTGAAATAAGCTTGAAAAATCTGGCAATCTATAGATTTTATTACTCAAACAATCAATTTCAATTGTTCAACGCCGGCTCGTTGAGTGGGGTAGTGAGGGAGAGAGAGAGAGAGAGAGAGGACAAGGGCTTTTGGTCAGTCTTGAGGGCACTTTTAAGTATAAATCATGGTATAGTGCCCTCGCGCTCTGGCCAGGCAACAATGGCAATACAATGGCGGACTTAAACATAATGCTAAATGCTCGATTAACGAGTTCTTTGAGCCATTCAATGCTGTGCACAACAACAGCAACAGTGAAATCAAAAACAACAACAGTAAAAGCAGCAGCAGAAGCAGAGCGCAGCATTAACAATGGCTGACCAACGGTAGCTTACCCCATCCTCTTCTAGCGCTTGGTGTTAAGTGTGGTCAACTTACCCGTTCGCTTCGAACAACATGTTAATCTGCAAATAAAGAGAGCGCAAAAAAGAAGAGAGTGAGTAAATGAGCGTGAGCGAGACAGCAAGTGTATAACAACGTGTGTGAGCGCGAAGAACAGTTGAGTGGCATTCACTCTCACGCATGCAAGGAAGTGCAGATCATGAGAAATGCTATAGAGCGCGCGTGCCTCCCTCCCGCAACTTTTTCACAATTGTAAAATACGCAATAAAAAAAAAAAACACGCACACACACAGCAGGAGCAAGGGAGAGGGAAGATGTGTGGAGAGAAGTGAGAGTTTCGCAAAAGTTTACTACGGGTATCAAGCGGATTCTCATGGGTAAATTGATGTTGGTCTTAAAATCATAAAAAAAAACAAAACGAAATCAGGCTAAGAACTAAGACGAGCGCATGAACAACGAACAGATACCCTATACTTTGAAATTTTACAGATAGACCTACAATTAATATAAATTACTTTTTAACTTAGAATAAAATTTATATAAGTTACTAAATTTGCATTTGACAACAATATATGTATATACCCCTCGTCAGCCATTGGGCTTACAGGGTATGCAACAATACAATTTCAATCCCCAGCAAAATCACACGCAAATTTGTTACACGGCTTTCGTTTTGGGTATTTTGAATGTTTTATGGTTTTCAAAAAATAAGAAGAAAACAAAACAAACCGAAATAAAATTCATAAAATCGACACAAAATTCGCGCACTTTCAGCCGAAGCCGAATCAAACAATAAATCTTTTTTACTCTAAGCTCGCTTAGATTTATATGACGTGCAACTTCTCTGCCTACCCTCTCTCTCTCTCTCTCTCTCTCTCTCTCTCCCCCTTGCTCTCACTAGCTGCGCCTTTGCGGCCTCCATTTTGTGTGTGTGCTGCAAACTTTGTTCGTTTTGTTCTGGTTTCTGTTTTTGGCTTTGTTCTCAGTATTTTGTATTTACCGTTGTTTTTGCCACCATTGTTTTGCATTCTAATTCTCGGCTCTGGGAGTTTTTTTTTTTTCTTTTTTGCACTCGAACTGATTTGAAAAATTATTTTCTGTAATTCTTTATTTTATTTTTGCTTTGCTTTGCTTTGTCAAAGTTTATTTTCGATTTAACGCTCTGCACATTATTTGACTTTCCCAAGGGAGGGGGGCGGGGCGGGGCGGGGCAGGGCTTGCTTTGCTTCTATAGAGACAATTCATTGTGCCGTTTGTTAATGCTCAGCCCGCTGTTGGGTAGGGGATTAGGCGTAGGCCTATCTGCTGTGGATAACGTATATACATATATAATTTTCAGTCATCAATTATGATAATGCGATCAATTTATGTATACATATATCGAGAGCAATTATTGCGAGCAGTTATCGATTGGAAATTTGTGTGCTCAACTCTGTAATAGAATAGAGGAGATTGGGGCTTACACATGCTATCGATAACACATGCATATATTATCGATAACATTCCGGTATACTAGTCAATTCTGTTCGCTGTAAACAAAGTTTTCAGCTTCAACTAAACAAATATCAAATTTCAAGTTATTCGATAAACATTATCGATAAATTTGAGTGGTGCAAGACAAATGAGACGAGAATGGAAAATGCGAAACGAGCGCAACATGCGAACGAAACAGCAATCCGCATGCGAAACTAAAATCCAACCAGAAATTTAATGCCGCTATCGATAAAGAGAAATGGACAATGACAAACACGAATAGCAGATAAAGCAAATAACGACCTACAATAACAACACAGAGCACAAGCAGCTAAAGTTGAGCTGGCATATCGAATTGCACGCAAAATGCAATGCAGCTCGAGCAATTGTGTTTTCGCTGTCAATAGTCGAACAGGAGCGAAGCAACAGAACCCAAGCACCCACGCCCCAAACCCCAAACAGCTGTCCCCAATGCCTCCCTAGATAACATTTAGATCGTGAGCAGAGGGTCGTGGAGCTGGTAAATAGTGTTGGGCATGTTGCTTCGATATCCAAGTCACAGTTCAAGCGTATTCTCAGGTATCTATATATGTGCATATATATTTGTATGTTGCCCTATTCCCTGCCATGTCATGTTGTTATAACAGCTCTCTCTATATATCTACTATATATAGATACATTTGTATACCTTGTAAATACTTAAGTGGCCTGCATAGAGTTGGCTTGGGATTGCTTGGGAAGCAGATAACCAAAGTAGAGCGAGAATGAGAGAATGAAGGAGAGAGTGAGTGAGAGAAAGAATACGTCGACTCTAACTATATAAACTCTCCTGTTCATCCTGATCAGGTTTACATATATACATTAGGAATTCTTGCTTACAGGATAACTGCTAGTCGAGCAATGCCATTTCTTAATAATACAACTTTCCATATATGTATCTATTTATTTCTTTCTTTTTTCTAAATTCATATTCGTAAATACGCGCGAGTAATGCCCCATAGAATGGGAGTTACATTATTTGGGGGCGTGGCTGAACATAGGTCACAGTCATGTGTCGAAGTAGGAGTACGATTGTAGCACGCTTAGGAGGGACTGTGTGCATAGACAGACAAAGAGAGAGAGAGAGAGAGAGAGACAGGGAGAGGGAGAGGGAGAGGGAGAGTTAGGGCTCTACTTTGTGGGGTAGAAACAATTGCAAACGATACGATACGAGAAAATTGATATATCGTAACTAATGGCAAAGACACACACACTCACACTCACACACACATACACTTATGTATATGTATGTGTCGATATTGCTATATATAGTCTTTAGTCGAACCAGTCAACTGGTCTAAAATTATGCCCAAAGCTTTCTTTGTTTGTTTGCTCCGTTTGAGGTTTTGATATGTGTGCGTAGGCGCCCTCTCAATTACAGGGTATACATACCTAAATCAACATAAATATACACACATATATATATATATACACACATATTCCCAGATATAAACAGTAAACACAAGTAACTAACGCTGAATAGGCAAACAAACAAATTCTTATCTGTCAATCGTTAAGCATAATTCGTTCAGCTGGACAGAGCTTGTTCTCTCGCTGGTGTGTTACAACACTGTTGGCTATAGTTACAGCTACAATATGATTATCTAGCTGATATTTAAAAGTTTTGAATTGACAATTACATTTTATATAAGCTCATTTGCGCTTAGCTAAGGCCACATCAAACTCGAGCTAGTCAGATGGCTCCCACTCTAGATTTTAAGCGATATCTATACATATCTATATATGAGAAATATTCTCTCTCTCTCTCTCTCTCTCTCTCTCTCTTGATTGAGGCAAACGAAAATGTTTATGAATCTTGCAGAATCTTTCGTTGTCGCATTGCAAACATGAACATGCACAAACCTGTACGCCTGCACCTATACAGGTGCAGCTGTCCATGGACTATTTGTAGTAACTTTTGTTGACTATTTGACACGGGCATCGGTAACATCGCCAGCATCAGACAAAAACTGTAACAGTCGGCGTCAGTGTCAACAACGATTCAAAGCAATGCGACATTTAATACACCTGAGTGTTGCCATACAGTTGAACGAACAGGTGTGCGTGTGTGTGTCTCTCCCTCTCCCTCTCTCTCTCTCTCCTCCTATCTCTGAGTGTGTTTGTGCGTTTATTCATATTTCATAAATTTTGATTCAATGCAGTTTGTTTGTCGTTGTCGAATCAACACGACGAATTCGATTCGCAAGGTTTTTTGTACCCGGAGCGAAAAGAAAAACAAATTCCTTAGCAATCAGAGATAGCTCTTTATATACAATGCGCGTGTATTTGTATATATCAGTAGATAGCTTTTGAAACCAGCCGGGGCTGAAAGAATGTTTTTATATGCACTGGAAACTTAATACTAAAATATGTCTTTCTATCTCTTAAGACCTTTTCCAATTCCATTTCCAATGGCATGTATCTATTCCTGAAACACGCTTCATAAGAGTATAGCTGACATGCATAAGACTTTATATTAATGATTCTCTTGATGTTCCAATTCCATAGTACTCGTAGCGTCTGCATTTTACATACCTTTAGCATGTTAACATAACTTTGCCTTGAGCTCTTTCATTGTACATACGCCTCTCTATGCACTTCTCATGTTAGTCAATCAGTAGATAATTCAACTTTGTATGGAGCATTCATTCATTCATTTGAATAAGATAATCAATATACTTGCAATTCTATTTGTATCAATTGAATTATTTCCGATTCAGTTCCAAATTTGAGAAAATTATTCGTGGCCCAAGTGCTGAAGGCAAATGAAGCATTCGCTAATACGCCGAAATAAATAAAAAGCTTGGCTAATTAGTTAAGAGCTGCTACCTGCCGCCTAGCAGCTGGCGGCTACTGCTTGTGCGTCCCATTCCACACATTCCCCAGCCGCAGCTCTGGGTTCTGCTGCTGCTGATGCTGTTCTTTAATCCACTTGAAAGCAGCTGCCGTCGTTTTCTTATTTATTTTGCGACGGAAAAGAAACAAAAATAAGGGAAAATGAGAGAAAGCATTGTCAGTGATAAATTTTGTTTACAAGCTGCCTGTCATGAGAAGCGCGTAGAGAGGCACACGCAGGCAAACAGCTTTAGGCCTCGGGCTTTAAGCTTTAAGCTGTTCTCCCCCGTTGACAGTTGTCAGATAGCATTTACCGACATTTCAGATATGGTCACTATACGATTAACATGGCTCTCCCACTCCCTCTCTCTCTCTCTCACTCACACTCGTCACAAAACTAAACCAAAGTATTCCAATTCGCCAAATTGTCTTTTTCTCTGTTGTACTTTTTTGGGGCTTTGTTTTTTTCGGGCGCCTTTTTGTTGTGGTTGCCGTTCCATTGCCGTGTTCCCAGGGGGCAATGAGCTGCCAACAACTGCCACACAACTAATCGTGTTGCCAGCGCAGGCCTCCAATCCCTCAGCCCCCTCTCCCTACCACTCCCTTTGAATCAGTTGTGACATTTCCAAAGCTCAGCCACTCAACGGACCTCACACTCCTGTCCTCAGCTGTTACCCCAAGGGAACAAACACAAGCACACACACACGCACACTCACACTCACACACGCACACTCTCTCATACAGGCAGAGGAACAACCAAATCCTGTTAAGTGTAATTTTGTATACCCTAGGTAGCACTAGAGAGCGCCTACGTAGGCCGCTATACTAGAGAGACTCGTTTGAATGGCGTTGTTATCTATTTAGGTTGCATATAGTGTTTCAGTTCCAATTGTTCCGCTATTGACAGTATTTTATATAGACACTTTAGCGAGTTGTCCTATCATTTGCCTACATTTATGTTTCTTCAATATTTCAATTACATTTACAATTTACATTTCTCGTTCCATTCCAAACATTTCACATAGGAACTAGTAGCTTTGCAGCTAGTGATTAATAAACTGCTTATACAATTTCAAGAAGCTTAATCATTCGTAATGCATCTTTTCAATGTTTCGATTCCATTGGAGTCTGCATGTTCCAATTCCCACATGTTCCCTCTCGCACTTCACAGTTTCTTTTTTAATTTGAATAATTTAATTTAGCTTTTTGTTGATTAATCGCTTTAGCTATTCATAAGCTGTTTTGTTCCACGTGCCATTGCGTTCCCCTGGCGTGTCGCTCTGGCTCGGCACGTAGAGCAACGAGCAATCCAAAATGCTAACATTCCCAGTTGAATTTCAAAGCTTTTGCTTATTTTCCTTTTTTTTGGTCAAGAGAGACTTGCGAGTCGCGATATTTCCCCACACAGCCCTAATTCTCTTTGTTTCTTTTCGCTGTCAAATTTCATATTCGCCTTTATGCCCAATGTTCCGTCAAATTCCGATTTGTTTTTGCTGGAATTTAATAAGTTTAAGTGAAATGCCATCTTCACACCTGTTTGCCAACGGGTAACTAGTCTCCAGTGCATTTATTAGTTAAAAGAGGGTAAAAGAGAGAGAGAGGGGAGAGGGAGAATACAAATACTCTCGTCGGGCTATACGATTGATTGTCTATGTCTATATTTCATTCATAAACACAAGCGTTCATCAGTGCTTCACTGGAATGAAACTTAAACAAATAAATAGCTTAAAGTCTGCTTGACGGGAATGAACGACGCGTAGATACTCTATGTGCATGGCAAGAGCGTGAATAATAGCTTCGAACATTATATATATATATATTGCTATATACGTTTTATCTAATATATCCGATTTCCTTCGAAAGATGAGAGAAAACTTTGTGCTAGCCTTAAATCATAAAACTCTTTCGGGTTTTTGCCTTTGGCAGGGCATAAGAACTTGGGGTAGAAAACTGTAGGGGACTTTAAATGTACTTTGCCACAAATATATGAAGTTCGAATAACAAATCACAAATCGGAGGCATGGGGCGTGGGCGTGGTCATGCTGAATCAGCCCTCGAGCCGAACGGAAGCTCTGAAGATCGTCGTTGCCGAGCCGAGCCTCAGCTCGAACTTGAATCGCGACTTAGGCTAGAGTCGGACAGTGCTCGCAGAGTTTCAAAGGCGTCAACACGTGCCTGGGCAAATGGAGACACATAAACCCAGTCACAGGCGACAAGCAACAGCAACAGCAACAACAACATCAGCAGCAGCAGCAGCAGCGGCAGCAGCGGCAGCAGCGGCAGCAACAACAGTTGCACTTAGCAAAGTGTCAAGATCCGCGCATGAAGCTAGCAAGCGGAAAGAGGACAATTTGGAGACGCCGACGCATGACAAAATGGTTAAGAAAATCGATGCGAATGTGACAGCAAAGCAAACGAAAAATGAGCAACAGTTGCTGCTGCAGCAACAGCAGCAACAGCAGCAACAGCAGCAACATGAGCCACATCAGAGTGCACAACAGCAACTGCCCAGCATGCCTGAGTTGAATGATGTTGAGGTTGAGGAGCGAAGCGAGCAGAGACATCGACACAAGCACAAGCATAAGCACAAGCACAAATCACACAAATCGAAGAAATCGAAAAAGTCCAAGAAGCATTCAAAGTCGGAGCAAGAGCGAGAGTGCAAGCGAGAGCGCAAACGCAAGCGGGAGCGAAAGAGACAGCTCGCGCAGCAAGAAGAGGAAGAGGATGGATCATCGCTCGATGCGAATGCGTTGCGTCCGCGTCATTGGTTCAATCAGAAGAAACGCATCTTGGAGCAATGGAGACGCGAGCACAATGATAATAAAGACGATAACGATAGCGATAGCGATAACGATAGCGATAGCAATAACAATAACAAGTAAATAAGTAAGTGAGTAAGCTAACTGTTAACAATTCAAGATTAAAGCAACAAGGCAAAATTTGTCGTACATATATCGATAAATATGGCGTTCATCGATAATAGTTTTGTTAAATACATTAAAACTAAAGGGGAAATTTGTAAAAGTGCAAAAGCAGACAAGAAATTACATGATTAAAAGATGACTAATCTGATATTAATCTCCATCAATCACTCAAGCACGATAACGACAAACATTTATCGATAAATGAAATTGACGAAAACTTAAACTTTAAATCTATATATGGACCTTTGTTGACTTGTATATCACTTTGGCATTTTAGAGCATCAGAGATCTATGAATAATTAGATCTATCTATCAGATTTAGTTCGATCTAATCATCAATACATAGTTAGATCTAATCATTCATAGATTAGGCTAGCCATAGCCAATCTTAGACTCTGCTGCTGCTGCTCTTAACGATATTCCCAATTGTTATCGATAACAATATTAAATTATTTTAACGCAACTATATTAAAAAAATATATATTGTTTAAAAGAGAAATGTTAGCAAATGATGTCCGAGTCGTGACTGCAGCTGCAAATGCCTGTGTATGTACGTGTGTAAGGGTGTCTGAGGGCGTGAGTGTGTGTGTGTGTGTGTGTCTGTAGTGAAAACCCTAGAATGTTATTTCTTTTGTAAATCCCATGAACAATGCCCACGGCACGTGCGTGGCAACCAAATGAACCAAAATGAACAACGGGCAAACGCCGTTCGCTAAGCCAAAAGCAATTATCTGACATAGCTGGGCCATAAAAATGGTCAATTACAATATCACGATATTACCAATACGCCAACATCGATACACGAGCACACACAGAACCAAACACACGCACACTCAATAGCAAATACCCTGCACATAAATTATGCATTTCGACTTAGTCCATCGCATTTTATCAAAATATAAAAAAAGGTTGTTCCAAGTTTAAGATTTCGGCTCGCAGATAAGAAAAACCAAAATCGAATAACGATTAGAGCTAAAGCTCTGATTCGAGTTTGAACTAGCGTGATACCCTGTAATTAGGATCATATGAAATGGGAGAAATTTGAAGTATTTTCGGTATATTTTTATATGAAGTCTTAAAGTTTCAACAATTTCGAAATGTTAAATTCAAGTGGCATTCAACTCGACTATTAGATACTCTGTATATTACGGTAAACCTGTGACCTAACGATGCTCTTCAGAAGCACCCTTATTTTCCATACATTGACATGCATTTAGAGCCGAGACATTACAATCAATCGAAAGCTCTTTCAACTATAAGATACCCTATGAAAAATGCTTGTTGCATGCCCAAAATAGAGAGTTGCCAATCGCTTGGGCTTATTGGGTAAGATTAAATAACTTACTGTCTGTCTGGTAATGCTTATTCAAGTACCAACTAGCTAAATATCCTGTAAAAAGTTGCAAATGTTCTCCAAGAGAAGAAGAGAGAGAGAGAGAGTGTGTGTGTGTGGGAGAGAAAGAGAGAGTGCTATATTGTAGCCGTTAAGCATCGATTGCATTGGCCATACACAATTTACAGCCGTATGTGGAGCAACGTAAACGAAGCTGATGAAAAGGAGCAACAACTAAATTTTCCACGAAAAACTTTTCGAATTTCCATTTCAATTTCAATTCGAAATGAAATCAGCTACAGAAATCAGAGCACTCAATTGATGATATACACACGCACACACACACACGCACACACAGCAACAACATATGCATCTGTGTATGTATATACCCTAACTAAATGCAACTAAGCCATGTACATATTTCAGTGTGTGCGTATGTGAGTGTGTGTGTGTGTGCGAGTGTGTGTGAATGCAAAAAAGCATTTAAATGGTCCGAAAAACAGAAAAGAGCACGAGTAAAGTCATAGGCACTATGAGTATGAGTGAGAGAGAGAGAGAGAGGGAGAGCGAGAGAGCGAGAGGGGCATAGGTTATTGGTTAATAACGTGAGCGAGAGCTGAGAGACAATTTAATGCCGGAAATAGTTTTTCCAAGCAGAGGCACATACACTGGCGGGGGTGTTAGGGGTTGGGCTTCAGTTTACAAGAGTTGGCTGGACAACATGGACTTCTATATATATGTGTGTGTGTGTGTGTGTGTGTGTGCGGCGTGTGTGATTGCAAAATAAATTTACTAATAAAATGCCAACAATTTTTTGAGCTAGAGCGAAAAACCCTAGTTAAAAAAGGTCCTGCAGGACAACATGTGCGCGTGTCTGTGTATTTGTGTCTGTGTGTGTATTTGTGTCTGTGTGTGTGTGTGTGTGTGTGTGTAAAGGGGCAAGTATTTTGTAATAAACATATTTGAAATGCATGCCACGCAGTCGAGCAGCAACAACAACAATCGAAGTTCTTTTGGGGCGAAATGATTCGAAATGATTTTTTTGGAAAATGAGCGCAATTTGGCCTTTGACCTTGGACAACTTTTTGGCCAGCAAGCGAGGGTGGGTGATGGTAATGGGAGAGAGGCGAGTTGATGGAAGGGGCACACCAAGCATTTGAATGTCTGGCAAGAGCTTTGGAGCAGCACCGTCGAATGGCAACAGGCAAACAGATTCGAGGCTCAAGGTCATATGAGCAAATGCCGGGAAGTGGAAACGGAAACGGAACCGGCATCAGAAACGGAAACGGACCTGTGCATGGGGCCAAAGTCAAAATTGGCAAAATGAAAGCTAAATCAAAATCGAAAGTGAATTGGGCAAAAAAGAACAAAATCTGAGTCAAATGATGAGTGTAAAAAGCACTTTGCAAGACAATTGCAAATGAACTAGTTCCAAGTAGAGAACTGAAACTGGAAAGAAATTAGAATCGAAGCTTCAAGTGAAGTATGAGGTGAGAAGTTGTAGTTGCAGCTGAGCATATTTGCTGGAACTGAAACTGGAACTGAAAGTGGTATCTGGTATTGTAACTATGTTTAGAGCTAAATCATTATTGCCAAACTTGTGCTGCATCAATCATGATTGATGAAGCTCTTATAGGTCTGTCATTGAGATCAGCTTGAGCTCATATTATATATGTACATATATTTTAGTCACATCGATCCTGGGGTATCCATGATTCATGATTCATCTGTCATGATTCATGGATTCGCAGAGTAAACAAACTTCTGAGATTCTAGTAGGATCCATTAAATAATTTACATAGTAAGCTAGTTTGTGTTAACTGCTACGCAAATTGCTTTCATAATGCTCTCTCTCTCTCTCTCTCTCTCTCTCTCTCTCTCTTTCTCTCTTTCTCTTGCATTGCAATCCAAATTGATGTCAATCATTAAATATTTTTTGCTAATATTTATGCAGCTTTTCTCGATTTAATTAAGCTTCAACTGCTTTTGCCTTTTGTAGCCAACAACAAATGACCAACAACAATCAACATCAAAGGAATTTGAGAATTTCAGCTCCCCCGGGGCGAAAGGAGAAGTAACAGCATCACGGATTGATGGATGTAGCGATTGATGATGATGGAGCAAGGAGCAGGCGGAGATGGAGATGGAGATGGAGTGGAAGGAGCAGCATCTATAAAAGATACTCGAGGGCATGAATTAATTTAAAGCTAAATGCGAACAGCAACACCAGCAATAAAATAAATTGGGAAAATCTTTTTATGCCCGCAGCGCCAACAGCGTTCAACAAAAGGAAGTGGGCGTGGCATGAGGGATAGATATGGAGAGGAGTTGAGGGGGTCAGGGGTCAGCGGCATGGGAAAAGACGGTCAATTGGCTGATATATCCAATTTGAATGAAAAGTGATTGAAGAACTTTGAGAAGCGTGCATAACAAATGGCAAAAAAAAAAAAAAAAGAAACGAGAAAATTGAATGAAAATTGATGAGAAATCAATTGAATGATAGACTGCAAAATACCCTGCACCCGAATGCATATAATTTGTGAACTGGAAAATATCCTCTATGTATTTATATTCAATAAACTATATGTTACATATAAGTATAACAGTATCACACACACTGTATAACAGTTTATCCGTATCATAGTATAACAATATAAGAGTATAACGGCATAAAATTCAACGAGTTCAATGTTCAAGCGAACAAGTTCCGCTGCGTTGCTTGGAGCAAGACAAAAACTGTGAAAAAGGAAATTTTCAGTTTTTGCTTTTTTTTTAATTTCTCTTTTTCGCCTGCAAAAGTTTTGTGGGTGCAATTAAAAAAGTAAAGTGTTGCTAAAATATAAATCGACGTACACACACACACGCACACACGTATATGTATGTGTATATGTAAAACTGTATACAGATAACTGTTATATGAAATTTGTGCATAGAAAAAGTTTGCTTAAGAAGCTGGAGCAAGAGGGCGAAGAGGACGAAGAGGAGGAACATTGTTAAAAACTTACCAGCTGTTTTTGCTGGTGCAGCCAGCTCGACGCTGACGCTGACGCTGCCTGACGTTGACGTTGACGTTCGATGCGCGCTGCTGCGAATCAAAATTGAAAAGAACTTGATGAGCGAGGCGGTGCGGCGCGGCGAACTGAGGCGTCGGCGAGTTGGGGCTTCAAAATGTCCGCAGGGCCGAAGTTTATTTTGATTTGTTGCTGTTGCTGTTGCTGCTGCTGCAGCTGCCTCAGCGAGCAGAGGGCGTTCTTATTGTTGTTGTTTGTTCACTTTACACTGCTGTGACCGTTAGCTGGCGACAACAGCGTTGGCGCTGACGCTGACGCTGACGCTGACGTTCACCCTGACGTTGATGTGGACGTTGACGGCGTTGCTGATGGCGATCTGAAAGGCGTGCGAAATTAATATAAATATATACATATACATAAACATATACATATACATACATATATATAAATGTATAATAAAATTGACGTTAAATTGCATTGGGAGTGGGCAGCGCTCGGCAGAGTCCGGTCACTTGTTGAAAATTGTGTTTATTGTGCATGTTTTAATTAGCGATTCGCTTATGGCAGCTGATATTGGCAGCATGATTGCAATTTTTATTCATAAAACAATTTGGTTCGTTATTAAATTCTACTGAATATAGTTGAAATTTGCATAAAATTGCTTTAAATTGCATTTAAACGTTTTCGCTTTTATTTTGTTTTTCAGCAGCAGCATTTCGTTTTACATTAACGGTAATCAGAGGCGAAAATTGAATTGGCAGCAAAGCTTAACAAGATTTGCGGCGAAAAAAAAAAGAAAAGAAAAGAAATAAACACTCTTCACATACTTTGCACACGCGAGAGCAGCGCGAGCGAGCGTTAACAGCAGCTCACAAACACAGACAAACATACAAACACACAAACAGACACACAGTGGATATGAATTCAGAATTTAATATAATTCAATATAAACTTTTGAAATTCTTTTTTTGATATAATTATTAATTACACTTTGAGCAGCGTATTGCACGGTCGGTTCACTTTGTTAATTTGCAAAACTTGTTGCGGCGCCGCTTCAAAATTGTTAATGACGTTGATGACGGCTCCTCGGCAATTGCGCACGAGTGCGACTGTGTTAGTGCGCGCGCTCATTAGGCGCCTAATCGACTCCGAATGTGGGCGAGCAGGCGCATAGCACAGCAGCTGACTGCAACGGCAAAAGAATCAACATCGACAACGACAACGACAACAAAAACAAACGCAGCAGAAGCAGCAGAGAGCCGAGGCGAACGCGTCAACGATTCGTGTTGATTGGCAGACGCAGCCAATTAAACGTGCAAAGCAGCAAATGCAACTATCGAATTCGCTGTGTTCTCTCTTGTACTAGGTGTGCGTGTGTGTGCGTGAGTTTTACAGTTGGACCAAAGGCGAGAGCGAGTGAGCGAGCAAGAGCTGCTCAGCAGCAATGTTGATTAGTCTATGCACATGCATGGAGTGTGAGCCGCAACAACAACAATGACCAGTCGACGCCGTATGTGCGTGTGCGAATGCGTGTGCGTATGCGTGTGTTGGTGCAATACAATGGCAAACATATTGCAGCTGCCTATGTTGCATAGATATGGGCATAAAGGCGCGCATAGGGGCTATGCAATGTCCACCCCCTTTTTGGCAACAAGAGCAGCAGCTGCTACCTCTCTGCCGCTTTGCCACTCTCTCATTCTCCCACTCTTACTCTCTCACTCTTCCATCCTTTTTGCTCATATGCAATGTCAGCAGCTGCCTAGCAATGCTCCTCAATCTAACCCACCCCATATGCGAATAACAACGGTACGCTAAAGTGATTTGAAGAGGTATGCCAGACTAGTAGATGTGGTGTAATATACTGAGAGAGCCAGAGTGTGCAACGCGTGCGACTAGCTATTGTTATTGAGATGCTTGTTGTAGATGCATATGTATTATTGTTACATATTTGATGACTAGTCTCTATATACCCTTTGTACTGCATTTGCTATGGGCTGCTGGGTATAACAACACGACTCTTGTGCTGTGGTCAATGTTCGCTCTGTGGCCATAAAACTAAACTCCCCACTGCAACGCGCTTCGTCTGCTCTTCACTGACTTTTTTTTTTTTTTTTGCTATTTGCGGTTCTTTCCGTTGCTTCGTCGTAAATGAGCGACAGACCAGCAGCAGCACCAGCACCAACACCAGAAACAACAACAACAACAAGTTGAATGCGAGCCATTAGAAATCGAAACGGATGGTAGTTAAGATTTGACATTCAAGATTTCCACTTAACGATTGTAAGGAATATCGCATGTACGAACGTTCGAAATTAACGTCGAGCCCTCCTGCTGACGTTGTTTCCTCTTTTACATTACGTAATGCAGCTATTAAATATGTACATATAAATATATATGTACGTAGTTATATTTATTTCTATTTTTCTTTGTCATAAACTTTAAGGCTCTTAACTTGTGCACTCTCTTTCGCCTATAGGTACATACATACATATATGTATGTACACGTAATACTCCTAATAATTGCATTTTCTGTCCGAGGTTAACAATCGCAAGCTTTTTGCTAAGGTCCCTAATGCTACCTGACTTTTGCTCAGGTGCAACAAAGTTGTTTGTTGTTCTTGATGCAAATTTGTGAGCCCTAAAACCAGGCGTTTGTCAACGAACGAAGTCGAGTTACAGCCCCACAAACCCCAAAAACCTAAGTACTAGCCCTAGACTCCGTCAAGCCCCTTGCTTAAGCAAACAACAGACCGCATTGGGGTAGACTAGATTCAAGCTAAAGCCCAACGTTGGCGACATTGTTGACTCGCTTACTTTTTAGTCAAAAACCCCCAACTCCCCTAGTCCACACCTATCCCTAGCACTTCACTCGCTCACTCGCTACCCTTAGCCCCTCACTGTCTATGTCTCTGCCGCTGTCTTGGCAACGCTTTCGTAATTGCTTATGCAAATTTTCACAGTTGCAAGTAGCAGCTACCCTCTGGATACCCCCTACCCCTAGCTGTAATGCAGCCCCTCACTCTTATCCAACCCCTATTGAAGCTTCAACTGCAGTTTTTTTTTTTTTTATCACTCTGACTGCATCTTTCTAGCTGTGAGTTTTGTTGGCAAGCAAAAGTTTATACACACCTATCCCTAGATCCGACCCTAGACACCAACCCCCAACCCGACCCCCTTCGTTAGCTGCGCCTCTGACTCCACGGTCCATCGCGCATTTTCATTGTCAACGTCGACGTCGAGGAGCTGCAGGCATTTGCATAGGTAACAAAATGCATTTCCCAGCAGCTCCCAAGCCCCAACCCCTCCTGCATACCGCTAGCAGCCAACCCTCATGGAGAAGACCCTTAGCAGTAATTTTTAATGTGCAAAACAAATACAAATTAAAGCAATGCAAATAGAAGAGTTCCTCTAGCAAAATTAAAATAAATTCCTATGTGGGCTATGCTAGGGGGTAGGCAACTGTACCTAAATGTCTGTGCGAGTGCGCGTCATTGCAGGTAGCTTTTGCTGTAGCTGAGATTTGCCTGGATAGAAATAGTTGATTAGCCACAAAAAGCTAAAAGTTTCCTAAATGAATGACAAATTAAGCGAATGACAACGAATGACGAAGCATTGCATACAGAATTCCAACTTTTTTACTATACAAAACCCCAATTAGGAATGCAGTAGAACTGCCTTTAAATGAATGAAACTATTTTAGATCCGGAATGTTATGAGTAACTCACATGACGGGTTTAAGAGTGAGATTATTTTTAGAGTGAAAGATATTTCATATGAATAGTTGTGATAATAAAATGAGTGATTTAAACTAAAGTGAATGATTTGATTAAATGATATAATTAAATGAAGGAACTAATGATAGGATATATTATAATATTTTAAAGAGCCTGCTATCTATATTTATCTTCTATCTATATCTAACTATTTGCATTATCAATTCAAGCGAATCCCATTTCAAATAGACATTACTTTAATAGGCAGTTTGAAGACTTTACCTAACCGAGTCCATAAATATAATTGAGTGGGTTTCGGGCAGAGTGAGGGAGGATATGAAGTCAACTATCAACAGAACAATTTTGGGGCTAAGCCCGGCCAATTGCCAGTTCATAATTTGTGCAATAGCTCGGGTCAAATGCAGGCACCAACACAGGCCACACAGGGAGAGAGAGAGAGCGAGAGAGATGGTGTGAAAGGGGTCCCTCGAGGTGAAGGGGTGTACGGATTTGCACTGTGGCAGCTGTTGGCAACACCTAAGTGAATGGGGATTGACATGATTGGAATAGCCAGGCAAAGGGAATCGAGGGGAGAGGCAGCGGAGGGTGTTGCATATGAAATTAGCCAAAGATTGTCGACACACATGCGTTTAGGGGTTGCTCCACAGCAGGAGGGAAGGGGATTGTCGGGCTGTGGCTAGTGTGATGGGGTTACTTGTGGGCCAATTGCAATCAGTTAAACAATGTTGCATATTAACAGCCGACCAGACACGCCACCAACAGGCAAAACTCTATCGAAGGTGGGGCTCGAAAGGGGGCTAGAGGGATCAGGAGTTAGGGGTCAGGAGCCCCTTGGAGTGTTAGGGTATCGTTAGACCGCCCGCAATGTCTGTGCATAAATAAGGCATAAATAACGGACAGGCCTTTTGGGGGTAGGCAGGGTAGACGGTTTGTCTGGCTAATTAAAACACTTGATGGGCCTTTTCAGCGTAAAGCGCCATCTGGCGTGCAGAAACGAAACGACTAAAAAAAATTGAAATTGCTGTAAATTGCAAATTTCATATGGTAAAGAGGACGGAAGACAGAGAGAGAGAGGGAGCTCAAAATGGAGGGCAGTTCTGGTGCTAGTTTATTGACAGGTGGCAACACAATTAGAGGGCAGGTTCATTTGAACTAGTTACAGCTAAAACACAGAAATATATATAGAGAGACAGAGAGAGAGAGTGAGTGACTGAAGGCTGAGAAGTTGCGGCTCTGTACATAATTTATTGTTATTAAGTGTTATTAATTATGATGCCATTTAAATTGCTTGGGCGGTTGACATTGCGGTTCGTTAGCAATTCGAATTGAAATAGAGCCTGGGGCTCAGGAGCTAGGGGTAGAACACTCATTCAACCAGGAGACGTAGTTGAGAGTCACTTAAAGTATATTTCTTATCAACTCTAATTAGAATTTAATTGCTTGTGGCGCAATGGCCCTTGATTTGCTATCGATGAAAGTTATCGATTAATTAGCTGTTACTAAAGTTGAATGCTCTAAGTAAACTGAGGAAGATTTTCATTTAAATTAGATTTAATAAGCAATATCTTTAGAGTTTGGCTGAGCTGTAATTGATAATTTTTATTTGATATGTACTTGAAGGAAATTCTGTTATCGAAAACCAATTCTATAATAATTTGCATTATCTATTTGACTTTATAGTGCATAAAAGTTGTGAATTATTAGGGATACTCCACTCCCGTTATTTTAAAGCTACGTTTGCATTAAACTATCGATAGTTGCTATCGATAACCAACAAAATTTTAATGAAATTTTCAATTCTCTATGCGAACGTAAAAAGGAAATAAATAATGCGAGACCCATCGAACAGATAATTCAATTACAGACAAAAACCCATCTGAGGAGAATATATCTACATATATGTGTGTATATACATTGAAATAGACTACCGCCAGATGGCGCTGCAGGCGCGCAAACCAAATTATTACGAGCTACACTTTGAGTGGATCTCTTGTGTCTGAATAAATTGAACACTTCGAGAACTGTCAGTAATAAAGTGAAACAAAGAACGTGGAAGAGAACGAGAAAGAGAGAGAGAGAGAGAGAGAAGAGAGGAGAGAGTTCATTTTTTGGTAAAGATTTTTACGATTGGCAGGCGGCACGTTTACTTTTAGCATTAAAGGCGACAGAAGGAAGCGCTTTTTATGACCCCAAATTGTGAGAGGACACTCGCAGGCAGAGCGAGAGCGAGAGCGAGCGACCGAGGGAGAAGGAGAATGGGATAAAGTTTAAAACAATAAAAATGCGCACATAAAATGCAACATTTTTCGCTAGTCTTTTAATGCATTGCCGAAAGGCCAAAAGTGGCTGAAGGCCATTAAAAAACCGAACAGAGAAAGAAAGAGAGAGATGGAGAAAGACAGAGTAAGAGAGAGAGAGAGAGGGGTCATGAGCGGACACAAAGGCAGTTGAACGACTGGGCAAAGGCTAAGGCTAGCGCGCAGACAATCAGCGTGAAACACTGCGGGAAGGAAACCGGGAAGGAGCAGGAGTAGGAGCAGGAGCTGAAGGCTGAACAGCAGGAAGAGAAACCGAAACTGGAACTGAAACTGAAACTGGGCGGTTGTTAAAGCTGTAAGCGGTTCACAGATTTCGCACAGCTTTTCACCCAGTTATCTGGCCTCAAGTGACGCTGACGCGGACATGGACATGAATGAGAGCGAGAACGAAGGGCTTAACGGCTTAGGTCCAAACGGATTTCAAGACATCGAAGCGCTATAAAAGGACAAGCGACACACGACACGCGATATGCGATATGCTGTCGACGAGGTCGCACAGGGACACAGCGGATTCAGGGTCGGAGTCTGCGAAGACAGAATTGCAGTAAATAGCGAAAGCAGAATCAATGAAACGCCATAGTCCATGTATGAGCCCGAGACTCAGAAAGAGTCTGAGCTGACGAAGAGCCGGAGACCAACTGAAAGTCGATGGAAGACTATAAGCAGCAGGGCAGGTAAAACAGAAGTTATAGTCGGCATAAGAGATTATGACAAAGACAGATCCAAAGTCTCTGGCTTTGGCGTAAGTACCGAAAACAAACTGACATGGAATGAAGTAAAGAGATTCGGAGTAAGAACAGAGCTACAGAGAGAGAGAGAGAGAGAGAGAGAGAGAGAGAGAGAGAGAGAGAGAGAGAGAGAGAGAGAGAGAGAGAGAGAGAGAGATATGTGCAAGTGGAAGCAAAGGAAGTAGTGCTAAAGCTGATGGATGCCTTAGTTGATAATCCTCCTACTCTTTGCCACCATTGTTAGCATACCCTATGCACACAACTCTAACAAAGGGTATTCCGTAAGGCCGTCAGAGCTCCACTGCTTGGTGCGTGTGATTAGGCCAGGCTAGTCCATTGCCTGCGACAGTTACCCAAAGTTCCCCTTCTATATGTATGTACCTCTTCTGCTTCTCTCTCTTTTAGCTCTGTTACAGCTAGGTGCAAGGGGCGGGACGAAGCTGGCAGCGCAGGCGTGGCATGTTTAGGCGCCACAAAGAAAAACGAAAACGTGGCTCAAAAAACAGGCTCTAAATTGTTATTATTAATGCCATCATTGGGTTGAGTTGTTGTTGTTCAGTTGTTTATTTGTTGTTGTTGTCGCCCAGTTGCTGCTGTTGTTGTTGTTGCTTATAAATACATTTGCGCGAGGTGAAAACGAAATGACTTTTATGGCCGCATATCGGGTCGACACCAAAAACAAGGCTTGGGGGAATTTTACAAAATAGCACAAAATATTACACACGGCCACGCCCCCTGCCACACACACACACACACACACACACACAGACGCGTGCAGAGGTTTGCATATTTTGTCGACGCCTAAAAATATGCAAAGCGAAATGCAAAAGAAAGGGCAAAGAAAATAAAAAACATACAAGAAAAGCTGCTCAAATATGACGAAAAATCTATTAAGTGAAAAGTGTGTGTGCAGCAAGAGTGGGCGTGGCCCACTCATAAAAGGGGTACAAGTTTGGGTGTAGCTTCATTAGACGACGTAGCGCTCGTTAGGCGCAGCGGGCGAACCTATTAAAGAACCAAGAACGAAGAACCAAACGCCAAGCGATAAGGAAATGCGAGTGAAAATTCTAATCAAGTTTATGACGAGCAAAGCCAACGCAATTTGCCAGGCGAACAGTGTTGGAAAAATGTGTTAGTGACTTAAGATAGTGTTGGTAAGAGTGGCAGAGTGAAGACATGAACTATGCAGTTCATTTGAATCACTAGTAACACAAAGTTCATTTAGTTCTTTGGCCAATAGAAGAAAAGCACACACAGGGAGAGAGGCGAAAGGGGCTGAATAAGTTAGAGTGAGAGAAAGAGAGAGAGAGAGAGAGAGAGAGAGAGAGAGAGATATAGAGAGAGAGAGAGAGAGAGGGAGAGAGAAATAGAGAGCAGAGCTATCTCAAATTTCTATCTATACTTTTACATTTAGATTTAAGCAGAAGCGAAAGTCATGAACTAGCCTCAGCATGAGCTGTTAAAATAACATAACAGAAGCATAACAGTCGATTAACAGCCATTTAGCCTTGCCCTATGCCAAAATGTTTGCTTTAAAGGCAGCTTTAATGGGCAAAGAAAGGATTCTCAGCATAAATAAATAAATATACCGAGAAAATAAGTACAAACTATATATAAATATATTCGTATATATATATGTATGTATATATCTATAATATATGTATATTCGTATGCGTTTATAGGCGTATATCTAGATTGCAATCTGAGTTGCGACTCGTTGAAGTTTTGTGCTTTATGTAAGTTTTAATGGCGCACCATGCTGATGACAAGGACGAAGCAGGACGGGCGAGCGACCGCAGGAGAGGTTGGGTTGGAGGCCGGGGGAATAGAGAACTCGATGGATTTTTCGATTTAATCGTGGACTGGGGCTGCGGCTCTATTGCGTGTGAGTTCGTCCTTGGCTCTGAGATTGGGGTCGCTTTTATGCTTGCAGTGAGGAGCTCGAGGGTTGCTTTAAATGCGCAACCACATAACGTTCCAATTAATAAACGAAACGAAATGAAACGAAACGAGAAAAGAGACGAGACGAACCGAAATGAAATGAAAACGAAATTAATGTAAATCGCATTCTGTATAATTTTTATAGTTGCTGCGTTTTTGTGGCCAATTAAACATCTCGTGTCGAGTCTTCCAGCCCAGCCTGCCCTTAGCTCAATGAGGACGTAATCAAGTTCAAATTGAAAATGAGACAGAGACAGAGACAGAGACAGAAACAGAGACTGGGAATGAGAGAGGAGCCTGGAAAATTGGGTGTATAAAAGGAAATGCTTTACATAATCTCTCTGTTGTTATGACAAATGTGCACAGATTATACTATAAGGAAATAAGGAAAGACCATTGCAATCGACTAGTCAAAACTGTCAAATACTCGTTCATGAAACCATTGTTGAATTTATCTTTTATTCGACTGTGCTAAACAGTCGAGTTACAACCAATATACTCTCTTTTGCAGTTAGTGAGCGAGCATTGCAAATTTATGCTCTGCAATTGTGAATGATAGTTGGACCCTAAATCTTTCAACTTGGCAGTGAGAGTCGCGCTTTGAGCTTACATTTAACTGAGATAATTGCTCAATGTAATAAAAATCACAGCTGTTCCGTAGCAGGCTGTTAAATGTCACTGAAATATGTTAAGGAAATGTTAAGACCTATCGTTCGTTTACTTTAGTTTAAGAGGCCTTTCGGCTATATTTACTTGTTATGAATTTCGAAATATATCTGCTGTCAGCTGTAAGTAGTTCTCTTGGCTTACTTAACATAAAGTCTTTAACAGCAGCTGT
Organism: Drosophila antonietae; assembly: GCA_030914385.1. Lineage (NCBI taxonomy): Eukaryota > Metazoa > Arthropoda > Insecta > Diptera > Drosophilidae > Drosophila > Drosophila antonietae. The sequence continues at coordinate 4,851,007 of JAUESO010000617.1, forward strand.
TATAGTTTGTCACTCATTATATAGTTTCCCCTCCTCACTTGCACTCTCTGTCCTTCTTGAATCATTAGAGAATGTTACTCTTTTCACTTTTCGCACTTTCTCCAATTCTACTCTTTCTACTGTTTCTCATGTTAAGCGCTATCGCAACTACTCTTAGAATTTTATTACATATTTTTATGACGCAAATTTAATTCAATCTCATGAATTCGCCAATTGAATTTTTGATTTATAAAACGAAAAAACCAACAACAACAAAATAAAGAAAAAATGATTAGGAATTTGATTTGAGAGCAAAAAAAATCCAAGCCGGTCAGTGAGTGAGCAAAAACCGAATTGATATTCATATGGCGCACAAGGCAGCTCGCATAAAGGCTAGCAGGAGGACGAAGGCGGGGCTCAAAGTGCGGAGAGGGAGGTCAAGGGGTCAAGGGATGTGCTACGAGTGCTTCAGTTGCAGCCACAAACTCGACCTCAAAATCACAGACAGACGAGCGTGCAGCGCTTGTCAAAGAAATGCATAGCCAGCGATAGAGAAACCAAACGAGAGAGAGAGAGAGAGACTATGCATTACGTTGGGCGCTTGGGCTTGGGCTTGGCTTGGACTGCAATTGAAAGTCACGCAGTTTGTAGCCCAAACAGATGCTGAGAAGCGCATAGAGAGGCGCGCGTATAACATGACATAGGGAGGCGTGTGCCTATAACTCAGACACATAAGCCGCACACAGGTCATTTACTTTGGGGCAAGCGCGAGAAAAAAAACGCAAATTACAAATGTTTTCCAATTTTTTTCAGGAATTTTTGTTAAAGGTTTTTTTTTTTGAGAAGTTTGCTTGCGCACCAGAGTTTACGTTTTTTTCCTGGTAGCAATTTGATTTATTTGCACAAAGTAACTTTGGTATACCCTGGAAATGTTCAGTTCAGCCAAGAAGGGTGTTCGACGGATTGACAAAGATATAATAATAAATCTAAGCTCGACAAGATTTGATATTGAAAGAGTATGTAAAGTATCTGGAGTTTCAAGTCATCAAAACATTGATTATAGAGTTATCTGAATTGACTCTGAGTTTGAGTTTCAGTCTTTGATCTACATATACTTTTACCGGGTATTATCCAGTCATACACTCTCTATTACCATATTGTTGTTTTTTTTCTACTTTAGCTTTTTGTTGCTGGGTAGCCATGCAAACATACTTCATGTATGGATTCAATATACATATAATTATAATGGCATTTTGCCAAAATGTTGCAAACACACTCATATACACACATACACACAGATATACAAAACACTTTGATACACACACACACACATATACACATGTCAATGGAGGAAAAGAGTGTAAAAGCTTTAAAAGTCACAAACAGAGCCGCAAAAGGGAATCGAAAGAGTGAAATTTTGTTAGGTAAAACTCAACCAAATGGGTAGAGCAGTGCGGGCAGGACATAGTAAATGGTAAAACGAGGGCGTGGCGGGGGCGCGCTTCTGGCAAATGCGCTGGGATTGCCACGTTGACAGATGAAAATGCAACATGGAACATGTTTTCATGTACTAAAGTGTGGCCCAGCTTGGCTGGCAGGACAATGCACATACACACATACCTACACAGAGAGAGGGGGACACGAAGGACTCGGGACGAGGGCATAATCCATTTTGGAAATTACATAAACGAAAAATCTAATAGGGAATGAGAAGCGCAGAGAGAGGCAGAGTGGCAGATGGTGGAGAGTGGGGAGTGGAGAGTGATTGAATGCGATTCGAAAAGCATTGAAAGGTAATTCCGAAAAGCATGCCACTTCCACAGAAATGCAATAGACGAGCCACGGCAAAAGGGACTGACTGAGTGCTAGAGTGAAAGGGAGAGTGCAGGTGAGAGTGAGCGGGATAGACGTACCAAAGAATTCCAAGTATCGATATATCAGCTACAAATCGGGCACACATACCTAAAACGAGAAGAAAATCAAAGAAAATGTAAGTAAAAATTTGAGGAATGTGATTTTTTCTATAATGTATATAGTTATGCTCAAACGAATGTTTATATTTTCACATGCATTCGTATACTCTTATACAGTATACCTGCAAATGCGTAAAGTTATAATGTTGCTGACAGTTAGACTTGCACTGATGCATATACTTATATTCGTACTTATACTTCTTCTTATACATGTATTTATACTCAAACTTATACTTATACGACCATTTCTACTTATACTTGTTCTAATTCATTTCTTAATACCTACACAGATCTTTTGTTATACCCATACACAAATTATACAAGTATAAGTATATGTATAAGTATAAGCATGAGTATAAGTATAAGTATAACAAAAGATCTGTGGAGGTATTACGAAATGAATGATACTCATACGTATACTCATACTCATATTCATACTCATACATGAATATATTTATTGAACTTCCTTTTATATACTAAATTCTATACTCAGTCTTATACTCCTACTTAATTTTCCCTTTCATAATCGTACTTATACTCAACTCAAACATTTGATTAAATTAAATTTAATTATTGACTTGAGCATGCATCTGCTCATATTCACATTTATGTATATCTCTTATACACTTATACTGTATTATACTCCTACTTATACTTATGATCTTTTGATATATTAGCCTCAAGTTTCTTTTACAGCTTCTTCCTTCAGAAAAGTTTTTAATATTTATAGAGAAGATGTTCCCGACTTCAAGTTCCCGTCGACAGCAATTTGTGTTCAAATTCGCTGAAGAGTTTTGCTTCTCTTATAAAATTGCATTTTCTTTTTTTCTTTCACTCTCTGGGATTCTTTGCAATATTTGCCAAGTGCTCTCAAGAGAACTAGTCAGAAGACGAAGTTCTCTGCTCTATGCAGCGTTGCCATATGTCAACATATAGTGAGAGAGAGAGGTAGAGGTAGAGGGAGAGAGAAAACTACCTTCGCATAATGCAGAATCATTTCTAGAGAGCAAAACAAACAAACGGCAAAGGAGACACAGAAATTGCATTTGCAAAAAATGTTGCATTCTATCATAAATAAATGTGAACGCAAATAAATCAACATTGTTGACATTTGTCAGCGTTGCCACCGGACGGTTTTTTTCTTTTTCTACTCCCCTCCTCTTATTGTTGTTGTTGTTGTTTTTTATTTTGTAACCCCAACTCGCTGTCTGCAGTTGTTGTTCAGTTTGTCTCGTTTGTCGTTTTTATGTGGTTTGTTTCGCTTTCATCTTTTGGTCGTTTACTCTGCTCCGCCCACTCCTTTTGTCGCCTGCCACGCCCACTTACAAATGGCATACAAATGTACAAATGCTGTCGCCTGTCGCCTGTCGCCTGTCGCCGTTGCTTGCTTGCTTACGTTTTGCACTCTCGTGCTGTGTATACCCTGTAAATTATGATGACAAGCCTAAAGGTTGGGTATACTGATCGCTCGCCGAGAAGAGACAGCAAGTGAGAGCGCGAAATGGGAGAGAGATCAACAGAGAGTGTTTGTGAGAGAAACAAGTATAGTTTGACTTGCTTCCACAATTGATGGACTAAGAGTTACCCTGTGCACTTACTGCTCTGTCGTATAGGGCAACTTGTAGTCGTGCCATTGCGACACTTCTCAATTGCCTGTGGCTAGACAAACAGCTTAGGGAACTGTCCTATGCATTCTTTATATTTATATATATATATATATATATATATATATATATATATATATATATATATATATATGCCTCGAGTTCATCTGAGACTCTGAGAGAGATAAAAGTCTTTTCTTATTGATTGCAATGTGAACTTTTGCAATGACAACAACTTTCCTTTCTTTTCTTTTCTCATAATACATATATGAATGTTGTGGAATTTTTGTCGTTGACAGTCTCAGCTGCTTCTTCTACTTCTTCTTCTTCTTCTTCTTCTTGTTACACATTCCCAGACAGACATAATGCTATCCCGTCGGGCATCGAGACAGTCACTGGCTAATGGAATTTTAGAGCAAAATGCAGCAGGTTGCACTCTGCATAGGTTGTTGGCATATGATATATTTATAGGGTATGCGCGGCATATGCATTGCATACAAATTTAAATCGGATAGCTAAGAAGGCAGAAATTCTTGAAGTTGAACATTTTCTTTAGTTTTGCTGCAGAATTTCTTTCTTTGAAACGCCTTATACAACGGACAACGGTCCTTAACTCTTCGACTCATTGTACTTTTCAACTTTAGCTCACTTTCATACTCAGAATGTCTTGTAGGCTAATACTGTTAAACTCTTATACTTGTCTTATAATTATGTAGTAATACGTTAACTGCTATTGTGTCATACTCTTCTACATTTATGATCTGATATGTTGACACTCTTTCAGACTTAATCTCTGATATTCCTATACACACTTTATCTCTCACTACTCTTATACTTCTAATCTTGTATTCCTCTATTCGTATGAGTCAACATATACCGTATTTACCACTTGTATTCTCTGGAGGGTATTCAAAGCATCTGTTTAATGGAATTCATCGCTGAGCCTCCGCTCATTATAAGCTATAATTTTGTTTTCTATTTACACATAAAGCTATATAGATATAAATATGTTTCTCTCTCGCCCCTCACTGCCTCTCCCTTACCTTTGGCTTTGGTTTTAATTTGGTTCGACAGCCGCAAGGGCCATAAAGCATTTAACTGCTAGCCAAAATGCAATCGCCGGCCATAAATCAGTGGAGCCATTAAACTGACTCCAAAAATACAACACAAAGTGTTCAGATTATATATACGGGAGATATATTCCCCTCTATTTGTATTTATATTTCTTTCACACGCTTTTTGATTATATTCAAATTGAGTGATAGTAGAAGGCGACACAGACGATCGGACTGTTGCCGCTGCATTTCATCGCAACTTCATAAATCAACTGAAATGAGGCGCAAAAAGCAAACGCGGAAAATAGGTGAAAAACGTGAATAATATTGGATAGCCTGAAGAAAAAGCAACAAGAATAAAGCAAAGCAAAACGAGAAACAAAAGTCAAAAGTCAAATGCGATTGTGAAGGCGACAAAAACATTTCAAATGCAACGCAGCTGAAAATGGGGCGCAGCAGGTGCTGGGCGGCGGGCGTGGCAGGTGCCAAATGGTGGGTGAGTGTTTAATGTAGTGTAGTGTAGTGTAGTGTAGTGTGTAGGCGTATCAGCTGCTGCTGCAGGTGACAGTCAGCCGCTGAGTGTTGCAGCTGTTGCTGTTGCAGCAGAGATGTTGCTGCTGTGAAAGATGTTGCTAGTGTTGCTGATGCTGAGACATTGCTTACTATTGTTGGCTGTTGACTATTGCTGCTAAATTGCTTATAGATATTGCAGTTGCAGTTGCAGTTGCAATTGTTGCTGTAAATGCTATCACAATGTTGCAGCAGACGTTTGCTGTTGCTGTAATGTTGCTGCTGCTGCTTACTGTTCCTTTAGACATATTGCTGCTTATTATTGCAGTTGTTGCCCCCAGCAGAGATCCCTCTATAAATGTTGCTGTTGTTGTTGCTGCAACTGTTGCTGATATAAAGCGATATTGCCACTGTTTTTGCTGCTGCTCCTAAAGATATTGCTGCTGTTACGCTTTTGGGCATGTTGCTGTTGCTGTTGCTGTTGGGGGCCTAATGAGCGCCAATTAAATGCAACATTTATGTTCGATTCGATCAATCAAAGCGAGGCAAAAACCAACTAATACCAAATGCTGCACACGCTCAGCAAATTACAATTCCCCTCCCTCTCTCTCTCTCGCTGTCTCGCTCTCTGCGCCTATCGCTATCTCTCTCTAGTCTCTTTGTGTTGTAATGCTTGGCGTAAATTATGTGAAAATAATAATTTTTTTGTTGCTTTCCGTTATTATGTTCTGTGAACGTTTATTGTTCGCAGTTTATGTTCATGCACTGAGCGAACTTTTGCTGCGATCAATATAAAAATCAATGGAAAAGCAAGTGATAAAAAAAGAAATGTATTTAGCTAAAACTTGTCGAACTCTTGCAGCTACAACACTGCACAAAACTGCAATTTCTCTCAGTGTAATTTCGTTGTGTTTTTCGAATTTCCGATCTAAGTCAATTTCGCTCAGTGTATGTTGCCTTTTGCCTGGCCCATGGCAAATTTTATGGCCCTGTGACCAACGACATTTCTTTTATTGTTCGTAACTTAAGTAGATTATTTGTTTATTAACACAAAAGCCAATGGAAAATAACAAGCGACCGACCGAGCGCCATTCAAATATTTTTTGCGCCCCTCCGAAAATAGGCAAATTCTCTTCCTCTTCACTTTTTTTTTCTATTTGTTTGGCTTTTTATAACTTTCTCCTATTCCAAATGCTTAAGTCGGGTATATAGATGTCTGATGGGGTTTATGTAACAGGCAAGGCTATCCGAAGAGTATTTGTGTATAAGAGTACAGAGAGTAGAGTGGAGTATAAGAGTCCAGTAAAGTAGCGTTGAAGAATGTAAAAGTATAAGAGTCAATACTCTTATACTGCAATTAATAGAAGCTTAGAAGACTATAGATGCATACAAGTATAAGACTTTTAATGTATACACATGAAGAATATAAGAGTACAAGTATAAGAGCATTCGTTTGCCTGAATATACGCATACGATCTTGATTACATTTAGCTTTTATAAAAGCCACAGAGCAAAGTTTATTGTAAATTTTTGAGAATCAATTCAATTTAAGCAAAATCGATAATAATCGATAACAAATTTCAGTTATTTGAGCATTTCTAAGCTGTCGTCGATTTTCATCATAATTCTACCCAATTTAGGGCATCGCCTAGGCAAATATCCCCGACTGGAACAATTTTACACCAGCTGTGGAGCTATTTATTGTTTGCTCGACTTGCTGACATTCCCATTCAAACGCCCTCCAACATCAACATCATCAGCAACAAGAAAATAAATGTGAGTAATCAAAAAAAGCAAAGAGAGAGAAAGGGAGAGGGCAAGAGAGTTTTTATGCATGTTGGGCGGAATATGTAAATGCCATAAATCTATTAACCCAGGTCATTGTGTGCGTTGGTCATTGGCTTCGCAACGTCGCAGCGTCGTAACAGTGAATAAAAGCGAGTGCCTATTCATGAAATTGAAGGGCGGCGGCTCAAGTGCTTCATTTGGATTGGTCTTCAGGGCTTTTGTGGGGCCTTAGTCTCTGCTTCTCTGTGTCTCTGGGTCAAGAGGGCGACCAAATTGCAGACTTTGCCTTAAATGTTAACCACAAGTGCGTTAAATGTTGAACGTAGCCCCAACGTTTTAGCACTCGCATTAACATAAATCAGCTAAAAGTGCTAAGCAGTGGCTACTAATCGAAGATACTTGTTTAGGATCAAAGCAGCTGCTGTCTAGCGCAATTAAAATGTTGTTGCGACAGTGTATTAGTATTAACAGTATGTTAAGCTAGATTAACAGCAGCTCATTGTGGAAATATTGCGTTAACATTGATTAAAAAGCAAAGATATTTGAAAGTGATTTTGGAGTGAGGAGTTTAGCCAGTTGACAGTATGTTTAGAACAATTTACAGATAGTTAACATGTGTAAAGTCAATTTCATCAAGTCAAGTCTTACTGCATAGATAATATATAATTAAGAGAGGGAGAGAGAGTGATGCAGTCTTCTTCTTCTTTGATATTCACACTCTACTGTGCCACTGATTGGCTTCACTGCAGAGAAAGACTTAACATAATTGAAATGTTGCCAGCAATTGAAACTTAGTTGCGATGCAGACCACAGTTTCCACCTAGCTTAAAGTCTAGTTCAGCTTTAGTCTGGCTTTACTTTGCTCCTGATTTTCATTTCTATTTGAATATGAAATGTTGTTTAGCATATGGCACGCTTGTTGGTTGCCTGGTTGCTGTTGCTGCTGCTGCTGCTGCTGCTGCTATCGTGTTGCTGCATCGCAAACACATTAGCAATGTGCATTAGATGAGTGGCAGTTGCTGCTGCTGCCGCTGGCAGTTGCATTTGCATCGCACTTGCTGAATGGCGGCGGCGTCGGCGGGCGTAGGAGAGCGGGGCGTGGCTTAGTTTGCTGGCAATGCAATTTCAATGTTTGCGAGCAGCATAAATAAATAAGAAACGAATTGTTGTTGCTGTTGCTGTTGCTGCTGCGGCTGCTGTTGCTGCTATTGCTGCTGCTGACAGTTGCAACGATTTTCTTTTTGAGTTGCCTCTCGCTGCCTGATAAAATTAATGAACATTTTAGACCGTTGACCTGAAAAAATTGAGCTGTTGTTGTTGTTGCTGCAATTGATTTGCAGCAGCAGCAGCAACAGTGAAAAATCTCTTGATAGATTGCTGTCGCACAATGAGCTAAAAATCAATTTATTTATGAGCTACAGCAGCAACATGCGGGCTTCTAGCGTCATTTAGAGCGCATAAATGTTTAAGACATTAAATGAAATTCATTTGAGAGCAACTAATTGCAATCAATTGAACTTTGCAACAGCAGCAGCAGCAAGTGATTGCTCATAAATAAAATAAAAAAAAGGTTGCTAGCAATTGTTGCCGCTGCGTGTGTGTGTGCAAAAGGCCAAAGCAAGAGCAGCAACCGCAACAGCTGCAAGCACAAACACAGCAACAGCAGCAACATTCAGTTGACCGACCACCAACAATAGCAGCAGCTGACAACTCTCTCAGCAACTGTTTAGATTGCATTGCCTTTTGTGCTTGCTCCTTTTTTTTTTATCAGCAGCAACAACAACAACAGCAACAGCAGCAGCAGCAGCAGCAGCAGCAATATTTACATTTACGGCAGCAACAGTGGTAACTGTAGCAACTGCAATAGCCCACGGACAAATGTTGTCAGCGCGGCCAAAAGTCAAGCTAAAACGTAATAAAGATGAGCCAGCTGAATGAATGAGTGAATGAGCGAATGAATAAATGAATGAGAAAAGCAAATAAGACGCAGCTAAGCTGCTGCTGTTGCTGATGTTGCTGCTGTTGCTGCTGCTGATTGCTGGCGTGCAATTAAATCTGCAGACAGCTCAATTCTATATAGTTGTACATAAAGAGATTGAGCCTGCGTTTAAAATTAAAATGAAAATGGAAATTTTCTATGAATTTTGCATGCATCAGCAGCATTAGCAACAGCAGCAACAGCAACAGCAGCAACAGCAGCAGCAGCAGCAGCTACGTAAATTATTCATTTTAGGCTACAGCAGCAGCAGCAGCAGCAGCAGCAACAACAACTGTAAAGAGCAAACGACAACAAGAAAATGCATGAAAATGAAAATCGTTTCATTCTAATTAGAGCAGCAACAAAAAATGTTTTTAAGCTGAGACAGCAAACAGACGGCATAAGCCAGGGGTGGGGCGGGCTAGAAGGCAAAGAGGCGTGGCTAAAAGTATGAGCCGACACTCTACTTGAGCTAGACGACAATTAGGCTGTCGCTGTTGCTGTTGCTGTTGCTGTCTATGTTGTTGCTACTGCTCCTGCTCCTCCTGCTGCTGGTGCTGCGAGGGCGCAGGAGACGTCAAATTAAATGAATGAGTGTTGCAGCTTGCTGAATGTGTTGGGCTGCAGAAAGTAAAAGTGCTCGCTGCTCACTTCAAGGTAAATTTCTAACACACACACACACACACACACACACAAGTGATGAATGCGTGTGTATGTGTGTGCGTGTGTTTGTGCCCATTTGTAAGGCAAAGATTGGGTTGCTGTTGCTGTTGCTGTTGCTGGATGTGTGTGCTGCGCCTATTTCGAAGGCAAAGATTTGAATGTTGCTGCTTCAAGTTGTCGTTGCTGTTGCTGCTGCTGCCCCTGCCCGTGCGTGTGTATATTTGCTGATGCTTGACGTTTTGTTTATTGTCGAGTTGGCGACGCGTATTCAAAAAGTGCTTAAAATGTGTTTAAAAAACAATTAAAGCAGCTGCCAAAGCGTGTTAAAAAGGGGGGCCAAACGCAGAGGCGTCACTCGAGGCAGTGGCAGGGGATTTGCTGACACAGTCCGTTTTGCTCAGGAGTGGTGGGAGGGGGAAATAGTTAAGCCAGAAAAAGGGGTTTTCGTAATGGTTAAAAATTCCACATTCAGTCGTTTGTCAGTTTGGCATTGCTTAATAAGGACACGAGCACAGAATTAAATCAGGGGCTTGGCCTAAGGACGAAGCGAAGGAACGTCGGCAAGAGGGGAGGCGTAGTAGCGCGGCTTGTCAGGAAATGAAATGAAATGAAATGAAAATGAAATACCTCTAAATTACGTATACGTAATGTTGGCGCAGCCTAAAGACAAGGCCTCCCCACTCGAAAGAATGCCAAATTGCAGGAATATTTTCAGCAAATTTTCAGGTGAGATTTGCTTGGAATGCTCCATGTGCTGCAGGTTATTCAAGCAACGGTATTACGAGCTGATTACTTTCTACAGTTAAATTTAAACTCGAGTCGAGTTAAATGCAAGGCTTTTATATGTTTACAGAGTATAGATAGCTCTCTTGGGATAGAAGCTTGATTCGATCATCGTCTTTTAGTTCCTTTGCAATTTCATTTCCCTTCCTGCTTTTTCTTGTCCTTTAACACACTTCTTTATCTTCCATTTTCTTCGATCTTTACACCCTTCTTCTTCTTCATTTATTTCCTTTATACACTTTTCTTCTAAATGCATCTTCTACTTCTTCATCTACATTCTCTATCCACTTCTTCTATTCCTTCTCTTCCTCGATGTCTCCTTCACAGTTCTCTACGCCTTCACCATTATTGTGCACTTTTTTCCGTCTTTATGCCTATCACCTCGCCTCCCTACACCTACTCCCCACTCGCACTCCCCTGACCCATTCTCGCTCATCTAGCCAAACGAGATACGATCTAATTTCTCTTGGGTAGCAAATTGATTTTTAATGATTTTGCTTGAAAGCTGACGCCTTATCGTGCAATTTGTCTCAATTTCGTTACCCATATGCCACGCCCATCGGCCGCCCTTAATTGAATGTCAAATTTCGTTTGCGAAATTTTCGGTGCCACAAAATGTGCAAGCTGTTTAGACACCCCCAAGCCCCAAGCCACAACCCCCCAACTCTCCTCAGCCATCACCAATCCCCCCCCATACCACACACAGCACCTCGAGTTGGCTAGGCTAAAGGTCCTGACCCATTTGCTAAATAAGACCATGTTTTTTGTGGTTGAGATGGACATTACAAATTGCTCAGCCATTAAAACAACAACAACAACAATAACAACAACAACAACAACAACAACAACAAAATTTGTTGTGACAAAAAGTGCGTGAAAATCTATAGTTTTTTTTTTATATTTTGCTTTTAATCCAGCTCTATTTGTAAAGATATCTCTCTCTCTCTCTCTCTCTCTCTCTCTCTCTCTCTCTCTCTCACACTCTCTATGTGTGTGTGTGCGAGTATTGTGCTATCTGCTTGACTGCCATCTGACGTTGAAGTCTGCGTTGAACGAGCAGCCTAATGACTTAATTTTCATTAAATGACCACAAAATTGATGTCAACATTATGTTCAATACCCTGTAAACAATAATGAGGCGATAGTGGGTAAGTGAATGCATGGCAAAGGAAACAAGTGACTTATAGAAATAGTGGGGAAGACAAAAGAAATAGGCAAAGAAAATGTGAGATATATATAAAAAGCGAGATGGAAAGAGAGAGAAATAGAGAGAAAGAGAGAGAGATATATAAATAGATGGATAGAGAGAGAGAGAGATAGAGGAATAAAGAGAGGTAAGTAGCTTGCAATAGCTATTCTAGGTAAATCTAGCTAAGGAGCCATGGAGAACCATGGAGAATCTCACATGGCTAAAAGCAGTAGATTTTTGAGCTAGGCTTGAGGACTTACAGACCAAAGCTGGATTATTATATAAACAAATATTTGTACAACAGATATTTTGCAAGCCAACATGGAGGACAGAGATATTAGTTCTCTATCTATCAAGAATTCATTCCTTCAACGAACTGATTACATGGAATATGAAAGAGAGCTGAATGAACAGTCTACATTGAAGTTAAGAGGGAGAACAGCTGGAATGGAATTCAAGTAGAATTGGAATTCGAATAAAAGTTGAGAATTGACAACAGAGAATAGTAAGGCTTTATATACATAAGTTCTAGGGGAAATCTCGTGGAATGTTAAATGTTGCAAGAATTTAAAATGAAAATTGAAAATTGAAACAGAAATGCGAAAATCACGACAAACAAATAAATAATTGTTGCCATTGTTGTTGTCACTGTTGCAATTGTTGCCGCTGCTGCTGCTGTGGCTGTTGTTGCTGTTGCTGTTGCTCTCGCAATTACTCACATTTGAATTGCTTAATTTGCGTTTTTCTCGTTTGACCTGAATGAATGTTGAATGAGGCACTTGAATGGCATCAATGACGAGTGCATTGCCGTGTTTTACTCTTTTTTTTCTGATGTGCAATCAGGTTTTAGCAACAACAACAACAACAGCCACAGCAACAGCAGCAGCAGCAACAACAATGGCTACGGCCAAGTTATTAACTAGAATTTAACGAAATTATAATGTGCTGTCAATGCGAGAGAGAGAGAGAGAGGGAGACAGAGAGGACAGGATTAGCTAAATGGCATGGAATGATGATGGCAATATAAAGCGATAAGTCTGTCCATATATACATACATCCAGTAAAGCGTAACGAGTAGCGAGTTCTCTTGAGCGACATCAATTCTAAATGGACTGCGAACAGAAAGTAACGAGTAAAGGGTAGCGAGCTCTCTAAGCGAAAATAAAGAGTGACAAGTGTAACGAGTAAAGACTAACGAATTAAGAGTAAGAGCTCTCTAGTGTCAATCACGCAACAAGTACTTGGGAAGAGAAGCTTAGATAAAAGGTATATTTTAATATTTTTAGATGATAGCGAATACAAATTAACGAATAGCGAGATCTCCAGAGAGTAAGACAAGCAACGAGATCAATTATAGCTAAAGTAGGTGGAGCAAAGTAGAGAGTAGTGAATCTAATTGGAGCTTCAATGAACTGAAGTAACGCGAATCATAAGTAACGAGTAAAACCCGACAATGTTTTATTGAAACATGACGGTGGCGAGAGTAACAAGTAATGACTAACTAGTAGAAAGCCAGAATGCAAATTAACAGCAACAGAAGAAATAATGAGTATATATAATATGCATGTAGAGTACTTACTTAGCTGTGCTCGAAAATTGCTGATTACATCAGATACTGCTCATATTTAGTAGCAAAAGTACAATTAAGACCGAAAATCTTTTTTTTTTGTTGTTTTTCAATGTTCATTTTCGCTGACATATGATTTGCGAATGACCTGATTTTCAATTTGAACATGAACCACTCAGAAAAGGTAGCCAGCAACGAGTGTGCAAGAGAGAACGAATTGAAATTTGAATTGGAATTGGCAAATAGCTCGCTCGATGATTCATGTCAGTCGATTATTGAATGAGCAATACGATTACCAAGGCAACAAAAATTCTCTTTCGCATCTCGAATTTTAAAAATGCATAGCGAGGCGAGGCCTTCGGCCTGCCATGAAGCTGACAAAAGTTTTTTTTTCCATTTTTGTTTTTTTTTTTTTGCTGACTGGCGAACTTGCTGCTATTGCATTCCAAATGCAGCCTAAGTAGAGCCCATGTGTAACCCCAACCCCTACCCTTAGTTCCTTCCAGTCGAAACTTAATTAAAACTCTTTGAGAGCATAAAAATGCAAATAAATGCGTCGCACATTTACCCCCAAAGTGGCAACAACTTCAAGATGTGACAAAGGTCTGCAAGAGCCAGAGGCGTGCCAAGGGGCGACGGGAGTTGAAGAAGACAGTTGAATGGAATCAGCTGTGCTCAGAGCAGGTGCGCTGTGGTGGCAGTTATGCCCATCGGGAAGCTGCTAGTGTAATAGCATGCAAGACTGTCTTATACTCGCTCAGCGTCTATCAAGCTTGAGCTCAATTTATTGAGAAATTTATGATTTGCCATAGAAGTTGCACTGCCCCAAACTTACTCTTTGACTCTGATATCATTGTTAAAGCCTATCAAAGCAAACAGCTGCGCTGTTATGTAACAGAATTATGTTAAGCTAATGTTTAAGGTTTTCGTTCTTTAAGATTCATTCTTGAAATACATTTAGGAAATGTTGAGCTGCTAAGACAGACAGATTTGGAGTTTCATCAACTATAGCTAACATATACCTCTCAAGCGGACAGACAGATGCAGGCATAGCCCAATATACTCGCTTTGCACTCAACGAACGTGCATTGAAAGCAGTCGTAAAAGGAGTATCTATGCAAAGCTGACAAAATATCTAAGACAGAGGCTTTGCAAGCTGACTTTCTGGGCGGCAAGCGGAGGCGGAGGGAGGCAGCTCTTCGATTTGCCAGAGACTTGGACGATTGTGCACGTAACATGAAATTAAGTAAAATACACGAATTACATTTGCACTTTGCGTGCCAAGCGCCATTTGTTGCAAACGTGACAATCGAGCCGACTGCCTACCGCACTCACAGTCACAGACGTAGTCACAGTTGCAGTCACAGTCACAGTCACAGTGAGAGTCACAGTGGGAGTCACAGTCACACTTGAAACTTGAACGTTTCATATTTCACATTCAAAACGAGTCATTTCACTCGCTCTCTCTCTCTCTCTGCTGCTCTGTTGGTCTCTCCTTCTGATGCTGACCCACTTCTGGTGCAGCTGCCGCTGTGGCACTTATTGCAATGGGCTAGACGAGCAGAGTCAAGTGAAGTCGAGTTTGGGGCGTCTATAATCACAGCGCTCATCCATTTGACATTCCAATGGCAATTGCTCGAATCGGTTATCACACAAAGCTGTGGCTGTGGGTCAAAGCAATCGAACGTTATGCGACTGGGCCATGCCATTCGCGCCAAAGACAAAGTAGCAAGTGACGAGTGGCAAATTCTAATTGAAAGAAGCAGCTAGTACAGGTGGCGACTGGCTGAGAGAGTGAAGCAAGCGAAGAGGCAAATCAAAGTAGCGAGTAGCGAGCGTTCAAAAGTAACGAGTAGCTGTTGGCTGAGAAAGAGCTTAATTCAACTCAGCGAGTAGAGGATTCATTCGAAAACTCTATTGACCAGGTCTTCCGTAACACTTAGCTAACAGCTGAATGCAACGAATCCAACTCAGAAATTAATTTGAGCTCTGGAACAACATTTCTGTTCGCTTTGCAGCACTGCAAAAATAAAGAAGTCTTCGCAATTTTCTGTTGCTCGGCCATAAACAATACTTAACGTTTGTATTTATAGCTGGCCAGCCGCAGCCTAAAGCTGTGTCGGTGCGCTGCTAATGAGTAGCTATAAAATGGCAGGTGCAATTGCTGGCGCCAGTGTTGGCTAACGATTGCATATGTGGCAAGCGGACGTTGGCTTGAGCGCGGGCGCGAGCCAACGAACGAGACGAGACGAGACGAGATGCCACGCACAAAAAAATATTAATTAAAAATTTACAACGAGAAAAGCCCGCAAAAGATGCTGTTAAAGAAGATGTGTGTGTGTGTGTGTAGATGCGTGTGTATGTGTGTGTAGATGCGCGTGTGTGTGTGTAGCCTTTGCCTAGTGTGTGGCAACAGTTTTGGTCGGTTAAGCGAGCTCTGGCAAAAAAGAACAGATGACAAAGCCAAACAGAGTAGTAGTAACAAGACCTAAAGGGGCAGAGAGAGAGAGACATAGGGAGAGAGAGAGAGAGAGAGAG
Source organism: Drosophila antonietae (assembly GCA_030914385.1). NCBI lineage: Eukaryota > Metazoa > Arthropoda > Insecta > Diptera > Drosophilidae > Drosophila > Drosophila antonietae. Next base: position 4,866,634 of record JAUESO010000617.1, read on the forward strand.
AGAGAGGGAGAGTATGGCGAAAGTATGAGAAAGTTGCCCTGGCACTAAGTAACTAACTCGAAAAAAAACAATTAAGAAGGTTTTAGCTGAGACGGCTCGACTACGAGATACTCTGAACCCTGACCTGAACTAATACTCTTCTTCTTTACGCACGTATAAGCACGCGCTCTGCTAGCTGCGCAGTTGCTGTCGTGCCTTGGGGGTGGGTCGAGCTGAACTTAGGACGCTTATAACTCCATTTCTAGACGGACGGAGAGATGGACAGGGCTATATCAACTTATTTTTGTTGTGTTGATCAAGAATATATATACTTTGTGGGCTCTGCCACGTTTCCTTCTGCCTGTTACATACATTTTCACAAAACCATTATACCCTGAATTGCCATTTTCAATGGTTGCAGGGTATAAAAACTCTTGCAATGAATGGGAATGTTCATTGTTAGCTGTATTTAATTAAAACTCTGCAAGCAGCAAGGCAAGTCAACTACACACATGCACAAACAAACACACACACACTCTCTCTCTCTCTCTCTCTCTGTCTCTCTCTCTGTTACACATACTCCCTCACACTCTCCACTGACGCCTTTTCAACTCTTCAAAATTATGCAAGTGCAAATCTCACACGAGTTGAGTTTATTGTCAATTGCCACGCCCACTTTAGCTTAAGCACTTCACACACAAAAATGCTTAAGAACTGTGAACTCTGAGCCCTGAGCTCACATCTTAAGCCACAAATTTTCAAAATTAATCTAAACTGAAGTGCTTAAGGCGTCGCTGAGCTTGCATAATGAATTCATAATTTTTTACACAAATTATGAGAAATATTCAATAAAATGCAAATCTTGAACCAACTAAATTTGAATATATAAAAATTTATAAATACAAATTTATAAGCAAATAATACTCATCAATTATCTAGCTTTAGCTGAGAAAACTCGAAGTATTCTAAAATTCTATTCTATTCTAAAACTCGAACTAGAATGAAGCTTAACGATTATAAATTGAGGAATTCAAAGAAAAATTTCGTAAAACTCATATAGTATCACATAGAATCAAGCTCAAGTAGAAATCATGAAAAACTTTAGATGGCGTCAGTTCAAAGTAAAGTCTCAAGCAGCATTGAAGTTGAATATGCTTGCTTATACACGTTTACAGGGTATGTCAAAGTCGTGCATACTCTTAGTTAGTGTGCAGCTCACAACAGACGAAGATAAATGCAGAAGCACGTTTCGTCCAATGTCTCTTCTCATCTTTACTTTGCGTCAGCCACACACACACACACACACACACACGCACACTGAGTGCATGTGTCAGAGTGTGTGTATGTTTGTGTGTGTGTGTGTGTGTAGCTCAATGGCATGCCAAAAATGTGCGCAGCTCACGTGAATGCTGCCGATTTATGTCATTTTAATGGAGCAACGCTTAGTGAAACATTCGTTGAGGGAAAAACGTCAGAGGCGTTGGCAGAGGGTGGACTGTGGGCGGGGCACAAGGGGGCGTAGCGAGTATTAGCGACCACAGGTAGATTTGTGGAGCATAGCTAGAGCCAGAGAGTAAAGTGACGAAGGGTTTATCGAAATATGAAAGGAAGGGGGGGGGGGGGGGGGGGGGTTAGTCAAAGAGAAGGGGCCGCAGGTAGCTTAATGGAACATGACTGAGTGAAGCAAGCAGCCAGAGGCGAGTACAGAGCTGTAGGGCGGGAAGAATAGAAAGTGAAAGAGAGCGAGAGCGAGAGAGAGGGAGCAAGCTGTAAAAGGGGGCCTAAAATGGGGAGTACAGTGGAGCCTTGAAGAATGGCCTTGGAATGGGGCGGGGTTCATGCATGGAGCAAAGCGAACTTCTTTTTGGACTTTTCAGAGTTGGCTCGACGAGAGATTCAGTCATATGTATATACAAGCATATATGTTTTTGTTTTACGACCTCTTCTTCTTCCTTGTTCTTGTGGGTATTTTTATCTTTTCACTTGGCATTTCCCATTTTCCATTTAACATTCACCATTCACCATTCACCATTCAGCATTTTGCGTGCTCCCATTTCCGTTTAACTCGCAATTCTAATAAGCGCCAAGAACAAGAACAATAAAACAAGAAAAATGAATAAACGACAATAAAATGTTACCATAAAATGTAATGTGATTAGTTGGGCAAGGTGAGGCGGAGCTGTACGAACTGTCGAAGCAGCCAAAGCGACATCTAGCGACACGAAACGGGGCACAATTTATGCTTACGGAAATAAAAGTTATCGTTATTAGATGGAATGGGAATTTCTTTCTGTGCCCCTGCAGGAAATTCACAGAGTTTTTTAAGCACTGAAGGAAGAGGCTGAAGCTTACAAACGTGTAAAGAATTTATATGATATGCAATATGCCATGGGAAAAAGGACGAAGGATATTATACTATATCATATAATATCTTGGGATTGATATAACCCTGAATAATATGTGATATCGCCCAACTTCCTATATGATACAACATGTATTTAGTCTCCAATATATCTCAATTTAAAGAATCGCTGCTCTACATATTGCCAGCTTAATATTAATATAGATTTTCCTTCATTTTAAACTTCATTGCAGCTGTTCTTTAATCTTTAATCTGAAACATACACGAAATCAGCAACAAAATATGAAAACAATAAAAAAGTTTCCATTGTAAAAAGGCAAAAAAATATTAAAGAGTTCGCTTAACTTTTAATGCGTGTTCTTAATTATTTTTACCACAGTCATATAAATATGTATATATATATATATATATATATATATATATATATATATAAAGATTTTACATACACACATACATATGCAAATACAAATATGTATATATGTACATATGAAACTGTTAAAACCACTTTTCAAAAGAGCCGGAAATAATTCAATTGATGCATTTTCATAGAGCATTGCAGAAATGTTGGCAATAATGAGAGCGATCTCATACGAAGGAAATTCAATGTAGATACGGAAATGGATATAGATATTACAAGTAATGTACATATATCAATAAGTATATCTGCAACATGAACCTGATTCGAGTATGGGTAAGACATGTAGCTCATTCTCAGCTACTTAGCCGATCATTATTCTGAGCGGACTGATTCAAATCGGGAACCAGAATTTCCGTTTTTTAGTAAGCTCAGCACTCAACTCTACTCAATCTTCGCTCTCTCTAATCGCTCTGTCTCTCTCTCTTTCTGTCATCTATGTGTTCTCTCTCGTTTTACCTCATCTACATCGTCTCTTCTCAATCTCGAATGTGAGACGGACAATATCTCTAATCGATCTTTTCTCTCTCACTTAACTCTCTCTTCCTTTTCCTCTTTCTCTCTTTTTCTTTTTCACTATCTCTCTCTCTCTCTCTTTCTCTCTCTCTCTCTAGTTCTTTCACTCTTCCTCACAGATCTCTTTACTCCACATCTGCATTTCCTTTCTTCTTTCTTCTTTCTCATTTTAGACTTTTTCTCTCTCTACTCTCTACTCTCTACTCTCCCTTCAGTTTAGGGTATTTAACTTTAGTCATATCTGAATTGATTTAACTTTTACACAAACAGAACACGGAATATTTATTTATTATTGCAATATTCTTTTTTGCTTCATCTCTCTTTTTTCTCTTTTTTTTTTTGGCTGCAATGATAGGCATTTGTTGTTGCTATCGACAACAACTGCATGAAACAACATATAAATCAATTTAATTAAATGCTGTTAAACATTGTTTTTTTGGCCCTTGTAATACAACAAAATGGAAAAGTTGGCAAAAAAAAACTATGCAAAGGGAGTCGGGTTAGCCAGACTGAGAGAGGACCTGTAAAAAGGCATGCAACTGATGCATTATTGATGATGATGATGATGATGATGATGTTAACTAACTAGCTGTTTATTCCAATGAAATAAATTCTATACAAATTTATAGACAATGACTATGAAAACTCTAATGCCCATAGCAATGCTAAGAACAATAAGATTTGATCAATGACCAATGAAAGGCGAACTTAATGTATATATATATATGATTAAGATAATAAGTACTCTTTGCATTGAACAGAGTCTCATGGAAATGATGCTGACGCTGACTACGTCTAGGTCTCTTCCTCCATTTCCCATTTCCCTGGTTTACAGGGTATATACGATGTGATTGTCAAATGTAATGCATTCAATAATTTTATTTAGTCGTTAAAGTGGGCAATGGTCAATGCGGCTGCATCTACAAAAAGTTACAGCAGATGCCAAAGCAGCTATGCAAATATAGCTCAATATATGAACAGATATACAAATATATACAAATATATATATATATATATCAATATTTATTCAGATATACATATCAATATATTTATGTGACGCTTTATTGGCCGCCAGCTCGTGTCGATTTCAATTTGCGTGCATTTAATTGAATGCATTTATTGCAGCATTACGCATTTATTTTATTGCATTAATGTGGCCATACGATTTGCAATTTGCATTATGGCCACGCCCACCGCCCACTGCCCACTGTCCAGCCAAGCGCACACATTTTTCGAGGTGCAAAATCTAAAACGTAAAATTGAATTTTGAACAAGTTTTGTGCAGCAATTGCATTTGATATGCACTTAACACCACTTAATATCATTTATTCAGTTACCCGATTCGAGTTTTCACATTTCATTTGCATGGCGGCAGCTGAGCAACGGCGCCAGGTACAGTGAAGCCAGGCTAACATCGATTGTGTACTCACCTGCAAGTGAAGAGAGTAATGTAAATTTGATGATTAATATTTGTGATGAGCGAGAGAGAGAGAAAGAGAGAGAGAGAGAGAGAGACTTAAGTTAGAGGGAGGGAAAGTGAGAGAGAGAGAGAGAGAGGAGAGAGAGGGAGAGAGAGAGAGAGGAGAGGAATATATCAATATATCAATAGAAAGAGAGAGAGAGAGAGGAGAGAGAGAGAGAGAGAGAGAGAGAGAGAGAGAGCAAAACATCAACAGAAAGAGCTAGGAGAAAGAAAATGGAATGGATTGATTGAGATAAAGAATGGACTGAGCGAAAGAGACAAACAATGCATGAAAAGCATATGGAAAGAGAGGGAGTGCGTGCAATGAGAAACTGAGGGAGAGAGAGAGAGCTATTCAAATAGTAATAGAGATAGGTGAATGAGAATAAATGATTGAGAGAGATATGTATATATATATATATATATATTGAGAGATACAGCAGAAAATTAGGAACACGAGAGAGATATAGAGATAACTAAGAGATAACGATTCAATGGAATTCTCTTAGCAGCATAAACTTTGTTTACTCTTTTCATCTCTGGCATCTGACATCCTCTCTCTCTCGCTCTCTCTCTCTAGGGAATGCTGCTGGAACGTGCTGTGCAATCATTTCCCATGGCTCTCAAATTGCTTTTGATTAATTTTTTTTGGGCTTCCTATACCCTGTAATCCGAAACCATTAGACGCATATTGAATTTCTATGCAAACAAAATAAATCTTGATAATTGGCTAATCATATTAAACGCAAATTGCCATTAAGCTAAACAGCCAAGAGCAGCGCATTGCCCGACTGCATGGATACCCTGTGCGCAATGCAGAGCTTCACTGTCGATGAATAGAAGAAATATTTGGATCGTATAAATTTGATGTGGGAATATGGCAAATATCCCTTTAGCTTTGATCAATTTGAATCACATACCTAGCCAACTTTGTCAAGCAATTTATAGGGTATTCGTGGAAAAACGATAGGCAAATTGTTATTTCAACTAATGTTCAAGCCTCATTGATTATATAATTGGCCTATATCAGATGACGGACTCGCATGCATAACCATAATTAATCTGCGGTCGAGCGCGCAACAAAAGAAAAAGAGAGAGCGAGAGAGCGCTATGGGGAGAGGGAGAGAGGGGGGCGGTAATTGTTGATTTGGAATTTGCGTTTAATTTAGTTTTAATTAAACTTTTTGGCCAGTTTTACGCAGTTGGCCTAGCAACTGAAGTTGAATTCGCCGTCACTTGAATTGGCCAGGTCGAAGGTCGAGCCACTTGCAAAACACTTGAATTACTCGAACCACATGGGCAAAATTTAATTATGGAAATTAACTTCATTGAAAATTGAACCACAATGAGGCAAACATTTGGCAAAGGCAACGACAAAGGCAAAGGCAAAGGGCCAAATATTAAACCTTTAAATATTGATGGCCAATAAATAAAGTAATAAACCAGCAAAGGCACCTGCCACAGTCTCAGTGACCAGAGTGAGAGACGATAGATAGCCAGAGAGGGCGGCAGTATAAGAGATATTGAAGTCGAGCTGTGACGCCGGCCGCGAGCCTTTCCGCTGCTCAACCAAAGACAGATATACATACATACATAATACATATAAAAACCGCTAAGAGGAATCTAGTCGAGTGTGCTCGACTGGCAAATACTCAGGGCGTATACGTATACGCTTCTATTCATAGACTCTTATACTCACATACACTTGTACTCAAATACTCTTGTACTAGCTGCGAAATATACTCTTATACACAGTCTTGCCTTTTATAACAGAGAAAATATTGACACTTATACCCATAGACTCTTATATTTATATACCCTTATACTCAAATACTATTATACTAGCTTTGAATATACTCTTATACACATATATTCTTATTGAGTGAGTACATGACACTCACTCTTATACGCAAACACTTTTATGCCATTTTAGAATGAATTTATCTTTTATGTTCATATATTCTCATTCCCATGAACTCTTATACTCATATACTCTTATATTTACATACTATTATTTCATTTCTCTAGTCTCTCTAGCTCTAGCACATAAAACCAATATGCCCGCTTGCACACACGCCTTGAGCGGGCACACAAAGTACTGAAGCAAACAAAGACACAGAAAAAAAAACCAAAAAATTGAAAAAAAAGCAATTTATTGCAACCGCAGAAATTAATTTAAATAACCTCTTTGTTTCTGGCTCTTGACAAAATAAAAACGAAAATATTGTAAAAAAAAAACAAGCAAATAAAAAAAGGAAGCAACACACACACACATACAACCTACACACACACGCACACACAGCGTGAGCGAACGAGCGTGAGGTTGTCTCCTAGATAAGGCCTTGCGCCTTGCGTCGCTCGTATTGGGAATTGCCAATAAATAAGGCACAAGAATTACATAAATAATGCAAAATTATGGGCAGCAAGTGGACAGAGCCAAAAAAAAAAAAAAATATATATATATATATATATGGAGTAGAGAACCTGTCAAAGGTCTCGTTGATAAAGCACAGCCACAAGAGTCGCCGCACTCACAGACCCTAAAGGGTCCACAAGGAATACGCACGACCCAGAGATTGATAGAAGCGAGTGGACAATTTAAGAGCAAAGATTTTGCAACAAGTTGGCAGCGCTGACACAGCAACTTTTCTCTTTACGCTTGATTTATGGCCGCAGTCAGTTGACTCTTGAAAAGTTTTCATGCAGCTAATCAGCTGAGCTGAGTGAGAATGTGAAACAAGTGGACAGTGCTAAGGAAATATAGAAAGTAGCAATTGAATCGTGTGCTCAGTGTGTGTGAAGTAAATGAGTTGGCAGTCCCTTGTGCAGCTAAGTTATCTAGAGGAGAGGCTTGGAGTTATTAATTAGTTTGTCGATCAGAGAACATTTTGTATTGTCTACAAACGCATTTCCAAACAAGTTGGCAGCGCCAGCGTTCTTCAGCATAGAGTTTCAGCTTCTGTATATAGTATATATAGCATATTTAGAGTATATATATAAACGCATACAGTTTTTAATGACAATGCATACATAGTTTCACTTCCATTTATATCTATTATGAGTTTTCTTTTCATACATACATCGCAGCCTCTCTGCACCTCTCTTCGATTAAGTTTCATTCTTCAACTCTTTTCGCTTTGTTTTGCTTAGTTTCTAACTTTGTTTCAACTTTGTTTTCTGCTCTCTTCCATTTTCAGGTGAGGTTTTCCTGACTTTAACTTTATCTCTCAACTTTTCAAAGCGAAATCTGTCTGTCAACAATTTTCCATAAATGAAATACAAAAAAAAAAACCTGAGCATTTAACTGACAGGCACGCGCCTCCCCCTAAACTTCCGCCTTCTCAACAACTGACCTGTCAACCATCATTGAACTGCTTTTAGACTGCATTGACTTGCCCAACTGGCAGTTACCCTGGAAATGCGTCAAGTCAAGTATTCGAGTAGTCTAATAGACTAGTTAACAATTGATTTGTTTTACCTCTTTTTAGAGTATAAGCGACAGTCTACAGTTTCGCACACTTTTTGAGACTTTAACCAATTTGAATCTGCTCAACCTTCACTTGCTTTCCATTGATCTCAACTTCTAAATATACTTTCAGTAAACAGGGAGCATATTATAGATTATATCTCGACCAGCTTACACTTTTACAGGGTATATGATGTATAAATATTGAAAAGCTAAGCCGAGCAGCCAACCATTGCTTTGGCTGGATTTGAGTCTCAAACGTCAGCTACATGAAAGCAAAGTGCTTGGCTCGATGCTAAGATGGATTAATCTATATTTATATTTATATACATTACAAATACATATATATATATATATATGTACATAGGGTATACACTTGCATATATATATTCAAGTGTATACACTTAAAAGCAGGACTTCGTCAGCCAAGAAAATCTGTTGTCTTAACGTATAATAAATCAGCCACAAAATTTCAATGGAAACAAATCCCTCGCTCGGTTCAATAGACGGAAGGAAGCAAAATAAAATAAAATTAAGTTAAAAAAAAAAGGAAAAAGTCACCTGGCCTGAAGGCGTTGCTCTACAATCTGCTATTCAGATTCATGAGGCTAGAGCTGATGCTGGCACGGGGGCAGAGGGGCGGAACTTGGCTTTTGCACAAATCAAATATGCCGCACTTCAGCTGCCACTCAAGGAATGCCTCAATCAATCAATCAAAGCCAACAGCTGCCATCGGTTGTCCTTCGTTCTACGTCCATTGTCCTTGCCTCTGCCTTTTACAGCAAATTGTGGCCAGAACAAAGTGTGAGAGAGAGCGGGAAAGAGAGAGAGCGAGAGCTTTGGCTAATTAAATACGCTCATAAATTCAAAAGCCGTTGCCCCGACAATTCGCCCCAGCTCTTTCCTATCCTTCAATTTCCTGCTTACAGTCGCCTACACCTCTCTCCCTCTCGCCATCTCCCACTTTCTTGCTCACTCAAGTCACATTTTCACTGTGTGACTGAAGGGGCTCAAAGTAGGTTTTCTTCTCTTACGATTCACACACACACAGCTAAAGAGGCCCTAGGCCTGAGAAGGGACTGGAGGCGGTGGGCGTGCTAGGGCTAGGACTAGGGCGAAGGGTCTTCAAAATCGCTTTCCATTCAAAGTGTCGACACATCACAATGCGCTTTCATTCAATTCTCATAAGTATTTGGTATTTTCGACTTCTTCTTCTTCTTTAGTATTTAGTATTTCTTATTGCAGCTTAAGCTGCTCGAAGCTGGAAGTCAGGGTCTTGCCTCGCATTGTTGAATAGCAATTGAAAGCGACTCGAAAAAAAGAAGAAAGAAAGAGCTGCTTACCAAATCAATTGAAATGCTTTGCTTTTTTCATTCTTCTCTGCGAAATACCCTATAAGCTGCACACGAGAACCCATCAAGGGGTATTTGTGTATTTGTACACTATATTAAATACCGATTTGCACGCATAGAGAGGGAAAATAACATCAAGTGAGATAGTTTTTTTGTAGATGAAGTTGAAATCGAGGGCGAAATAAATGTGAAATGTGAATGAATGCAATTGAAATAGATGAATGGAGAATTAATGAGAATTACAGATAGATAAAGAGAGAAATAGAAATCAATATCGAGAGAGAAGGGGAAAGACTTTGATATCTGAAAGAAACCCATAGACATGGCCTCTCTAGACGAGGCAAGTCGAATAATATCTCAGTCTCTTACCTCACAGATACAGTATATCTCTATAGCTCTGCAGCTAACTAGAGCAAACTCTAACTGAGACGAGAGTCCTGCTCATAAAACATAAAAAAAAAAACCTGCATCAACTGTTTATGAGCGGCGAGCAGAATCTAGAGTTGTCGCCAATTTAGAGTTGCGCATTGCACACTTCAGACTAGGAAGCAGCACAAATTGATTTAGCCATTTGCCAATTGCCAAAGTTTTCAAGTAAAAAGAGAGACAGAGAGAGAGAGAGAGAGAGAGTGAGAGTGAGAGAGAGAGAGAGAGAGATAGAGAGAGATAGATTCGAATCAACTGTCAAATGTCCCAGAACTTGCTCGGACACAACTAGAAAACTCTTGAGTTTTTGAAGAGCTGCGATTAAATTGAACTTAGAGCTACAATTTGATAGCAACCTCACTCGCTCTCGCACTGCCTCATCCTCTCTCTCACTCTCTCTCTCTCTCTCTCTCTCTCTCTCTCTCTCTCTCTCTCTCTCCCTGTCTCTCTCTATGTCGGCATGCAGCGCAACTGGCGGTCAGGTCGTAAAAGTCTCTAGCAAAGTCCACTTGACACTAATAACAGATTTTGTGGCTTGCCTACCAAAAAGTTGTGTAAACACTGCTGCTGCTGCTGCAACAGCGCCAACTACGCCAACAACAACAGCAAAGTTGCAAGCCTTTTAGCCACGCCCCCCGCCAACCGCCTCCTGCTGACCACCTCCATGCAGCCTCATTTGTGGCGGCTGCTGCTGTTGCTGCTGCAGCTGTCTGTCTGTCTGTCTATCAAAGGGTTAAGTGGCTTGTGGCAGCAACGACGAGTGGCAAGTGGCAAGCGAAAGAGACAGCCAAAGAGAGTGAGAGGGAGACAGAGTGGGTGCTCGTTTGGCACACTTTTGAGTGACCAGAGAGACCTTTCAAGCTGTACATCTTGCAGCAGATAGCACAGCAGCAGCAGCAACAACAACATTTGGTTGCAAGTTTCGTGCACAAGTTTTGTAGACATTATGTGCCTCACTTTATAGAGAACGGAAATGCATTGATTCGTTTAACATTTCATATGATTAAGTACTTTTCTATCTCTTGGACAGTGCAAAAATAAAGAGAGAGCGAGAGAGAGAGAGAGAGAGAGAGAGAGAGAGTGAGAGAGAGCTGATGCAACCATTTCACTTGTTTGAAGCGCTGAAGTTGCCTGTACAGAAATTGATTTATGTATCAGGCAACTGAGACGTAGGAAATGTAGGAAATATCCGAAAGCTAATAGAAGCAGAGATCCAGACTGTTGAGTAGATTTGTTGAATAGACTGATAGATCATAAATAGCGAGCCAAGTTACAAAGAATATATCTTAATTACTGATCAAGAGATAAATAACATTCAGCATTGCGAGTAGATCGAGGCAAGTATGGAATAGACTGGAATAGAAACAAATTCGGTAAGAGAAGTAAGGAATGGAATGGGATGAAGTAAGCCCGAGACTCTTAGAGGAAGTTGTTGTCTCAAGACTACCTGAGTTCCGAATCGGTTATAAGTTAAGAGTAGATGTTGAGATGGAATGGAAGAGATACAGCCAGTGCTTGCTGTACACCAATTGATGAGTTCTTTCAATATTTCAACAATCAAAATTTATACACTTCTTTATATATAATCTATCAAATCTATGGTAAATGCAATTAGTTTGCTCTCTAAACTACCAACTTTCAATCTATTTTTAGACCAAACTCAGTTGGCTCAAAGTTAAAATAACATTTATGTAAATCATTTGACAAATCGATCAAAGCACTTATGAATATTTTTATTATTTGAACAATATTTCTTTTATAGCTTCTTCAGGGTTTCGGCGTGTAAAGTTTTGCTGTGAATGCAGCCCGAAATCAATTTAGAACATTTACTGAATATGCGGTTTTCAAGTATGTGCGAATCTGCTTTAGAGTAAGCTATATATATATGGAGAGTGGGTACGCGTGGTGAGGAGGTCGTAGGTCGGCGGGTTGCTGTTGTAGAGTCCCTTTTGCAATAAAAGTGAAAAGTTTTTGGCTGGGCCGCCGGGGTCTGACCCATAAGTTTAGCTTTACGACCAAACCAAACAAGAGACAGCAGATAAAAGCGGGCAATATTTATAGAAGAGGCTCAGCTCCCCCACTAACCACCCTCTGGCAGTGCAAAGTGAGAATATAAACAGAAGCAAAAAATAAGTCAAAAAATAAAATAACCATAGATAAATAAATGAAATAAATAAAGAAATGCTCGCTAAAGCAAAACTTTATTCATTGACCTTGACAACGTTGTTGTTGTTGTTGTTGTTGTTGTTGTCGTTGTTGCCATTGTATACCCTATGCACCCACATGATAGTGTTTCAATGGGTCACATGAGCTGCGATTCAAATCTCTGTCGAAAGGCAACAGGCGGCATGGGTTAACCCATAAGAGGTAGAAGGGTACATAAGATGGAGTATATGAATTAAAAAAGTATAAGAGTAGAAGAGTATATGAGAATAGAACTATAACAGTATAAGAGTTTCTCAGTGGAAAATTAGGCTAGAGGAGTATAAGAGAGATCAATCAAGTAAAAGTAGAGTATAAGCTGATTCCTTTAATGATAATAAAATGTATTCAATCGAAATCATCATCTGAAGCAGCCACAGACGTCGAATGCTACGATACTGTTGCTTGTCGAGGAATACAGGGTGTCTAATTGTCGGTCACTTCCGACTCAGAGCTGGGCACTCTTGCCTGATTCTTTATGTACCCGCATATAAAATCTGTGCTAAGGCTTACAATCTTTAGAAGGCCCCAACGAACCTCAGGCTGTCCCTCGCCCACACTCTCCCTCTCGCTCTCTCTCTCGCTCTGTGGTCCCTTGGCCCGGGTCCCTTTCATATAGTGAAAAGTCGGGAAAATGGAAAATGGTTTATAAATTGTGCACGCACAAAATAAGCGACATAATTCAAAATGGGTACAAGTTATGCATGGGTTTTAGGGTCTACGCAGGAGCAGGAGCAGGAGCAGGAGCAGGAGCAGGCGCAGGATGAGCAGGAGGTAGGTGCTGGTTGCTAGCCAGCTCATGAGGGGTTTGGGGGCGACTTCGCTGCTGTCCATGATTCATAAACGTTGTAGTCAGCCACAATGCGGGCTCTCACAAAAAAAAAAAATGAAAAGAAGAGAAGAAGATGCTAAATTATTTTTTTATTGCCTGCAAAAATCGCCCAAGTGGCGGCTGAGGCTAACGGCATGAGCGCAGCCAGGAGGAGGAGTGGGTGTAGGGTAGGGTAGGGGTAGAGCGTAGTGGGTGAGGCTATGGTAGCGAGAGAATCTGCTGCTGGTGCTGCAATGACAGTTAGCGTGAACAAAGTGAAAAGTATTGCCAACGGGTACAACAAGTTTTGCGCCTCACACACACACACACACACACACACACACACAGCCCTTGACACCAAGTCCAAGTCCTGCTACCATGTCGCCTCCTTACCCCTGCCGACCAACCTCTTTTGGTGGCGGGGCAAACAAAGCACTTGAAGTAAAACTTTCGTTGGCTTTTGTCGCTTTTGTCTTTACTTAACTTTGCCTCGCGCTTTGCAGTTGCAGTTGCAGTTGCCAACTGCAGTTCTAATAACAGGAAAAGCGCGCGCGCGAGAAACGGAGACAAACAAAGCGAGCTAGGAAGGGTGAGGGAGAGAGTGCGAGTGGGAGTGGGAATGGCAATTGGGAGAGCTCGAATAGTAAATGCCTTATAAACATGTTTCTAAACTCGAGTAAAAATCTTGTTTCTCTCAATGTTTCCTTCATTCAGGAATGCTCTCTTCCCTTGTTCTTTGTGCTATATTCTCAACTGTTGCACTGGCTTCTATATATGGTCCATCTCTTTCGGCATTCTCTTTAGAATTTGTTCTCTAATTCATTAACCTTTTACTCTAACGTTCTACTGGCTGCTTCTCATAAGAATTCATATATATATATATCTATAACAGCTATCATACTTCATCTCTTCAGTCACTTCCCAATCTTCTTTATATTTTTCTTTCATTTTCTCATTATCTTTCATGCATTGCAGGGTATACATTTTTCGCATTGAAAACTTGGTCCGAAAACGCAAACATCATCATCTGAGCATTATTATCCTATACAGAGTAAGTAATTTATATTTATATATATATGTATATGTACAGCTATATCAACCTGGCGGACAAAAGTTTTGCGGGCAACTTTACGCCTCGATGCGAGAAGTTGAGTTGAGTTTCTAGTTGCGAATTCTCGCACACATTTGCAGTTGGATGAGTTACTTAATTTGCTTGCTTTTCGGTTTTACACGATGCGATGCGATGCGATGCGATGCGCGACTAGCCAGCCCTGGCCAGCGAGCAAAATATTGTTACAAGCTGGCGACAACCCTGAACACAAATGCGGCTTACGAAGCCCCCTCTACATTCAAGAAAGACGGAGCAGGAGCCGGCGGAGGAGAATTAGAAATTGTTGGGGCAGGAGGCGGAGTCGAAGCTGCTACCAGCTGCTAAGCGGATTGCTGTCTTAGACACATCGCTGTCGTACGTATTAACGACATTCGGCATATAGCATTTGCCACTGGACTGTGGAAGAGCCACAGACAGTGCCTGGGAGGTCGGTTGGGGAGGTCGCTATTAAGTTGAAGTTTCAGCGCATTTGTGGTAAATGCGCTAAGCTTCGTTTCGATTGTTGACTGTCGATGCTTCTCTCCTTGATGCCTGCTTAGCCGACAATGCCTGAGGTACACCGGAAACTAATAGCAGCCCAGCAAATGCCCAAGACACAAAACAACACAACAAAGCAGGGCGCCGAGCAAAGAAGCCAGCTGTAATCGTATTTATGAATGCCAAGCCATTTGCTATTGCTGTCTATAGACGAAATAAAAACCACAACAAAACTTAGCTGCTATTCAGCGCTAAGGCTAAATATTGACCAAAAGCTGTTATGAGAGGCGCAAAGAAGGGCGCTAGAACACAAGAGGAGAGCAGGATGCGGTTACCTGCGGAATAATTGTGATGAAAGCTGGTTAAGAGACACAGACAGCAGACAAGACAAGAGAGAGGATGAGGAGCAGCAAGTAAGTTAGAGAGAGAAAAGGAGAGACAGAGAGAGAGAGAGAGAGAGTAACTGCGTTAGAAAGACATCAGCTCAAAAGAGATTTCAAACTGTTACTCAATCATTTGGTTTTGTTGAATAAAATATATTGCACTAAAAGTCGTTATGAGAAGCGCAGAGAAGGGCGAGAGCACGAACGAAAGACAGAGAATAAACAACTTTAAGTATCAAAGTAATGTTGACGATTGACAGACCAGATGCCAACCTAGAGAGAGCATGTACTCTTCGTCAACTGACAAGCTTAGATACCCTATAGAAATGAGCTAAATACTTAAATGATTTAAACTAAATTGAAGCTGCTGGAAACCCTATGATAGCTTATAAACTAATCCAAAACAACTCTGTTTAAAGTTTCATAAACTTTGAACTATTTTCTTATATTTATAGGCTTTCAATCTGCAACTTTTCTAAAGATATTTCATTAGCTCAATTTGTTTTGATAAGTTGTAAATTATCTAAGCATACGCAACTTTATACATATATTATATGCTTATATTTGGCTTTTAGATTAAGTTTCCTATGTAGTGCTTCATAGACGAGCAACTATTGGCCTTGACGAGTCTCAGCTTCTTTTCAACTAACGCTTAATTGCATTGAAGCCAATACATTTGCAAGCATTTTCAATATTTGCTAACGCAACTTGCCCAGGCGTTCTCTTAAACATGCGAAGCGCATAGAAGAGCAGCGAAGAGCAGACGTGACTGTACATGGAATTTAGTGCTGTGCTGAAAGTTGCTCAACTGAATAAATGTGGCAAATGTTGCTGTTGTTCAAATAAATGTCTGCCCATCAATTAGGCAAATATGCTAGACAGAGATAGATGCAGAGAGAGAGTGAGAGAGAGAGCGAGAGGCAGTGAGATGTAAAGTACCCATATCAACTGTCAGTCATAAACGGACCGCAACATATGCATATTACAGTTATTACGATTTGTTTGGCCAGTTTTACAGTTTGCTGGCATCAACTAAAACCATTTGCAAATTTCATTGATAGCAAATGGCACAAAGCAGTTGAAAACATTTGAATTGCGGTGGAACTGAACCCATTTGAACTCGTTAACTAACACGAGCTAGCTAGCTAGCCGATATATATATATATATATATATATATATATATATATATATATATATATATATATATGTGTGTGTTTATGTTAACTAAATATGGCGAGAGCTGTCGACCTACAGCTACAGTTGCTCCGTTAAAGCTTTATGGAGTGCGAGGTATTGAGAGAGCATCTGCTGCATCGTTTAACTACGCTTCAGATGCTTTGCCAAAACTGTCTCTAATTAGTTCGGGAATTTCCCTGTTTCCTCTTTGCCCAAACATCCTCGACACGCTTCGAGGGAGTTGGGTCTATGCCAGGCATCATGAATTTTTTGTTAGCCCAACGTTCAAAAGGTGCGTAAATGAGAAATTCCTGCGGCACAACAGAAGCAGCGACAGCAGCAGTAGTAAAAAAAAAGGAGGAAGTAAACGTGCTGCTGCAAGGAGTACACGACTAGTGAGATACTCGCTGTACGGGCAGATAAAGCGAAAGTCGAACGGATAGATCGGGAGACGGATAAACAGAGAGACAATAAGAGAGATGGGCCACAGAGAGAGAGAGAGAGAGAGACTTCTAGATAGGCAGACAGAAGGACTCTATTTCTATATAGACATCGTTTGTTCTTCATATGAGAGCATGATAACACCCATCCTGAGCATGGCTATAGGGTATTCAAAGAAGTAAGAGCTATTCACTAGCTGGCATATGCGCATTAGTCGAGCGCCCATTCAATGGGTTACTACATCCCACTGGATTTCGCCTTTTGAAATGATTCTTTTGAAAACTGCGTGAAGCCCAATGGCCAATGCCCGTTCAAGGGGTTGCCAGATCGTCAGTTTGTCCGTTTCGTCATGGCATATTAGTTGTGAAACTTTTTGGTAATACACACACGCAAAAAGACAGAGAGACAAGCTCTCGACATACAACAAAGTTTTGTCACCTTTGTGCTCGTCATTCAGTTGCTATTCAAATAAGTGAGCGAAAGAGAGAGAGAGAGAGAGAGAGAGAGAGAGGGAGAGAGAGAGAGAGAGAGAGGGAGAGAGGGGCTGCCTGTGTGTCAGGTAAGCTCCTTTGAGGCCTACAAATGCTGGTACTTGCTTGAGCTACTCCACTAACAAGATAAATCATTAGACGCCCGCCCAACTCAATTTGACTGCTGTCAATAGATAGCTATCTTTCTCTCTCACACCCCACTCCTCCCACTCTCGCCCGCCCAGTTTGTGTCATAATCAATTTGCAATTTGTTGTAAATTTGACAGTTCTGTCATGTTTTGCATAAGCTGTTGGGTATCTCTGAATCTAACGCTTAGCCCTAATTGACATTCTCCAACTGCCGACAGTAGAGACGAAAGACAGATACGGGAATATCCTGGAAGCTGGGCAAATTGTCAAATTGATGGCAAATATAAAATATGCAGCGTGGCATGAATAGCCAGGGGTGCAAAAAAAAAAAGATACAAGCTGAGCTCAGTGGGAACTCTGAAAGACTCCTTTCAGGACGACTCTCAAAGTTATAAAGGAGTTTAGGCTTGAGAAGAAAGCTAATGCTCTACAGATCGATGAGTCTCATTGATGTCATTTCAGACGCAGCTTAAATAGAGCCTTATCAATCAAGGTAAAGACTTGAGCTATCGTTATATGAGATGTAAAAATCTATAGGCTTAAGCTAACATATTTAATACTCGCTCATGCTTTGAATAAGCGAGCATATAGAATATAGAGTATAGAGATTTCTCAATATAAATCTCTATATGGCACATAGACTAATCAGTAATCGTATTCCTCTTCTTCTTCGTCTGTATCTCCATCTCTCTTCTATTCTTCTGCCTATCTCTTCGTCTTCCCATCTCTCCATTGCTCCATCAGTTCGTCTCTCAGAGACTCTATATACTGTATCGACTCCTGTTAAATACCCTACATTACTTTGTGTACACACTCGATTTGGAGGCGTGTATTGGGCAGTCAGTGTGGCTCGGTTTGGAATGTTGCTGGAGCTTCTGTCATAAACTCTTTTGCTGGAAGACATTTATGCTGACAATTCAGTTGATTAGATGTTTGGGCATGATTTTTAGTGTTGGTCAACGTTGCATGTTTCTATTTTATATGGGTTATAAAGATTTAAGGAGCACTTGCGGCTGCTTTTTAGGTGCTTTCTTTTATGGCCCGACTCGCTATCTATTAGGTAGAACAATCGATAGGGACTCGTAAATACATTTATATGTATATGTATTTATATAGAATAGCTAAGCAGCAGGAGTTCGATTTCCTTCCTTCTCTCTCTCCTTCATTCGCTCTCCCTTTCTCTCTCTCTCTCAGTTAAGTGCAATGAAATGTTAAAGCTTAATTCAAAGCAACTCCTTTTGCTCTAATGAAATGCATTTGCATCAAATCAACGACAAACGATTCGAACCCAAAGAACTTGACTGAATCCTCTGTGGCTATATGCGACTATATAGATGGATGGATATATATGTGCATATATATATAGAGAGAGAATTGTGTGTGTGGGGTAAATGCCAAAACCCATTGGGAAACCAATAAAAGTGTAAAGCTACAAGACAAAAAAAAACAGAAAAAACAGAAAAAAAAAAACAACAGAAACAGAAAAACGAAACAGAAAAATCATAAAAACGATATGAAATTTATGCGCATATTTCATTTCCTTTTGCCTTTTGCCTTCCTTGTACCAGCTGTGGGCGTTGGGGCAGCTAAAAAGGTGTGTGTGTGTGCGCGAGTGGGCGTGGCCGCACATCAGTGCGTGTGTGTGTGGTTTGGCTGTGTTTGTGGCAGTGGAGCTCAGTTGAAGCAGCCGCAGCATCTCTGTGCATTGGTTTCCTTCATATTCCCGCTATAGGTTGAACCGTTGCTTCAGTCGCTTTATTTGGAAAAACATTCTCAAAGTCCCCATTGGAAGTGGCTTGAGAAGTGGGTATATTGATTTCACTGATATGCATGTAACAAGCCAAAGGAGCGGAATGGATGTTATCATTATGACAGTCGAAGGGTTTAGCGCAGGAGTACGAGAGTCTACGAGAGTTTAGGAGTATAAGACAGTAAAGGTATATACTTATACGAGTATAAGAGTAAATTGACATACGAGTATAAGAGTATAACAAATCTATGAGCATACAAGTATAAGAGTGCCCCTCATTAATATCTAATCATAAGTCTGACTTATAGCAGTCTGTCTCTCTCTCTTTTTCTCTCTCTCCATCTGTTTCCCGCTGTATGATCACTATATCAGTGCTCTGCGACAGCGAAGAACTCTGCTTGAGAGGCTAAAAGTCTTTCAGTCCATTTGCTCTTCTACTCTACGAATATTATACTAATATGTGTTTCATTTCACGCTTTTCACATTAGTTTTATTACGAATATATATCTTTCACATACGCTCTCTCTCTCTCACTTGCTCCCTCTGCGAGATTTCGATGTGTGACTTAAGGTTGGAGCTTGTAGGTTTTGAAATAGTTGAAACCTTTTTTTCTGCCCAGTTGGCTGCTGTCAATATATTGATTTAGGTTTAAACTGCCCATGGCACAGCTATACTCCAAGTTTACCTCCCACTCTATCCTACTCTCGCTCCCTCTCCCTTCTCTCTCTCTCTCTCTCTCTCATTTCTTCCGCTATCGCGGCAGCATTGCAGTTTATGCCGTTAACATCGTAAAATGTTTGCACGTGTGCATATAACCCACATAGATATGGTAACGCCCATTGCTAACGTCTTATGGCATATACACACACACACACTTACACACACACCTACACTCTATGCGGAGCCCTCATTTCCCTTTTCTTTTTCTTATTATAAAAAGGCAGCAGCAGCAGCAGCAGCAGCTGCTGCACTTATTTTGCCACGCCCACCCGCTGCTCTATATGTGTGTGCCTCTCTCTCTCTCTGTGTGCGTGTGTGTGCCAAGTTGTGCTGGTAAATTTTACGTTTATGCGGCACTAACAATAACCTGACCAGCCATCGGCTACACAGAGTAAACGCAAACGTTTTCACTACACCCAGCTTTCTTCCCAGGCTGTTTAACTTATTAAATTAGATTGCCTGTGGAGCTGCAGCTAGAGACAGCCACACACAGGGAGAGAGGGAGGGGGGGTCAAGAGAGAGTGGTGGCAGGAGAGGCAGCCCACATTAAGGCATCAAATTGCTGCCATATATAAAGCGCGATTTACTGTGCCGCAGCCTAACAAAAAAAAAAAGAAGGAGGAAAGAAGAAGCAGCCAGACACATTACATTCGCATGATATTGACTGCCGGATACTCGCTCAGTGATATATATGTATTTATATCAAATTTGATATTTCATCCAGCTCTAACTTCATTCAACTCTGAAACATTTGCGATGCAATCATGAAGCAGAGTGTGAGAGATATAGTTTCTACTCTGACTTGCCACGCCCCCAAATTGGGTATATATACAAAAATCTATTAGTGTTTACTCGAAAAGAGACGAATGAATGGGTTGAGACATTCAGTTGGATTCGGGAATAGAACAGAGATCCATATATTATATAAGAATGATATATAATATATATATATATATATTTTGAAAGTTTCTCTGCTATATAACGCAAACTGCAAGCAATATGCTCATTTTGAGCACTTGTTGAGCGAGCATTGAAAACTTGCTGTAGAGTGGGCAAAACATTATCAAAACGCTGGCTAATTTCAAGTTGCGTTCAGTGCCACAATACACATATATATATATATATAGATGTATGTGTGTGTGTGTGTATTTATCTATATATGTATTTGTAATGGCGCCCAATGTGGGGCATCCCGACCCAACAAGGAACAACAGCGGCAACTTGGATATCCAATGCCGTGTGGCAGCAAGTATGCTATAATTTACGCCACAATAACGCATAAATCTGTCAAAGTTGCTTAAAAATTAAATAAAGATAAATAAAAGTCACGACAAAGGCGCGTTCAAGCGCATCAAAAACCTGATGATGAGAGGGGCAAACACACACACACTGAGAAAGGAACATAGAGATAGAGAGAGAGAGAGAGAGAGAGAGAGAGCGAGGTGGTTTGGAAACTTGAAACTGTCGAAGCGTACGTGGCATCCAATGGGTCAGCCAACAGAGGCCAAAAGCAAAGCCAAAGCCAAAGCGTGAACCAAATATAAACAAATAGAGCAACACAAAGACACAAGTGAGATGTGACAATGAAACCTGAATACCCTGTAAGGCAGGAGAGTCCAACGGCAGTTGCATACGAATCTGTTTGAAGATATAGAAGGGAAAACTGTGAGCTGTGAGTCACAGAGCAATAGCAAGAGAAAACTTGCATATTCTATATAGACTGCATAGGAAGTACATAGGAAATAGAAATAAAATCTGATGCGTGTCTAAGCAAAGATAGGATTCAACCCTATGAAGTAGAGCTGATCTTAACGAAAGGATTCCGATTAAGATCAATATATATATTGTGAGTATAGCTTTAACTGTCGTTAACTCCTTTTTGTCTGTGCCTCCTCCTTTTTACAGGGTATGCCAGCTCTGCATACAGCAACTGTTTCCATATCAAGAAACATTATCGAGCATTGAGCAATCTTTGGATTGACTACAATAGTTATCGATACGTTCGATAGTCACATGATATAGCAATCGATATATCGATCGATGTTGCTTCTAGCACATGCTACCCAATGCAACAGAAATTCCCTATAGCCTGCACTAAAAACTGTAAACGTTTTCGTATAGCAAATACAACAAAAGCCAAGAGCAAAGTCTCAATTGGAAACTGCGAAGCAAACAATGAAGAGCTGAAAGAGGGTGGGGCAAGGAGCTGGACTGGAGGTTATTGCCTGGCCCAAGACTTGCAACCGGAACGAACAATAGAGAATTATGCGTGGCCATAAAAAATTTCATGTTATTTGTTTGCTCTCGTATATATGCCCTATATACATATATATATATATGCCTATTCTTCTGCTGCTACTCCTGCTACTTTGCCTTCTACCCTCCTGTTGCGGCTAAAGAATCTTTAATGTTTTTTTTTTTATTTTTCGCAGTAAACAAATTAAATTATTTGCTGTTAATTGTTTTTCCACTCACTGCTCCCCCCTCTCTTACGCTCCAAGTCGTTTTTTTATGAATGGGCATTCACAGAAAGACAGCCAGATAGAGAGAGAGAGAGTGAGAGAGGGAGAGAACAACTGTGGACAAGTCGTCAGCTCATCAAAATTGTCTAATTTGTGTTGATTTAAACGGTCTTTCGACTCGTCGACTTGTCGACAGCGAAAGCTCATAAAAAAGCCACTGCAATCAAGCTCTACTAACTGCCAGATACTCGTTCGAGGCGAAATTTATATAAATTTTATACTTTGCCAATGGTCAAGTGCTCGTAAAGGGGCTCAAAGGGATCAAGAATCAGAAGAGCAGAGTCCACACTTTAAACAGTTTGCAGACCTGAGTTGCTCAACAACTAATAAACTCTTTTTTAGCGCCAAGTGAACGAGCATTAAGAAACACACACACACACACAAAAGCGACCGCGAAATGCCGCCAAAGTATTTTCCTACAACTTTTTTTTTCTCTGGCTTTTTGGAATGGCTTTTTTATAGGCCATATTTTGAGTTTCAATGGGCGTTTCAAATGGGTTTTTCCTGGAAAGAGTTGCCACAACTTGACTCAATCATAAAATATATATATATATATATATATATCTATTGTATGTGTATATATATATATATATATACTGCGGGCATCTGCCACTTTTGTATAAGCACTATTTGGGCACAAACAAATTCAATTTGTAAGCTTATTCAATTGAAAGGATCAAAGAGACAGGCCAAAAGGACTTTAAAGGCCTTTAGAGCTTACGAGTGTAGTCGATGATGATGAGACTTGAAATCTGAAGTGAAATATATATATACATACATATATAGGTATAGATATTGTGTTGTATTATATCATTGATGGGCAGAATTGCAATGGGCAACAGGCAGACCACATGAGAAGCTATATAGAGAATGAGATATATGCTCTAGCTAGAGACTCGATAGATGTCTATAGAATGCATATCGTGATTGAATATAACTGCCATGAGCATGCTGCGGTTATCTCATAGTCGAGCACTCTTTGTATATATAAATATTTAATTTTTGTTTTAAAGAGATTTCATCAATTTGTAGCACATTTAATTTGTTTCTGTTGGTCAAATTATGTAATTGAAGTTTGTTTTATTTTCATTTATTTTTTTATCTGTTTGCAGCTCAAATAAAAAAGGAAACCATCAAGCACAGATTTTGGTAGAATTCCCAGAAAAAAAAGTATACAAACATAAAGGCCAAGAACTGAGCCTGCGGGGCATATGTCGTGTCCAGGTCTTGCACAATTCTCACTCTACATCTCCATAGCACCCTCTCTCTCTCTCGCACTGTCTCACTTCCATCCACTCTCTCTCTCTCTCTCTCTCTCTCTCACTGTTTCTCGCTTGCTGGCCAACTAATTAGTTTTGCATTTTTAACTACCGCAGTTTGTGTGCCCAGCGGGCAGCTGAAGCAAATCTACAAATGTGATTCGAGGCGGGGCCGCACGCACGTGCCCCATAAAAGCAAAAAGAAAATGAAAACAGAGAAACAACCAACAACAGCAACAGCAACAACAACAACAGCAGCAACAGCAACAACTGCGTGCAACAACTGTTTGCAAAAAAGCGCTAGGAGCGCGCTGTCAATCAAAAGCTGCGATGAGCGAGACAGATAGAGTGGGCGCAATAGCAGAGACAGAAAGAGAGGGTGTAAGAGACGAAAGTATTCTCACATATGTAGGTGACCCCCCCCCCACACACACACATATACACAGCAACGTTCATATGCGTG
This sequence comes from Drosophila antonietae, assembly GCA_030914385.1. Lineage (NCBI taxonomy): Eukaryota > Metazoa > Arthropoda > Insecta > Diptera > Drosophilidae > Drosophila > Drosophila antonietae. The sequence goes on from JAUESO010000617.1 coordinate 4,890,548, forward strand.
TGGCCCGCACTGTCAATGCATAAAAGTTTCGCCAGTCGCAAAGGATGAGAAATCTTTTAAGTTTTACAGCATTTAATGAAATTTTGCTGCTTTGCTTGGGCTTTCGATAAGCAAATTAAAATGAGCTGACGGAAATTATGTGATAAAAAGGAAGAGAGAATGTGTGTGAGAGAGAGAAATAGAGAGGCGGAACGCATATCATGGATACGAAATTACATTGTTTCTAGCTAATTGCTGAGTGGAGCAACAACTACTATGAGCCATAGCACATACATACGTGTCCACCTCGCAGCTGTTGTTGCTATTATTATTGTTGTTGTTGTTGTTGTTGGGTTATTGTCACGCCATGCGCCTTGAAAGACGCTTTTTAATGAAATTACATTAAATAATACAAAAAAAATGAGCAGGAAAGTCGTTTCGCAGCCACTGAAGAGCTCAAAGCAAAGCCAATTTTGTCGCCAGAGTAGATAGAGAGAGAGAGAGAGAGAGCGGGAGGGAGGGTGTGAGAGAGACAGCGTGAGTATTGCTTTATAACAAATTTGACATTTGATGTCTAATAAATAAGTTATGAGAGCAAAATGCGGCAACTAACTGAATTTCTAATGTATTACGCAGAGATGGGTTGGGTTGGGGTTGTGGGGAGTTGGGAGTTGGGCACTGTCACGTGGTTTTAGCCATGATGTCCATCATGGCTCTAATGGATGGAGATAGACAGACGAACTCTGTGTTTTCCACTCGAGCAGCTTCTCAGCTTCTCAGCTTCTCAGCTTCTCAGCTTTAAGATTCCAGATGGCCTGCCCGCACGTCTGCAGCCCGCTCGCTTCATCTATGTCATCTCTAATTATGCTAGACCCGAGTCAGCTCTCAGCCAGGTAAAGGTGTTTTGTCATTAAAAAATGATAAATACTTGTTGTGGCATGTGCTGGACGCCACAAAATGCCTGGGTGGGTGTGGCTTTGGGGAGTCAGAGTGGGGCGCCAGCAACAAAAGTCTTGGAACAGCAGCTCGATGACAACGACAAATTCCCTTGCCAATAAGACAACTTTTTTGGCTAAGCGAGACTAATTTTGAAAGAGATGAAAACGGTGAAGAAGATGATGAGGACAATGATAATGACGATGATGATGATGATGATGGTGCTGTTAATAATAATGATGTTGATGTGAATGCTGATGATGATTAAATGGAAATGACTTGCACAAAACGCAGGCAACTGGATGAAGTTATTATACGCAGCCAGAGAGAAAGAGAGAGAGAGAGAGAGAGAGAGAGAGAGAGGGGGGCAATGACAGGAACGGAAAGAGCGGTGGGGCTGGGAAAGGAAGCACGCTTGAAAAATGACTTCTAGCCATCCTGCAGGGTGATAAACATATTCGTGCCCCAAAAAGTGCTCGGCTAGGGTAAGTTGAAGGAAGCGTCTCAAAACCGTCAAGTGCTGCAATCGATTAGTTCTCAAGCAGCTTCACTTAATTGGTAACAATTTATGTAATATAAGCTGCACAGAGAGGGAGAGGGACAGCCAGCGAGTGAGCGAGAGGGTGTAAGAACAGGGAAAGTATTTAAGCTATAAATTTTGATTGATAAAAGGTTTCGCTATGCAAGTTTTCCACCTGAACTGCTGCGAATGAGCTCAACACTGAGCTCTTCAAAGGCAGCTTGGGGACTGTTGAGGTGCTGTAAAGCGTCTGTTAAATAACTGCTAAGCTATTGTAGAACAGTTATTAAGTTGGCGTTGAATGACTTTATCGAATTTCAAGGAATGTACTCAATTTGTTAAATCACTGTTAAATCACTGTTAAATGACTGTTAAGTTCATAATTTGCTAATAATATGACTTAATAGTCATCGACTATTATTTAAAGAATGAAAAATATCATTCACTCTTTCTGCCTCTGACTCATTGTTCATTCTTCACCCATTCTCTATCCTGCTCTAATTCTCTAAAAGAGAGTTAAATACTCTGCTGTTCCGTTAAATGACGTTCTGTGTTTCCAGCAATTGAACTAAGCTATAAATATTAGCTCTTTCTCGGCTGCTAATATCCAAGTGCCTGAAGTGAGTCATGGATTCAATGGGAATCAGCAGGAGACCCAGCTGGGTCTCAAATTATATTTGATAGCGTGCCAATTGAAGGGAAGTATGATTGGAGACTGATTCACACATATGCTACAGATAGACAACATGCGCCGCTTTAGATAGATATCGTTCCCTCGCCTTGTGAATGACACATATCAAACGTCATGTTGCGCCACATTTGGCTTCGAAGTGGAACAGGAACAGCAGCAACAACGGCAACAAACATGTGTATGCGGAGCGTGGAGCATGTTGCGCCAGTTAAGCCAACAACAAAGACCTTTGTCTAAGCTCAACTTACACCACTTGGGGGCGTGGCATGCCAACTCCCACTACCCCCAAGCACCCAACGCCCGACGGGGTAACGAGCGAACTGCAGGCGTTGCATTAACAAGGCATTTGCTTTGAATTACACATGCAGACATCCAGGCGGCTGCAACAAGGCACAGTTATTGAGAGCCAGACGTTGAAAAAAAAAAAAAAAAAAAACAACAAGCGTCGGGAGTGTACGACTAGAAGATACCTCAAGCCCTAGTTCAAAGCTGTTGGTATATGGGCGGCAGAGTATTGATAGAACCCATTAAGAGGAACTACTATGTGTGAAAAGTCAAGTCTGCAGCTCTTAAACTAGCTATCTAGCTCCTTCATTCATGTGCTCATATAATGTTACTTTATTACTACTCTTCTACTTATATTCTGGAATTCTAATACGTCACTCGACTCTACTACTCCTTACTTTGCTCTCATTTCCGTAAGCTCTTAAATTTATGCTACTTCAACTCTTATACAATCATACGCAGAGTCTTCTCAGCTTATACTCTTAATCTTATACACAAATCGACAGTCTTATACATAAAGTCATTTTGAAAGTCAATGGTATCAGCATCGCCGCCTCCTCCTGCCTTTGATACTCATTTCGACATCAGCCAACATACTCTGTTTATACATTTTTAGCCATTAGGCTGGCTTGCCAGGGTGCGAAGGGGAGGGGAGAGTGACAGGCAGGCCTTGTCGCAAGGGAACGCATGGGAAAACATGGGAAAACATGGGAAAACACGCAACAGCGAAATGAAAATTGATTTGTTATGAAAGTCGCTTGTCGCATGTTGTTGTTGGTTGCTGTTGCTTGTCGTTTGCTGATTATGATCAATGCCTGGCTATGGGCTTGTAGTCGTCGTAGCCAACTGCGTTGCCCAGTCCCTACTCCAGCCAGCCACCCATATCTATATCATATTTCCATTTCCCTATATATGTTTGTATATATTTCTATATGATTTCTATATATATATATATATATATATATATTCCCATTCATTAGTTAGTTTCGTCTAGCTAATGGACTTAATTGCTTGCAATGGGACTATTAACAGTTAACTGCGACTCTAATAACAAAAGGCCCAACCAAATCGTTCACACATTCGCTTGCCACACACACACACACACACACACACACACACACACATTATATATATATATGTACACACAGTCTTACACTTCAAATACCAAATGAATGTCATTACGACAGTTTATTTCTTTGTTCTTCATGTTTTGTTCACTATTTTTTCAATTTCGTATACCCTATAGAGTGCTAGCATAAATCGGGTAGCATAAGTTTCGTCAGTTTTCAACTATTTGCTCAGTTTTCAACTAAATTATACTTTATATGGTTCTGCTCTTTCCATTACATGGTATTCAGCTGGATTATAGTTCTACAACATTTCACGTGACATCTTGTCGTCGGTCATATTAGACTAGGGCTTGTAATGGAAGTGCAGTGCTCATTGTTAATGCGGAACATGCAGCGAATGGAACACAAAGCGATCCCCCAACAAATCGTCAGACTGAATGTGCGTTAGCCCTCGATAGGGGGCGCCACGCATGCGTGGATCGTCGAGTTCTGGTTGATAGTCCCTAACTAATTTCGCTTTCGTTATGTCTTTTATTGTTGTTGGCCCGAATGGTTGGCTGTTGCCAAGTAGATGGGTTAGGGTGGGAGAGACTATTATGTATAATTTACAGGTCATTAAAAGCCATTCGCATAATGCCAAACAGGAATGGAAATGTTTTCTCCAACGAGTCTCCAACGTGGCGAGATGAGAGGGGAGGGCCAAATGGCTATGCTAATGGTAATCGTTCGTTCTAATGCGGTTCTAAAAATGGGCACACTATGCGAACTATGCGAGTGCAACGACCCACAAGCTCAGTTATCTCGCATAGATCCGATAGCCTCGATTCAAACGAAATTACATTCAAAGACCGAAACCCACCCAATCCACACAATCCCCACAATCGACAATCCAAGCACTGCTCAGCATAGTCGAACGTGTATCAAGTGCATGCAGCTGTGTCTTACAACTATGCCGGCTATTCAAATATGGATTTTTCGTATACCCTGACTTTGAGTACAGCACTTTAGCTAACGAATGTTCCACTCCAATTACGAAATATCTAGTGGGCATATGTTGAAGCAATTATTCTACGATTTGCTATGCAAGCTATTCTCAGCTAGAGCTGCAACTTAGCTTGAAATGTATCGAATTGTACTTCTATATCATATAATAACCCAGAGAACTCAGCTTCCAGTTGAGCTGTGCAGCTTGAATTCATTCAGCATGCTGCTTAGAGCTTCAATTAGAGCATAAGTTGAAAGCAGTCTATTCGTAACACTTTAAGAGATATATATGTGACCTATTGGAACTCAGCTTCTAGCTGAGATATTTGAAGGAAACATTCCACCAATGCTAGCAATTACCAATTGAACCTAATACTAAGAAGTTTTTCATTTATTTTCTCCATATATACACAGAGAACTCAGCTCTTAGCTAAGTGAGGTAGACGCTACTAAGTAGTCCATTCGTACTAGTTTCATATAAATGTAGCCTATAAGAACTCAGCTTTTTGAAAACTTGATTCAAATAGATTCTACTTGCAGAGTATTTAAGTTTCGTTCAGGCTTGCGTAGTCAAGAATTTTTATATTCAATTCAATTTCAAGTCGAGCCGAAGGTCAGCTACGAACTGACAGACACTAATAATGAAATGCAATGCATTGACAAGCCCATCTACGATTACGAAGTGCTTGAGAGCGAGCTCTCTATGATTATTACCAATAACACAGGTTGTACAAAGTCTCACGGGAATGGGATGGAGCAGAACGACAGCCATACAAATACACATGCCAACTTCCAATCGTGCAACGTACCTAGAAAGACAAGAAATAAAAGCAATAATGAATCGAATGAATAAAATTGATTGTTAAATATTAATAAAAAAGACAGCTAACACATTGTCGAGGCTGAAATAAATAATTTGATTCGTTAATTGTCACAACGAAAACAAGCCCAAGTCCTGAAGCGTCGAGCTAACCCAATGAAATGTGAAGATGACCTAACTACTCAAGATAATTGATTATACAGCAAATTCTAGTCTAGTCTACATAGATCCTGAGTTCTGCCAGGAGCGAAAAAAAAGATGTAACTGAAATCTAAAGTAAAATCTGCTTCAGCTCTCCACGTTTTGAGTGCCTCTTGCACTGATCATTATCTTACAGGGTATGTAAAGTTATAAATTGGAAAATAATTTAATCAATGGACTGACATACATGTTCTATGAACTTGCTCACATATTCATAACATTTCATTTTCATTATGGCTCGACTATTTTCTTTTTTATTTTTAATCAAAAGATTGAGAGTGTGAGCGTGTTTGTATGTAGGTCATCAATGGCGAGCGTATCATAACCGTACAACCGTAATCCATATCCAAGAGTCGTGGCTCCAAAAAGGTTCACACACACACAGAGAGAGAGTATTGGTCTGAATGACAGGCACATGTTACACGCCCTTAGAGCAGAGCCCAACCCTCTTGGGCAGGAGCTAATGAGTTTAAAGTAATACCCAAAGCCAAAAGGCCGTTTGGTGCTAGTTAAGCGAGCATATTGTGTGCCTAACTGAAGTTAAGAGTCACATATAAACTAGTTACGTTCCATATAAATGTATATATTTCCAACCTCCTCCCCATCTATCTATTGATAAGACCTTCCCATACAAGTAACTATATATGTACATCCATTCGATGACTCGCACTCAAGATGAGCTCACAATTCTTGGCAATTTTTATATGGAAATAAAATTCTATTGCTTTCTAATCGAATTGACGGTGAATGTCTTTGCTCTGAATAGCTTTGATAGCAGTTTAATCGAAATTAAACTTGCCTAGAAAATATATGACTAACAATGGGTATGAGAACATTATTCCATATGAAAAATGGTTCAATTTAAGATAAATGTTATTAGAGCAGATCCCAGAGCTGACAACTTGAAAACTAAATTTAGCTTACAATCGATATTTATCGATTTGCTTGAAATAGAGACAGATATTGATGTTGATATTGATATTGTTCAAGCATGAACATGCCACTTATATAAACATATTAAACAAGTAAGAACGTTGCAGTTAGGCGCAACTAACAGCGATATACTTTGTTCCCATAGGTGCATCTTATTTATTTAATAAACATTTAATTAACGAAATATTTCCGCAATTAGCAAACGTACATGGCAAGCAACAAACGTTTTCTCTACACATACATACAGATTTACACATGTACACACTATACGAGTATACACAATTTTCTATGTATACATACAAAAGTTTGCATGCCAGAATATTCTAAGAATTGTGACTGAATTGGGAATTTTTCGATCGTTACTTTAGTTTTGTCAGAGACGCTCTAGCAATGCCTTATTTGGTTTTAGTTAACACAGATCATATTAGGTCAGTGGCGCTGATAGTAAGCGCTATGCAATCTAAACTTGGGTGCGTGGGTTCGAATCCCGCAAAAAACTTTTCTTTTTTTTTCAAAAATTATTATTTTTTAATTTTTTTATATTTGTATATTTATTATAAAATGCTTGCTGCCAATTGATAATAATTTATAAACATAAGCATATGAATTGTGCATTTAAGTTAAAACTAAAACAACTTTTCCGATTTGCCACGCTGCTTGCTTGGCAAGCAGTTTTTCTATGCATGCATATATGTATGTATGTATGTACACAGATGTTTGTATTTGTGTATACACATCCAAAAGTGTATACATATTGCAAGAATTGCGATTGTATTGTTTTGTGTCGTCACAAGCTGCTGATCAGCTGGTCAGCTGATCAGCTGTGAGTTTATTTAGGTTTAGCTAACGATTACATGTTGTTTTCAAAAGACCCAGGTTCGAATCCCGCTGGAAACTTTTTATTTATTAATCAAAAACTTATGAATTTTATTTTTTAAATTCATTAATATTATTATATTTATGTTAAAATGCTTTCTGCCATCATAGCAATCGCTACTAAGCTATTATATGCATGAATTATTCAGTTGGCCACAACAAACTTCTTTGCCGATTTGCCACGCCCCCAGTGGGCGTAGACGCGTAATTTTTTGTCAGTTCTTAGAAAGGGCCGACACTAACATGACTGCAAAATTTGGTTGCTTACATTCCAAAAATGCAAAAATTACAGGGTATTTTTCGATATGCCACGCCCCCAAAGAGGCTGAAAAATTATTTTTGGGGCATCGATAGAGGAGAACATTAGTAACTCAACCATCCAATTTTCAAGCTTCTAGCTCTAAAACTGTAGGAGATATAAACTTTTGCGGTTTGCCACGCCCCCTGTGGGCGTAGATATATCTACCATAGCTTATTGGTCTTGGGTTGTCAACCCGAGTATACATGCAAAATTTCAAGTCTCTAGTGTCAATAGTGTTCAAAATATAGCACAATTTGAAAAATCACTATATATTCAGGTCCGATTTGCCACGCCCCCAATGGGCGTAGACATATAACTTTTTGATCGATCTTCTTAGAATCATAACATTAACTCACATGCAAAATTTCAGCGTTCTAGCTTTAACGGTGTAGAAGATACGTATTTCCCGATTTGCCACGCCCCCAATGGGTGTAGATATATCCGCCATAGCTTTTTGAACTTGGGTTGTCACCCTGAGTATATATTTCAAATTGCAACTCTCTAGCTCATCATCTAGTATGATAACCTAACTATGGGCGGAAGAGTTTTCCGATTTGCCACGCCCCTAGTGGGCGGATCGGGAAAATTTTTACACTTTATAATTCGGGAACATATATGAGTATATGTTTAAAATTTCAAGTCTCTAGCTCTAATAGCGCCGAAAAATATTGCGTTCATACGGACAGACGGACAGACGGACAGACGGACAGACGGACGGACGGACAGACGGACAGACGGACAGACGGACGGACAGCAAGACGGACATTGCACAAACCCAATATACTTTTTCCCCTTCGGGAACAAAGTATAAAAATAGGCAATAGTCGATAACCTGCGCGTTATCTGAAGCCAAGTAATAAACATGTCATCCCTTAGCTGCAGCGACCAACGCAGCAAGTAATAACAAGTAAGAAGGCTCTAGTCGAGACTGCTCGACTACGAGATCCCCTGAACCCTGCAAAAAAGTGATACTCTTCTTCTTTACGCACTCAGAGGCGCGCGCTCTGCTAACTGCGCAGTTGCTGCCGTGGCTTGGGGGTGGGTTGGGCTGAACTTTGGACGCTAATAACTCCATTTCTAGATGGACGATCTTCATGAAATTTTTAGAATAGATTAAGAGTATATAAATCTATCTATTTGCCAAATTGCAAGTCTCTAGTATTTGAAATGCGTTTTTTTCAAATTGGGGGCGAAGGGGGCGTGGCATCCAAAATCTGAAAACTACAAAATCTGCGTATCCATAATATCTATCTAAATTTATAAAGTTGAAGTCTCTAGCTAAAACGGTGTAGAAGTTATACCCAAAAAACCTAAAAAACGGAAACGAATTTTCGATTTTTTATCGATAATTTGGAAATGGGACGAGTTATCGAAAAAACAAAATAAACTCGTATTGCGTAGGTAACATACGAGTGTTCATGTGAAATTTCAGCTCTCTAGCTTTTGTAGTTTCCGAAATCTCGACGTTCATACGGACGGACGGACGGACGGACGGACGGACGGACAGACGGACAGGGCTAGATCAACTTATTTTTTTATGCTGATCAAGAATATATATACTTTATGGGGTCTGCGACGTCTCCTTCTGCCTGTTACATACATTTTCACAAAACCATTATACCCTGAATTCCCATTTTCAATGGGTTCAGGGTATAAAAATGTAACGCGAGACGTGAGAACGGCTTAGCGATCGAAAAGGGACACTTGACAAACATCTGTGCACTTGTGTGCATGGAATTAATTATAGCCTTCCAGTGCCTGGAAGTATTTTTAAGGTATATAAGCACTAGGATTTTAAGGAATAAACAGTTCAATTTTTGTTCTCACAAAGAGAAGAGTTCAATCTTTGAATTCGGTAAATGTGGAGTGTTTCATTTCGACTCTCTAACAGATATTGATTAATTGTCTGTCATATATCTCATGTTTATCCTTATTTTTAACGATATTTCTTTGTGAATTTTCTCTTTGTGCAGCAATCTATTCAATCTATCTGCATGTTAGTTTCTCTCCCATTTTTAATTATCTTAAAGAGCATTTCCACTTCGTTGATTTTCAAAGCTGCAAGTTTGATATGTTCCTCCTCCTCCTCCTCCTCCTCCTTCTTCTTCTTCTTCATTTCCATCACACTTTTCTTTCTATTTTCCCCATTTAGTTCATACTTTGATTGCTTTTCATGTAGTTTCATGTCGCACGTTCCACACACACACACACACACACACACACACACTTACACATGACACTCGAAATACAGAACTGCAGCTGGTTCTATGTATCTATAAGGGGGGGTTAGGGTGTTAGGGTGCTGGGGTGTTGGGGCCTGGGTTTGTTATTTGTATCTGTAACTGTGTCGAATCGTGTAGCTGCTGGTGCAGTCAAGTGCGGTGCCTGTTGTGACCTTTGACACGACGCCGCGACCAGCAACTGCCAATTATGCAATAAAAAATGCTAAATTAATAAAAAGCCAAATAGGAACAACAACAACAACAACAAAACGAAGAGAAGCAAAAAAACAAAGCGCAACAAAGAAAAAAAGAACAAAAACAACTATTAAAAAGTCGAGAAACACGTTATTTACGTTCGGCCGAATTCAAAACGTGCTGCAAGCCAAAAAACGAAAGAAAAAACCTGCTAAAAGCAAGCACGGCTTAGAGATACCCTGTAATAGCAAAGATACATTAAGAAATTGAGCTACATGAAGCTAGATAAAATCTATTTCTGGCTTACAATCTTATAGTATCTAATCAGCTTGATATAGATACTAGATGTATAAAAGAATTTTAACTATATAGAGCTCAATCAGTCAAGCTAGGCCAAACGCTTGGCATTTACGTAAATGCCCTCTATCTTTCTCTCTACAGAGTATGAAAGGGAAAATTTTAATTTTCTGTGAAAATTGCCGGCTATAAATTACATATTGCCCAGCCGCGCCGCAACGGTCAGGAAACATAAAACATTTTCGTGTAGTGTCGTGTAAATGGCAAGTCCTGCAAAGCCCTATTCGAAACACTTTTCATATTCCCCCTCACTTCTCTCTCTGTCTCTCTCACTCTCCTTCCCTCCCACCCCTTGCTTGGCAAATGGCCATTAGATGAATGAGTGAGCGAGTGTATCAACGAGTACTCGACCTTGTCATAAACCCAATTGAGCAATCGCCCAGATCGCCCCCAAAATAAATCAACTATCAAAATAGTTGATTACAAATAAGAAGAGCTATAAAAATGTATATTACGAAACAGCTTTACTCTTTCTATCAATCGTACTACTACTACTACTACTACTATTAGCTCTGATTTCAAGAAGCCTACTTCAAGCAGTAATCAATCAAAGTCTTCATCTTGCATCAATCCAACAGGCATTCAATCAAGGGGTTCAATCTCGTATGCTCAGAGAAAATGATTCTCAGATATTTGCTATAATTTTTAGCTTAGCTTCGATAATCAATCACAAAACTAACTCATTTGAATGATGCTTGATTCCTGAAATCAATCAGTCAGTCGAAAGTTTTGTATGATTCCATGCTAAGCAGACATCAATTCCAATTTGCAATTAAAAACACATTGATTTGAAAGCGGAGTTGTGGTGTACTTTACTCGATCAATCAATCAATCACACACACATACCACTTCTTTGACAGTCTCAATCGAAATGTTTTGCCAAGTTTCGTCTGCCAGCGACAGTCAAGCAAAGTTCAGTTCTCTAATTGGTTTACTGCATGGTCAAGCGATTAAGTGATTGATGGTCGTAATTGATTGAACCAGACGCAAATGTCACATCAATTTGGCAAAGTGCTCTATGCGAGAGCTGCTCACAAGCAATAGCCAGGAAACACAACTTAATGGAATTCCAGAGCGAATATTTGTCATTTGATTAATGATCATATTAATTCACATATCATATTTATTACACAATGATTGCATACGATTACGATAGAAATATTGAAAATGAAACGGCAGCAAGAGCAACTGAGAGAGAGAGAGCGAGTAAGGGTAGTCCCTATAGCACTTAAATGAAGCTTTTGACTGCCAGCCTCAATTGCAACAAGTCAAGCCAGAGATGTGCGGGAGATAGAGTGATTAGGGGTAGTCCCTATGCCCTAAAGTACTTTAATAATGCATGCCACATAGACAGCATGCACCCATTCTCCGGCTACAAATGCCAATAGCAACAAGTCCCTCGATTAGCTTTAAGTAAATTTTTTAACAATTGTCAGAGGGAAATACCCCTAGCATAGCACGCAGCTGTTGCTGTTGTCCCTTGAGCAATTGATGAGCTAAGCAGATTAAACACACACACTCACACACATAATTAACACTTTGCTTGACTGCTGTATAAATATTTACAAAAAAAAAAAAAAAAAAACTGTGCAGCGCTGTGGCAAGCGGCGGACAGAGGAGCTTGACTGGGGCAGACGTCGGAAGTTCCTTGGGTCAGTTGGTCAAAGCTAGCAAACAAAATTTATAACATGCTAGAAATAATAGTGCAGCTCATTGTGGGCAACAATAAAGGCAAACAACTTGCCACACACGCACACACACTCACACATTTGCCCCACTTTTGAGCTGCCTTCGCCTTGCTTAGTCTAATCAACGATTAGTTTGCCCCATGGCCTGCTCCTCGACTTGGAATGCAAATCATCGATGCTGAACCCCAAAACCATGGACGTAGAAGCACACACACACACACACACATAGAAATTAATAGGCAAACATGTTTTACAAAAAAAATATATAGAAGAGCGACGAAACTAAGCCAGCGGAAATAGCCTAATGAGTGCATATGCATATATAGCACAGAAGGTAGCTATATCGTGTATATATGCTATATGCAATCTTTTCAAATATGTAGATCGATTATAGAGTGTGTGACTAGCCAAGCTCAGAGTTGAAGCTGCTTAAGTGCGCAGTGGAAGAGAGAGAGAGAGAGAGAGAGAGGCTTGATCTATGTTATATACTAAATGTAGATCTAATATGGAGCGTGTCTTGTTAAGGTTTAATACAATGAAGAGTCCACAATAAACTGTTTAGATCAAGTCAACAAACAGATTAAAAAGCCGTTCGAGATCAAAAGAGAAAGCTAAAGTGAAATTAAGCTCTGATATACTTAATAGATCGTATATATTTAGATTGATTGATCTATGTTATGCTAATGAAAGTAATGTAATTCATTTGGGATTAAAATCATTTCACATAGCTCATTTACGCAGAACTATGTAACTTGGGTTATTTAATTCAAATGAAACATTTGAGAAATTAAAAAGAGAGACAGAGAGCTACAGCGAGAGAGAGAGAGAGAGAGCGTGTGTGTGTGAGCTCGGAGTGAATTCAGATTTGATCATTCGCGCGGCTTCCCAAGTTTGAGCGAAACTTGCATGACCTGTGGCTGAACATGAAAAAAAAATAGAATATGAGAGAAAACGTTGTTGATTAAACCAAAACTTTGCGTTTTTTTGGCAAATGCAATAGCTGGCGATAGCAAGAAGAAGCAGCAGCAGATTTCCAATGGCGCAGCAGGCGCACTCGAGCATAACAGAAGAGAAAAGCTAGCCACATGTGTCTGTGTTACACAAGCTCACCCACACACACCCACACACACATACGCACACTTTATGGCTATTGGTCAAAAGCAAAAAAAAAAAAAAAGAAAAAACTGCAGAAACTCAAGAAACCGAAAACCAAAACAAACCAAAAACAGAAACAAATATTTTTTTGCATTTATCAAAAAAAAATTTCTTTAGTTATTGATGAGTGTCATTGGGTAGTATGATTCGCTTATTCATTATTTTTCATTATTCATTATTTGATTTTAAAGTTTGGGAAGTATAGAGCTAGATTCTATAAAGAACTTTAGCTATTGGAGACTATATATGTATCTATTTAGATATATGCATATAAAGCATGATGATATACTATATTCCATATTCCATCACAGTAGAATTGCTCTGTTTCTCTCTCTTTCTATTTGCCTTTCTCTTTGGCCTTCTCTCCATCTCTCTCACTCTCTATTTATATGCATACATCCATGTTTCCCTTGGTATTCGTGATTTGAAAACAAACTTCTGCGCGGATTTCATTTCATTCATTCAGTTTCACATCAAAGCTTTGAATCGAACCATACAACTTCTTCTGTATCTGTACCTACAGGGTATTTTCAGTGCGTTTTGAATTGTCTAACTTTTCTTTCTCTTCATTTCAATCGCACTATTTTTTCGTTTTTTTCTTCTTTTTTCGGGCTGTCAGTCGCAGCTGCAGCTGCCACTGTGGCATTTCCGGCTTGCGACTTACAAGCTTCGCCGCAAATATTTCTTTTGTGTGCCTCGGCCCGGAAAAGGCAGTCAACGTGCACAATAGGCCACTCCAAATTGTGGGCGAAGTACCGCCCACTCGCTCACACGCTTCGCCTCGCTCTCTCAGCGGTTTCCTCGCTCTTGTTGGCACAAAATTCGAAACTGCAAAATGTGTTTGGCAACGGTAACGGCAACCAGTGGAAGCTTGTGCTTATCAAGGCTAACGATTGATATGGCAAAGGGAACAGAAGCGGAGAGAGAAGTAGAGAAAGAGCTAGTGCTAGAGGGACATGGTGGCAATGGATAGGGCTTTGATGGAAAAGAAAATGGATCATTAAGAACGGAGTGGAGAGTTGATCTGTAGGAATGACTATAGAGTAAGCATGTTTAAGGATAGAAAGATGAAGAAAGAGTGAAAGAGTGAGTGAAGAAGACTAGACGGGGGAGTAAAAGAGCCAAAGAGCTGAAGGTCAAGTGAGTGCCGAAGAAGAGCACAGAGATAGAAACAAGGGGAGATTATGAGAAGAAGAGGGTGGAAAACGAAGAAGAAGAATCTATAAAAATAGAAGTAGAAAATAGCAGTAGGTGAAAGAATTGAAGAAGTCTTACGCGGAAGATGGGACAGTCGACGATGAATGGAATGATAAGGAGTAAAAACAGCGAGAAAACAAAGACAGGTAGGAAGGAGAGAAAGAGTAAGTAAGAACGAACGAAAAAGTAGACAAAACGGAATAAAAGGAGAGCAACAAGGCGAAAGAGATAAACAGTTAAAGTAACCGACGCTTAGCCTAATGCATTATTAGTTCAGTATAGATTAAGTCATAAATGCAAGTTCTAAGAGAAGAGCTTCGCTTCAGAATCAAATTGACGGCAGGTGAATGCATCAACGTTGCTTAGTGCATTATGCAGCACTCAACGCAAAATGTGCAGTGTTGATAAGCGTCAAAAGACAGAGAGAGCTAGAGAGATAGAGAGTGAGCGAGAGATGCGGACACACAACATGACATCACGACGGAAGCTCACATCAGCACATGCTGTTGAGCATTGTGTGTCAATATTTTAGAATGTTTTCGCTGTCGCAGCGCCTAAATGGCGATTGGCCTAGTTCTCGGATGAAAGAGAGAGAGAGAGAGAGATGTGTGTGTGTGTGAGTGTGTGTGCGGGCAAGACTAAGCTTGCTGTGCAACAAAACAGTTTGAAACAAGTAAGAAAACTCCTCTCAATGTCTCGCTGACACACAGACAGATACCCATCAGGCTAAGAGAAATGAGCTGATTAGTGAGACATATGGTGAAGAGCAAGAGCAATTGCTTGTGAAGCTGAGCAAACAGACTACCCGCTTGCCTTGTCATATATGGCCAAGGTATATACTATGTAAAGAGAGCAAGCTAGCTTGACAGAGGAGCTGAAGCGTCAAGTCGGGTCGAGGGCACAGCGGGTAGGCGATGCAGGCTTTACACATTTCGTCTTCAAGTTTTCCACTTTCAGTGCTCTCTGTGCGTGTGTGTGTGTGTGTGTGTGCTTATGCAAAGTGGCTTTGAAAAAAAAAAGAAAAGGATTTCAAACGAATTTGTTATGCGCATTTTGATGTCATTATCCTTAAAAGTCATTGGCCTCCGAGCAACAGGGTCTCGCCTGTGGCAAACCCGTGAAGGCGGCAAATGGGCTGGTTGCTCGATTACCCCCCACTGGCAATATTTTTGCGCGTAAATCGCCCAACATCAGCTTAAACACGCTCATACACACACAATATGCGAGGCGAATGAGTATGCAAATCTATTTATATGCCAACTACTTACGTGGCTTACGTCTCACTACACCAAGCTCCCTCTCTACCTTTCTCACTCCCTTCTATCGGTGTTGACCCTTCCTTTGCTAGTTGTTTAGGCAATTAATTTTCGAGCTTTTTCAGATTGACTGTGTCCGTGTTTCGTCCTTTTTTTCTGCTTCTGTATCATACTTGTCACAAGTTGCGTCTCCGCTTGGGTTAAGCATGGCAGCAGCTGGGTTCACGAGCCAAAGTCCCTTGTTATTTCACACTATCGTTGAGGATTACGAGTGTCATAGGCCAAGCCCACTAGATCGACTTTCCCTCCTTCCCTCACGTAGGGAACACACACGCTTTGCCTTTAAGCGGCTTATAGACGCATTTTTATACCCTGAACCCATTGAAAATGGGAATTCAGGGTATATTGCTTTTGTGAAAATGTATGTAACAGGCAGAAGGAGACGTCGCAGTATATATATTATTGATCAGCACCAAAAAAGAAGTTGATATAGCCCTGTCCGTCTGTCCGTCCGTATGAAGGTCGATTTCGGAAACTACAAGAGCTAGAGAACTGAAATTTTACATGAACACTCGTATGTTAGTTGCGCAATACCAGTTTATTTTGTTTTTTCGATTACACATCCCGTTTCCAAATTATCGATAAAAATGTTGCTTACTTTTTTGCAATTTGACAAATTTGAACACATTTGAATTCTAATATTAATATATTTCGAAGTTTCATGAAGATCGTTCATCTAGAAATGGAGTTAGAAACGTCCAAAGTACAGCCCAACGCAGATTCAGGATATCTCGTAGTCGAGCAGTCTCGACTAGAGCCTTCTTACTTGTTATTGTTTAAACTTTATTCGCCGCTATAAATAGCTTTGACCGTCTGTCAAGTTTCAACTCGTTGTCTAACTAATTGCTAATTAAAACTTGTTTCATTAGCCATCACTGCTAAGCTGTCTAATTGCCTATTGCGTTTTAAGTTTACTCGTTCGAATGGCAGCGTTGTCTCGTTGCTAATTGCTGTAATTTAACTTAATCTATCGGACCAAAGAAGAATAAAAATTCTACATGATTTGCTCTAAAACTGCTAATGACCAACTCGAGTTACTCGATATTTTATTCAAGATTCCTTGTTTTCTACTCGTTACTCGTTACTTTTACCTACCCTAGACTAACTCCTCGTTGCTACTCGAGTACACTCGCTACACTTTTAGACTTCACTCGATACTTTTGTCAATACTGAATCGATTCATGAATATAGATTCATCATCAACTATCTCTCTCTCTCTCTCTCTCTCTCACGCTATTCGTTACTTTTTGATTTTTGCCAGCTCACAACTAGTTGCTTAGCTTATGATGGCTTTTATCAATTTCAGTTGAGATTCTGTCAACTCACTTAAATTTTGTTACCAGTTGCGCTTTAACAAGCCGCAGCCCTCTGGTTTTCGTCAGAAGACGTTTTCTCTACTTCTATTTATGTATTTTTAGTCCGAGTGAGTTTTGCTTTCTTATACTCATCCGCATATGCTCATGTGTATGAATGTATGTATGTGTGGTCGCAACTTTTCGCAGTACTTTGTAATATTTACTTTGCATGCTTGCGAATTCCATTTAATACACTGAGCAAGTGAAAGATAGAGAGAGCAAGGGAGAGAGAGAGAGAGAGGGAGAGCGGGGATGGGATGTAGCGACATAGACCCCCTAGACGACCTAGCTAAGCTGTTTCACATTTCTCGTCTCTTGTTGCTCGTTGCGAACTATTTATAGACAGCATCAGCTAATGAAACCTAGCTAGAATCGCAACTATTTGAGCGAATGCAGAGGAAATGACACAGAGCCTCAAGGCGAACGGAAGTAAATAGTAGAGCTATACTTGGGTGTGTGTCCATATGTGTGTGAGTGCGTGAATGTGCGTGAGTGTGTGTCTGCGTTTGTCTCATGTGTCTCAATCGGAAATGCGGCTCGATTATTAGTCGCGTGTTAAATGTCAATTGTCATAATTAAAACCGACATTCCAACCTTAAATATATATATATATATATATATATATATATATATATATATATATATATATATATATATATATATGTGTATGTATGTCTATATACATATATATATTTATGGGAAATTAGAAAATGCTTTTAGCAAGCTGAAAAAATATGAAAGAAATTAGCGAACGTGAAAACAGCAATAACATGACAATTCCCATAGAGTATGTCTTTAACTTCTTCTCATTCTCGCTCTCTTTCTTTCACTCTCCCTCTCCCTCTCTTTCTCTCTCTCTCTACCAGTCTCACTGCCCCTCTGTTGCGATGTGTGCCCATAGCTACTTTTATTTCATATTAAGCGAACTGCTAATTGTATCGGCCTTTGGTGCAAGCTTCGATTTACGACCCCATCGCACTCATCCATTTTCATTATGAGGCGAGCTAACGTGGCATATCAATTGCTATCACGTTTTCTGCCATCTCTCTCTCCTTCTCTGTCTCTGTCTCTCTCTATCTGTTTTTGCTAGCTAAAGTATTTACTCTAACTGTGGTAATTCCGACTTGTTTATTCAATTGTGTTATTGTTATCAACAACAGCTAAGCTAATGTTAACGATGTATGTTTCCCACTCTCTTCTATTTACTCACTTCTCTCTCTCTCTCGCTTTCAGGATAATTATATACTAGACTTGATTTCTGAGCTCTTAGTGATAGCTTCTTTAATTTATTTCAGGGTATCTTCTAGTCAGGCATTACGCATTTGAGCGTACAATTTTGTTGCTGCCTGCCCAAAAGGACTCTGCTCACTATCAAATGGAATCACTTTTTATACATCATGCAGGTTAATAGATCTATCAATATGATAGTCAATATGTATCATAAAGTTCAGAGCATTTGCGCTTCGTCATTTTGTGTGTGAGTTTTTTTATGTATATAAATATTTTTATCACAATTAATTAATCTGTTTAATGGCATTGACTGGGTCGATTGATTGGCCGGCTCATTGGCTCATTGCCTGACGCTGACTTCTCTATCCAGATGGATATACAGACAGCACACCACCCTACACATGTGTCCTGCACTCTGAGTTAATCGAACATATAACATGCATAATGCCATCAATCAAATGCAATTATAAACTCACTCTTTGCCTAGGTATGGGGAACTCCTCTTCAAGAATCGTTCTAGCGAACTGACTGTGTGTCGAGGACAGCTAATGATGACGACGACGATGATGACGATGATGATGATGATGATGGTGTGTAATTAACATTCACGTGTCTATGCTTTCTGACTCTTGCTTGCTCCTGTCTCTCTCTCTCTCTCTCTCTCTCTCTCTCTCTAGAGCCCAATTCAGATCGCTGTTAGCCGTGGCTCTAGCTGCTATTCGAACTAACTTTGAATAGTTGAGTAGCTGTTGCTTAAGTCTGACGACAAGAGTTATAAAGAAATTAATATGGGGCGTGTTAACGACTTATTAATGGGCACGCCCCTTCGCTGCTTCAAGCAAAGCTAACGAGCTTCTTAACACATGAACGTTTTACTCGTTAGTTTCCTCTCGTGTGACAAACTCGTTTCTTCTTGTTACTCGTTACTCTCTACTCACTAATATTTGTTATTTACAGTTAATCGCGGTTTTCGACTCGTTTCTCTTTCCTCATTATTGTTTACTTTTTCTTCTTTATGCTGCCATCAACTAGATGTTTTCTACTCGTTGATCTCCACTTGCTCTGATATGTGATACTAGTATTGAACTAGTGACACTGGATGTTTCTTACTTGTTGCTTTGCATCTCAAGTTTACTCTTACTCATTGGTATCAGCTCGTTGGTAATTACTCGTTGCTTATTTAGATGGCTTTCATTCGTTGTTTCTCTTTACTCGCTGCTTTTATTCATCACTTGTCAATTACTGAAACACTCGACACAGAATCGCGTCGCGTCGCCTCACCACCAATCAAATAGAAGAACTTTATGTGCTTTACTCCACTCGCTGATGTGTCTCGAATTTGCTTACTTATGCAAAAAAGCATAACTCGTTCAGCATTCCTGTTGCTTTGGCAAATTGTGTTATGCAAATTAAATGAAGAGCACCCTTCGATATACACAAGCCCACACAGAAAGAGAGAGAAAAGGGAAAGAACTAACGCTGATGCCTTGACTACCTTTTCGAGTATCGCAAACACTGAACCAATTCAGAAAGCAACGAGTTACATGAAATGAGAGTACGTGACAAAGCAACTGATTTGCCACTAGAATTTGACTGTAGTATTTCCCTTTTTTGAGTGTATCTCTCTCTGTGTGTTTGTCTGTTAAATAAAATAACAATTACGTTGCATGAAATTGCATATATATATATGTATATATCTAGCCATAGATAAGTGCCAAAGCCAAAGATTGTGGGGGACGCAAGAGTGAGACAGAATCATGCTCAAAACTAAATATTTCATTTCTATTCTAAAAGTTTCTAATTAAAACAAAAACAAAAACCAAAAAAAAATTAAGAGCAAAAATGCCTTTGGCTTTCGTTTTTGGATGTTTCTGCTGCGCTGTGTGTGTATGTGGCTTTTTGTTTTCGGTTATTATTAAAATGATAATAACCTCAAAATCAACATGGCCTCGTAACGAGTACCCCGCATTCATCTTTTTATGACTCGCCCTCATGGCCATGCGTAGAAAGTCCTTTTATGCCATGTTTGTCATTTATTTGTTTGTTATATCTCTCTCTCTCTCTCTCTCTCTTTCTCTTTCTCCGTCACTCCCCTCTTTCTCTCGCCCACTATGCATGCCTTCTGCTCACTCTCTTGCTTTTGTTTTTCTGGTTTTTGTGGTGCAGCTGAACGCATTCGAAGCGAACCAAGAAGGAATGAGCACAGTAAAATTTGCATAAATAATAAATGCAGAGCCAAAAAGCAGCCAACAAAAAAAAAAAAAAAAAAAAAAGCGAAAAAGTAGTAGCAGAAGCTGGAGACAGAGAGAGAGAGAGAAAGAAAGAGAAGGATAACTGGCTATAGCCTCTGTCGAAAACCCTTAATCAAAAGTTTAAACAATATAAAATATGAAAGAAAGAAAAAAATATGATTCAACGAGTGCCCAAATCCAAAAGATAAGAAAACGTAAATGAAAACAAGCAGAGCAAAGCCGTCTCATAATAAGCACAAAGAGAGCCAGAGAAATACACTGACAGAGAGAGAGAGAGAGAGAGAGAGAGAGAGAGGTGAGGGGTAGAACGAGTGGAGAGACGGAGAGATTGGTCAACGTATTGGCCACCAGCTGCGTTTTTTCACTCAGACAATACGTGCCATAGTTTTAAGGGCGAGCCTCGGCCCTGCATTTGCCTAATGCAAAAAGCCTTCAAATTGTATTTAGTTTGTTCTTTTTTTTTTTTTTACCTCGTCCCTCTTCACCTTCTTCCACTTTTTGCTCTCGCTTAGTTTTCATTTTCATTTTATTTGCGGCAAATGCCTAATGCGTGCTTTAAGCCCGGCAAATCAGCTTTGCCTTTGACGTAGCTCAACGTTTCGCATCATTATATTTGCAATATATATTCCCCGTCTAGCAATTCAAATGACAGTGGGGCTACTCGTTACATTCTCCCTCTACTCGCTGTGTGTGTGTGTGTGTGTGTGAATGCTTAGACTCATTTGTGGCTCATAAAAGTTTCATCATTCAGTGTGACAGAGAGTCAGAAAGGCATATAAATATCCTACTTGTTACTTCTCGCTGCTCGCCATACTCTACTCGTTATTTTGTTCATGCCGTCCCGTTAACTCTTACTGTTCATTCGTTTCTCTGCACTCGTTACATTTTACTAGTTATTCGATTCATTTTGTTAATTACTATTTACTCGCCAGTTGTAAGTCGACATAACTCGTTACTCGTTACTGGCTAGCTATCTCACGAGTAAAGTTAATTGTAAGTAGTACTTGTAGTACTTGCTGCCAAGATTTTAACTCAATCTCTGCAATCTTTTACTCCTTACACTGTACTCGTCGTCACAGCTGGTATAATACTCGTTGCGTCTTGCTCGTTACTTGTTGTCTCTTACTAGTTACTTCTAGTTCGTCTTCATAGACGTTAGCTCTTATTCCTTACTTGTTACCTATTACTAGTTATTCATTATTTCATTACTCATAACGAGCATGTTACTCGCTACTTCTACTTCGTCACTCGCTAGCTAGTTCATTCATTCGTTACATTCGCTAATGCTACTCTACGCTCTCTTACAGCCAATACAATCCATTCGTTACACTGTTCCAATTCAATTTCACGCACTGCAAATCCAATTTTCAATTTATCTCACTTTCTGCCCGTCACTCACCACTCAGCTTCTGACTCATTCAATTATCTTTGCTCAGAGAGATGAATAAAAATTATCGCATTTTTAGCTTTTAATCCTAATAGATACTTTGCATTAGTTTACTTTCAGTTTAAAGCTTTTACGGCTCAGACTCGCTTTTTACATTCTGCAATTTGCATTTTGCATTTTGAATTCTGCTCGTTTGCCTCTTTGTTTTAATTCATGGACAGCCACACAATTATTGTAAAATCCACTCAAAGATTTTGACAGAATATATTTTTAGATGCTTTTTGTGCAATGCAAAATTCAACCATAAAATATGCAACAAATTTTTGCTGATGGACAAATAGCCGACTCGCATAACCGCACAGCAGCAGCAACTGCGAAAGTCAACTAAAAATCTAAACTAAAAGTTATCTACTTGAGAGTGCACGACTTGAAGATACCCTTGAAGTGACTAGAAGAGTAGAGGTATCATTAACATTGCAGCTGCTTTTTTTCTCTCTCTCTCTATGGTTCAGTCTCTAGTAGTTCTCCAGCTCTTCTGGACTTATATCATATACTTATTTTTGTCTATTTTAACACATGATCTCATACGTCGTATAGTCTTATACTCTTATATCTTATACTCTCTTTTACTCTTCTATTGACCTACTCATCCTACACTCAATCTTCATACATTTCCACTCCAATGTATGGTGTTGTCTACGGATCCTGACCATGAGGCGCAGCCACGCCTCCAACTAACAAATGTTGCATACGTTTTAGACAAAAACAATGTACAAGATGGTTAAACACGTCTTCAATGAGTATAAAAAAGAGCAATAGCAATAGATACATATATATATATATATATATATATATATATATAGGTATAGACGACATTTTGCCAAGCGCATATCCGAGAGATAGCAGCTCTTCCTCTTATGCTGCTTCTTCTTTATCGTTTTTTGCATTTGCTTGTTTATGGTCAGTCAAAAGGAGATTTTGTCACTGCCAACACACACGCACAACAAACTCTTGCCCAAAGATGTGTCTAATAATGATGCGAAAAGAGAATGAGAGCGAGGGAGAGAGACAGAGAGAGAGAGAGAGAGAGTAGGAGGGGAGAGCTTAGGGTACTCGCATGTTGAATTGCTTTGCCTGAAGAACAAACAGATACATTTACAGTTGAGCTGTTAGTCACACATGTCGCACTGCGATACCCAGAAACAATATGCTTCATTCATAGTCGTTGTCCAGCCTTAAGAATTTTATTTTCTCGACTGCCATGCATGTGTATATGTACACATATGCCCTGTGGCCATTAGTACTGTATAAAGGGTATGCACGACTGAGAGAGAGAGAGCTAAGACTAAGCTAGTTTAATATGCCTTGAATTGCCTGTTTCAGGCAATAGCCTTTCAAACTGTTTACCTTTTCCATAGAACTCAGGAATCTCTTATAATCTCTTTTATATCAACAACTAAATCACATATATCTATGTAATAATGAAAATATATATATATTGAATTGAGAATCTCAAGATCTAAAGAAAACATCTTCTAAATGAAATCGAGTTTTAGTTCAGCCTAATAAGCTTTCTTTGGTCTCAGTTCTTTATTCATCTTTCAAGTTCACATGAAGAGGTATCTGCTAGTCGTGCATGCCGTTTTGCCACAAACATTTTGTATTTCGACTTGTTTTTCTTTAGACTTGGTGTTGGCTGATGCCCATCGAGCACACAATCTGTGCGAAATGCTGCGCAATTTTGTTCAATTGGGCAGACCCCACAAGCAGATCCATTCAGCTATCTCTCTCTCTCTCCCTCTCTTTCACTCTTTAAGCGTGTGGGTGTGTACTGTGCGGTCATGTCCTGGGCACATGCTTGGCTCGATGTCATCATCCAGGCGCTTTTGCCTTTTGACAGCACATACAACATGCGACTAGCCGTGTATCACCTAAATACAAGCTCATATACTACATGTAGTAACCGGTGGGGCTGGCTGGCTGGCTGGCTGGTTGGTTGGTCAGGCAGTGCCAGGTGCTGAACAGGACAGGGACATCATGGACAGCCTGTCCGGGCTGGACACTTGACAGCCATGATGTATGGTTTTTGTAATATTTTGTGTCACATCAACATCAACATCAGCCGACAGCCAAACAGCCAAACAATGAACACGACGGTCACTCAGTCGTTTAGTTAGGCAGTCGTTCGTTCAGTCAGTCAGTCAGTCAGTCAGACAAACGCTGGCGCGCGCGTCTAAATATTTAACTGGCACTGTGACAGAGTTCCATTGGGCTTTGACCGTTTTGGCCATTGGCTTGACGGATGGTTGCGGCCCTTGACCATAAATTAAATTTTGATTTCGATAGGGGATTACGACCAAAACTAAATAAATGCTAAACTGGTGCGATGCAGGAGTGCACGACCAGAATTTACCCAGAACTACGTGACGAAAACCTTGTTACTGAATGGTGTCAAGGCATTGAATCACGCTTAAGTATATGCTATGATAATACAGTTTTCAGCACATATTTGCATACTACTTCTTTTAAACCAGCTCGTATATTAGCTCTTATAATTCCAAACTATTATATTCTAGTCTTATACTCTTATAACATATCATTCATTCATTCTAGACAGAGAGAGAGAGAGAGAGACTTGTTATATCATATGTTTATATTCTTCATAGGCTTTATAGGCTTCTCATGTTCCATTCCTTTCAAAGGAAATTCATTGACTCCTGCTTACCCATTTTCAAGGGGTATATAAAAAAGCCATCAGCTCAACAAAACAAACAAAAAATAAATAAATTCTAATCTGTGTAGGTCGCAAATTGATTGCAACTGGACATAAGCAGAGATAAATATACAAAATCAGTTATTAATAAAGGATTCAAGTTTGAACAGTGTTGGATAACGACGACATGACAACAAGAGTCGTGTGTGCTGTAGACAATATTTGTTTGAATTTTGCATTTAAGCTTCATCATGAGCTTAGCTTGAAAATTACCTAATCTGGGATAGGGTTGAGTTTTGTTTATTCAATAAATAAGGAAACGATTTTGGGACTCTAAGCTGTATATTCAAATATTTGTTTGTGCCATATCAATCTAGTTTCAACTGGCTAAGCGACTTTAGAGATTAATTCGGGCATGAGCAGCAGGAGAAATGCTCTATTACGTTTAAGTAGCATTATTTAATCTAAAATTAAATAACTGTTTTTGACTTTGAAGAGTTTTCAATTGAAGAAACTTGAAAACTTTTTGATGTTGATTGATTCGCTGTCCAAACTCTTTCGTTACAGAAAGAGAGTGGAAGAGAGGGTGAGAGAGAGAAGGAAAGAGTGAAAAATGCATGCAAATGCTCATCACATGGAATGACATTCACGAATGGAATGTCATTTTCGGCTGAGCTGTATAAACTTAATGAAATGGCCTTCAAGAAGCTGCAACTGGAGCAAGGGCAGGAGCAAGAGCAGGAGCAGAAGCAGAAGCAGGAGCGGGAGCAGTAGCAGGAGGCATTGAAAATGCAGACTAGCGAGTGCTTGCGGCTCTTAATGGGCAATCAGGCAGCATTTCCTACCAACTAGCCGCATCCGCCAGCAACACCATAGTTATGCCACATTTCTCTCACTCTCTCTCTCTCTCTCTCTCGCTCTCTCACTCTATCTCCCTCTCAGTATTCTCAACAAGTTTTTGGCTAATTAGCTGCGCCTGAAGCTCAGCCGGATTTTGGTCTAGGGACAACTTGGTAAGCTGACCTACATATGTCTATGGTTTACCAGCCACACTCTGTCTATCTATCTCTTTCTGCGCCTAACTGCATCTCGCTCTAACTTATTTAGCTTGTAGTTCGTTTAAACTCTTTATGACAGGGCGCACAGCTGAGGGAGTGTGAAGAACGTGAACGTATAGCACGCCTCAGGCAAAAGTTTCATTCAATGTCAAATGCCAGCGCAGTAAGCGTGTGTGTGTGCCTGTGTGAGTGTGTGTGTGAGTGAGTGTGTGTAGAGGCTTGTGTAACAGGAGCGTACTCCGGGTGGCTTATACAAGGCGAGGGTTTGAACAAACCACAGTCAACTTTAATGGGCGCGTGGCTCTTATTAACAGATTCAACATGCTGCCACAAACAGAGCGGGATAGAGAAGGAGAAAGAGAGAGCGAGAGACACACCTAACATACATTTGGAAAATGTAACGACTGTGATATATATATATATATAATTTTTTTCTTGCTCCGACTCTGACCTTAAGTTGGCTTTCCACAAGCCTCACATAAAAAAAAGAAATACAAGCAAAAAATGTTTGGGCACATTTTTTGAAGCTAGATTCAGAATTTTTGTGGCTGATGAGCATGCAAGAGAGAGCAAGACTAATGAAGCTAATACGAGAGAGAGAGAGAGAGAGAGAGAGAGAGAGAGAGAGAGAGAGAGAGAGAGAGAGAGAGAGAGACAAAGACAGAGTAGAGTTAATAAATATTTAAAATTTAAATAAATTATGATAAAGTTAATATTCGCGTATCATTCAGAAAGATCGATAGAAATATCGATAACGACAATGGACAGCTAAATAAATAGAAAGATAGATGATGTGTACATATATGTAGATTACAGATAATAGCAAATTGATACTATACATAGATATGCATATATACATATTGTTAGATAGCGTCTAGATAATCAAGGCTTTGATAGTATCGATAGCTCCAAAGAACTGCAAAGCTAGTACGTTATTGATACGAATCCCAAACATATTTTTAAATAGAAGAGTTTCATTCAGAGACTGATATATATATATATGATCATGTGCATATAATAAGTCCATCATATAGGAAATGAAATGCATTCGACCTCCACTCGTTCATAATATGTTTTGAAGAACAAGGTCTAAAATTGCATTAACGCGAAGAATGATTCACATTGAAGATAATGCTAAAAAATGCTCGTCAATGCATATGAATAAACATATATATGCATACATGGGTAGCTCATGCACTCTGACCTTACGAATGGCGGCAACACATGTCATAACCCAATTCGCATGCCCGCAGTTAGGGTACAACACATGAAGGAAGGAAAAAAACCAAACGAAAATAAAACATAGAAGGAAAAGTGCAAACATAAAATTACTAATTTGAATAAGTCACGTGACACTCGCACAGCGGGAATGGGCGTGGCAAAAAGGCAGGGCGACAAAGAAAGAGAGAGAGAGGAAGAGAGAGAGAGGAAGAGAGAGAGAGATGACTTAATGACAATACAAATTAAAGATGGGATGTACCAGATAGACAGAGAGAAAGTGGGAGAACGAGCGAGAGAGAGCAAGAAAGGGAGAGAAATAATTTAAGTGATAATGTAAGCGATACAGGGATACATAAAGAGATACAAAGCAAAAAAAAGAGAGAGAGGCAAACAGAAAAAAAGAGAAAGAAACAAAGGAAAGAGAGAGTGAGGGCATCAAACAATCAGAAAGGTAAAGGGTAAGAGCGAGGGATAATAGAGCAAATGAGTAAGAGAAATGCAGAGAGTGATCTTCCTTTCTCTTCTCTGCCTTTCAGTACCTCTCTTTCCAAATATATTCCATAAACTTTGCATTATAGAAGTATAAAAGTTCTTTGAGCATTGGGATCATGAATAAATGAACTACCCAACAGGTTCCACCAAAGGATTGCCTTTCTCCATGTGAGATTCGCTGATTGACTCAAGCCAATCAAAACGTAAGCGAGCTGAGCACAAACATTTCTCCAGCTTGCATAATCTGATTTAAGAGAGCTGTCTGCAGCTATCTTTACATGCATATATCTTTTATTCTCAACGTTTCGTTGCTTCAATCATAAATGCAGCGCGCGACTGAGCGACTGAGCGACTGAGATGGCAATTGACACTTGCTGTCACTTTCCAACCCAATAACAACAATTAACAACTGCAAATTGCTGTCAATTTCGAGTGCGAGTGCGACTGTGGGCGAGTGTGTGTGTTTGTATTGTTCTTCCTCAGCTTTGTTCGCTTACATATTCAACTTTTGTACCCTGCCGCTATCGAAGGTGCATAAAGCGGGTATCAACGTATGAATATGAGTATAAGAGTGTATGAGCACATATAAGAAGGAGTATGAGCAGAAGAACGTAATCGTGTAAGAGTAGGCGATTATAAGAGTATATGAGTATAAGATATGAAAGTAGCAGTTAGAGACTTGACACCAGCGTATAAGAGTATGCAAGTATAAGAGTATATGAGAATGCAATTATATGAAGTTATGTGACTATCAGTTGGAGACTTGACATCAGCGTATAAGAGTATATCAGAATGAAATGATACGCATATAAGAGTGTAAGTTATCTGATTATCAGTTAGAGACTTGACATCAGATCACACACTTTTCAAGCTTCTTTTATAATCAATCAATTGATAACGACGTCAACTTTCGTTTATCTTAACTTCATTAGTTGTTTGTAGGGTATCTCGCAGTCAGTCAGTGTACTCTGGGGCACTCTTTTTTTTTTTGTCATGTGGAATTCTCTTGTTTTTGCTTCATCCACATGCAAAGTGCAAATGGCAATGGGAATACGGGCAAACGAAATCGGTAATCGGAATGCAAGCCCGCTTTTGCAGTCCCTCAGCTAAAAACCCTTTCTACCTCTACCTTCCTTACACCCTCTCCCTCGCTGACTCTCTCTCACACTCTCACACTCTCACTCTGTCAGCGTCGCCTCTGTTGACCCGGCTGGCTGTTGGGTAACGCTGTCAGTCATGCAAAGCTCTTGGTTCAGTTCGCACTGTGGCAATATTTTTGCTTCACACGCTTTTATTTACATTTGCTAATTGTTTACAACGAATATTTCTGTGTACTCGAGTGTAGTTCGAGCTCTGTCTATCCGCCCCATTTGTCTGTCTGTGTGCTGAACAAACATTGGAGCCACGCAAAATGAAGTGTGCATAACAAGTTGAGCGAGTTTAAGCGAAATCTATATACGTACAGCTGAATGTTCCAAACTATTTCGATTTCTTATATTCCCAAAGGACAAAATGCATCAATCAATGGAAAGCTGAAAGAGCTGAACAAGAATTTGAATTCTATGTACTTGAATTTGTTGAGCTAGCCAAATTCATGTAGACTAAATTCGGCTTTAGGCATTTTAATACTAAGTTTGGGTTATTTTAAGCAAAGACAACTTTGTACTCGATAATCTCTAATCTCTAATCTCACTTGTCAGTCTCTCCGCTCTTCACATTTCTCTCTTCTCATTCTATCTGTGTCTTTTATCTATATTCTATCTTCAATCTTCAATCTTCAATCTTCAAACTTCAATCTTCAATCTTCAAACTTCAATCTCTATCTCTATCTCTATCTCTATCTCTATCTCTATCTCTATCTCTATCTCTATCTCTATCTCTATCTCTATCTCTATCTCTATCTCTATCTCTCTCCCTCCACTCTCTCCTCGCTGTCCTATGAACTAACTAAACTGTTTAAATTACTTCGACAAAGTACAGCTAGTCGTTATCTATCGCTGGAGCTTAACACATTTCACAATGGGGTCGACCGGCCTGCCCGGCTAGGCACTTTAGTCGGTTCACCCACACCTCGTCTTCTTTCAATTTATCATATTTAAGCATTTGACTCTTTCTTTCTTTCTTTCTTTCTTTAGCATGCTGTTTCCCTTTGTCTGTCTTGTGCTGTCATTTAAAATGTTTGTTGGGAATTTTTATATCATGTTCTTTATTCTTTCGGACGAGCCTTTTCTGCTTTTTATCTACATATTTAGTTGAGTGTTTGCATTTTCCTAATTAATTACAATGCGTGACTTACATACTTAGCCTCTATATAAATATGTGAATCTAAATATATATGTATATACATATCTCGTTGACTTTGTCTTTTTGTCAAATTTTTGCTACTTAGCAACGCTGCGTGTGGGCGTTTAGTGGGGTTTGCCAGCTCACATGACTTTTGCCTCTTCCTCTTTTTCGTCTTCCTCCACTTATCCTTCTCAAATTCTATTATTTTTTTCCTTTTGCTATGCACATGAGACAATGCTTTATCATACATACATAATGTGCTCTCCCACACAAACAGTTCCTTTTTTTTTTTCCTTTTCTTATACTCATTTGTGTGGTAGATAAAGAGAGTATATTAGTTGGATACAAATTTCATTTGTATACGATATTTAGAAACTTGACATATAGTATGATCCAGCAATACTCTGATAAATCCATAGAGTACTCTAGGCCATTTGAAGGCGTTTCACATGCGAAATGCGAATTCAATTCCAAATGGAGGTATAGCTGTTCCCGTAACCTAATATATAACCTTGTTTAGAAAGAAAATCCAAGTCTACATAACCATAAACGTCTAAAGCTTTCACATAGAATGCCTAAAATGCCTCAGAGAGAATATTACTGGCGACTGCAACACTCTTGTTAATTTGAGCGGGCATTGAGCAGTCGAGTTTTGTTGACATTCTCGCTATTTGATCGAGTTCCCTTGCTTTGCGTGCTGTTTTCTTTGCTTTATGCTTTGCTTTTTTTTTCGTTTAGCTTTTGTGTTTTTTAATTTAATTTTGTGGCACAATATTTTTGCAGTTTTTAAGCAAAGCTACGAGCCTGGGCTCGTGCTGAAACAGAGACTGTTAAGTGGTTTTTTGATTAGAGCTATGTCCAAGATTTACGCGTCTCGCTTCATGGCTGATAAAAAAAAGCTTGAGACAAGAGACGCAGCCTCGTAGCACGACTGCCATTAGGACTTATGCATAACTGCCTTAACAATGAGTTAGTAGCCGACGAGCCAAGGAGCCACTGAGCCACTGAGCCACTGAGTCAGTGACTAGTTGAAAGCAAAAGTTATCGCACACTCGATAATTTCCGCTCATATCTCCTCTTTTTCACTCTCTCTCTCTCTCTCTCTCTCTAAAACTCACTTTGAATATAGAGTGAAATTTCTTTTTAGCTGGCGTTAAGCTCTCTACGCCAGCAGCTTGCTTTAGATTCCAATTAGAATTTATTTATTTGCAACGAGTTGGCTGCTTTGGCTACACGAAACTTGCTCTAAATCTTTGCTTTTCCCATGCTTCAAATTATTCTGAAATTGTATTAAATCACTCTACGATATGAAACTTTGCAGGAAGAACAGATAGCAGATGATTATGCTTATGATTATAGAAATATAATATAAATATGCTTTGAGCTTCTACCTGCCCACACTTCACGCACTTACGTGATACTAGTTCATAGAAACTCTTATAATCTCTCTCAATCTTATAAAGTCTCCCATTCTCTCGGTCTCGCTACCTGGAAAGCTTCCCAATTGGAAGCTTGCAAGTGCTCTCTATATGTAACTCTCCTAAACGATGATTTCATTAACAGCGCTGCTCAGGTCCAATTATAGAGCATTCCATTCAATCTTCCTCTTCTCTGATCTTTTCTTACTTCATTATCATCGTACATAAAGATGATTACCTAGCTGTAACGAATCTTTCCATCTGTCCATCTCTCTCTCTCTCTCTCTTTGATACAGAATTTATACTGCTCATGCAGAGCTGCAATCATTATAAGACTTATATTAAACTCGTATACGTTTTCGAAGAACATCTTACCCATAAGAATATTCACCTAGGTATATCCAACTCCACTCCACTTTCCTCTTCTTGACATTTCTTTAAAGAGCAGTTGACTTCCACTCTTTTTTCGCTCTTATACACATTTCTCATGAGTACACCCCATCTTCATTTCATATTGCCAGTCTCCCATGGCCTGGTCATTTCCCTTAACAAGTTGACAACGCAGCTAGAAAATAAAGTTTCCAGACTAGTTGAGATCTGAGCGCAGTTAAGCTGCTTATAAGTCGTATAAGTCGACTGCGACTGCATTAAAGTTTGTTCTTTTCTCATGAATTTCATCGAATGCTCTGGCATATATTCCCATGACCTTCGCATCTCCTCAGTTCCCAAGTTCCTCAGTTCCCCCTTACCTGACTGCCCTGTGGACATGTGTTAGCTCCGGGTTTAGTTTAAAAATCAATTGATGTTTTCACGCATAAAATGCGAAGCCAAAGACAATGTGTCGAAAAATTGTAAGTGTCATTCGACTCTTCCAGGCAGTGTTCGATGTCGTTTATGCCTTATGCCTGTCACTAGAAGGGGCAGGAGGAGCTGGAGCGATGCCTCCTTCCCGAGCGCTGACAACTTGTCGCAAGTTGTAATTCTTATACAATATATACAAATGTATGTGTGTGTGCGTGTGTATTATATAGCTGATTCATGGCCACAATGACTCATGTTGAAATCAAGTTGCAAGCCGCACGGAGCTCCACGGCGGAGGAGAGGGGGGGTAGCGCGTCTCGAGGAAGCTGTCCAAAATGCCAACAACATTGTAGGGAGGAAAAACAATAATTTCAATTTTTCACGCGCATTTTTCGACAATGTCGGAAATAACTTACAAGTTGACAAACATTTTTCATCGTCGCTCTCCCCACTTTTCACTCCCGCCACGTCCCACGGCCTTGCTGCTTTTCTAACAATATATTTAAGTACCCGAAGCTCAGTGTGTTGGGACACCGCTTTGAATGTTGATATGGAGCGTCAGTCGTCAGCTCGTCTCAGTCAGCGAGACAATTAGACGACAATCGCCCACTGCTGTCTCATTCTTACTCGGCTTCTGTCTTGCTCTCCCTTGCACTCCCTTTCTCCCTCTCACTCACTTACTCACTCTCTTCACTTGTCACTTGAGCTTATTTACGAAGCCAGCCTTCAAGTGACGACAATTGCGGCAAATGTGCTTAGTTGACAATGAAAACTTATAACCATCTAATGAATAAATTTCGAATGTAAAAAGAAATTTGAGGCATAATCATCAAGAGAGAGAGAGACAGAGAGGCAGAGGAGTGGTGCAAGAGGGAGAGGAGAAGGGGAAGCAGCAGGAGCCGATTATATAGTAGCTTCTAACCCATGTTTACTTTGTTCTGTTTTAGTGTATAAGAGTTTGCGATGATTGGAGTCTGGCAGCAAATGCGTATAAGAGTATATGCAGAGGAGTATAAGAGTTCAAAAGTTTACTTGTAATGTATAAGAATATCTATCGGGAGATTCTGAATGTATTTGAAGAGTATGTGAAGATATGAGTAGAAAAGTAGATGAGACTAACTAATAAAGGTATAAGAGTATGTATGAAAACAAACTTTAAAACAAAATATAAGTCTAGCATATGATCTTCAATGTATAAGAGACCAATGGTATAAGTGAATATTAGAGTCATAGAATAAAAGTAAACGATTATGCGTATGAGTAACAGATTAGAGGAGACTAACCTAACAAGTATAAGAGCTAGACCCTTAAGATCTTTGATTAAGTTTGTGATTTGTGTATACTTGAAGACTTTAACTTCTTAAAGGGTATCTACAAGCCATCAATCCTCATGATTTGTAATGTCTGCTAACCCAACTACAACTACAATTTTAGTAGGTAGCCTAGCCCTTTTAGGTTTGCGCTCTTAGCTAGACTCTTCTATGAATATGTGCATGAGAAATGCTAAATCTGAGCTCCGCTTTTTCATATACATTATATATTCATAAATATATATGTATCTCAATCTATTTTTAGCTTTACTTTGGTGTCTATCAATCATTTTACAATGTGATTGATTCATTGCATCAAAAGTTTCTTTTGCTCTATATTTGGCTCTTCTTTACTTTTTAATCTATTTAGCTCAAAGTTTCTGCTTCTTCATGATACAATTTCAATATCAATTTCCCAGAGTTTTTCCCCCCCTTCATATGCTCACCATGCTCAGCATTTTCTCACGCTGAATATTGACGTCACATTTCTAGTTCATAATTCGTTGGGACAGGCCAACAAAATTTATGAAGCATCCCATCGAATTGGACATGTGCCCACTTTTCCCTAAACGTTTTCCTCAATTTTCATGAAAATTGTTTTTCTGCTTCGGCTTCAGCTTCAGCTTCTGCTTCTGCTTCACACATGCCCTTGGGAAAACCTCGACGAGTCAAATGGGCGCATTTGTTCAAAAATAAAATGCGCTTACCTGCAAATAGAAGAACAGAAAGAAATTTGTTACTTCAGTTTTCGTTGCAGATGGGGAAACTTTTGAGATTTGAATATGTTCTCCGATATGTCTTTAAAATATAATTAGTTTTAAAAATATCTATGCAAATGGAAGTGTGTGCGAGTGGGATTGTGTCTGCGCTCTATGTATATCCATATGTAGATATATTTATCATCATGATTGACATTGAAGAGCAATGTTGAGCTAGAGAGACAGAGAGTGTTAGTGCTGTGCATAGATGGGGCATTTATGTACATACATATGTATAAAGGTTAATTACAATTATTGAGTATGTATTTGCTTGTTTAATGTAATTAAGCGCATTGAGAATATAATTATGTAATTTCTACTTACACAACTTCAAAGAACTTGGACTATATAAAAGGGTTTCAATCAGCGTAATTTGCCGCTATCATTGTTCTTCTCAAACACTCTTCTCAAATACTCTTCTCTTCGTATAGGTCATATCATCCTGTTCAGTTGCCATACCGCTCGATAAAGCTTCTTCTCATTAGCTTCTCATACTTTATGGTCGATGCTTGGAATGTTTACACTTTCCCCAGGGGATTTTTTCAGTCGTTTTATCTAATCTATTCATATTAAGGCTGCTTACGATTAACAGAATTTTAATACCTTTAACATATGCGTTATTATAAATGTTATTCTACAACTATTATCTTTTAACATAGGTACATCTTTTATAATATATCTCTTATCTTTATTTAATATCTCTGCTAAATTTGTATGCACAATTTTCAATTAAACATTTCAATTCAATGAAACATATATAATATTTTTCTTTTATTTACTGTTAGCATCTATTATTATCTTTCATGTTAATCTAGCTCTATGTCGTGTCGTGCTGTCATATCTGTCCTGCTCTGCTCACGCTCAAGTCTGGCCGCGGCCTCTTTTTTTTTTCTTTCAGCTGCGTCTCATTATTTCTGATTTGCGACAATTTGTTAGATTTTTCCCTACTTCTGTTCATATATATATACATATGTATATGTATATATGTATTTCTTTAGCATATTTTTTACGCATGCCACGCCTTGCTTTTAAAGGGGCTGCCCGCTTGTGTGGTATTTGAAACTGAAATCCACTCAGACAGACAAGAAGGCAAAAACAGAGTCTAAAGGCGGTTTAAGGCGTTGTAATTTATGTTCAGGTTGAGCGACAAAGAACAAAAAGATCCAAGATTAGCAACGGATATGCACGACTAACATATGCCCTGCATGACACAAAGTGCAGCTGTTCTACACATATGATATAGACTTAATTTGTTTGCTTTGGCAGCCACGTCTCAAATGCCAAGCCTCTTGCTACACTATCTCAATTCTTAGATTCGAAGTTTATCCTATCAAAGCTCTCAGCGATATTTATTGCTTTATTAAATGTAATCGAAGTACAAAATGTCAAGGCTCAAGGCTAGACAGTACTCAGACTCCGATGCTCTCTCATTTGTCACTTTACAGGGTATCAACAAGAAAAAAAATGAAGCAGACATCTAAAGAAGAAGACAAGCTGAACAAGCTGTAGCAGCTGACACAAAAAAATGCATGTAAATAATAAAAAATATTTCACTTTATTTGCTCTGTCTACTTAAAGGATAGAAACTGTCTCTGAGGCGGTGGCGGGCCTAGGAGGATCCCAAAGAAAAGGCAAAATATATATTTAGATGGAAGGGAATGGAATGGAATGGAATAGAATAGAATGGGCCCTAGCTGGCATATTTCAAAAATACAAACAGTGAAGGCGAGACAGAGAGTGAGTGAGAGTGAGAGTGAGAGTGAGTGAGACAGTTATATATCAAATTACCACACGAATTATTGGATTTTTTGTTGACTTTATCCCGGTTTACAGTTGGCTACAGACGGGCCAATGGTTATGGGTTGCAGAGCTTGCTTTGGATAAACGTTGGCTTTGTTATCTGTCTTATTTAAGGAAGACGCTGCGAACGCGTTAACAACAATTCAACATTCATAAGTGATATGAATGCGAGCAACAGGTTAACAATGTAGGAAAAGGACATTTATCACATATGAAGGAAACTGATATATAGTATATGGACGATATAGCTCATATAGCAAATGCTGCAGCTGAGAAAGTAGCCAGAAACTTGATTTAATTTCAGTTCTGCGCACAGAGCAGAAATAGGCAATTGTCTTGGATCAATTCTGATACGGAATTCGAATTCTCCCCAAAAGCAATGAGTCAGCTTAACGAATATATAATATGTATATATATATATATATATATATATATATATATATATATAGTGCATACATTAAATGTTGACTTTTGACTTCACTTTCTGGCTGACGCTGATGATGATCATTCTATTTATAGTTGAGTCATATATGCAAATATTTGCAATTTTCTTTCGTAAATTTCATTCTCCTGTTGCTGTTGTTACATATTCAATTATGGAAAAGTGTAGCTGCATTTCCATTAAAAAAAAAAAGAAAAAGAAAATGCTTTTCAAAAAAATCACAACAGAAGCTCAACGCCAACTATATAAAACTTCATAAATATAAATAAAGCTTATGTGAAATAAAATAAATTGCAGCATCAGAGGGCAGCAACGGGAGTGTAGGAGGCAAGTGCAAAAAATAAACAAGTAAAGAGCAATAAAAGCAGCGAGTAATAAATAAAAAGTTATAAAAAACATAAATATAATATAATCGGATAGCATATTCACAGTCATAAAGAAAAATAGAGCATGACAAGGCACTTAAAGTAACACAAAAAGCAACGAGTAGACACCCGAGCAGGGAGTCTGTGCGATGCGAGCAAAGTATAGAATGAAGAGTAAAGAGTGCCGAGTAACGAGTGACCAGTGAAGAGTAACGAGTAACAAACCAACGAGTAGAAATGCGAGCGGCAGTCAATGCGATGCAAGCAAACAAAGCAGAGAGTAAAAAGTAACGAGTAAAGAGTAACGAGTGAGCACACAGAGCCCACAGGCTCATAGAACAAACTGACAACAATTTGCCACGCCCCCAAGCAGCAATCAAACAAAAAGAGAAAGGGTAGAGGCGTGAGCTGGGAGAGCTGCAGGTCGGAGTTTGCCTGGTTATTGTAGCGTGTAACTGTAAACCTGGTAAACCGAAACATGAGCCGCCCAACTTTAGCTGACGGCCATAAAAAAGCACTTTGAAAGGCATAAATTGATAAATTGATAATATAAATTAACCAATTCGATGGGTGTGTGTGCGAGTGCGTGTGTGTGTGTGTGTGTGTGTGTGTGTGTTAAACAACAAAAGGCAAAATGTGAAGAGCTGGCCAAACATTCAGCGCTGACGATGAGAGGACAAGGACGTGCCCCAGCAAATGCCAGGTGATGCTGACAACCCACACACACAAACACACACACACACACATACACCCATATCTACGCACACACACATATACATATACGTATGTATGTACAACTAGAGGCTGTTGGCAGGTCCTTGGCTTCCTTTTTTCGTATGCCATGCAGCACACTTTGATGTTATATGATGTTGTTATGCTCGTAAAAATACTTGTATACACATATACACACACATGCATACACTCGCACACGCACACTCACACACACATGCACACACGTAGTGCCCACATAGTTGTAAATGGGGGGCGTGTGGACTGGGGCTGGGTGTGGGGCATTCCCGGGCTGTGCGGATATGTACGTGAACCACATGCCATGAGCTATTATCGCTGCGGCCACACAAATATTCAGCTTAAACAAGCAAAAATAAGTTGAAAGCAAATGAGAATATATGACAAGCAGATACCCTGTACAGGGTGAAAAGAAACTCAATGTGGAGCCTAGGGCCTAGACCTCGGCCATACCTAGAGCCATAGCATTATTATTATCAAGCAAAAGCCAAACGTCACTCTCAATTGCTCAACTGGCGAATACCCTGTAATGAACTGAACTTGAACTGGAGCTTGATAGATAGATAGAAATTGTGCTGGGCTCCTCAACTAATGTTAAGAATACCCTGCACTGAAGAGGGAAACTCTCAGCTAATAGCTACCCTGTGTGGCATTACCCAATAACTATTTGTGTCATCGAGTTAGGATCTAACAAGATGCATACAATACAAGCATATACCCTGTAACAGGGTACCAGATCTAAAGATGCGCTTTCACTTTCACTTTCAGAATAAGACTTACAGATACGCTGTAAGCTATCTCATATGCAGATTACAATACCCTGCAACTATTGACTAAAATGTGATTTGTTTTGTTTAGCTACAGGGTATACATGAATGGACTTTATCAAACACTCAATACACAGATGTGCTATGAATAAGGACATAGCTGCTATTCGGAGTATACCCTGTAAATACTACTTACTACTACTTATAGCCGTCAAATCGTAAACTTAATTGTAAAACTAACTGATGAGCTCCCCGATAGCCTATCAAAGCTAAAACAAAGGCTTGAACTGAGGTACTCGTGAGCAGATCAAGCTTTCCGATTCAAATTCGAAATAGAACTCACTGACTGCCCAAAATGCTGCTACCCTTTAGTTAAGCCTACTTTTTATAATAGTCTAGGGCATGCGAATACGAGCTGCAGCTGGAGCTCGAGCCGAACACACTCATATATATTATTACTTAGTCGACGCAATGAAGCGCATGTCGTTTCATTTGGTTTGCGAGGAAATGTCAGGGGCATGTAAGCGGACATTCGAGAGCAGGCATAATATGAATATAGTATATATATATATATATATATATATATATATATATATATATATATATATATATATATATTTAAATATATATCTATATACGTATATATCACATGTGTACATATGTATTCAGAGCAGCATGTTATATGCATAACAATATATTCACATTTATGAACACGCTGTCATGTAGTTTAATTAGCTTGGCGTTGATTTTGCAACCACAGAGCAAGAGGCAGAAGCCAGTGGCAGCGGCAAAGGCAGCGGCAGCGGCAGAGGCAGCGGCAGCGGCAGAAGGCAGCACCACAGCCTGGCCAATGCGACAAATCCTGAATGCGACAAGCCGCAAGCGAATAACCCACTTTTTTTTTTATACCCAACCATTTTTTGTTGTTGTTGCTGCTGCTGCTGCTGTTATTGCTGTGCTTTTGCACCACTTTAAGGCCAAAAGCTAAACAAATTTAAATATTCCTCAAAGCAGCTCAATTAATTGCCTTAGAAAATTGCATTCGGTTTGAATGTTGCAATCGATCTACTACTGACTGGCATAATACACGCTCATAGCTAATCTGTGAATATATCTATGATATATACATATCTCAAATATCTGCATATATAGCTAGATCTGTTGTTAAGAGTTTTGTGCTTCTATAGAAGACAGAATACTTGGGCGTAGATTTGGCAACATTTCAAATCTCGAACTAGAATAGCAACGAAATGCTAGAAGTTAGTCAACTTTTCGCAAATGCCAATATACTCGCTTCAGCACTTGCATACGCGAGCATCAAAATGTTTATTAAAAAATTTCCAATGGAAATTGCAAATGCGAAATTCAATTAAGATTAAATTATGCAAGAGCTAGATTTATTTATTATATAAAGTTAAGTTTATTTCCAATGTCAAAAGAGTTAAAGGCTATACAAATTGCATTAGGAATTAGCTTGAAAAAAGCTAAAACAGTGCTGGGAGAGATCGAAATTGCAATAAAGAGCAGCTCAAAGAACTGAACTGGAATGGAATTCAAATTGAATTGCTAAAAGCCTTAAACTGCTTATAGTTATGTAATCAGCCCACAAAAAGTGTTGTAAAATGACACCGAAATAGTGTTGAACATCGAATGCATCGAAGAAGAAGAATGGATAAAAAGAAGTTTCCTGATAAATCCAATACAAACAGCAGGAAAAAGTATAGCTATAGCTTAGCTCATACAAGTTGTTAACTGGAGCTGAACAAATGATGAATAACATTCATAGACTTGGAGTACATTGATGCTTAAGCTAGTGTTGTAAAACAACTCAAAACTGAGCTTAGCTGAATATCGTATTTGTGTTTAGACAGAATCGAAGTCTTATTTGCAAAACTTTCGTATGCTTCCCAATTTTGTTTTAAGAGCTTTACCTATGTTCAACAATAAGCTGTTTTCCAACACTACTTCAAAGAGAAAACTCTCTCTGTCTTCTTCTATTCCATGTCCCAACCATCTGAAAGAGTTTTCTTTTCTTTTTTTTCAAAATGTTCATTATCTCTTATATTCCGTCTTCTTTCGCTTACCTTAATTGCTTTCGTTCCATATACTCGGAGCTTGAAGTACTTTGCATAAATAATAAATACCTCTCTATGTGCTCGCTACGCTTTATTTCTTTTCGCTTTGAAATTCGCGTCTCATTTGATAAACAGTTATTTAATTACAATTAAGTTCACATTAATCTAGCTAATTAAAGTAATTAAGTGGAATATGCAACAACAAAAAATTTATTAAAAAAAAAAACTTTTGATCTGCCAACACAAATGGGAATCAGTTAAGCGGCTTAAAACCAAATCTCACTGCAATAGAAAGGAGCCTGAGAGGCTGCGAATGGCGTGTGTGTGTGAGAGATAGATATAGACATTGAGAGAGTGGGACGAAGCGTTGCATATTTGGATAACAATTTGAAACCATTTAAGTATACCCTGCAATTCCCGTAAGAGTGGAATGCTGATCATGCCAAAGAGCTGAAAGTAGTGAGAATCTGGAAGAGCTATGTGTACTTAAATGTGAACTCTATAGATATATTTATATATATTTACATATTGAACTGTACTTTGTTCTATGAAAAGAAGAAGAAGCAGCAGATGCATAGTATAGCATTACTGCCTAGCTGCATTACAGTGTAACTGCTAGTCGAGCACTTAAATGCTTTTGCAGTTTCTAAGACTACTCCTAGATTTCCAGGGTAATTGATTATCTCTCGTTCCACAATTTCAGCACTCCAACAGCCACTTGAAATATGCATTACAGGGTAGCTACTAGTCGATTATTCAAGTAACTAAAATTGGTGTTTTGGCCGCGTTTCGAATTGTGGATTTGTTAGTATTTAAGCTCGATTTGCATTTGACATTGTTGCGGTTGGTGGACGTGAAGCAGAAGCAGACTGAGAGGGGTAGATGAAAGGGAGAGAAAGGAACAGAGAGAGAGACAGAGAGGGAGAGAGAGAGAGAGAGAGGGAGTGAGAATATGTAAATGAACATATTTAATTAGCGCTTTGCTATTATATTTAATAGGGTTTTAATGCGACACGTGGCCACGCCCACGGTGGTGCTGTCGTCGTCAAATATGCTGAAAACCGAAAATTGTCGCTTTATGAACTCGCAGCTAATTACCGACGTGTGCGCTGCGAGAGGGTTGCCTTTGCCAAGAGAGTGCCGCGTGCTAATTGCTAAATCAAGTCAAGCAAAGTGAACATGGAGAACCATGAAGGGTGTCATCAAGTTGAACACAAAAAAATAAAACACACACACACACACACACACACACACACACACACACACACAATCTCACAGAGCAACCACAATTAAATTATGCGCTACACGTGGCAGAAAACAAACTCCCCCCTCCACACGGCTACCTCGTCCCTGGACTCCATCCAACCCCTTTTCCATCCCTTGGGTTGACTGACTTTCAGCAAATGTTGCGACAAACTAGTTTTTTTTTTCCTTCTCTTCTTCTTCTCCCTAGCGTTACTTCTCTTCTCTTTTTTTTTGTGCTTTGTCATGTACTTTGGCTTGTTGTTACAACTCATTAGTTTCATGTAGCTCCGGCACTCCAGTCCCGGTGCGGGCGGGTGGGCGTGGCACATACAATCTGAGCTGTGGCGTTGGAAATCCTTTGATGCAGTCGTAAAGTTTACAGCCCTCTCTCCCTCTCTCTCTATTTGTCTCTCGCCTCTCAAGCGACCACATGCAGGCGGCGCTAGTGGCTAGTTGTAGTAGACGATCGAACATACCTGACTGCCCAATACTCTGTAAATGTCAAAAGAACTTGACAAATGGCCAAAAAGTTGATGTTGAAGCTAAAGCCAAAGATCAAGAGCAAATGTTGATAGCCTTTATCAGGGAGAATCTTAGAGTCATTCGACTTAAGGAGCATCACTGTTGTACCCATTCGATCTATAAAGATGCTACGAAAGAAATTTCTCTCCGAGTATGTTAGATATGAGCGTTAATCAAGGCCGTTACATGTTTAGCCTCAGACCTTTTTGACTAGCTACCCTAACAACATCTTCTACAGGGTATGCCACACTAGGAAGAAGGAAAAAAAAAAAGAGAACATATTGTCGCAGTTGTCGCCGTCTGTGGTTGCTGCAACGTGCTCTTGACGAGCTGCGTCTGACTGGGCCAGCAATAACCAAAAAGGAAAACAAGTCAAGGGTCGCCGAGCCAGACGTGCAAAAGTCACGCCCCGTCAACGCAGCCAAGAGAAGAGGGTACACGAGTGCGAAGAGTGGGTTTACAGAGAGGGCATCCACACACACACACACTCACACACACACACAAAGTACTGACACCTACAACTACCTTTGCCTTTGCCTTTGCCTTTGCTCTGTTCGTCAGCGCCTTGGGGTTCCTCTGACCCATTACACATAGTCCCCAACCCCCACATAGCCATCCATAACAAATAACCTCCTTAGGTCGCCCCTCTACCCCTTTCTGCTTAGAAGACAAAAGCATTTGTGCCAAGACCGCTCTGTCAGCTAGTGAAGTTATTTGTACATATTTAATGATCTCTCTGTCAGTTTCTGGACTCGGGCAATTTATGGGCATCTAAACCTGCCGAACTAGCTACCTTCTCCCTCCATCTACCCCACTCTGCCTCACTCACTCCCTCTCTCTCTCTCTCCTTCTCTGTCACCCTGGCTAACCGCTGGCAAAAGCTGTTCGCCCACCTGTATGTCAAGGACTTTCCATTGTCATTTCCGTTTTGATGTTGTTTGCACTTCCTGCGCGCATTTCGAATTCAAATTAGCTATCGAATTGAAGACCATTAAGAATGCTCAAAGCTGAAGAGAGCGCTTTGACTCAGAGCTTGAAAGCGAAGCTAAACGCTTAAAATAGAACAAGTTATGAAATACTTCAGATTAATTTCCATATAAAAACTATGAACTTTAAGCATTAAATTTAATCAAGTATCAGAGTGAGCTTTTAAAAGCTTTCGAAAGTTATTGTTATTTCGAATGCTAAATTAAATTGGATTAAGCAAATTACTGTTAGCAGCTTTTAACGAGCTTAAAAGCTTTTAATTATTCTCAGATCAATTGCAAGCTGCTAAAGAAGGCTTTGAAGCTTTCAAAGCTTTAAGTTTTTCTGAACTCTTAGGCAATTCCTTACCTTCTTTCTTCAATTAGTTAAGTCTTCTTCATTTCATTATAAGATTTCTAAGCATTTCTATTAAGTTAAAGCTTTAAATTGAAATTAATATTATTTATGTCAAGGAAGTATTTTATGTTCCATTAGGCCATCTGCCAGCTAAATATGTGATCTATGTGTAAGCTCTTTCCCCCTCTCTCGCTCTCCCTCTCTCGCTCTGTCTAACCTCCCGTTCTCTCTGTGTGGCCCTCGGCCATATGGCCTAGTCCAGCTAATCCAAAGGTTAAGGCAGGTGTTTTATGAAAGTTTTTCTTGTTGTGGCCTAAGGAGACGTTGACGTAGAAGAAGGAGACAGAGCTTAAAGGTAGAGGAAGCGAAAACCGGTAACAAATTTTGTTTTGGCACTTTACGAGGCAATCGACACATGTGGGCACCGAGCAGCAAAATCAAATAACTTCACTAAAAACGTAAGCAGCTCCGTGGGGAGATAAAAGGGATACCCAAATGGAGAGGCAGGGGAGCTGCGTTAATGGGCGTATGGGTACGTACACCTGTAGTAAGCCAATAAAAATGCTGGCCAACAATAACATATTACGGCCGTCGGACAATAACAATGTTTTTTTGTTGTTAGTAATTTCAGGACGAACAACAAGCCGCTGCACAAGCACCATGAAGCAATAGTAGGACAGCGCAACGAGAGGAGGGGGAAGAGGAGGACCAAGGAGGGGAGGGGCGAAAAGAGCGGGGAAAAGGGGGGAGAGGGGGGGGGCGGGAGGGGGGGGGGGTGGGGGAGGGGGGGACGGGGAAGAGTGGCTGGCCACAAGTCAGGGGGGGGGGCCAGCGCCGGGAGAGGGCCGGCCCGGCGCTACGCGCTCCGCGCGCGCGCGCGCCCACACACACAAACGAGGTCTGTTTACTGGTCATTTGTGTGCGCGCTCTAGTTTGTCCTTTGTGTGGGCAATTACAATTGTGGTTGAACTAAAGATTGTCAATAAAAGTAGCGCGAAAAAAATGTTGGCTCAATAAAAGTGATCGCCGAGCCAATAGAAAGACCCACAGGATGCAGCAAAGGGAAAAAGAGCCAACCAAATACGCATAACAATTAATAATCGGACTTGAGACCTTTCGGTTTGCCCCTACTAATACAAATGATATGGCCAATGACTATTAGGAGATGGGAAAATATGGCCTTTTCAGTTAACACTTGTGTTGAATCTGGCAATCGTTCTTTCATGGCAAAATTTGAATAGAGAAGTACTCTAAAGCAACCGTGTTTTTTGAAGAGTGATAGGAAGAGTTGAGCTGTGGGAATGTCATATGTGGGGAAGGGGACAAGTTATATACAAATTGTCAGCTTTGCTTTGGCTCAATTAGAGCTAAGTAGAGAGAGCTTTGAGAGAGTTGAGAGTTAAGAGAATGATGAGATGTGAAAGGGGAGAAAGCACGCTGGAGAGAAAGATGCCTT
Source organism: Drosophila antonietae (assembly GCA_030914385.1). Lineage (NCBI taxonomy): Eukaryota > Metazoa > Arthropoda > Insecta > Diptera > Drosophilidae > Drosophila > Drosophila antonietae. The sequence continues at coordinate 4,935,297 of JAUESO010000617.1, forward strand.
GGAGTGTTTTTGTGAGATTGTGAGAGAATTAGTGAGGAGTTAGATTAGTTAGAGAGGGGGAGAGGGCGTGCAGAGAGGGAGAGTAGACGTGAGGATAGTATGAGCAGTTAGAGGATGAAGTCAGGAGGGTATAGTAGGAAGAGAGGAGAGGAGGAGGAGGTAGATTGAGATTGGGAAGTCGTTAGTAGAGATTGGCTTAAGAGGTAGAGAGGAGAGAGAGAGGTAAGAGAGTTTTTTATGGAGTTGAGAAGAGCTTGGTTGCCCAAAATAAAGAAAATAAAAAAAAGAAAAATAAAAAAAAAAAGACAACAAAAAAATTTGGCAACAATCGACAAGAAACGGTTATTATATTTTTAGAGGGAGAGATGGATGAGAAGAGAAAGGATCGGGGTGAGTTTAAATCAGACCAGAGAGAGAGAGGAACGGAAGGAGCGTTATAAAGAAAGGAGGATGAGAGGGAAGGAGTTTGAGTAGGTAGGGGATTTGGGGAGGTGGATTGATGGAGTTGAGAGGGGGGATACGACGGAGGAGAGAAAGTAGATCTAATTTTATAGGGATTTTTTGTGATTTTTGCAAAGGGTATGCCCAAAAAAAGCAGAAAACAAAAAGCAGACCAAATTTTTATTCATTGAAAATAATGAAAATCAAGCACATTATATTCTATGCAAGTTTGTTACCCAACATAGTTTTTTGCAAATTTATTGTGGGGCCCCCCCAAACTTTGCAAAGTTTTCAAGACTAATTGCTTTTTTTTTTTAAAGCCTTCAGGCTGTCAGCATCCCAAATCGAAAAATGGAGGGGAAGGGATCTCGTCTAAGCAAGCAAGCAGGCCCAGCCGAGTTATCGAGTTATGTTGGGATGAGGTAGTAGTAGTGGATTGTGGGATATTTATGCGTACAGGTAAAAGAAGAGAATATTTAGGGTTTTCTTGAACGAAGAGACAAAAGAAAAGAAAAAACGAAGAAAAGAAGGAAAGGAAAAAAGAAAGAAAGAAAGAAGAAAAGAAAGACAGAAAGAACACACGACGAAGAAAAAGAAAGAAAAAAGAAAAGAAAAGAAAGAAGGAAAAGAGAAAGAAAAGAAAGAACAGAAGAAAGAACAGGCGAAAACGAAGGAAGGGAAGGAAGGGAAAAAGGAAGAAAGGGAGAAAAGGGAAAGAGAAAACGAAAAACCATTTCCACACTCCACATTTCTTTCAAAATATTGCTAGAGATTTTTTGAGCCTTGAAGAGGATGGAGGTAATAGACTTTAAGAGAGTTCAACTGGGAATCTGTGTTGAAATTTCGCACCGAGAGTGTATTGACTGCGTGAACTACTATTACTAATCAAGCTATATGTGATAAGACACTTTAATTAGTTTATATTAGAATAAAACTTTTTTTTACAGGGTATTTGGTCCAGTGTGCCTGCATGCTGCGATGCTTTGCGGCGTGCCTTGCTACTGTGGCTACAATAAGCAAGCAAAAGGTCAAACGGAAGCTGAAGATCACTGTGCTACAAGGCACAATCAGGTTTGTTCTTGATAGTTAGTGTATGTAATATTAATTATATTTAGTTGATTGTATTCTCGGATTTTAAAATAAAGGTTGTAGCTCATGTGTGATTTTGTGTTGTTGTTGTGTGTGGTTGAATTTGTTGTTTGTGCAATAATTTTCACCGTGGTGTCAGATTGTTTGTGAATATTTTGTGTGTGTTGGAATGTGTGTGGTTGTATATATGTGTTCTAATAATATGTTTTGGTGTGTATGTAGTATGTGTGTTTATGTTGTTTGTTTTTGTGTATGTCGAGCATAAATATATGCGATTGCGTTGTATTGGTGATATATAATCTATATATATTGTGTGTACAAAGCACAGCCCAGTCAGTTAAATTCTAATTATTAGACTGTGTGTGTGTTTTTGTCATTAGCGCAGAAGCTTCTGGCCAATTTACTGTTTTTTTATTTTATTGCTTGTTTTCCACTAATTGACAGCAATTTTGGCATAAGGTTTATTTAGCCAGTGGAAGAAAAGTGTACAGTTGTTTACCGAGATCTGAAGCAAGAAATATAGCAGTGTAGTTTTGTCCCTTAGGCCGCAAAAGCTCCGTACCAGCATTCCGCAGGCAGCACGCCTTTGTGCAGACGTCAAAATTCACAAGTGTTAGTGTTAGGGTGGGTTGGTTAATTAGTTGAGTGTAGTGTTTAATTTTAATCTTAGATAGATGTTTTAAAAGAGTGAGTAATTTGGTAAAAAAAACGTGGTCTAATTTGTGTATGTAGATAACAGTTCAAGTCGAGTTATGATGTACGGTCTATATAAGTGTTATCAGTTTAAGTGTTAAAGTGTTAAGGTGTTTAGAAATGTAAAAGACGTGATTTAGTAGATAACTATTATTGAACACTTGAAATGAAAGAGAGGAAAAAAGAGTTTTGTTTTTTAGTTGTTACATAAGTTTTAGTTACAGGTGTTAGTGTATAAATAGTGTTGTTTTAGTTGGTTTAGTAAGCGGCTGAAGGAAAAGAAGAAAAGTGTTTGTTTAAGCAAGAAGTGTAAGAAGTGTGTTGTTGTGTTTGTGTTAGGCTCGGCAGCCGCCGCCCGCGGGTTTCATAGTGTTAAGTTACGTTGTTGTTAGACATGTTATGTAAAGTGTGAAGTAAGGTACAGTGTAACGTGTAGTGTCAAAAAGTGTTACGGGTACAGTTGGAGTGTTATAAAAGTGTATGAGTGTTAAGGCCGCCAGCTCGAACCATAGCACGCAGCTGAACCATTGGCCAAAAACGTATAATAGGCCAAAACAATAAGAGAGAGAGGGAGAGAGAGAGAGATGAGAGACAAGAGTGTGTGTGAGAGAGAGAGAGGGAGTGTGAGAGGGATCTATAGCATATACTATAATATGTGCAGTGGACATTGCGTGCTGTTTTCACATCTTTAAGCATTTTTTGTTGTCTCGCTAGCTGTCACGCCTACCGCCCACCTATATATATATATATATATATATATATATATATATATATAATATTTGGTTTAGGTTTGCCCGCTTCCATTTGGAACTTCGAGCCCAATAATTGACAGCTAATTTTGCGTCCTTTATTGCCTGCTGCCATTCGCTGGCGTCGTTCACTTAATTTATTAATATTTCTATATAAATTTATATATATTGTTTACTTGAAATGTCAAAGCTAATGCCCAATCGACAGCTACGCAATGGTCCTTTAATTATAGTCTTGGCCACACGGTTACGCCATAAGCGCGGCGACGCCGCACGGCACGGCACGGCACGGCGTAGCCGCATAACTGGAATTTAATGGATTGGATGGGGCAATTACGTGAGTTCAGAAAGCCACAAAAAAGAATGAAGGAAGCGAAATATGTGGAGAGAGGCAGCGTGAAGTCCAAGAGAACTTATATTTATAAGACCATGGAGCAATGCTTGTAAAAAGTGAGGGAGGGATAGTGTGTGAGAGAGAGAGAGAGAGAGAGAGAGAGAGAGACAGACAGAGAGAGAGAGAGAGACACACAGAGACAGAGACAGAGAGAGAGAGAGAGAGAGAGAGAGAGAGTCTGTAATGAAGATCTTCATGGCATAAGGTTTGTTAAGGATATGTCGAGAGTTAAATGGAATGAAAGGATATATGGAATGGAAGGATAAGGATATGTCTATAGTTATGTATGTGTATATGGCGAGTCTTATAAAGGATATTTACATTGAAAAGCTGTAAGTAAAGACTTGTAATGCTCAACACAGTTGTGTCTGCTATAGCAAGCCGATCGGGCTTAAGTAGTAGAAGAAGAAAATACATTATCATAGACTAACTCGAAAGACAAAGAGAGAGAGTGAGAGAGCACATCAATAGGTTAATACCCTGTAATAAACGTCAATAAAATCAAATTTGTTTTGCAAAACAAAAACAAAAACTAAGAAAAAAGGAAAATTTCATTTATGGCTTTGCCCGCAGCAGCAGCAGCAGACTCATTTCAAGTAGCTTGTTTTCGACTTTCAATAAATATGAATGTATGTAGATAGAATATATATATATATATATGTATCGTAAATATATATCGTTAATATATATATATATATCGCATGGCTTCCTGTGGCTGTTCAGCTCAGCATAAATGACAAATGTAAATGGCTTTCAAAGCCTATAAATTATAGAAATTCCAGGGGCCATTTCTACGGCTGCGATTGCTGTCGACAGACAACAACAGCAGCAACAGCAAAAAAAAAAGAAGACAAATATACTCAACTAAGAGGCGGCGGTAGCAGCGTTGGCGTTGGGGGCGTGGCCCAGTCAAAAAGGAGCCATCGTGAATGGTTCTTCTTCTTCTTCTTCTTCAGGCCTGTCGATGATGTTGATGATGATGATGATGACGACTGCCTGCCAGAAACATGCACAGCCCAAACGCACACAGACACACACACACACACATATATTGAGAAAACATTCAGGAATGTGCTACCTAGCAAAGCCATAGGTCCTCAAAAGAGATCCTGCTAGACCCAAGAGCTGTTATGCTACAATGCATTGAAGCCAAAGTTCTTGGGCCAAGCTGAGCGCGAACAGCTCAAGATTTGTCCAAGTAAACTTTATAAAAGTAAGCTTAAGCCTCTATGGATAAAGCTAAAGTGAAAGCCATAGACTGCACAGATACCCTAGCAAATGAGAAACGAAGCAAATCTAAGCAAGTTCTTCGAGTGGCCCAAGCAACCCTTACTACGTCATTTGACTAAGGTATCCCAACGCCTAAGCAGAGCTTAAAGCATACTTCAGGAACTTTTGCATTTTTCATTTATTTGCTCACCTATGCAGGGCATTAGCTAGTCTGAGCTACCCTGTAAATTCGTCTACTGTGCGCATTGTTTGGCCAATCGACAAACTACGCCAGGCAACAACAAAAATGAATAGAGAGCCCTATTGGAGCTGCCTGACGAAGGGGGGCGTGGCAAGGCAACGAATTCAACTTGAAATGACATTTGCAAAAATTTTAACGACATGACAAGATTAATCAAAACGAAGGCCAAGCCGAAAACTGTCTGCACACACACACACTCACACACACACACACACTCGCACACACACTCGCACACACACACACACATTGATACCTCACACACTTAGTTTTTCTGCTGACAAAACATAAAAAAAAATTCTTTTTTTGGGCTCAGCGTAAAATGTGTAACACGCACGCATACGAAATTTTTGCGTACAGGCAAGGCTTCTGTTACCCTGTGTTAAGGAAGCGTGAGTGCAGCGGGCATATTGGTTTCACATGATTCGCATATGAAAAGCTCTAAAGACCTATGCCTACGTAGAGGGTATTCATTGGTCTCTAATGATAGTTTTGTTTGACTAACAGTGTATACTCTAGTCGTGTATACTTCATTTAGAGGGAGTGTGAAACTTCAGGGTATTTGCGAGTTGCAGTAAAAGCATTTACCTATTTGAACTTGAGCAACGCGATTGCTTTACTTAAAGCTAGAGTATTTACTAGTCATGTATACCCCATTTGCAGCTGGCAGCATTTCGTCCAAGTGCTGAGCGACAGGCGACAAGCGAGAAGCGACAAATGACGCGACAGGCGCTCAAGTGCGTTGTATCTACCTCTCTCACTCTACTTCTTTCTCCCTCTCTCACTCTCTCTCTCTCTTCTCCTCCTCTCTCACTCTATCTCTTGCTCACCTCTCATTCAGCTAGGCTTTTGTTTAAAGCCATGACTGTGCTGAAATTTAGGCAAATAAGAGTCGAACGAATGGTTTGAGATATATATTTTGTAAGCAATTACATATATAGATAGTATATTGATAGTAGTATATAGATGGATATACATATACATCTAGCATGTATATATGTACATACCCGCTGCGCCTCTGGCTGGGCGTATTTCATGGCCTTTTGCCAAGTAAAAATTATTCATTTGGACGCAATTTACTGACCTGCAAAGATAAATGGCAAATAATCGAGAATTAGTTTAGCAGCAAATTACATTTTTAGCTTCGCCCTTCTTGAATAAATAAAATTAAATATTTAAACATTTGTTTGGGCACAGATAAAAATATTGAAAATAAATTTTATCTTGGGTCTATGTATGATAAGTTTAAAGCTCAAGTTGAAATATAGATATAGCTCTTGATCTATTCTCTGGCTGAAAACCTGAAAAACTGAGTTCCTTTCTCTTGATATCTTGCATTCTTTTCTCTCCTTTTCGAGATGTCTCTTGTATCCATACTTTACATTCTCCTTTTCTTCTTTGTATATCTTCTATATCTATTAATTTCTCCCCTTTCTCTTATTGTTTCCTGACATTCTCTCCCTCTCTCTTTTTCTATCGCTTTCTCTTTCTCCTCCTTTCGCTGTCTTGGTTTCTCTCATATATGCCTTCTTCCTTTCTTTATATTCTTCTCTCTTCCTCTGATTCTCCTTTTTCAGTCTATCTCTCTATATCTCCCTCTCTCTCTTTCGCCTAAAGTTATTCATAATATTTTGTTATCATTAAGTGTCATTCAAATAATAAAAAGAATCCTTTAAGGGAGCTTCACTTTTTTTGTAGTTTCTCTCCAATTTCAGCGTCTTTTGTTCGCATTGCCCCAGTTTCAATTAGGACATTTTTTCCAAGTAAATTTGTAGTAAGTTTTTTTTTTTTGTTTTGAGGTTAAGCCGCAGCTCCTTTTTTTATTATCATGTTTCTCTTTCGCTTGTTAATCATCTTCTGTTGCCTTTCTTCGGCTTTTGTTGTCGCATCACTTTTGCCTTTTACCCATTGTCTTCTTCTTCTTCTACTTGTTCTCTTTCTGACTTTAGCTGAACTTTGATTAGGCGACATTACTCATGAGCGCACTCCCTACCTCTCTCTCTCTCTCTCTCTCGCACACACTTTTTAAGCAGCTCAAAAGGCTTGCAACAACTAAAATTCATTCATCAAAGCGCTGCCGACGTCGACGCTTGCAAATGTAAGCCAGGCGCGCGCGTGGAAGCGAGCACGCAAGCTACCGAAAACAACTGTAAAATGTTTCGTGCACTTTTACATGCTTCTCTTCTCGCTCTCCTTTGCTCGCCCACTCAAGCTGCTGCCCTGCAGCTGTGTGTCTAACTGCCTCTCTCCCTCCCACGCACGCTTTTGCGGTCAATTTTTGCTGAACAATACCAAAGTGCTGAAAAAGAAAGCGAAATGCGCCGAACAAAGCCAAAGGCGCAGCAGCAGAGCAGCAGCAGCAGCCACCAATAATAATGCACTGCAGGAACAGTTATAATTGCAATGGGAGAATGCTACACTGAGCTAAATGAGTAATATAAAGCATATTTGAGTGTTGGAGGAATCCCAATACTGAAAATAAATGATTAATTCTCTGATCAAATTCTTATGATTTAACTTTTGAACTTTATTTATTTGAAGTTTCGTTAAGTTACTCGCCGAAGACAAAATAAAACAAGCAAGATGGCGCACGCGTTCACTCTGCTCCTCTCACTCTCACTCCCTCACTCTCACACTCTCGCACTCTCACTCTCGCGCTTGTGTTAATCAACTTCATTAGCTGCTGCCATTGATGTACGCTTCAAGGAAAATGGGCGCAAAGCCGCGCCATTTTCTGCCAGATTGCGTTCCCGTTAACCCCTTTGGCCCTTTGCTTCAGCTCGGTTTGTCATATGACGGAGAAAAATGCGAGACACGCGTGACCTCCACTTTGTCATCTTGATCTTTGTCACGAACTGCCGCCCCTCCTCGGCCCTCGGTCCTCGGCCCACATCTCCCACTCCCTCTGTCCGTCTCTTGCTGCTTCTTGGAAGGATTTTTCATCTGTGTGGCGTCGAGCGAGAACAATGAAAACAAATGCATTTCGAACACACACACACACGCGCGCGCAGCCAGAGTGAGATATGAAATAATTTTTTATTAGTCGCCAGCAGTCCAGACCACAGGCCATATACCTATCGCTCCCCCTACCCCTTCTTTGCCGGCAATCTCCCTTGACGCCCTTAAATTTTTCGCCGTGTGGCGAAGCAGTCGAGCAAACGAAATGAAATGAAATGGAAGCGAGCTGCTTGTTAGTGCAACAAATTACTCAGAAACAACAGTAAAAGGGGGGCAAAAAATCAACAAAAAAGGCAGTCCTCTGCTTGAGGTGAGTGTGCGCGACTAGTAGATACCCTGCATATAGCAAACGCTAATTATATTAAGAGCTTTGAGTCACTGACGAGTGCGCTTGTTAATAAATGATATCAAATGATATAGATAGTCGCATCGGATACCCTGTAATACCATCGAATACCTCATTAGACTATGGTATACCCTGGATATGGATATTTCATAGGACTCATCAGGTATTTGCAAATCACATACATTTTGCCTTGGGCATGCTCGACTGGCATATACCCTACGAATAGCGGATGCCAACAGTCTCTTTATTTCCTTTCTACGCTACACATTCTCTCTCCCTCTCTCTCTCTCTCTCTTATCATGAGCACTTCTTCAAGGCAATTTACAGGGTATACAGTTGGAACAAAAAACTCAACCCAAAGCTGAGTTTCTCTTCACGCTGACCTAACCATTTCATTCCATTGCAGCCTCTATTGCTTCACCACTATGTCTACAAATCTCCCCAATTCCCCCCCCCCCGCCAAAAAAAAAAAAAAAAAAAAAAAACAATAAAAAATAGTTAGGTACTTGCACACACTTTGTTCGGACTCTACAGTACCACTTCCCCGCCTCACCACCTTTCTTTTTCTCCTTCTTTCCCTCTCTACTACCGTCGCTGCTCGTTCCATCCCTGCTGCCCCCTTCGTTGACCAAATGACTAAGAAAATTGCTTAGTCAAGCACTTTTCAGGCGTCGCTTTTATGTTTTATGACATTTTCCACTGTCTTCTGCTTTTTCTTGTTCTCATACTTGTTCTTGTTCTTATACTCGTTCTTGTTCTGCTTCTTCATCATCTTGTTGCTGTTATCACTGTCATAGCTCTTCCTCTGCATAGTCTAGCCTCGCCTCCCCGCTGTCGACTCCATCGCCTTGCGGAATTTTAGTTGGTCAATTTAAAGCGTGAACAGAAAAACTAGTTTTCCATCTAAGCGAGAGCATTATTTTTAGCGTGATGGATGATGGTGGGAAGCGGATGGCGGATGGCGGCTGACGGATGACGGAAAGAGGAAAGAGGAAGGCAAAGCCCGCAAGAAAATGTTGTGGAAAAGTGCTTAACGAATGCAATTTGTTTAGCAAGCGCAGCGTTTAAGGATAAGGCTTAAGGAAGAAATGCGAGAAATATGCTTAGCAAATGCAATATCAGAGAGGAACAGAAGGAGAACAAAGAAAACTAAAAAGAGATTTAGAGAGCCGAAGAAACTGTGAGAGACAACGATCAAAGAGACAAGGAACAAGAAAGAGAAAGAGAGAAAAACTGTCAAGAGAAGCTCTCTAGGAAATGAACGAGAAAGAGTAATGCTTTAGCTCTCTCTCTCCTCTCTCTCCTCTCTCTCTCTCTCTCTCTCTCTCTCTCTCTCTCTCTCTCTCTCTCTCTCTCTCTCTCTCTCTCTCTCTCTCATCTGCTACTATTTAATAAAGTAAAAGAAAAGAAACAAAGATGTGTGAAGGAAGAGAATTAAGAAACCAAAGTTTTCTGCTTTGTCAAGCAAATATTTTAAATTAATTTAGTTTAAGAAACAATAAGAGCTTTCAGCACAAACTGTTAACAAATCAAAACGTTTAAGTATCAACTGACAAAAGCATATATTGAAAATACTTCAATTCACTCTCTTGCTCTCCCTCTCTCTCTCTCTCTCTCTCTCTCTCTCTCTCTCTCTCTCTTTGTCTTACTCAAGTACATGGTGTGTCAACAATATTTCACCAAAGTCAATTTAAAAGCAATCAGAAATTGTTTAGAGCAATAAAACTTCTATCTAACCCACACGTATGCTACCTCTCTCCCGCTCTCCCTTTCTCTCGCTCTCTCGCTCGCACTATCTGTGTCTATCGTTATACAAATAAATATGAAAATATGCTTAGAATTTGCTGGTCTCTTTGGAAAATTGCATTAAAATGCGCTTCACCATATGAATAAGCATCCAACAGACCACGCCCACCACGCCGCCGCCCTCTTCTCTACGATGAAATTTTCATATTTTGCATCCAATTGAGGTGGACAACGGTTGGGAATCTCAATGCTGACCCCTCTGGGAAATTCAATTTGTGCCAAACCCTTGCACAACAAATTTCCCACAATTTTCCAACAAATTTTCACCATTTTCCACACTGACCAAATTTGTATGCTCCAAAGTTGAGCCACAACAAAACTTTTCTTTCTCTCTCTTCAAAATGCATATGATAATCGGCTTTATGTTTATGCATATATATGCTATGAGCACTTATATTTTTAGAGCGAAAGAGATAGAGCGAGTTATATTTAAAAGCTAAGTCGCAAAGTACCTGCCTTAAGCATCGATAATCGGGTGCGGACGGCTACGTCATACTCTCTGAATCACAAATTACGTCAAACGTAACAGAAATACGCCAGAAATTAAAAAAATACTGCACCGCAAAAAAAACAAGCAGCAAATTGGCAGCCACACAAAGCTGACTGCTACGAAACCTAAGAACACAGTAAGCAATCCCCTGTTATGTGTGTGTGTGTGTGTGCGGTTTACTTGCGCCTGTCACATGCTTTGCCACAACACGCTGACATTTAATAGGTCAGTGCCTGCGTGCGTATGTGTGCGTGTCCAAAAAATAAACAAATTTTTTTTTTTTTTTTTTTTTTGGCAAGCATTGCCCACAAGCAGCACGAGAGAGTAGGTAGGAGAACAGGGAGAGCACAACGCACTTTTTCTATTGAGAGGCTTTTGCCTTTGATTTGCATATAGACTGTTGCCTGCTCGCTCTAACACGCGCAACAGTGTTTGGCTGTGCATTTGAGCGCGCGCTCTAAGCTACACACACACTGGCATACATGTACATACATGTGTATGCGTACGGGGCTCACTCAATGCCCAGCATAGCGCCATCTCGCTCACTCTAGCAAAGGGGCTTTCATTAAGCCGCAGCTCAATTTCGACTTGTCCTTGTCGACGATGCTCGGCTTACGCTTGGATTTCTTTTGTGCAGTTATTTGGTGTTTTTTTTTTTTTTTTGTACCCTTTGCTATAAAGAGTGAGTGAGTGGGTATATTGTTGTGGTGTGTGTGTGTGTGTGAGTGCGTTGTTTACTTGATTTGTGACATCTATTAACAGTGTATGAGTGGGAGTGGGAAGAGAGATTTCGCTATAAAGCAGGTGATAGGCTCTTGAGGCATTCTTGGAATATTATTCGTGCGAAGAAGGGTTGAGGGTATCTCGTAGTCGAGCAGTCTCGACTACAGCTTTCTTACTTGTTTTCCTTTTTATTTGTTTGCAGTGCGTTGTCGTTGTCAGCTGCTGTCTCGCTTTTTCTTTCTTTTTTTCACAAGCCGTGTGTAATTTCATCTACACACACACACACACACACACACACATATATATATATATATGTATATAGACAGCGCGTTAGCTGCTGTTGTTGTTGCCGCTGTCACGTGTCAAAATCATGCAAAAAACTTTTAATTGCAAAGTCGTTCAACAAAACAAAACAAAAATATATATATATATATATTTGCATATAGGAAAAAAATTAGAAAAAAATAAATAAATTTATAAAAGTTAAAAAAATATATATGTACATATACACACACACGCTCGCAGAGAAAGAAAAAGAAAACTCATTGCGCCTGGCATTTAATCAAAAAATATTCAAATATTTATTAATTTGCTTCAAGTTGAGCGCAAAAGCAATTAAAACTTGCGTCTAACTGTTAAAATGCATAAAGTTAAATCAAATAAAAAGCGAAATCTAATTAATGCATAACTAATTGGGTGCGCCAGCACGTGTGAATGTTGTGATGTCATCTACGAGTGTGAGCGAGCAGCCAAATGCCAGCATTGGCACCAGAAGCACGCAAACGCATATACGTAAACAACAACAACAACAGAACGTAAGTAGTTCAAACGTAACGTAAGCTGAATGCCAGACAAACCCAATAAGAAAACTACACGCAACAGCTGCCTGGGGAGCCAGAGAAAAGAACGAGCGGGAGCGGCAGCGAGAGCGAGAGAGATAGTAGCTGGCTGACAACTGTTAACTTTATGCGCGGCCTAAGGCGAATCCAGGCAGTTATTGTTGCTGCAGCTGCTGTCCGCCGCCTGCTATTGTTACTGTTGTTGTCCTTGTTGCTTTTGCTGTCACACGTTGGCGTAAATCGCAGCAGCAGCAACAGCAGCAGCAGCAACGCTCCAGCACGTACAAACTTATGAGACGCAACTGTAGTAGTAGCAGCGGCGGCGAGTTGCGAATCCCAAAACTCGTTAAAACCGTTGCTTGTCTTGTGCACTTTCAGTTGTTGCTTTCCCTCTCCCACACTGCCAGCAGCAGCAGCTGCTGCTACTCCCGTTGTCTCCCTCACTCCTGCCTCTCTCTGCTAGAGAGCAGGCAATAATTAAATGATTTGCAGTTGTATTTCATGTTTTCGTAACCTTTTCATCGCTTTGCCTACTTGCAGGCGCTTGCATTAGCAAATGGCGGCGAGACAAAATGGCGCTTGGTCATTTAAGTTGCGCTGCGAAGCAAAGAATTTGCATTGCAATTTGATATATTATATATCTATCTATATATATGTATATTGTTTTTGATATATTAATTTATGTTTGCTTTATTAAATCAAAATCTCACCTGCCAAATGAGGCTAATTATGTGACTTAATCATGTTTTAATTATGTGCAATTTGTGGAAAACTTTTCCGACAGCTCGCACAATGACATAATACCAATAGTTCCACCCGATAATTTCGGGTATAATTGCTTTGCAATTGTAAAAAAACAGAAAATCAATTGCAATGTAACTAGAAAAACAAATCAAATTGATTTAGTTGCAAGTGCACGACTCGAACATACCTTGTACCGTGTACAGCGCACATCTCTTGCAAATATTATAACATAAATCTAAACTATGCTATTCTACTCTTATACTGTCAAACTCTTATACTCATACTTATAAAGAGAATGCCAGATCAACGGCTTCTTCAGCCAGTTACAGACACTCGAGGCAATCAAACTAATATGCCCTGTTTAGTCATTTTCAATTGAAATCTAAATATTTATTTAGATTTTACGGATTTATGTTATGCTTTCCTCTTATTTTCTTTTTTTTTTTGATTTAGTTTCTATTTTACGGATTATAATTGAAACTGTCAACAGATTTGCGCTTCGCCGCTTTAATACTATTTCATATTGGCAAATTGAAAATGCCAACTGACTAAGAGAGATTGAGAGAGAGAGAGAGAGAGAGGGAGAGAGGGAAAGAGTTAGCTGCATTTGGCATGCATGAATTGAGATATATTTAGATACCAACTCTGAACTCTGCATTGAAATCAGATTTAAAGTCGAAAATTCGTTTGCATAGCAAATGCAACACGAAAGCCGATTTGCAGATTTCGAATCTGAATATAAATATATATATGTATATATAGATGAATAGATGCATATATATATATAGGCATATATAGTTATACGAGTTACGAGAACATCTTTAAGCCGTTCAATTTCATTTCAAAAACAAGAATTTTCATCTATTTCGCTACTGCTTCATCTCTTTTGGGTTGTTTGTCAGCATTTTCATCGTTTTCTCTGTTGTGCGTCCATTGGCGCCATAAAAAAAAAACGAAAGGAAAGGAAGGAGAAAACATAACGACGACATTTTCATGGCTTTGTTTACATTTCGTTTTGATTTTCCTGTTGGGTTTTCCGACTCTCTCTCCTATCTCTCCATTCCTCACCCTCACCTTTTTTCTCTGCCTCTCCCATGGCCATTTCCTATTTCTAGTTGAAGTCTTTTGTATTATGTTGTTTACAAGCAAAAGTTCAATATCCGCTGAGAGCTTTTTCTCACTCTCACTCTCCCACTCCTCCTCCTCCTCTTGTTCTCTCCTCTCCTCGATTTAAGCAATTGGCTCTGCTTCCTCGTTTAATTATCCACTTTGTCTGCATCAACGTTTCGTCTAAGCAGCAGAAGCAGCGGCTGCTCTTTTTAGTTTATACCCTACACTAGCTGCATTACAGGGTATTCTCTTGTTCAAAGATTGAGTTCAATGGAAATCATCGATAGTTATCGATATATATCGATTTTGAATTTATATATTTTAGGGGTTTTATAGCTGCTATACAAAATCAAAGCTTGTTTTCATGCAATTAATTTCTTGTGTTTAAGTATAGGGAATACGCATAATTTGTCTATAAATGGAATACCACTAATAATCAATTGATAAGTTTAAAATAAATATTTTAGTATAGGAAATTCCCTTAAATAAATGTTTCATTGGGCATATTAAGCAAGCTCATCCTGCTTTTTACCTATAGGGAATACCCTTAACTCTTTTCACCATCTCAAATATCTTAATAGTATTACTTAATAAACCAAAAATGTAATTAACACGAGAAATGTTATCAACATTCAATTGAATTCTGCTGCCCCCAATGCCTTTTCTCTCTAGTCGTAGTCGTCTATCAACGCTTCAATCCAATGGACTACCCCTATTATTATTAGTTTTTCTTCCTCATTTCGAGAATTTTTTCTTTTTTTTCTGTTTTGTTTATCAGTCAGTCAGCGATAGCCTCGGCCTTTGAGGCGGTTACAGCATTTCAATTAGTGCTCATTAATGTCTGATGGCTGAATGGGCGTAATGTATTAGCCATTGTTCATTGTTTATAATTGGCATTAGGAGGAGCTGGAGCGGGCGGAGGAGGCGTGGCAGTTACATTGTGCAGTCGTGTGCATTGGTCATTGAAATTGCTTTTTAATGTGTGGGGAGCGCTCGTTGCAAACGAATAAATAAAAACACGTGGCAAATGTAATGGAACAGAGACAGACAGACAGACAGAGAGACAGAACGAGAGCGAGCCAGAGATAGCGATAGAAATAGAGAGGGAGGAAGATGGGAGATGGGAGACAGGACATTGCAACTATATCAGCTGAACGTTTTAATTTACGCCTCGAGTCAAGCTATAAAATACATTATTTACAACGAGTCGCAGGCGAATGCCAAAGGTTGAGCCCCTCCGCCTGTTCGAGCTTGTTAGAGTTGCGCGGAACTAGTTCACGAACATGAATAACTTTGATATGTGAACTACATGGGATGGAAAATAAACTACAAATGGGAGCTGTAAACGAGAATGTTCATTTTACAAAGCGTATCATTCGTTCGATACATATTTATATGCAATAGTTCATTTGTACTAGTTCCGAAACAGGTGAAGAAATTAAAGTAATGTTCATAAGGTAGAGAAATGATCGAGTAGACGAATTGATCTGTACAATTTGATAAGTAAAATTCACCACGTTTATCAAGCAGTTCATATGAACTAGTTCCAAAAGATTTGGCATAATTCAAATTGAGAAATAGATATAGAAGAAAGATCGTAAAGGATGAACCATGATCACATAATCCATACATGAATTAGTTCTTTTGAACTAGTTCACAATTGAATAAAGTAGATCAAGTGGGAATTTATATAGTATATGATAAATATTTAAAGAGGTTCAGCGATCACTAAATGCATTCATGCAGCAGTTCATTTGAGCTTGTTCAGCTCTAAGCTTCAAATGTGAAATATGTTACACATACGCCATGTAGTCTACCTCTACCTCTCCCTCTCTTTCTCACTCTCTCTCTCTCTTGCTCTATAACATTTAATGCTTATTGCCGCTGCAGCTGCAGCTCAAAGGCAATCAATGAAGTGCCAGCGAGCGGCAAAAGTCCCTAAACTGGGCGTGGCCCAGCAGCATGCAAATGCACAGCCAACACAACACACACACACACGTTCTCTCTTATATATGCGTGTGTGTGCGTGTGTGTTGCTTGAAAGCCACAAGAGATATCGAGTTAACAGCAGGCACATTAAATTGCATAGAAATGTGACAGCACGCAGGGCGTTGGCTACGCTTTGTCTCTCAGTCATTCAGTCTGTCTGTCTGTCAGTCTCTCTGTCTGTCTTTCAGTTATTCAGCCATTCATTCATTAACTCATTCGTTCACTCATTCAATTCACAGTGAAAGGCTCTCCTTTGGATTTTAGAAGTTTTAATTAAATTATGAGTTTTCTCTCTCTTTGTCTCCCTCATTTTCTTCTGCGTCAAAGTTAATTGTCAAGTGCATGGTAAAGTCTTATCTCCCGATTATACTAGTCCCTAACAGGCTCAGGCTTAGCTCTTGCACTGTACAAACTTGCAAATCTGATGAATTGATATAGATATGATCAATTGTGTGAGGATAGATGAGCTTAATTCTTATAGATAAATTCGTATTGGAACAAACTTAAGACTTTTGTCTTCTGTTTCTGTTAAGCAACGTTCTTTAAGGGCTGAGGAACCCATAAGCATAATCCTCACAAGTAGGAAGGGATTAATCAATCCAAATTTCTAATGCATTGATCGATAGATAATTGCTTTAATCTAAGATAAAAGCAAGACTAATTCATTAACCAAAGGTTACAATGAAGACCTTTCTATGCAAATCTCATAAGACATTGCGTAAGCAAATAGCTAAAGCTTGGCTCAAGCAAAAGCTTAGCAATTGAAATGCTTATCAAAAGTTCATATAATTCTATATATAATATAGATCTAGACTATATATATATATATCAATCTAGATCCATGTCTTAAACATATATGTAGCTTCAAGACGTCAGTCTTTAGGGAACAACAAACTGAAGACGATTTGCAAATGTGATTGACTCGATTGCGTGCATAATAAAATCTACTAGCAATAGCATCAAGTACATGAGTGTGTGTGTGTGTGTGTGTTAGTGTGTGTGTTAGTGTGTGTGTGTGTGTGTGTACCTCTCTAGTTGTTGCTGCTGCGGTTGCGGTTGCAATTGCTGCTATTTAATCATGATTTATGCACGAGGCGAGCGCGCGCGAGCTTGCAGCGTCGTCTTCAAGGCAGAAGATTGGTTGTGCCACACACACACACACGCACACACACATACACATGTGTGTGTGTGTGTAAGGAGAGACCTCTCTGAGACATTTGCTACAGTGGCAACGCTCGAGTGACACTAAATCAAATAGTGCGGCCATCAGGCATGCAACGAGCCATGAGCCGTGAGCCATGAGCCATGAGCTGAACCTGAAACCTAACTGCAAGCATGTGCGTGTGTGTGTGTGTGTGTGAGTGTGTGTAGATGGCCTATCGGCTGTGGCCCGTGTTAATATTTGCTTGCGTTTTACATTGTTTGCGCACTGGCCAGCCAAGGGTCTTCGCCAAGGGACAGATAGGCAGACAGACAGACAGACAGACAGAGAAAGAGTGCAAGAGAGATAGTTCTCTTGAGAGAGAGAGAGAGAGAGAGAGCAAACGTATCTTTGCTTAGTTTTCATGTTTTGTTTGGCTTTTAGTGGACGACTCTGCGCAAGTGAATGACTGTCTGCGTGTGCAAACAGAGCTGAGCAGGAGCAGCAGCAGCAGCAGCAGTTCAAGGCGACGCCGGCAGCAACTGAGGCGTAGCTGGAGCAAGTGGAGGTGGAGTGAGGCATAGCCTAAGTAGCCGCCAAAGCGCGTTGCTAATGAATCAACTCAATTTGTTTGCGATCTCAATTAACGCACTGCAACACATGTAACTGGGCAACATTGTGAATGTATCTGTATCTGAAGAGATAACTGAAGAGTATCTTTTGTTAGCAATGTATCTATATATGCATACAATCAAAAGTATATATACATATATGATTGAAAGTATCTTTCATTCACTATATACTAATATATATATCTGCAGCATCTTTAGCTATATATATCCAAGACTATCTCAATCTTTAGCACATTCTCATTCCGCTGTCTCGCATTGTATTTGCAATTTCTTGCTGTTGTTTTGTTTGCTGTTTGCTCAGCCAATTTGTCTTGAGTGCTGCCAATGAGGGAATGCAATTCGAATGTTTTGGGTGTCTAATTACGTTTTCGATATGCTTGCCCAGTGTGAGAGAGGGAGAGAGAGAAAGTGCGGAAGAGCGAGAGCAAGAATTTTCTTAAATGGCGTTTGCAATAATCAAGTAAATTGATAAAGTTTATCACTATCTTTATCGTTCTCTCTCACTCTTTTTTGGCCTCTCTCTCTCTCTCTCTCTCTCTCTCTCTCTCTCTCTCTCTCTCTCTCTCTCTCTCTTGCATGAAATGCAGGCTCAAGCAATTCGTAACATTTTCTTCGTATGTTAATGTTGCAAACACTTAACGGGCTTTGGCCTAATTGTAATATAAACAGAGTCAATCGCATTTGATTGGAAAGGTGAGAAGCGAGAGACTGAGAGGGTGACAGATAGGGAGAGATAGGCTTGAGAGAGAGAGAGAGAGAGAGACGGAGCTTGAGAAATGAATACACAGAGAGGTAAACAGAGAAAATGATATTTTTGTTGCTATCTCTTTCCCTCTTTCTACTTTTCCATTCCCATTTCGCTTTCTTCTCTCAAAAAATTTGTATTTCTCTCAATTCCTCATATTTTGCCCAACCCTTCTCGTTCTTTAGCTTTTCCTTACTTTTCCAATTTGTTTCTCTCTCATTCTTAATAGTTGAAGCTGCTTTCGCTGCAGTTTTACTTTGAATAGTTCATTTGAATGAACAAATGAATGCATCTCTGATTCATATAGGGAAATTTGAATGCTTGCGAGACGAAACACAACAAGAAATTGAATGCAATTTAGAGTTTTAGCTATAAAAATTCAAAGAGCTTAGCTCAATAAGCTTGGCCGATTTCCACAAAACTTAACAAATTTTCATTAGGAAAAAGGAGTCAGAGAGAGGGAGGGCAACACAGTGAGCGAGAGCGACAGCGAGAGAGAGAGAGAGAGTATTAGATAATGCAAGGTAAAGAAGGTCGCCGAGCTGGCTGGCTGCCTGGCTGTCTGGTTGTCTGGTCTAAGGGCAAAGATTTATTTCACCCGGTTGAAGCAGAAAATTGCACGTAACAAAGCGTGGCAAACTTTTTGCAGAAAAGAAAAAAGAAAAGGAAAGCAAAAAGAAAAGAAAAAAACACGCACACCACACGCCCACCACATGCCACATGCCACATGCCACATGCCGCATGCCGCATGGCAAATGGCAAATGGCGAGCACTTGGACTTGAAACGTTCGCTTCGAACTGCAGTTGGAAGTTTCGTATTCGAATTGGGAACGTGTTGCCAATTGGAACACCCTGCTGCTGCTGCTGCTTCTACTTCTTCTTCTTCTTCTTCATCAACGGAAATTACAAATTGTTGTTTACTTTGCATTGCAAAACAACAACAACAACAAGAGAAAAACGCAAAATAAAGGCAGCAGAAGCCGAGCCCAGAGCCTAGCCAAAGAAAATATGAAACGAAAATGCGAACGAGTCAGCTCGCATGGGGAGTGAACGACTAGCAGATACTCGGCATGTGTAACAACTGATATAGACCTGTTATGGGGCACACACATAGTGCTTCGATAACTAAAGTTATCGATAAATTGCACTAGCAATGACCACGCCTCATATTGAGCAGACTCAAACTACCCTCTTTAAGCATATTCATATTCAGGGTACAGGGTATATGTAAGAAACAGTCAAGAATGCGGCACATGGTAAATGAAATTGGTCAAATGAGGCATAGAGGGTTGTGTATGAGAGACAGAGAGTGTGAGAGAGAGAGAGATAGCAAGACGAGGGTCGTTGCGTGGCCATTTGCACTGTTTTAGTGTTTAGTTTAATGAGCTTTTCTTTAGCAACACATTCGACCGCAACAACTTTAAAGTACAAAACGATAACGCGACAGAGCGAGTGAGCGAGCGACTTGAGCACGCTCGAAATACCCTGTAAACAGAAGCTCGTTCAAGGGCATATATCTTAAATAATAGATATATAATATTATAGTAGAAACTACTGTTATCGATCCACTCTATCGCTACAGACTCAACGCGATGAAACAATTTATCGAATATCGATAAGTGGCTATGGTAAGTAAGAAGCGGAAATGATAATTGAAGTATTTGTGATACGTTAACTGCAAATGAAACGAATATGCAATGAGAGAGGAGTGAACAGTTATGGAATATGGAAAATGTACCATATATAGACTGTTAAGGAAAGCTCATTTGAACTAGTTCCGCAACATATGAAGGAATTACATTAAAGAGTCCATTTTAGAAAACATTTGAGTCACCTTTGATATAAAACTCGATAAATGCAATGATATGTACAAGATATGTTCAAAGAGAGCTTTAGATTATTCATGGATTACAATCGAGTGTTGATCTTATTGAATATGCATATGGTATGGGAGCAAGCTCTTCCCCTTTGCTTGATTACTTTACTCTTAACTCTCTCATGCCTCATTCTCTATCTAGCTGCTGCCTATACCCATTACTTTATGGCTTACAGGGTATTCAAGAAATAAACAACGAAAAATTGCTGTATAAATTGGGTCAATTACTTTTATAATCATAACACATAGAGAGAGAGGGAGAGAGAGGGCAAGGCAAACTGTTTCACAGTTATTCCAAAGCAATTTGTTGCTGTTGTTGCTTTTGTAGCTTTCTTTATGCACTGTTATTGCATGCCAATAGTTCATATAGTTCAGCTCAGTTTACCTTCTTCTTCTTCTTCTGCATCGTTTTTTTTTTTGGTCTGCACTTCCCCCATTCGAAAAAAAAAAGAAATTGTTTTTCCTTTGCCTCGCGATTGAGCTAAGATAAACAAAAGTATATGTTCGTACACAGTGTGCGCTAGCAGTTAATGAGCAGCACTTGATAGGAGCGCCAATGCGCGATATGTGAGAGTGTCTATTAAGTGCATGACAAAAAGCTAACAGATATGTTAGATACGAGCCATGGCCAACAGGGGCAATAGCATGAAGATGAAACTATTTGAAAATAATGAATCATAATGAATACTATTCGAGCTCTAAATTATTTGATTAGCTAAGTGAGATGTTATTGAGAAATTCCTCCTTTATAAATTTCTCATTTGCTCGCATCGTTGCCTTGCAGAAAGCTCGCAGCTATGACTAAGCTGGAGGCAAAGTGTTTCATTTGCAGTGCATAACACTGTTTGCATTTCGTAGAAAATGAAAATACAATGCCCAGGGCACAATTCCTAAATGTGCTCGCCTCTCCATGACACAAAGCTGACAGCTATGGCACACATTTAGCTGGCAATTGCTGGAAATAGAGCTTCAGGGAATAGCCAAAGCTAATAGCATAAACATTTATAGCTAGCGCTCACTGTAACAGTAAATTTAAATGCACAGACAGACAAGTGGAGCGTGTGTGTGTGTGTGTCTGCAGTCAATTTAGATAAACAATTACGAGCAGAATTGCAGGAACTCTCGCTGAGGGCCTCAAGAGCTGTTTTGGTGCTGCCAAACGTTCGAATCATTTGACCCGACATCAAGTGGAGATACATAAGTGTATGTGTGTGTGTGTGTGTGTGTGTGTGTGTGTGTGTTTGTGTTGTGCTGGAACAATGCAACAGAAGGCGGCAGAAGTCATTCGCCTTGTTGTTGTTTTCTTTACGTGAAGAGCGAACCACAAAAATAGCGCAAGAGCAATAACAACAACAACAACAACAACAACAGCAGCACAATCAAAACTTTAAGTAGGAAATAAAACAAAACACAATCAAAGCGAGACGAGCAACAAAGAGAAAGAAAGACAGAGAGAGAGGAGAGCATGAGGCGGCAGCTAAAGGCGCAAAAGAAAGTATCTTTGACTGTGCGAGTGCGCAACAATAAATTATTAGCTCGAGCAGCAGACGATCATGAATTGTTGCAAGCCCCAGCCAAGTGAAGGGTGCAACAGTCGCTGAACAACGACTAGCAGATACCCTATGGCAAGTGCTTAGGCCTTAGAGAGTGTATTGATCACAGCAAACATTTGACTTTAACTGTGCAGCTGCACTAGGTTCATATTTAATGCATTTTTGAAATGATTTGCCAACAATAGTTCGAATTATAGAAGAATATGAAGAGTTTGCTTTGAGAGCATCAAATTGCTATTTCTTGGCATAAGTGAAGATTCAGCCAACAGATATTATATGATATATGACTGATTCTATGTCGAAGGCTCTACGAAATTTGCCGATTGATTTCTAGGCAAGTTTATAGTAAAACAAATGCAGTGCAAACACCCTACATAAGCACGCCCTATGACTACAGGGTAACTGGAAAAATATTGAAAAAAAAAAGAAAACAATTTCATTTTGGTTTCATTTTGAAAAATACTTTTGGAATTTTAATTGAAGCCAGGCCGCAGGGATAGCAATGCCGTTTTGCCTGCCATTTGCACAGATGAAGAGGAAGATGAGAGGGAGTGAGAGAGAACGAGTGTGAAAGAGGGAGAGAGAGAGGTGGGGAATCACCGAGCAGTTGCTATAGAATAAAGAGCCGAGCAACGAGCATAAATCATGCGATCGTCAGCTATATTTAAACACATATATCAACAGACGACGATGGCGCATGCAAAGGCATGCGGAAGAGTTCAAGGAATGTTTATATAATGTACTCTATATACATATATACATATCAGATATATCTGTATACACAAGTATTACAAACCTTTGGCAGCTGCGAAAGCTAACAGGGAAAAGTGCTTAGCGCTGCGTGTTGCATTCAGACAGCTTACCTGCAAAGAGTTGAAGCAGAAAGAAGCATATAGATAAGTTAAGTATAGGAAAGAAAGTTAAAATTACTAATAATAAAGCTAAACTAAGCAACTCAAGAGCTCAAGTTTGAATACATATCTCTCTCTCTATTTCTCTTTCTTTTGAACAATCGATTATTATCGTTTATCGATAGCTATACTTCTTCTACAGTCTTGTACACTTCCTACACATTGCAGCACATTGTTAAGTTGAAGAAACTTTTCAATTACATTAGCACGAGAATCAACATATATGCACAGTAATATATGTATGCTTTATCGCAGTAAAAGTAATTTGTTATCGATTGCCTTTGTTATATTTTATTGGCGCAATTTCAATATTTTTTCGGGAGTTTTCTTTACTTTTTGTTGGCCACAATTGCAACATTTACAACACAAACACGCAGAGCAGCGACCCACTCTTAAGTGGTCCATAAGTCAGAGTCAGCGTCCGAGTCGCAGCCAGAGCCAAGCGAAACGAGCGAAACAAGCGAAACAACAGAAACAACAGCCCAAGGTCTGAGGAGCTGCAGCAATTTGCACTCAAAGGAGCACGCCTGCAAGTGCAACTCAATTTCAGAGTGGGCAGAGTGGGCAGAGTGCGCAGAGTGGGCGAGAGAGAAAGAGGTAGCTGAAGGGAGGGAAGGTGAGGTGGGAAGGACGAGAGAAAATTGTATACAGCAAGCATAATTAATTACTCATAAGTAATTCCGTTGGCCTTAGGGCTGCCGTTCGCATAAATATTTCAATTGCAGCGACTAGGAGATACCCTAAGAAGTCCCTTGAAGAAGTCTCAGATCCAGCATGATATCATGAAGAGAAGAAATCAAGTGTAGAACTAGAGTCAGCTAGAACTGGGACAATCAAACATTCTATAGTAAAGATATCCTTTGATAAGCTTCAAGTTATGAATTGCTAATGTAAAATTATCGATAGTAATCGTTATCGAATGAATATGAGCGATGGACTTCATATAACGATGGACTTCATATAACATTCATCAATGTCAAGATGAAGAGTCGAATATGAAGAAAAGGAAAGGAAAGGAAAACACATATCTTGCTGATCTCCTGATTCTAATATATGTATATAGATTCTGTCACGACTCCTTCACTCAATGCTCTATAAACTAAACTTTGGTAACTTACGAAAAGAAAACCAATTGAAAACTTCTAACTTTGTTAAAGCAATTTCTAGTTGAAGCTGTTGATAAACTTGGCTCTGGCTCTCTATGCAATTCATGAATATCATTTGCTAGCTGGCCAATGCCTAATGCCCGAGCATACATACATACATGACTCTGATGAAAAGAACACATCAAAAACATATATAAGTATAAATACACATATATATTCATGCATATATACCCTATAGAAAAACAGGAGAGAAAAAAAAAACGAAGAAGAAATTGAAACAGAATTAAGCTGCAAAATGCATTTGAGGAGAAGCAGCAGCAGCAGCAGCAGCAGCAGCAGGAGGAGCAGCATGGTGGGCATGACATGGAGGGAGGAGAACGTGCAGAACGAAGCCGTGAATGAATGAATGAATCAGTGAAACGAATAAACTCGTTCGCTGCACAGTTGAATGACTGCAAAGTCGAATTAAGCAGCAACAGCACACACATAATAATAACGTGTGTCTGTGTATCCCTCTGTGTGCGCCTCTCTCTGCGCTTCTCAGCGTCCAAATGAATCGAGCGCAATGAATGCAATTTTAAGCACGTGCTGAATGCGATTGCCGGGCGTTGTGCTTCATGGACCGCGGCCGAAAAAGCGAGCGAGAAGCAAAACAACAATAAAATAACGAACTATGACTAGCAAATACCCTGGAAATGTACTACATAATGCTTAGAATACGTAATTGTGCTAGCGCATATAAAAAAGGGAATATGCAGAAAAGCTTTTCGAAGCTAAACATTTGCAGACATGTCAGACTCTCCCTCTCTCTCTCTCTCTCTGTCACACTCTCCCTTTCCTTCCCCTCTTCCTTCTCAGTTACTTTTCTTTCTAGTCATTGATACTCAATATTAATACATAATCACATTCGAATAGTTAGCAAATATTAATTCTATGGAAATGGATGCAGGCAAATCTGTAAGAGCCCAAGTTTCATCGAAGTTCAACTACAATTTGCCCTTCAAGGAACTTTTTACTCCTAAGAAGCTCAACATATTTGTCAATAAATATCGCATGAGAGCAAAACAGCTCGAAGACTTTGAAAGATTTTTCTACAATTTGCAATGCCTTCTAATTGGGCGTATTGAAAACAATCTTAGAACTAGGAACTTTGCAAATCTCCAGTGGGATGACGAGACAGAAAGATGGGCAGACGGAAAGGCATGGAGAGAAACGTATGGATAGACAAACGATGTGATGATGGTAAGAGATTCAGCCAGACGATTGGGAAGATGAATGGACAGTCAAAAAGAGATAGAGAGAGACGACGGAACGGAGCAGATAGAGTGAAGAAGGAACGGCGGAAAAGACAATTGAGGCATAGAGAAACGAGCATATGAAAAAACGGGCAAATAGAGACAGAGGAACGACTGGAAGAACTGAGAGATGAGCTGATCGAAACGAATGGACAATAAACCAATATACTCTTGTTTAGCTCAGTGCTGGGTATATAACAAGTAACATGTACATAAGGCAGTTAGATATATACCTGAATCAATATAGTTTTATAGTCTTTTAAGTGAACAAACAATTCAAATGTCAAACGACATTTAATTAAGGACTCTGCGCAGCAAAGTCCTTTTCTCCCTGCCTCTCGATCCACCATATATACACACATATTTATATATACATATATATGTTAAGAGCGATAGTCAATAAGCTGACTTAAGCCTTATCAATGGCCCATCGACTGGTTAATTAGGCAGGCCACGCCCACTGGCCTACCATGACGCCCACTGTCATTGCACGTCGCGCTCATTTAAATAAATTAATGAAATTTTTCGTTTCGCTTCTTCTTCAGCTTTTTTTTTTTTGTCGACTTTTTCGTGTAACTTTTTATGGCATTTTCTTTGGCTTATCGCCTTCAATATTGACACTGACAGCTAGAGGCGGAGGCGGAGGCGTAGGCGGTGCTGGAAGGGAGGTTGATGTTTGGTGGGGGGGCGTGGCTTTTGGAAAAATTGAGTTTTCGTGGTCGTGTCACATCGCGCGCGCCTCATTTGAAAACGATGCAAGAGACGCGACTTTTTTTTTTTTTTCCTTCTTCAGTGTTTTCCGCATTTTCCATTAGCGCAAAATGCTGAGGAAATTGTTTATCTTAATCGGCTTCGATTAAGCAGAGGGAAGAGGAATCTCCCTCTCACTCTCTTTCTCTTTTTCTCTCTCTCTCTCTCTCTCACTCTCTCTGTGGCTGTCTCTGTTGTCTTTCACACATGCCATATGCATAGCTCTTGATATTAGCTTATTAGCTGCTCCTGCTGCTGCTGCTGTTGCCCGTTGACATCTTCGATTGACATTTATGTTTCCCATATATTAATTTGTATTTATGCTGCGCACACACAGCCGACAGTAGCCACGCCCACGCCCATGGCCTTGCATGTCTAGCTGTCTGCTTTGGTTACAGCTTAGGAATTGTTTTGGTTTCCTAATCCCATATGACCTTCTCCCTAGGCAAGGCGATTCATTAGAGTGCGCTGTTGCCAGTCTTCACTGTGCTGCCTTATGGCCATAAGTTTGCAGTTGGCTTTTTTCTAGTTACTTGGCTAAGCATATGCTAAGCTCTGAGCTAGTAGAGAATAAATCATTTGTGCTTCACATTTCACTTATGCGCTGTTGCCAAACGTGTTCAGTTTTATGGATAAGATCAATAGAATCCTAACACTATATGTAGACCCAAGCAAGCTTAAATGAACTAACTTCTAAGGCTTGGAGATACATATATAGAAGTTATCTTCATACTAAATCCTCTCTGAGCAGGCGCTGTTGCCGCACTTCCGTTAGCTTTAAATAAATCCTGTTTTAAATTGCATTTCCTGATTGAGCAATCTTATTTCTGGCTGTTAAATAGATATAGATATGCAACTGAGCAAATAGCCCACTTCAATTTGCACTCAAATTAAATGAATTTGCTCTTACATGCATATGTAAGCTATATTCGAATAGGCAGGGGGAGGGGTAGTGGTAGGGAGTGGGCCTTCTCCTGCTTGTAAACTGGTAACCACACATTGACATATTACGACAAGTTGTTGTCAATGCGCTTATTAAAGCCAAGATTTGTGAGCTTGTGAGCTATCTGCATCGGCTGTTTGCCAATTTTGGCAGCTTCAATCAACTGTCCACACACATAGAGGCGATAGAGAGAGAGAGAGAGATTTGTCGAGCTGCGAGGCAAAAGTCAAAAATGCTGTTGCAACATGTAGACAACTCTCTGAAGTGCTTTCGATGCCTAGCGCAGGCAGGCCAGGCTGGCCTGGGCAACTTATCTGTCAAATGCCAAAACGACAGCCCCCAAAAATCTATTAAGAGCGGCTTCCGCCTGTTGCCAAACCGAATGGACAGTCAACGAGAGAGAGAGAGAGACAGGGAAAGAGAGATAGCGAGCGAGAGAGAGGTAGAGAAGCGGTGCGAACAGGCAATTGCTCTGCCTTTGCTTGCGGTATTTCGGCTCTATTAAAAGCGCAAAAAAGTGAGCTCCTGAAACGCACCCGAAAACCTTTAATAAAGACCCTCCTCAAGAGAGGTATATACATTCCTTATAGAATATATGATGCATATATGCATACAATTGAAGGGTATCTGCTGTCTATGTAGCATTTATAGCATGGACTATAGAATCTATAAGCATCTATCAATCATATGTATAATCAAAAAATGCTTATAATCTATATAACTTATATACCATATGGAGGGGTATATACAACGTATATAGCCTTGTCATTTATATAAGAGTAGTTGATATAACATATATGGAAATATTATATATATATAATACAATGCATATTAAAAGAGCATCTATAGTTAATGTATTATATGATAATAATACCTAGTTCATATAGTCTTTGCTTCAATATGAAAAGAAATGGGAATATATATATTGTCGACACTATATAGAACATACAATCTGAAGTTTTTAATTATTTTATAGAATATATTTCATTATATAGATTAAATAGCTCTTTAATTGCTCTCAATTATAGTCCACAAATACAAAGTTTTAGGGCGTGATCTAATTTTATGGTATATATAGAAAACATGTTTAAAGATTTATCATAAAATCGTTTGATCTTTAAAATATATCTCAGCTTTTTTGGCTTAAGCTGATTTCATTGTTTCATAACGCTAGCTCTCAGCTGAGCTTATGCTAGTTCCAAATGCATTCTTAGGTTCAAGCAGTGCTTTGAACTAGTTTCAGTTTTTTGAGCTAGCTCTCAGAACTTACTTTATGATATGTTTAAAACTTAAATGCTAAATCTCTCCCTCTCTCTTCCTCTCTTTCCCGCCCCCACTCTTAATTTGATTGCTTTATAGGGTATTTCAAGCTTTGTGTTTTCCAATTTTTCTTTGTTTTGGGTAGCTAAAACCAAAAGCCCTAACCGAAACCGAAACTGAAAACGAACTCGAGGCACAAATCGCCGTCACAAGCAATTTCACGTTATCATGCAGAGCATCTGTCCGTCCGTCCGTTTGTCTGTCCGTCCGACCGCCCGCCTGTCCATCAAACCATGCGTCCATCAATGAGTGAGTGCTCAGTGAGCTTTTTATGGTTAGCTTCGGCTGCGCTCATGTCACAAAGATTAGCCAAGTTGTCTGCTAGCAGCAACGTTTTATTTTCCTGCCCTTCCTTCACGTTTTTTTTTTTTTTTCTTTTTTTGAGAGTTAAGCCTTACCATTTCCCTTACTTTCCCTCTCCGTCTAGCACAGGTTCTCAACCTTACCTCATGTCAATTGACTGATGGTTTGTGTGTGTGTTTGTATTTCACATAGGTAAATAAGTAGCAGAGACTGCGGTAATCAACTTACTAACCGGGTCACGCGGCGTATGCGCAATGCGTCTCCGTTTGCTGATTTTTGGTTTGTTTGCCGATGGCTTTCACAGATAATGAAGAATCAGACAGAGAGCTGAATATATACATGTTGCATAGTTTATTTTGTGTGTGTGTTAGAGAGAAAGAGAATATAAAGTACAGACAAATGATTGACTGACTGATAGACGGAGTGTGACTGATTGAGGCAGTCAGCCAGCAAATGGGTTGTGGTAAGAGGCATACGTGAGCTAAAGCTATAGAGAGAGAGAGTTAGTTAAAGTTATTCACAGAAAAGTTTTGCATTAGCAGGTGTAAGATATTGATAAGGATTGACATGGATTGAATGACTGATATTGTGTATGTTGGGCAAAGCTGTGAGAGACTTATTAAGATGTTACAGCCAGAGAGAGTAAGGTGATTTTGCTCACAATAGAAGATAATGATTGATTGAATGACTGAAGTAGAACAAGAGAGAGAGAGAGAGAAAGATAGATGTATTTGCTATTTCCCAACAAATAAAAATTGATTTATTGTCTAACAGAATATTGGGCAAAGCTGTGAGAGCCTTATTAAAATGTTACACAAAAGTAGAGCCAGAGGGAGATAGATGTATTTGCTAACAAATAGAAATGATTGATTGATTGACTTAAGTAGAGCAACATACATGATTGATTAAGATTGATTAATTGACTGTGAATCTCGCTTGATGTTAAGCAGAAGTAAGGCAAGAGAAAAATGCTTTCGGTCAATCAAATAGAAATGATTGACAATAATTGATTGATTGAATGACGAGCAGAGTTGTGAGACAATCAGTAGAAATGATTGATGTTGATTGACAGATTAAGTTGAAAGATATTATAGAAAAAGATACGCTCATGCAAACAACAATTGTGCTAGCATCTAGAAATGATTGAAGAGCACTGATTGATTCACATAGCTGTGAGACACTTAAGCAGAACTAGAGCTCATCAGATATTGGCGTATTAGTAGAAATGATGAATGATGATTGATTGATTGGCCAACCGCTTGAATGGCATAGGATCTATGCCTACCTAAAGCTCTTCAACTAACAAGCTCTAACGGATTTCTTTTCTAAATCTCTGACAAACATATTGTGTACGACTTCCGCACTGTTGAAAAACACACACAGACACACACACACACTCGTGCAGCTCTTGCACTTGACTTGAACTGTTGATGCGGCTTTTGCTCATTTCTGGTTTCGATTTGATATGCAGCAGCTTCAGCCGATGCCTTACAGCTAAATGACATTCAGCCTTGGTTGATGGCCTCACACACACACACACGCACACACACACACAGAGCCATTCCATTGATGGATTAATAGCACAAAAATTGCTGTGGAAATGCGTGGGCGTTAACAAAGGAAGGCTGAAAAAGCCAAGAGAACGAGAAAGCGAGCGCAAAACTCAAGCTTCAGCAATAACCCAGAAGAAGAAGAGCAAAAAAAAAAACAAGACCCAAAACTTTTGCTTTCAAATGGGCAAATGGGCAAATGGGCATTGTGGTTGTGCGGGGCGTGTCTTATGGCTCTTAGCTGCTATTTCCGCTTATTACACCAACACACACACACACACACACACACACTAATACATTCGCGCTTAGCCTTTGGTTCGTGCTCGTGCACTTCATCATTCAACTTACGAGCCAAACGATCAGCCTTTTTGCTGTTGTTGTTGTTGTTGTTGTTGTCGGCTCTTCATCATTTTTATGACGCTCATGTGACAGTCATTTGTATTAATGTGCCACACACACACACACATTGACATCGTATAAAAGTAAAGCTCTCCCCGCCCCACTAAATCAAACTTCACACATTTTGTTGAGCTTGCGGGCTTCCGCTGCTGACTACACACACCAACACACACCAACACACACACACACACAGCCGTAAGCAGCCCGCCACGCCCACTGCGTGCATTGGCCGCCCACTCTGTTTGCGGTTTATCGATTCAAATTGATTTTGCGTTTCCGCCTTTTGTTGCCCTTTGTTGTTGTCAACGACATCCTTGGCTATGTCTGCGTCTTCACAACAACAACAACACACACACACACACACACACACACACACACACACACACACACACTTATACCCTCGCACACCTACGCACCCCCTCTCTCCCACACACACACTCACGCACCTCTTTGGCACACCCTTTCACAATTTTTCTCAATTGTATTACGTTTTGCTCAAAAACCATTCACATTGCAAGTTTTTCATTTTTCCATTTCTTTTTTTTTTTTTATCAAATGCCTCCCCAAAGGTTCGTTGCGCCCCTCTGTTAACCCCTCGCCAGAGAAGACCAGCCCTTTGACATATATATGCCTTCAGATATGTATATATATGTACATATAGCTGTCATAGCATTTGTCTTCAAGTATTTCGTTAGCTGCTGTCGATTATTTTTCTTACGTGTATTAAGCAACACACAAACAGAGAGAGAGGGAGAGAGAGAGCGAGTACTGAGTAGCGTATCGTATATACATAGGTAATATGCTATAAATCCAACTTCAAATACATTTAATACTTTCACGAATAAAACTTTTTCTTTACTCGTTTTTGGAGCTAAGTTTGAGCCTTGATTACTATTGACTCTTTAGCATATGTAATTCGAGCCTATGCCTTTCTTATTTTCTAGCTTCAGTTATCCTTAAAGATGGTAACAATTTGTCTATGTAAGACAATGCAATCTAATCTAATCTAATCGAAACTGGAGTCTTGGAATTAATATAGAGATGTTTTTTAGACGAATGACAAGGCAGAGTCTTCGGCGAGTCTTCTCGCCATCCCTTTCAAGTTGTTTCCTTTTCTTTATCAGTAATTAATAAGCATCTATATTATTAGCAATCTATAACAGCCTCGTTTTCAACTTCCATGAGCTTTACAGATAACTCGAAAAAGCCGAAAAAAGTTTCCCTAATCAGATTCATTACACTCGGCGCATTTTCGTACAATAAAGTTCGGTACATTGACTCAGGATGTGAATGCAAATAAGGTAGATGCGCACTAGGCGAGCATATCCGACTCATAGATACCCTGAACATTGTACAAAAACTTCAAGAATTCGTAAAGTTAATGAAGCTTAGTTTGTAAAATTTTTGCAATATACTGGTAGTTGCAAAAAGTTATCGATTATTTTAAATACATTTGACAATGTCTAAGATTCGATCTTGTACGAACTAATTACTTTATGACTCCAATACTCCCCCCTATACTCTAATACTCTTATATTTTAAAACATTGTAGTTCTTATACAGAAATATACACAGTTCTTATACTACACATACTTATACACTCTTATTATTTCTATATACCCATGCACTCCTATACCATGCCCCATGGCCTCCTCTAATATGCCCATCAAAGCTTCCTGCTAAACAGAGACCAATATGCCCTTGTTTAACCCCATATCAATGGCTTCACAGGGTATTCTCAGCAACAAGAAAACAAAACAGGAATTGGCAAATGGTTGAGGTAGAAAAAAAGAAGAAAAGAAGCGGCCTCAACTCAACTTCTACCTCTACTCTAGCACCTACATTGCGAATGGTTATTTATAAACATTAAATATACGCACACATACATGCTCACACACACACACATACATACATACATTTGTACTGTATATATAATAATATTTATGTGTTGATCGCATGAAATGCGCGCTGTATAAATTTAGCCCGACTTTTATTCGACAATATTTTCCTTTCTTTTTTCTCATTTTATTTATTTTTTTTTTTTTTTTGCCAAGTTCAGTTTTTTTTTTTGTCTTTATTTATTTGTTGTTGTTGTGCCACGGGAATTTTGATGGGCTCATTCGCTCACTGCGTCTGCTTCTTCTTCTTCTTTGTTTAAGCCTGGCCAGCAGGAGGCGAGGGAGGAGCGCGGCATTTGCTGCGTTTATTATTAACTGTCGCAATGTTTTTTTTCTTTTTTTTTTGAGGGACGATAATAAAAAGCGAAACAGCACGAAAAAAAGGGGCAAGGAACGGTGGGCGGGAAGCAAGTGCGAAAAGGAAAAAAACATTATATATTATATATATAATACATAAAAAAAAGTGAAATAAAAATTGACAGGAAATACGCGTGAAGTGAATAAAGTGAATGGAATGAATGTATTCGTTATTCACATTCGCATTTATTGATATGTGTGCGTGTGAGAGAGAGAGTGAGAGTTGGAGAGAGAGTGAGAGAGAGAGAGAGAGAGAGAGAGAGAGAGAGAGAGAGAGAGAGAGAGAGAGTGTATATGAACTATAAACTGTAGCACAAGGCGTCGTCTGGCAGCTGGCGGCTGCATTAATGTCGCCCAATGGCCAAAAGCCTTTGCCCTTGCTGGCACAGTGGACTGGTTTGACCGTACGCACTACAGATTAATGTCAACTTCAGTGGCTAGCAGGTAAATTTGAGAAGCTACATGATGAAATGAAAACATGATCTCCATGCTATATCACTCAATCACTCGCTCAATCAGTTTACTCACAGTGAATCTATCGATAATTACTTATTCCAATCATCAAACAGCTAGACAATCGGTCCACATACATAGAAACAGTTTCATCAATCAATCAGTCAGTTTATCAATCAAGCAATCAGCTTGGTAGTCATCAATCAAACAGTCAGACTTAGTAAGTCTGGCAACAGGACATTCAAGAAATCTTATTAATCAATCAATCAATCAGTCATTAAGTCAACCGTTAGTTCACTCAATCAGGCTTGTATCAATCATCAATCAATGATTCGGAAAAACATTGAGTTCATCAATCAATCGTTTAACCCATCAAACAGTCAGTTAATGAGTCAATCCTTAACAAATTCCTCAATCAATCAGGCGTTCAATCAATTATTTGCAGTTTTATATTGTTGCTGCATTCCTTTGAGCAACACACAACATCTATACAAGTTTTAGCCACATTTTTTAGCTTTCGCCCCACTGTGACGGGCAGTCGTCGTTGCGGTTAATGCGGTTGCGCCTTGCCGCAAAAATCGCGCGCCCGGACGCGTGCCTTCAACTGAGTGCAGTACACAAAACAAAACGAAAAGCAGCAAAAAAAAAAAAAACAAAAAACAAAACCGAGGATCATAATAAAGACATTAACACCAGAGGCAAGAGCTAAAGCTAAAGCAAAAACAAAGCTGAAATTAGACGAGGAGAAATCTATTAAAGCTATATTGGATTTCATTTATGACGGAGCCCTAAAGCAAAAAAACACATTAGAGAAAATGCGGAGCACGAGACAAGTACAGTGTGCGCTCGCATGTGTGAACGTATTTCTTACACATTTCAATTACGATGTTTCTTTCCCGCTCTCACTCTCACTCCTAGCATCAATAGAAGCCAATGAATCGGTTAGTCAAAGTGCTGCTGAACCAGGTTCAATATATCTGAGATGAAATATATTCAAATATATTCCTATATCTCATAATAGTTGAAAAATGGATCACTTAAAGTAGTTAACATATTTTCTAGCATATGTCGAACTGGTTCAGGTTAAATGCTTCAATTGAAGCAGGCATTGACGATCTATAAGAAACCACATTGCGAACCAGTTCAGCTCTGAACTTTCCATTACAGTTCATTATGGAAATACATGAAAAGTATGCCCTAAGACACAGACTCTTTCCCATTGAAAGATTTTCCAGCTCATAGGTAGAAGACCCTGCTGACGGAAACTTTTAAAAATAGTCAAATGAATATCATTCAAAGATCATCAAATCATGAATCGATTCAGTAGTAAGACATCAATTGATGCCTTCGTCTCTGCCATCTCAATTCGATATATTTCAGTGAGAAACTCATTAAAGAAGTTTGTAAATTTTTGGCTAGGCGAACTACTTGTCGAACCGGTTCGGCAGCAATTACCTCTATTAGGGATGGATGAATATTAAAATGCAAAGGGAATTAAATATGCTAAGCCCAAAGGCAAGCAGCTGCTTAATTAAGCTTGACTCCTGTCTAACTGACTGCCCATCCTTGGGGTTTGGCTGTGTGAATGGGGCTTTGGGGCATGCAACCAATTGTGGCATGAGCCAACGATTTGACTGCCAATTAAACTCACTCGCGCGCGAGCATATAAAAAGCCATGACAAAGTGCGCGCCTAAAGAATTTGCAGTAAAAACAGGCTAAGGCGAGGAGAGGGCTTTAGGGTGGTGCACGGTGGTGGTGGTGGTGGTGGTGGTGGTGGTGGTGGTGGTGGTGTGTGGGGCGCGTAGGATACCTATTGCCTGACAGCTGTCAATCAACAGGCACAGAGTCTAGACGAGCCGTTTAATGATATACATATGCAAGGCAGTCAGGCAGCAGCTCGCATTGTTTCTTCAGGCAGAGCATGGGGAAGGGGGTTGGGGGCTGCCAGAGTCCAACCACGCCCTCAAGCCTACACGCCTACGAGCCCACTTCAAGCAGACGTTGTGGCACGTCTCAAAGGCAGCCGCAAGAGCAAAAGCAAAAGCGTAAACGCATTGACAAAAGCGAAAGTGCAAAGAAAACATAACACACACACACACACACACACACATGCGCTTAAATTAAATGCAAAAAAACATTAAAAGAAGAAGAAAAGTATATGTGTGTGTGTGTGTTTAAAATAAATAAATGAATGCCAAAAGCAAATCATAAAAAAAAGACAAGACAAAAAGCTGAGCCTGAGGCTGAAGCTAGCAGCGAGGAGAGAGCAAAGCGTGTGGGCTGAGCGCAGAGACTAGGAGCGCATCTGGAGCATAATGAAGCAGCATTCAATTTAAGATTAAGAGTGGGACTGCGAGTGGGAGAGAGAGTAAGAAGCTGGGGCTACAGGCCCAGGCAGCATGGCTAAGCAGGGAGCAGACAGACTGCAAAGGATGGAGCAAAGGCACTTGAACGCAATCAACGCAGAACAATCACGTATCTATGAGAAAAAGAGTGTGCAAGGGTGTGTGTGTGAGACGAATGTGTATATGTGTTTCACTCTCTCTTTCTCTTTTTCTCTCTGTGTGTGTGCCTAAGTCTGTGTTATTGTAGCTAAATTAAACGCATGCCATAATAATGCGATTCTTCTTCATTTCAAAAGGCAACGCAACATATGCCCAACAAATCAAAAGGTGAGCAAAAAAAAAAAGAAAAGAAAAGCAAACAACAAATGGAGCTTGCACGACTAGCAGATGCCGTGGAAACATAGATAGTAAACTGATGCCTTACGATATATATATATATATATATATATATATATTCCCATCTATGCTAGTCTCTTTGAAGTCTCTTCAAGCTCTGTCGAAGCTCTCGTGCGCATGCACTGCGGCTGCTGCAAGCACAGGGTATACGCTGGATGACGGCTGAATGTTGAAGTTTACTCCGACACCTCGCAGAGGCCAAAGCTGACAACCACAAGAGGCAAACACGTCACCAAAGGCAGCAGCTGCAGGGCTGACAGCTGAGAGCAGCAGATGGCAGTTGGAGGATCGATGGATATGGTGGAGCAAGGCACATGAGGAAGGGAAGATGACAGACGAAAGATTGAATATAAAATGTTGGAAATGGAAAATGGAAGCTGGAGCCTGGAGCCTGGAATCTGCATTTATCTGAGCGATGAATATTGAAAACGTGAGGCAAGAGAGTTAGGATTGCAGCAAAAGAGATGGAAGATGGGATGAAAGCTCTGTATGAAAGATGGAAACTGATAGCTGGAAGCAAACGAAGTCGGAAGTGAATGAAGAAGAGATGATGAAGAGAAGGAATACAAAAGGAGGCAAAAAGAGGCATCGAATCTAAAAACTAGAGATGAAGAATGAAATCTAAATGCAGGAATTGAAATAACGAAGTGAGACCACGTAGACATCTGTTGACACGCCTTTCTTAATTTTCTGCCCATTTTTCTTTGCATTGCTCTGCTTCTGCTTCTTCTTTTGTTTTACACTCTCGGCTCGAGATTCATTTGTGTGTGGCTCGAAAAGGAAATGAAATTTTTAATACGCCCTCTCATGGGTTCGATTGAAAAACTGATAAAGTTTGTAACCGCTGTAAAGTAGAGAAATGTTAACAGCAATAGAAAACGCTTAACCGAAGTGATGGCTGTTAGATCAATTTTAACAGAAGTTAACATAATAATTGCAGTTAATGAAAAATTTTACAGCTTAACAGTTACAATTGCTGTTAGAGCAGTTAAAAGTACTTAACAGAGATCAACTCTGGGTAGGTGAAGGAAACGTAAATGTTATTAACAGAACAACATTAACATGGCAGCAATGTTAAACCCGCTCAATTAGCTTTTGCTCTCTCTCTGTTAGGGTATCCAAGCGACATCAAGACGCATTTAGCTATGCTCTTTACCTCCGACTGTGAAAATTGGCATGTGTGAGACGTAAAAGCTAAAAAAAAAAGAAGATATTTTCTTTTTCTTTTTTTTTGCTTGGCTGAACATGAAAACCAATGTTGAGGCTGATGCGATGCGAAGGCGTTGACAACAAAACCAAAGGCAAATGCCAAATGCGTATTAGACTTAAAATACGGAATCATAAAGCCAGCAAGCTAATCAGCTTAAAAGAAACCCATCCATATGAACTCTATATGGTTAAGAATTTAAAAGCTATACGATGTTATAAATAGAATATGGCTATATATATCTAGTTCTCGATGCATAAAGATAAACTTTTCGTGGCTTTATCAATTGAAAATGTAGAAATAAAAATGACGTGCTTATCAGGAATAAACATTATATATATTTATATTTGTTGTCGTAGGTCTACTTGTGATATATATATGTCTATATAATACTTATCTACTTTCGACTTTGATAAAGTCACATGCATCAGCTACTTTTGTGACTATGAACTAATATAGATAAATTGAGGAACTGAACTATATATATATATTTATGTCTGATAAGAAATTTAGGCTATGAATTGTTGGCAACTTGAGCCCAATAGTGAACTAGAATAGGAATAGAAACAAAATTTTCTTAAAATGAATTAAATTAAAAATGAAATCAAAATTGCAAAATTTGCGTCTCGAATAAATTGAAAATCAAATAGTAGCGGGAATACCACTGCTAAAAAATTTAACGAAATGCAAAGAGCCCAATAAATGTAGGGCTAGGGATAGGAAATGGAAACACTTCAGCATGCAATGCTTACAGTGTTCCGAGTCAAAGCAATATGAAGTTATGAAATGAAAATTTCTGCGCACTTTCATTAAGGGAATGCCCCGCCTCAACTCTAATGGCTCAGCCCTGGCCCACTCTCTTTCCTTGGGTATATTTATATTATGAATTTCAGTTGCTTAAGCGCAGCACTGGGTGAGCTCTCTTCTCTTTTTTTTACGACATTTGAAATTAGTTTTTCATTTAAATGATGTGCGCGGGTCCCAAAATGTTAAACCTTTTTCTAAATGCTGCCGATGGACTCTCGCTTCATCTCTTTCACTCCATACACACACGCATACGCACACACACACGTCTGTGTATCTGTAAGTGTAACTTATTTATTATTTTTTTCACGCCCAGCAAATTAAGTCAATAAAATGCCAAACAGAAATGTATGCACTGAAAGTGTTAAAAAGCAAAGCAACAAATGCCAAAGCCAGTTGGTCAGACAGAGCCAGACGCCAGCAGTGGCAGAGAGTGGGATAGAGAGACAGAGAGAGAGAGAGAGAGAGAGAGGGAGGGAGTCTGCGGGCTGAGGCAAGTCCTAATTTCCGCAGCTTTCGGCTGTCATTTAATTTGATTGTTATTTCCTCTAGACGCGGCTCCAAAACAAAAGAAATGCCCAAATGTTTTTGGCCTGCATACAAATTTCTCGCATTAGCCGAGCATCCAAAATCGAATTTCTGTTTGGGTTTTGGGTATTATAATCAACCCCTCTCTCTCTCTCTCTCTCTCTCTCTCTCTCTCTCTCTCTCTCTCTCTCTCTCTCTCTCTCTCTCTCTCTCTCCCAGCCTCTGCAAATGGGCAACATATTGAGCCAGCTTCATTCATGCCCCGGCTCTCATTCTATTCATTTCAATTCATTGTGGACGCATCTGAAAATTTCATTCATTTTCAATAGTCTGGCCTGTGAGGAGTGAGGGCGGGCAGTAAAAGCAACCCCGCTGAATGTACATGCAGGCACACATACATACATATATATCTATGTATGTATTTATATATGAAATAATGAACCTTGCAACCACCTACACAACCACCCAACCACCCTGCCACCCAAATGATGTCCGGGCACTGCAATTGAGCGATTGGCGACTACACAATACTCGCTCACAGCTAAATTGTAGAGGATCTACTAATTAGGTAAGCCCCAAAGATGTAACCTCAAATTGATATATATCTATATATATATCACATATCGAAGTTACAGGTAAAACTAATATACTCTCTTTGCACTTTCGTGAACGGACATAAACATCCACTGCAGTGCTTCAATCAAACTTTCTCAAATTTCTCTTCGAACTTCTCTCTTAAGATTTCCTATCCAATCAATGGAATCAAGTCGTAAATAATATCGAAACTAGTTCGGGGTGGTTTTTCTTCTTCTTCTTCTTCTTCTCTTTTTTGACACAGTTTGAAGTTCGCCAGGAACTGAATTCAGGGAACTTTTATGATTGATTGTTTAAAAAATGCCAAATCGAACGATTGACAGATTGATTGATTGATTGATAGACTCACTGATGAACTAATGAATAGTAGAGGAGAGTGTAAAGAAGTAGACTGATTGACGAACAGACAAACTGATTGATTGGCTGCTTGATGAACAGACTGATGAGCTAATTGAAGCCTGATTGCTTGACTGACTAATATACCTATTTCGTTAACTAATTAATTAGCTAATTAACTAAATGATTAACTGAAAAGAAACTTAATCAATGAATAGCTCAATCATTGAAGACTCATTCGTATTCAGTGCTCAGTCTTTTGATGTCTTGTGCTAGTGTTGCTAAGCCAATTGAGCATGTTTACCAACACTGCACGAGAAGAAGAAGCAGGCACATACAGAGCTTGCTTTGCTATCTGCTAATCTCAAGTACAAATTGCGTCGACTGTTTTTTTTTCTTATTGGAAGAACTTATTGGCAGCTGCTTTCTGTTTTCCCTTCTACTTGAAGTTCTGCTACGACTTCTTGGTCTGCTTCTGCTGCTTCTTGATAATGCAACAGACGCACGCGCGCGCTCTCGTCGCTGAGGGTTAGCTCCGATATGAAAGGGCGACTGGCATATATATATATATATATAAATATATTTTTATTTTGGGGTGGTGTTTACTAATGGTGCATATGGAATTTTGTCGTTGTTGCTGGTGGCGGTGGTGCATTTGGTGTTAGAGTTGATGGTGGTGGTGGTGGTGGTTGTATGCCACTAACTATGTCATCTGCTGCTCAGCTCAGCAGCAAATGCTGAAATGTTCTTAGCTATCAAGGAGTAGAGAAAAGAATAAGCAAAACTTTCTTCAAGACATCCACTAAAGATGCTTTGACATTCTAGAAATCATTTGTAAAATGCTTATAGTAAATGACTCAATAGAAGAAGAAGAATATTATTGCGAATGCAATTGAATGTATTGTACTTTAGATATCATATATATATATATATAAGAACTTTCCATGTTGTGTTTAGCTTACTAATAAATTACTTGTATCTTATCCGAATTCCTGCTACGTATAATCAAATATTCCCTATATAAATGGCAAACTTTATGCACAAAAGTTGTTGTTGTTGTTGCTTAAGCCGCTTGAAGATATGCTGAGAGATAGCTCAAGTCTTCAGACCTAAAACTCTCACTCAAATGCTGTGGCTTTTGCTCTGCTTTTGGCCAACAGCAAGCTGCACACACACACACACATACACACACAGGCATACACACAGAAACATTGTTTGGTTGTTTCTTTTTTTTACTTTTTACTTTTTTTTTTGGTTTTCCTTCCTTTAATTTTTAGCACATTTGTCTTAGATTTCCGAGTCAATTACATTTGATATGTGTGTCTCTCCCTCTCTCTCTCTCTCTTTCCCTCTCTCTCTCTCTTTCTATTATTCGCTGTCTGTCTCTGTCGCGCTCCAACACTTTAATAAATTTTGTAATTTTTCTTTCTGCAGCTCAAACGAAAAGTTGCTCAATTGCTGCTTAGTCAGCTGCGTTGCCTGCGGCGCTGCCATCAAAAGACGCAGCTTAAGACCTGACACCACATTCAAGGCCCCTTGTCAGCTGCCCGCTCTGTATACCCTATACTCATCTCCCCACCCTAATACCGACACCTAATATACCCTACACGCACATGTACATAAACATATACATATACATATATATGTATTTACCATTTCACCCCCCCACCCCCCCCCCCCCCCACTCTGTCAGCTTGAAAATTGAGCATATTTCTTTAAGAGGCCCTTTGGCGTTCTACTTGGTTTTCTTCTTCTTCTTTTTTTTTTTTTTTTTTGACTGTGGGAAATCTCATGAGCTGCTCCGCCCCCGCTTGGTGGGTGGTTTGTGGGGCGTGGCAAGCGAAAGTTTTTTGGCTGCTCATTTGAAATATTCGCTGTGGCATCTAGAAAACCAACTTGGCAGCCGAGGCACGTAATTCAAATTTAAAAATGTTTACATGCCTTGCATGGCAGCGCATTCCCCGCACTGTCCACCCACTGCCACGCCTCCTGCTAGGCAATGAACGCAAACAGATATATATGCATATGTATGTACACATGTATATATATATATATGATATCAACACATGCAGACGTATGTCAACTGCAACAATTTCCACTTGATACTTGCCTCTATGACATTTCCTTTCAAGACTCGCAAAACTCTCGTCACACCGAAAGGAGACAGTCCAAAAGAGTGAGAGAGAGAGAGAGGGAAGATAGAGCTCAGACTTGTCGGTCTTACCTGGAAAGTATATGTGAAGAGAAAACAGACAGAATAATTAGTAAATGAATTGCTTTTGATTGCCAAAAACTTGGCATACAGAATTTTAGATACGATTCCTAGAAATGAGAAAACTTCAAAGTTCAACACAAGCATGACTAACAATTACCCTGTAAAGATAGAACTATAGAAGTGCATAGACTATGAATACCATGAAATATATATTTGTGGACACCTATCAAATATCTTAGCTTGGATATATTGCAAGACATACACCCTAGCCACAGTCCGAATGAAGGCCAACTCAAGCTAAGCCCAAGTTATGCTCATCGTTGCTCAAAAACTTACCTTTGCAATTCCTATTCCAACAAAGACAAATAAACTTGCTGTTTCTTGGACTTTCGTAGTTTACACAATATACAATATTAAATAATTTAACAAAATTTAGCTTTTAGCTCTGCCTTGTTGGAGCTGCTTTGATGCGAACTAACGTCTCTCATGTCTGAGTGGAAAAGAAATGAAATTTAATCCTAATATTCATGGGATCTTTATAGTTATTAAAGCTGAGCTACTATAACCTTACGACAACAGCTATAGGGTATTCGAAAAGACTTCAACTCAATCAAGACCAAATGAAAAACTCACAGAGACAAAGTACTCGGAGCCGAACTCGAATTCGAGCTCAAAGTTCAGTTGCAATCAGTTGCAGGCAAGTGATACTTCAAATAAAGGCAGAAAACTTTGGAATATAGCAATATATGGATACATATAGATAAAAAGATACATAAACGTATATCGATAAATATATGTGTATATAGACTCGGAAGCCAGCTCCATGAGAAATGTTGTGTTGGATATGCAAAAGTTAGAATTTCGTTCCCAAGTGAAATGAGAAACTAAATAAAATCTGGATAATATTTCACTTTGGTGTGGTTTCCGAAAAGTTTTGATGGAAAGTAAAAAGTTAGAATAGGGTTACCCGATGTATTCCACTGGGAAATAAGCTGCAAGTCTTTGGCAGTGCCAAAGTCAAAGCTTTTAAGGTTTCGTCCTAATTAAGTCTTAAATTATATTTTTGTTTTCTCTTCTTTTTTTTTTTTTTTTTTTTGTAGAGCTCTTAACTATAAGCGAAGGAAAGTGCAAAGCAAAGGTGGATAGCATCAGAATTGGGACTGAGGAGAGCACAGAGAGATGAGCGTAATTAGTGCAGAGCTTTTGGCCTTAAGCCACAATCTGATACCCAACTCCATTTTGCCTTAAAGCCCTCCGGGCGCTATGGATATACATATATATATATATATATATATATATATATATAGTAGTTGGAAATTGCATCTCATGTGAGTATGAAAGGTAATAACACGGGCAGAAAGGGACAGCGACAGCTGGGCATATAATAAGTGAGAGCCCCGCACAGAGAACGCTCTGTGTGTTATTCGAAAAAATGTTTCAGGCTTAGAATAATATTTAAGTATACCTTGTGTTCCATAAGAGCTAAATGTTAAGTGCTAAAACACCTCGATAAGGACTGACCAAGTGATGAAACTTGATACATCCTAGGAAAAAAGTCATATACTCACTATATTGTATGGCTACCTATATGAACTCAGCTTCCACTAAGGCTATATAAACGAAACTTTGTACGGATTCTATCCTCAGCTTATACAGGAATATAGTTGAATATGCATTAAATCGCAACGCTCTGTCACAGGGCTATCTATGTGAACTCAGCTCTCAGTGCAAATTTCTTGATTAAATTTGGTGCAGTTCATGCTTTGCTCATTATATGAAAAATATTGTCGTATCGCTGCAATAAAATCACTCATCAGCCTTAAATAACAATTTCATACAGCGCCATCTCTTAACAACGATTCGAATGTGCATGAAAATCAATCGAATCGTAACATATAGCCATAGGAATAGCCATAGTTAATATCTCTTACGTTTCCTGTTACTCTATTTCCAGAGGGTATTTTTCTACGTTGGATGCCTGGGGCAAAAATTTGCCAATTCCATCACGTTTCTTGGTCTATTAAACTCGGCACAAACAGTTTTTGGTCTACTTAAAACTTAACTAAGCAAAGCTCTGGCTATAGCTTGAGCAAAAGTAACTGAAATTGGAATGCAAAATGCGAAATGAAAATGTGGCAACAAGAATTGTAAGCAGATGTTTTCGCTCACAACATTTACTTATAAAAGTATCTCAAAAATGTGCAACAACAATAACAACAAACAGCTGGCCATAAAATGTGGCATGATGTACTCTATAGCAGGCTGTCAGGCAGGCCGAAAGGGAGGCAACAGTCCATGGCACGCTTGGTTGGCTTCCAGCCAGGAGACGACACTCAGAAACCGAAACCGAGACCGAGACCGAGACCGA
Organism: Drosophila antonietae; assembly: GCA_030914385.1. Lineage (NCBI taxonomy): Eukaryota > Metazoa > Arthropoda > Insecta > Diptera > Drosophilidae > Drosophila > Drosophila antonietae. Next base: position 4,979,162 of record JAUESO010000617.1, read on the forward strand.
AACCTCTCTCGCTTTCTATCACCCTCTCTCTCTCGTTCCATAACTCCCCGGCTCACCAGTGCCTGAGGCTCAGGTAGCTGCAAAGGTCACAAACACCAGGTAGGTCAGTCAGTCGTTGCCGCTGCTGCTGCTGCTGCCTCTGCCTCTGCCTCAGCCGCTGCCTCTGCTTCAGCCCCGAGCCTCGACGTCTGTCCAATGGCTGCCGGCAAATCAAACATTTTTTTTGTTTGGCTACGATCCCAGGCACATACATGTATACCTAATGCTCTCCCTCTCTCTCTCTCTCTCTCGCACACTCTTTCAGCTTGTTTTTGTTTCATTTTCACTTTTTTTTTCCCCATTTTTTTTCTTCAAGTGCAGGTCCAAATAGCTGCATGAGTTTGTTTTCAGGCTTTTTTATTTGACTTCTTCTTCTTCTTGTTTACTTGCCTGTGTGTGTGTGTTTTTTTTTTCATATTTGATAAGCACATGTTCCACATTTTGTGGCAAGTGCGATAATTCGAATATTTCGATTCGTAACGCGGTCTCAAACACAACAACAAAATTCTTCTATCGCTGACGGCGATCGAGCAGCAAAGGCATCTGGAATGGCTATCATGTGGCTGGCATATGGCTGAAGTCGACAGAGAGAGAGTGAGAGAGAGAAAGAGAGAGAGAGAGAGAGCGAGAAGAAGGCGAAAGAGCAAGAGAGAGAGACGGAGAGTTATGCGACTTATGGTTATGCTCAAGTTTATTCTCATGAGAGAGAGAAAGAAAAATAAAGAAAGATAGAGAAGAGAGGAGAGAAGCGAGAGCGAGAGAGGAGAGCGAGGAGAGAGAGAGAGAGAGAAGAGAGAGAGAGAGAGGAGAGAGAGAAGAGAGAGGAGAGGGAGAGAGAGGGGGGAGAAGGGGGAGAGAGGAGAGAGAGCGGGAGAGAGGAGGAGGGAGAAGGAGGGGAGAGAGGAGAGAGAGAAAAGAGAGAGAGAGGAGACGAGAGAGGAGAGAGAGGGGCGAGAGGGAGGAGAGAGGAGAGAGGAGGAGAGAGAGAGAGAGGAGGAGAGAGAAGAAGAGAGGGAGAGAGAGGGAGAGGCGACGCTGAGACGGAGTTAGATAATATGACCTATATGATAAGGGATAAATGAAAAAGGATAGACAAGCTCCTCTCTCTATCCTTTTTCCCCTCCCCACTTTCTCACTTTCTGAATTGATGAACAAAATAAATCTATATTTCATATTAATTTTCTTTATGTATCGCCCATCAATTTAAATGTCTTCTTAATTGTTTTTAAAGACTTCATTCATAAGCCCCAAGACAAGACAAAAAGTCTTTAAACGTGACAGAAGCCAAAAGAGGGACACTGACTGGAATGGCAGAGCAAGGTATGGTTAGTTATGTGAAGGCTAACTGGCAATGCTTCATTCAATCTATACGCATTAAAATTACTGACAGTCAAGGCATATTAGTTTAGTTCAAATATATGTAACGAAGCACGCGTGTGTGTGTGTGTGTGTGTGAGTGTGAGTCCATAGAACAGTTATTCTTGATGCATCGCATATGAAAAGTATAAGAGTAAAAGAGTGGAGTATAAGAGCTAGAGCTATAGACTTACTCCCATAACATAAGTAATGCTTAGAGTATAAGAGCTAGAGAGAGAGAGCTATAGACCTCCTCCCATAACAAATACAGTCCAAGTCTGTCTCACAAATTATCGATAACTTTTTAACTTTCTTTCAATCGATAACAGCTTCTTTGAACTGCCTTGAGAGCTAATGCCATCAATATTTGGTCTAAAGAGTTCAATCGAGTCTCTCTCTCTCTCTCTCTCTCTCTCTCTCTCTCTTTCTTTCTCTCTCTCTCTCTCTCTTTCTCTCTCTCTCTCTCTCTCTTTCTCTCTCTCTCTCTCTCTCTCTCTCTTTCTCTCTCTCTTTCTCTCTCTCTTTCTCTCTCTCTCTCTCTCTCTCTCTCTCTCTCACACACACACACTCGCCCTGGGCTACAGGCTATCAGCTAGTCGAGCACTGCCGCCTGTAGCAGTTTTACTTGTTGTTCTTCCTCTTTTTTTTCGCCCTGATACCTTTACCATTTTCTTTTTTTTTTTTTGTTTTTGTTTTTAATACCTGTCTCCCCAAGTCCAATGTGTGGTGTTGCTGCTGCTGCTGTTGTTTGTTGTGTGCTATTTTTTTCTCTTCTTTTAGCCTTGACAATTGTATCCCCACAGTCAGTTTTGTGGTATTACACACACACACACTCACACTTGCTGTCACATATACACAGAGAGACTCACACTCACTCGCAGATAGACATTGAGAAGCCCACTTAGTGGCTAGACCCATGCGTCAAGCCGTCAGGTTCCGGAGTTGCGTTCCACTTTGCAAGCTTTGCGGCTAAGCTTCACATGTTCCAACAACTGCAACGCTTCAACCTTGTTGTTGTTGTTGTTGTTGTTGTTGTTGTTGTTGTTGTTGTTGTTGTTGTTGTTGTTGTTGTTGTTGTTGTTGTTGTTATTGTTGCCGTTGTCATTGTTTCTTTGTTATTGGGCGTTAGGCTGGCTATCTATGGGCTAGCATAACATATATTTTATATACATTCAACTCTCTTTGCGAAACACTGCAAACACAAGTTGATAAACTGAGCCAGATGCAAATCATAAACGTTAGCAAGCTCAAGTTCATAAACTATTAAACTGGCCAATGGCTCGTTCATTATGGCCAAGTTATATAAGAAATGCTGTAATGTTATTCCCTCATATGTTTAGCATTTGAACTCAGCGATGTAAGAGAGCAAAATTAATAAAAAGAAAGTTCTTTCGCCGTTTCCATGACAAATCAAACTCAAACTCATCATCATTACAGGGTATCTTTGCCCTAGTCAACATAATTTGTAGCTTGTTTATTTATTTATGTATTTTAACTGTGTAAAATCTCCAAGCAACAACAATCGCATTTCTGACATGATTAGTTTATTTTTACCTCCAGACATTTTAGCTTTTTCTTTTCTTTTTTTTTTGCCTTTCTTTTCTTCACATTATTCTTCATATATATATATATATTTTTTTTTATGCCAGCTTAGCAGGCATGTTTGCATGTTTCTTCCTTTATCCATTTAGGAGCTTAGCTAGCTTTAGCTTTTAATTGCTTGACTGCCTGTTTACATACATTTGCCACACACTGTACGCCGTTCAAGAGTGTGAAGCGTTTTGGGTTGCATTTGCATACACTGTGAGGCCATTGCAAATGGGTAGATTGGTTTTGTCTGCCAGCCTGCTATGAGAATATCATCGAAATGAGGGGTATGTTGTAGTCGAGCACTGCAGCTTAGAGCACCAGCGCTGTGCTTACAGCTGCTCTTGAGCTCTTCAACTCGCAACTGAAATTAAGTGTTTATTGGCTTTGAATGAGGACTATTAAATGCAAAGTTATTTACATTTTATAAAATGTTTTTTAGAGACTTCTTTTAAGAGTTGAAAAACAGAATTGTACTTCAAGTTGAAAAGGTTAACATCTAGGGCCATATAATTGGTTGTAGTAGCTCAGCTCAAAGTGCTTTGCATTTGCATCCAATCTATCGCTTCGTTGAGCTTCCAGTTCGTGGCACTTGTGCATAATTTAATTGCATCCTCAGCAGATGCTAAAAAGTTCTGCCAACTTCTGCGAAACGTTCAAATAGAAATGTGGAACTCGTATAATGCTAATAGATGGCCAAAAAAGAGAAGAGTGACCATATACCTGGGTACTGTGTGCTCTTTATGTGTGCTAATTTAGCTACAGCAAGTGTGTGTAGATGGGAGAGCATGGCAGAGCATGGGCGAGATGGTGGAGCCAACTGACTATGTGAACTCAGTTGCTGCTGGCAATATGAACATGAAACTTGGATGGAACTTTTGCATTTAGTTTCAATTAGTACATATTTCAAAATGAATCTGATTGTCGCATTCTCACATATTACTATCTATGTGAACTCAGCTGCCACTAAACCTAAGAGAATATCGCTTGGCATGTCTTTTGCTTTTAGCTTCAATGAGCAGATATTTCAATATGGATGAAATCGTATCACTGTATCACTCTGACTGACTCTATGAACTCAGCTTCCACTGATGCTACAAGAGCGAAACTTGGCACAACTTTAGCTCTAAGAACATACCTCAAAACAATGATATAGTAATCTAAGGGAACTCAGAGATTTCTTGAGGAAATCTGAATCAGCTGTTTGCGTAAGCCGAGTCGCATTACCTTATCAAGCTAAACAACAACGTTACGTCTTTCGGCAGCACTTATCTCGGCTCTATGGAAACAATCAATTAATTTAACTGCCAGAAGACATTCAGACATAACAGAACTTCCCTCGTTGTGCATATGTTATTTAAATTCTGACACACTAGCCATTAGCTAAAAGTTATTAAATATTTAACATTCCTAGCAACATATTTGCGTTTGTTAATAATTAAATACCTCACATGCCTTCACGACTTTAGAAACTTTGGCCAAAAGATGTTCGTTGATTGCATTTGATATTATTTGCCGAAATCAAGTATTTATGCCCGAGGGCGAAAGATATTCATGTAATGCCAAACAGAATTCCCAGGCAGCCTCTTCAAAATGTTTACATTTTGCGTTAATTAAATTAGGTAATTAAGATGGCCCCTCCTCCTGCTCCTGCTCCACCTCCTCCTTCTGCTCTCTCTCTCTCTCTCTCTCTCTTTCTTGTGCTCTCACACTCTCTGTCTGTCCGTCTGTCTGTCTGTCTTTCAGTGTTTTCTATTTCTGTGAAGCTGTCACCAGGGCTGTCAACTTGCTTTGATTTGATTTATCTCACAAGAGTTTGACTCTGAATGCCAGAGGAGGGTCGACGCATAGCGAGCGAGTTTGGGTAGGAAACCGCACGTAACTATTACGAGAATTGCTTCAAAAAAGTTGCGGCTGCTGCTGTTGTTGTTGTTGTTGTTGTTGTTGGCCAAAAATTATAGACAATCAACGTCCGGGAACACACATTGAAACGCTGAGACGCATCCAAAAAACGAGGCCCAACTCAAGGCGAGGCGCATTTAATTTCACTTAAATCTTTCAATTAAAACTTTTAATTGATTTCATATACACACACTCACACACTCGCACACACATGAACTGTTTTTCTATATTCTCTATTAGAGGATGCTGCGGGTGTTTCATTATCCCTTTTGCCTTTCCTCTTGTCTTTTTTTTTGTTGGTTTTTCATGCTATTACCTTGCGGCAATTAATAAAAGCGCATAAAACACATATAAAATTCAATAAATTGTCAAGTTAATAGTTCATAATTATACATATACATATACATATACACACATACATATATAATTATAAATAATATGCAAACATATTGCATTAAATTGATTAATTGCAAACATATTTCATTAGCAGGCGAGGTAAGCCTTACCAAACACGAGATACCCTAGATATGTTGAGTTCCAGAGCAGAAACGTAGAAAAGTTGAAAGAGTCTATATCTTCTATATATATATTCTCATATAGCACATAGACCCCATACACCACACTCGGTATAAGTCCTAGGGTATGTGCCCTATATATTCCATGTACTCTTTGTATATAATAGAAGCCCAATATATCCTGTATATATAGTCCACATTTATACCTTATACGCGCTATATACTCTCTATACTCTATACAATATATTGTAAAGTAAGTAAAGTATAGATTTATAAAAAGTATTTACCCCATTTACTCGATATATCCTAGCATTTAGTATCATATAAAAGCTTTCAATTATGAACAACATATGAAAAATGTAATTAGTTCAATTAAACAGGAGCTGCTCATAAATCAATGTAAGAAGCAACGGAAACAAAGGAGGAACGAGTAAAGAAATGTTGAAAACTAAGTTAAGAGAAGTGAAAGCAGAGCTGAGAAATGGAGTATAGAGAAATAAGAAAGAAGCAAAAGAATTAAGCAAAAACAAGCAAATTAGGTAAGATCAGTAATAAAAGAGAGAAGCAAACTATGAAAAAAAGAGAAGTTGGCATAAAGGATGTGAGAAGAAGCAAACTACAGCAAGAGAGAGAGAGCAATGAAAGACCAGAAGAAGAAGAAGAAGAAGAAGAGGAGGAACTGTGAATAAGCTGATAAAAAGAGAAGCGATAGAAGCAAACTATGAATAAAGAGAGTTTTTCCTATAGGATGTAAGAAAGAAGCAAACTAGAGCAAGAGAGAGCAATGAAAGACCAGAAGAAGAAGAAGAAGAAGAAGAAGGAGAACTCTGAATAAGCTGATAAAAAGAGAACCGAATCACCAGCAAAAGCAATTAAAAACAAAACTTGAACCAAACTGCATAGAAACGAGTTGAAAAAGCAAATAAAATTAACTTCTCTCAATTAAACAGTTGTTTGATTATTTGCTCACGGACATTGTTTGATTACGAATGCTGAATACTCCACACAAATACATGTGCATATTCTATTCACATCTATGTACAGCAAATTTCAGCCTTACCACAAAACAGTACTAAAGATAAATAAAGAAAATATGATGAAACAAAAACAAATTTGAATGCAAATATTTGAATAGAAAAAAAAAATAAGCAGAAAATATCAAATAAATTAATTTAAACTAAACATCAATAAAAGGGCAAAATAAGAGGAATATTTATATACATATATATATATAAATGTATGTTTGCCTGAAGGCCTCTGTCGCTCTGGCTTAAAATTAAATTGTTATTTAGAATTAATTCTTAGTAACAATAAAAAATAAATAAATAAAATAAATGTATGTATTTTTTTACAATTAAATTTTTGCATCACACACTGGTTGCAAATGCGCCAAATGGGTATATTGGTTTAATAGACATGTTTAGAAAAATAACAAAGCATATATTGAGATTATAGATAATATATAGAGAGCTATCTCTCTCTTCCTTTTACTAGCTATCTATATCTTTTTCTCTCTCTCTCACTCTCTCTCTATCTCCCTCAATTTATTTCATTCTTGATCTCTCGCTCTCCCTCTTTCTCAATGCATCTATATATCAATCTACCTCTCTGTATTGATAGCTTTCTCTATCTATCTTTTTGCTGCTCCTAGAATCACATCTTGCTCTTTACAGCTGTAACTATTCTCGTAACCCCCTAAGCTCCCACTGAGCGAGTATCATGCAGTCGTTACTGATGCAATTGAAATGCTTTAGCACATTTCTAATTGCAGCTGGAGGAAACTAAACTATTTGCATGCATTGCATAAAATTATGCACAATTTCACATTTCACATCTTTTTTACCAAGTCCAAAAATCGATTGATGACTTGTGTGTGTGTGTGTGTGTGTGTGTGTGTGTGAGTGTGCGTATGTATAATTAAAACGGAACCCTGAGGAAATGCAGATTTAACGCCCAAACGCTTCGACACTTTTGGCATTGACATATTTCCAAAGGCGAAAACCTCTTCGAAATTTGCATACAAAAAAAAAGAGGCCTAAAAATAAAATCTACACTGAGCAAAATCAGCAAGTAAATTATGACTGATAGGGCTGCAGCTGGGGTTGGTTATTCTTGTTGTTGTTGTTGTTGTTGTTGGCATTATACCAAAAATACTTTGCACAAATAGCAGAATTCGAGCCATGTTTGATGAACTTTAGGCAACTTTGAGCCAAAAACGATTTTCGTTAGGGATATTCCCTGACGAAAATAATTAAGCTTAAAGCAGCTTACAAGTTATATCTACTCAAAATTCAATTTTATATTTAGCAATGCATGCAAATAGCTTATCATACCCTGTAAAGCTGCTATTGGGCATGCTGTTCAAGTGCGTAACGTTTATATATATTATTGATAGAGATGCATATTCTCTCTTTAGAAACATTTTACAGAGTAGTATAATCATCATATCATCCATATGCTATATTACTACTCTTTGTGGTTGCTGGGTATAGTTGAGTCGTTCATGCTGTTGCAGTGCATATTTGCTTGCTATTTTCATATTTCGTTGCTCTTATATTAATGATTTGCTGTAGACAAATCAATTTATCAAAATCTCGCCAAGAATCTCTCTACATGCAAAGCTTCTCAGACTTTGTTTCTTGAGCTTTTCCCCCCTTCAGCTTGTTTCAGTGAAGTTTTTCTATGAAATTTAATAATAAATATTTTTTGTTTGGTAATTTTCTATTTTCATATTTTCTTGCATTTTTGTATTACTTTATTTTCTATTTAATTAATATTTGATTTTTATTTTTCAGTTTTATTCACATAAATATTTGTAGCTTTTCTTTTGAATTTCATATGTCATATCAAGTTTATGCGCTTTAAATACTGTGTAGGTTCTCACACATGTATCTGTATTGGTGTCCATGTGTGTGTGTGTGTGTGCAGTTGTTGTGCCTGGCAGTCTGAATGCCATGATAAATTAGTTGGATAGCCCGTTTAACTGCGTGTTTTGCTTACGTTTATGTATCGTGCCACGCCTCCGCGCTTCTCCCTAGCGTGCACGCTTTAAACGCCAACAGCTGACAGCGTGTGTGGGTGCGTGTGTGTGTGTGTGTGTGTGAGTGTATGATAAATTAACATAAGATTAGCGATCAGCCACAGCAGCAGCAGCAGCAGCAGCAGTCGCAGTGAGAGCGAGAGCGAGAGAGTGAGAGCAAACAAAAATTAGCCCAGCGCTAAAACAAAGCAAATGAAATGAGCGTGGGAAGAGTGAGAGGGCGAGAGTGAGCGAGAGGGAGTGCGAATGGGAGTGAGAGTGAGAGTGTGGAGTGTGGAGAGTCAAACATAAATGAATAATGTGCACTAAGCGTAAAACCCACATGAGAATTGAAATTAAAAGGACAATAGATAAAACACACGCACGGACGGACGAACGGACAGACGAACCGAAAAAAAGAAGACGAAGACGACAAAGGTGGGAGAGGGAGGGAGAGAGGCTACGGGGCACTAAGCAACACAGAGAGAGGGTGAGGGAGAGGGGGAGGAAGAGCAAGAGAGTGAGTTTAGTGAGTTTAGTTTGTATCGTAAATAAATAAAAATAAAAACAAATATGAAGGAGAGCGAGAGAGAGAGAGAGAGAGAGAGAGCGGAAGCGAGAAAGAAGGAGACGTTGCAGAAGCAGGAGCAGGATAGCACGTACAAAAGTGTTTTTGTGAAGAACAATTACTTAAGCTTCAATGCGTGAATATTTAATGAAAGCAATAGCATTGATTTAACCAATACTTGAAATCACAGAGACTACATCAACTCTAATATACCCTGTAAAAACAGAGTCAAGTTAATTTTGATACTTCGCTTTTGTGATAGAAGAAAATGGTGTTTAAAGCAATTATGTATAGCATAATGCGTATAAGTAATGGCTGCAAATTACCCTGTAAACATAGTCAATGAGCAATGACTACGAGAAACCCAATTGGACTTTATTTTCCCATTCAGTTTAAGGCTACAACTTCATGATACTCACAATTCATTGCTGTTACTTAAACCAATTAATGACAACTTATATATGAATGATGTGATCATAGAGCATAAGCAATAATAGCATAATATATTCTTGTAAACATATTAAACTATTCCAATTTTCCTTCTCATTGCTTAAAGCTTTTCTTGCTGCTCTTTAAATGCCACTCGGAAAGACTTGGCAAACTTTTTGCTTAATCACTTTGAATGACAAATGTTTAGCTGAAGTTGCGAGAAACAATTACTGGAGAGAGATGAGCATTATATAGCTGCCACGCCCACCCCACAGAGGGCCACCCTCCCAAACATTTCGCTACACTCTTCATGGCAGTGCCAAGAAAAGCTTGAGATAAAATGATTTGCTAATTTGTTAATGGCTGCTCAATGTTTAATGGCAAAACAGAGACAGCGAGTGAGAGAGAGAGAGAGAGAGAGAGAGGCACGCTAGAGAGAATAGTTGCAATTCCCAACAGCCAGTTTTGGCATATTCTGCGAAAAGTTTGCGCTGCGAATGAGTTGAGAAATTGTTGTGCGAAAATTGATTAAATTGTTTACTTTAATTGTGTGTGAATCTTGTTGTTATTGCCGTTGCTTGTATTCAAGAGAATGCCAAGCATTTAGCTGCAGCTGCTGATAAGGCCATTAAACTGATGATAAAGCAATGGAAATGCCAGATTAAACAATAATCAATGCGAAGTCAATATAATATATACACATGTATCAAGAGAGAGTTATGCAAATATCTGAAAAGTGAATACCCTAACCAGAAGTTAGCTCATCAATCGCATATTCATATACATATATTACCAACTGTATGAAATTGTAGTTTGCATCAAACTGAAGTTCCTAACTCCAATAGAAGCTGAGTTCATATAGGTAGTCCCAAGTTCGGTAGCATTAATCGGTCGCAATTCAAGATATTCGTTTACTGGAGCTGTAAGCAGCTGATCTGGCAATTTACAGCATAATCGCATCATTAGAAGCTAAGTTCACATAGGTAGTCCCAAGTTCGGTAGCATTAATCGAACTCAATTCAAGATATTCGTTTACTGGAGCTGTAAACAGCTAATATAGCAATTTAAAACATAATCGCATCATTAGAAGCTGAGTTCACATAGGTAGTATCAAGATATCGTATGAAATGAATGTGCGATCCGATTGGAATTGTAAGAAATTCTTGTACCCAGTCGAGTTCTCATAGGCAACGAGCATACAATGATTCAGCATTGTTATATGCCATGTCAATGGAACTTATTGGATTGCAAAGCTAACATTTTGCCATGCTAGAGTATTTATTTGCAAAACACCAGTTATCTTTGAATATTTATATAAATAAATGTGTATATATGTATGTATATCTGCATATTTAGTATATCTCTTTGGTATCTGTTATCTGGGACTTTGTTGCGTTTCCTGCGCATATTGCGACATCAAAGCAAATACAGCTACAAATCCAAACAGAAAAGCAATATACTTTATATTTACCTATGGCTGCAAAATGCAAACTCTTATCAAAAGGGGAATGCCGCGAACTGAGGACTTGAGATAGGTGTGAGAGTTTCCAAGAAATCGCGGTTAAACGGTTCAAACAGAGAAAATAATTGAAGAAACTTTACAACAAAAAAAAAAAAGTTACTCCAAGCCAAACCGAAACCGAAACCAAAACCGAATCTAAATACGAACTGAATCAATGAACAGTTATTGCTCATAAGATACAACAGCAAAAAAAAAAAAAGGAAGAAGAAGACGAGCAAACACGAGAACAAGAGCAACAAAAATGGCAATCGAGTGGAGCTTCAATGTGGAGATCAGAGGTTGGAGAAGCAGCAGGAGGCAGGTTATGGAGGTTAAGGGGAAGTTGTCATAAATGCCAACTATTCTACAGACAGCGAAACGCTTCATACAATCAATGCGAACGATGATGACGATGACAATGACAATGACAATGATGATGATGATGATGATGATGACAGCGAAAAGGGGAACGCGAACTGGTTCCAAATGGAGTGGACGGTGTAGAGCGGGGGAGGGGAGTGGGGGGAGAGCAAATGGAGGGCAGAGTTCAAGTATGTGATAGACGGAATTGGTAACGGGAATCCAAATACAGCTACAGCAAGCGACCAGCAGACAATTGCTTATAGAGTGCGCTGTATGCGCACAGTGGGACAAAGCAGAGATGGAGCGGACAAACAAAAATTATATTGGAAACTATTGGTAATAGAGCTTAATTTTCTATTCTCTTCTAATCAAATGTTGAAGAAATAAAATTCCATTCGACTTTTCTTTGTTATTTGTATTCCTTTATCCTGTTTCCTTTGTATGCCTCTGCATACATTCTTTCTCTCTTTCTTCTGTCTTGATCTCTTCTTACTGTCTATCTTGTCTTCTCTCTCTCTCTCTCCCTCTTTCTGTTCGTACTCCATTTTCGTTTCCTTCTATAGCTTTCCTTCTGCCCTGCTTGCTCTCAATTTCTCTCTTCATCTTACTTTAACTTCCTTGTCACTTTCTCATTGCCTCTCCCTCTCTCATTCTCTCTCTCTCTTTCTCACTCTCTATCACTTTGTCGCTCTGGTTCTCTCTTCTCTCTCTCAATCCCCCAGCCCTCTCAATCTCACCTGCTCCCTCAATCTCTCTCTCCCTCTCTTCTCTCCTCCTCTCCCCTCTCTCAAAGTTCTCTCAAGCAAACACAACTTGTTCCACTGTGCCATGCTATGCTATGTAATTATTGCTCGTCTGTCTATCATCATTATCATCATCATCAATATCGTCTTGTCATTTAGCAACAGGGAGCATCATCATCGCCAGTTGCTGCTGCTGCTGCTGCAGTTGTTGTTGTTGTTGTTGCAGCTTTTGTTGTTGTCGCATCGAGTGTTGCCAGAAAACATTTTCATTGCGATTGTCATTTCGAAGACAGCAAACCGACCGCTGTTTGCATTTCGGTTCGTCATTACATTGGGCGGAGGCGGGACTTGAACTGGGACTGGGACTGTGGCTGTGGCTGTGGATGGGACTGGGACTGGGGCTCGTTGGGGCCAGGCGCTGCTTATCAGAAAGCAAACACAAGCAACACACGCACACGCACGCACCGCTTGCTGTTTGGGGTTACCGTTATCTTATTACTTATTGATTTTGTGTTATCAGCGACGACGTCGCGACGCGTTTTCTCAAGCATCAAAAAGAACGAAAAAAAAGCAACAGAACAGAAAAAAACTAAAAAAAAAAAAAATTGATGCGCCAGCAAAGTGAAAAGCAAATTGAAAAGAAGATGCCGACGACCCTCCAGACGTCGTGTCCTCATCCATCTGCCCTTCCCTCTCCCACACACTTGCTCACTTGCACTCCTCTTACCAGCTATCCCACCTACCCAGCTCTCCCCATCCCCACCCTCACTCTCTCTCTCTCTCTCTCTCTCTCTCTATCTCACTCTTGCCATGCAATGGGCCGCGCCTCATTACACTTGGAGATACCTTCAGAGTACTCGCTGATAAGAGCTCGTAGCATGAGGAGTGAGAGGGAGAAGGAGAGAGAGAGAGAGAGAGCGGAAGATTGGGAGTGAGAAGTAAACTGCGATTGTTGCTTTCTCAGCTTGGCGTTCTGTCTTTTGATGCCCTGCGCGAAGTACTTAAGCAATTGAGGTATATTGCAATTGTTCAAGGTCTATATTTATACCTATGTATAGATCTGGGTATAAACTAGATTGATAACTTGTCTTCGATACATTCTAGTGTTATCGATAACTATCAATTGTAATGTAATTATATAATACATATATATACACATGTATAGATCTAGGTATAAATGAGATTGCCTTATCTTAAGGCAAAGCATATTCATCTTCAGCTTGATAACTTGTCTTCGATACATTCAAATGAACATCTAGTGTTATCGATAACTATCGATTGTAATATAAATATATATTACGTATTAATGTTCCCGTTCATTAAAAGAGCTACTATAAAATGCAACATATTTTCGATATACTTCAATAAGCTAGGGACTTTAGTAGCTTTTTCATTTTCTTCGATAATTATCGATTTTAGCAGAGCTCACAAAGCAACAGACAAAAGTTGAGCAGTTTGAAACAGCAGTTTCTTACATTTACAGGGTATTTGCCAGTCATGAACATGCTGTTTGATTGCTTCTATTACAACTTCTTTTTCTTGACTTTGTTGCGCATTTTATGCGTAAAATTGATGCGAGCTGCATGCCAAACCGCAAAGCAACTGCTTAAGCAAAAGGCGGGAGGCTGTTAGGCCAGGGGGCGTGGCTGCCAGACGCCTTTCGCTGATGCTGCTGCTGATGATGATGATGATGATGATGCCAACGGCAATGGCTTTGTCTTGTGCCCTAAGATACTTAAAATGTAAAAATAGAAAATAGAAAACAAATAGAAAGAAACAACAAGAGCAAAGTGCAGTGCAGATATATAGGAAATGCTATGCGCGACTTAGAGATACCCTCTTAAATTTCAATATGAGAAATTCTAGAGGAGTTTTACATAGAAAATCTAAAGTTTCTACGAGAATAGCTTACATATTATTGTATAACTCTTGAACCTTTTTATCAATTGCATTGAAATTTGTTAATTATGTTAACAGAATGTTAACTTGGATATATATCAGAGATCGTAGTTGTAACTCTTGCAGTTCCCGAGTTCAATGAGCTCAGTTTTAGATATGAAGGCATAACTTTTGTTATCAGTATAAGAAATATTCTTTCTCTGCTATATGCCAAATCGTACAATCGATAATAATTGAAATTTGTATAAAAACTTGCCTACTTAACCTGTTATCTTCCTTTATATAGCTCGACTGAATCTTCCCAATATTTGTAACTTTAGGTTTTAGGGTATTTTAGACAGCCATATACCACAGTTTAACAGCTCTACTTCAAGGAGTCGGGTAAGCAAAGAACTTTGCTTCATTGAAGCAACTGTCGCTGTCGCTGCTATCGCAGCTGCTGCACTTCAGCAAGCGCCAAGAGGCGGTCCTTCAGCGAACCAGATACAGTTGAGTAAAGCACTTTCGATTGACTTTGTGGCAACTGTCAGAGTCATAGAACAAGATATGCTATCTAACTGCCCGAGACACGCTTCTCATTGAATTTATGGCATTGATTTTTGTGTAAGAAACGCATTTCTGAGATAAGATTAAAGATTACACAATTCATATATGTGACAAATCATTTCAAAATTCGTTTGCTTTTTTCTCTCTCTCGCTCTCGCTCTCTCTGTCTTTATCTTTTTCCTTTTCACTTTTCATTTTTATTAGAGCTCGCTTCCCTTTTAGATGGCCACATTAATATTTGAAATGGAAAACCTTGCTCTTTTTGCGAAATTCATTTTTAATCCAAAAATATGCTAAATAATTAAATGAATTACAATGGAAATTGAATTCGCAGTGCAGCTGGCAAAATTTTATAAGAAATTTCCTGGACCTTTGGATAGATAACAGCGAGCGCAGCTGAAGCTTGAATTGCTCATTCAGTTACACAAAAGAAAATGATTGAATGTATGGAAATAGCAAAAGTTCCTAAGCCGAAGCGTCAATTTCAACAAAAAAATGAGATTCAAGCAAAAGCAGCGTAAAAGAAAAAGAGATTAAAATATGAGCGACTGAATTCCGAATTAATGCTATGGTAACTATATGATATTCCTTATCATAATTTGCATAAGTTTTACATATTTTTTTCATACATAACTCAAAGAAGTCTTTGAACCTAATCTGTGCTTCATATCATTATATAATGGAGTACCAAGTTTAACTCTAACCTGACATAGGTCTTTATATATATGCAGCTTTATGATTGAGTGTTACAATTCAAGTCATATTAGAATATGTTTCTACTACATAGATGCCTAGGCTGTGTACCAAATTTCAGTTTAACACCTATAGAGTGTTCTGAGTTCACATGAGTAGCTATATGATGGAATGTTGCAAACGAGCTCAAATTGAAATATAATCATTGTGCATCTAAGGGAAGCTGCTTCACTAAATTTCAGCTTTATAAGTGCTACGAAAGCTGAGTTCACATAGTTAGTAATGAAATTAACATGATTACTCAATGATACTCAAATGGTAATAAAATCAAAATCTGTACCAAGCTCCAACTAACTATTCTAGAAGCTGACTATGAGGCAGACATATACACATATGTATAACTTAGTGCCATCTTCTTTGAGGACATTTCACAAATTGAAATTCACTTTGTCTATGTCAGAGAAGAAAAAAACAACAAGCTGTGGCCAGAACCAGGGCCAGGGCCAGACTAGTATGGTTGCATATATGAAATGCGCTGTCTATTTATATACATATAGTATTTATATATAGTACATAAGCAAGAGATATGGATAGATATATATGCTGATGCTTGGGGCTAGTCGTGAAAGAGCAGACAGCGCAGCGCGCTCATCGTTTGCGGCTGTTTTTTCAAGTTCGTTGCCTCGCTTGACTGCCACTTGACATAACGGTCTGCCACGCCCCCCCCCCCTCCCCACCACCTCCTTCCCCAACCACTCCACCATCCCCATTGACCGTGCTAGCCCCTAGTTGCTCCCGCTATGTGCAACCCTTTCTCTCCTCTTAAGACTCGCAGCAGTGCAACACCCTTAGACTTCTTGCTTGATTTATGACCAGCGGCATCCGAATTTAAAAAGAAAAAATACTTTTTGCTGTCTTCTTTCGCAGTTTCCATGCAACAAGTGCGGCATACAAGATGTGGCAAGAAGCACAGACAGGAGCAGGAGTCGAAGCAGAAGCACCGAACAGACAGCAGCAGCAGCACCAGCAGCAGCAATCGAGGCAGCTGAAGAAGTTATTTTTCTGCTTTTATCTGGCTGCTGATCAAAATCAGTCTGTTGACTTCTTTTCCGTGACAGCAATATTATATAGTTATCTGATCCACTAAAAACTGAGCAAAGCATCTATACCAAATCGATTTCGATATATATTTCATATGAATGCAATCCAAAGATTCAGCTACATATTTTCATTCTAAGCCGAGTTCGCTTAGGTGGTCTACGTGATATAAAGTTACGATTCGTTTGATTTTAGCATATGTTCTAGTTGAAGTTAAAGTGAAGCAGGTGTTTTAAGTTTTACCAAGAAGTCTTCACCAAGAGCTGAGTTCACATAGGTTGCTATACAATATGATGTTACAATCTGACTCATTTGGATACATGTTCTTTTCTAAATCAATTGTAGTCTCTTTAGCAAAAATCGTGAAAAAAGCATTGATGGAAGCTGAGTTTACATAGGTAGTTATATGATGTTATGTTAAGATCTGACTCATATTAATATATCTTATTAATAAAGTCAGAAGTAACCTCTACAGCATGTTTCATCAAGATTGCTTTGCTGTAAGCTGAGTTCACATAGTAAGTTTTATATTCGAGTGCTATGCGATTTCACAGATTTTGAAATATTTTCTTCTCAAATTCAAAAACTGTCGATATAGCAAGTTTTATAATGAAAACATTGCTGGAAGCTGAGTTCACGTAAATAGTTATATGATATAGTCTAATAATCTTTGCAATTTCTACATTTCTATAGTTTGTACTTGTATCTTCTATGTTCTCCATTGAATTCTAGTAATATTTGGCATTCCATCAACATCGCATTCGTTTATCCCTTTTTGTTGAACCAATTCTGCATTACAATCAGAATTTCCCACGTACTTTGGAAATTCGAAGCTCAAAGAAATTTGTATATTTTGCTTTTGGTTTAGTTCCATCAATCATACCGATACGAGTTGTGGTTCAAATTGTGGTACGTTTTTATTGCAGGCTCGTTGTTTAGGAGGGCGTTTGGGCGAGAGAGTGGGCGAGTGGGCGTAACACTCGGAATTCTAAACCTTATAATCATGACAGCCAGACACGCCAGAGTTGTGCTCAAGGAGCTTTTGGCTTTTGGCCAGATGTTTGATTTCGTTTCCTTCCAAGATACCCAGTAATCAGGCCAAAATGACAGGGCGTATTATGCTACGCTGCATTTCTCGATTTCAATATACGAGCATACCCCAGCTAGAACTCTCCAAGGATTAGTTGTGAGGCAAAGAAAGTGAGCAACTGCTGAAACATATAGAGATTGTTGCATGCAGAGTAACTGCTAGTCGTGCATGCAGCATCGATAACTTTGAGCACCGCGCTTTCAATTCAGTTCAGCTTTGTTGTTGTTTCGTGTCTGAAGTTTTGTTATTATATTAAAATAATATAATGATTATTATTGCTTCAGCTTCAACTGCTGCTGTTGCAACTTGTTCTAATTGTTGTTGTTGTTGTTGTTTGTTTGTTTGTTTGTTTCGCGTTGTTGTTGTTGTTGGCGTTGCTTGCTGTGTTTATAAATCATTTGAATTCCTGTTTCTTCGCTTTTTCACTTGGCATATCGAAAGACAATTTCGTGTGACGCCATATTTGTCAAATGACGTTTAAATTTATGAGCAAATGATATATGACTAACAGAGGCAGCCAGGCAAACAAACGCACACACCTCTCCCTCTCTCCCTCTCTCCCTCTGTCTCTCTCTCTCCCACTCTCTCTCACACACCCTTGAGACACACATTTTTTGAGCGCATTTCACGTTTCGAGTTTGTTTCATTAGTAAAGTTCAATAGCCGCACGCACACACACCCACACACATACACACACAGACACACACCCTTACCTACATTCTCATACACACCCTCACTCTCACTCACTCACTCACCCCCTCTCTCTTTCTCACACACACGCAAACATGCAACTCGACAAAAAATTTCGCGTTATTTGATATCTTGAAGTTAAAACATATGTGAACTATTTATTACGCATGTTTTCACTCTCTTTCTCTCTCTCTCTCTCGCTCTCTCTCTCTCTCTCTTCTTCTTCACTCTGTCACACTCTCACTCTCGATCGCTATTGTATTACACTTGCTAAACACACAAAATTCAAATCACTTTTAAAGTCATAAAAATCGTTTCGATTCTCTGAATGGGAAATGCTCTGTTCCAGTTTTGTTGAAGTGTTAAGAGAGAAGTAAGCTGAGTGATTGAAGTACCTTTTGCTGCAGAGCATATAGCATATAGACGTAGATGAAGACTGTATATAGCCTAGAAATTAATGCGAATACTTGAAAATGCATAAAATGAAGCATAGAGTTGAGCTGATGCCACAAGTGTGTAAATAGGTGTGCTCCTTATGTATGCCATGAGTGTATTAAGGAGCTAAGATCTGTGTATGACTTATAAGAGGAACTCCAATAAGCATTTAACCTACAAAAGTGCTCAATAGGGTATTCCTATTATTTATGCCATGAGTGTTGATACAATGCGACACTCTATGGAGTTAAAAGATAAAAACATTTCAAATTAAAAAGCATCCATATTTGGTTAGGTACATACGTATGTATATTATATATGCCATTAGTGTAAATATCCATCTGCTAGAAACTATATTTTACAAAGTATACCTAACTTTTATGCCATGATTGTCAAAATAGAGCACTCTTAGTTTTGCCATGAGTGTATGTAGAATAGATCACTCTAAGATCAATTCAGAAACGCATCTTTCTGCAAGTGTGCCTATTGTTTATGCCATGAGTGTGGCAACAGTAGAGTATTCCACATTGCATCCGTCCCTCTGCCACATGCCATAGCATTTGATAATTTAGTTTAGCTTCGCTCACAACATAAGTACATACATACATATACACACACACACACATGCATAGCCAGCTCTGAACTGTTATACTGTTATAATTGTCTCTCTTGCATTCATCATCATTCGACAGCTTTCGGAGCAGAGCTTAAAATACGCTCGCTCACGTTTTCCATTCAAATGGCTTAAGCTGTGAGCTGAAGAGTAAAGCGCTTTACCGTTACGTTACGTCTTCTGCCTCTTCATCATCTTTTACTTATTTATCTTCTTTGCTCACCTTATGATAATTGTTTTGCATGGCAAGCGGCTGCAATCCATGGATGCACGCTGAGTGCGTTCAACAGCTGTAAAGAGAAAGAGACAGAGAGAGAGAGAGAGCGACATTAATAAGAGACGAAAACAAAAACGAAACGAAATCATGTCAAAGCGAAGAGCGCAAGAAGTTGCGGTTCGAAGTTGGAGTTTGATTGATCAGACAGAAACTGTTGTGTTTGTCGGAGAGAGAGAGAGAGAGAGAGATGTATATAAGAAGCGAACGAACGAGCGTGCAGAGCGAGGGGCGAAGCGAACATGTTGAAGTAAACAAAACAACGCTTGGGCGCAAGCGAGAAGACAACATAATAAATCAACAGAGGCAAATGAAGTAGAAAAGTGTGAGAAATAGCGACAGAGGCAAAGAGAGCGACAGAGAGAGAGCTGAAGACTGTGAGAGGGGGGCTAGGCAGAGAGAGAGAGCTGAAACAACTGGCGCGTAGGCGCTGAAGAACAATAAACAATAAAAAAAAAAAATAATAATAAGAAAAAAATAGCGAAAAATCCAAGAACAAAAAAATGTTGAGCGATGAATCAAAAGCAACAACAACAACAACAAAGTCAGCAATAAAACGCAATTGAAACAACAACAAAATACGAAAAATAAAACGCGTTAAATTAGCCAAAAAAAAAAATAGGCTAGAGGAAGAGACGAACGAACAAGAGCTCAAAAGCATCATAAAAAATAAAAACAAACTGTTTTCTTAGGCAGCCAAACCAAAAATCCAATTAGAATTTGTAGCGAACTGTGCAAAGAATTCAGATATCATTAAAGTTCTATATGCTATATGATATATAGTATATACATACATATATAGATATTATGTAGAACTAGAGATATATAGGCATAGAAACTTACTGATTCATATATAGAACTTTATGATATCTGTATTATAGTTTCAGTTAAGATTATATTAGATCAATGCTATATATATATATATATATGTTGTATAAACTTCGATATCAAGTTATTTTAAGCTATATTTCATTTCAAAGTAAATGCGATACTCCTATATATCTCTATATAAATGTATTTATTCTGTAGAAATCGGACTTAATGAATTCAGTTTTATATGGAAATTTATCAGAGTTACTTTTGATGCACTCCAGAACGTACTTCTTTATAATAATATGACTGTATTCATGTAAAAACTTTTCTTATACAAGGTTATATACGAACCGATAAAACATATATCTATATAGGTTGCCCCACTTTTGCCACTGCTTTATCTACAAGTTCTTGCCTCAGATATATATATATATAGATATACAAGACTTGATCTTGTGCATACTTCTATATACATTAATGTCTCTTGATGTCTATATTTGTTAACTAAATGTTCTCGATTCATCATCTTTGATTTTCTTAACATTCATTTATTGATCGAGCAATCGAATGATGAAGCGACTCGACAAACTGTACTCGTGACAGCTCAACAACAACAACAGCAAGAAGAAGAAGAAGAAGAGGAAGAGGAGCAAACACATGGCGTGCGAGCCAAAGGAGAAGAGCCAGGCAAAGCCAGGGAGAAGAGAAGGCGCCCGGGAAAGGAAAGACTTGAAAAGACTTTGGAGTAGAGGCAGCAAGAGAGAAGAGAGAGAGAGAGAAGGGAAAGAGTCGCAGGAAGTAGGGGCAGGAGAACCATCTAGAGGAGACGCTGGCAAAAGAGGCACAACAAGAATCTCTGACGAAACGTGCGCGAAAGCGCAGAGCTCGGGGCAGAGAGGCAAAGCCAGAAGACAAACGCGATTTTCTGCTGAAGTTGGGGCAGCTGCCTTTTTGGCCTGGACAGCAAAAAAGAAGAAGAAGAAGAAGAAATGTTTGTTGTTGTTGTTGTTGCTGTTGCTGTTGTTGTTTGCCTTAATCATCGCCAAAAACAAGTTTTGCTGTTTGTTGTTTGGCTTAGCGCTTAAAAGAGCCCGAAACAGCAAAGCAAATGCATTCAAGAGTCTCTTTCCATACAGCTCCCTCTCTGTATCTATCTCTCTCTCTCTCCCTCTCCCTCTCCCTCTTGTGGCGTCCAGTTTCAGTGTTGATCAATGCCATTGTTGTTATTGGCGCTCCATTTTAGTTGCATTCCAATTTCGATTCCCTTTTTTCCCGATGTTTTCTCATTAGAGTATTCCAATTGCATATGGAATATATATAGTCGTATATCCCCACTGCATCTATAGATTCAAAAGTCATAGAATTGCATTATGAATCTATCGTATCGCATATCAAGTATCCATCATATAAGAACACTCCAATTGGATATCGACTTCTATATAGCTGCATATAGTTATATATCAACATATAGCTATAGATTTACAAGTCTCACATCATTTCCACTCAATTCTCTTATCTTTCTCGCTCTCTTGCTCTCTTTCATTTGCTCATCTCTCAACTTTGTTCCATTTCAAGTTTTCTTTTTATGATTTCTTCTTCCAGAATTTGCAGCTCTATTTGCAGTTCGTCTTTCCAGAGCGAATCACGATTTTGGCTCGAATCACGTTTCATTTCACGCTTCAACTACATTTTGACGGCTCTTTCGAGTTGGAGAGAGCAGCGGGAAAGCTAAATTCGTTTTCTTCTTTCTTTCTTCAGTTCTTCAGTTCTTTAGTTCTTCAGGCTCGTGATCCGTTCTCGCATTGGCCCCGAAGTGAGTCGTGTGAAGAGCTTTGGCCCTCTCGAGGCTTTTGATTTAATAGACTTGTCCATCAAAAGGCCCAAAGACCCAAAGGCCCAAAGGCTTCGAGCAATTAAAATTCCAATTATTTTTGCAACTTTTTTCATTTCATTTTGTGCTCGTCAAATCAATCGATTAGTTGCCCATTAACAGTTTATGCAAATTTCATAATATTACCAAGACCAACGAGACGAAGAAGAGGAAGAAGAAGAAGAAGAAGAAGAAGAAGAAGACACGAGAAAGAAAACCAAGTTTAGCCAAGTTTTCTGTCCAATCTCTGAGAGAAGTGGAACTTCCACTTGATTTTCCTTTGCTTTCTTTCTTTCTTTTTTCCCCCATTTATTGCTTAGGAATATTTCTAGGAATTCTACTTTTTGCTTTTCGCATGCGGCGTAAAGTTTCCAACAAGAGGAAATTAACCGTAAGACAGAAATATTGTGGAAAACTTTTCCAGAAACTTTAAAAGATTCAATTTAAGTCTGCTTAGAGTACTAGAGAGTCGTAGAAAGAGACAGAGAGAGCGGGAAAGAGAGATAGAGAGTAGTGAGAGGGAAAGAAATGTGATGACGGAAATCCCTTGGAAGAACTTATAAATAAATTATAGTCTCTTCCAGTCTCTTCCTCTTCTCTGGAATTCGCTTCATTTCAGTTTTCAGTCTCATTCTCATTCTCCATTTCTCAGCATCTCTGCCTTTGTCTTTGTCTATCTCTCCCCCACATCGTCTCTGTATTCCTTTTAGTCTAAGTCTCTCAGTCTCAATCTCAGTTTCCGTCAATCTCACCCTCAGTTCCAGCCTCAATATTCTTAGTTTTTCACTTTCTCAGTTTCTCAGTCTGAGAGTCTCTCAATATCTCACTCTCAATCTCAGTCTCAGTCTCAAAAGTTCTCAGTGTGAAAGTCTCAGTATCGCAATATCTCACTCTCAGTCTCAGTCTCAGTCTCAGTCTCAAGGTTCTCAGTCTGAGAGTCTCAATTTCTCAATTTCTCAATTTCAGTCACTCTCAGTCTCTTTAGCTTCATTTTTCAGTTTCTCTGCCCTTGTCTCAGTCATTCAGTATTTGATTCTTTTTCTTCATCACCTCTAGCTCTCTCTCTCTCTCTCTCTCTCTCTTCCCCCCCCCCCTCCCCTGGCCCCCTACAACTCTCAACTCCATCTCTCCCACTCTCAATTTGTCATATACTCTTCTCCTTACAGCATTCACCTCAATTTTCATGGGATTTACATATATTTCATTTATATTTCACATTTTTCGTCCTGTTGACAGCGAGAAATTTTAATTTAACTAATTCCATCTCGCTCACACACATACTAGCTTAGCCTGCTGCGTGCTGCCTGCTAATCACCTTTGGTGCTGCCTATTCTACTTCTACCGTTCAGCCTCTTCTTCTTGTGCTTCTTCTTCTGGAGCTACTTATTTGTCTCTTCATTAAAAGCACGCCAACAACAACAACAACAACAGCAAAGAACGCCCCACACACACACACACACACACACATACAGGCATACTCATATGCATAGTAGGCGCTTTGGTCCTTCTGTACGTCTAACTGTACTCGCGCTTTGCCCAAAAATAAAAATAACAAAAACAACAACAACAACAACAAGAGCAGGAGCAAATGTTGCGTGGCGTCTCAGCTGCTGCGCTGCTTTGCTCTGCTTTACTTCTGCTTTATGCTTCATTCGCTTCATTTTTTTTTGGCAACGATTTTGCGTCGGCAGCATTTGCAATAAGAACACGTTTTTTTGTTGTGATTTTTTTTTCTTTCTTTTTTTTTACAATTTTCATTGTGATTCATTTTTTGACTACTAAATTGGCCGTTTTACGGCTGCATTTTTGTTTTTCTTTTGTTTTCTTATGCAGACATGAACCGGTTAGGCGGGTAATAATTGTTATTTTAAAGCTGCTGCGCTTTGCATTTTGCATTTTGCCATTCGATTGTTATTGCAAATACACAAAACACAAACAAACCCACACACACATTCACACATATGTACATGTAGACACACACATCAAATCAGCGCTGCAGGCTTCATGCTTAAAGAGCACTGAAAAAGAAAGGGAGAACATCAAATTGTATTTAAGCTGCAGGCGCAGGCCAAATCCATGCACGTAAAGAGCAAAGTCAAAGCAGCGCAAGAGACTAGCATTAATTGAAGAGCGCAGCCAACGGGCCTGCAACATGTGCAAGAGTGAGCCAGTGCGATCATAAGCAAACACAAAACAAACTCACACACACACATGTGTCTTTACATGCCCATGCATGTTTTAGCTTTAAGAGCAAATTCAACAAATTTCTATTATAAGCTGCAAGCGGACACACACATTATAATTTCTATTCAAACTACACACACACACACGTATTGATATTTATAGACTTAAGAGCGTTTAGCATATTTGCAATTTGAAGAGCAAGCTGTTAGCAGGTAGCGCAGCTGCAGCTGCTGCACATGATTGAGAGCGTGAGAGCGAGCGACATGCGATCTCAAGCTGCGCTTAAGAGCACACACACACACTTATGTATGTATATTTAAGGCAATTGATGTTGTGGGTTCTTCCTTATTTTCCACATGTTGTTGTTGCTGTTGTTGTTGTTGCTGCTGCTGCTGCATTTGGCTGGCTGAACCGGTTCAACGGGTTGCTTCACACACACACACAAACTCACTCACAAACAGGCACACGCACGCTTGCACTTTTGTTGTTTTTGGTATTTCTGTTATCTTCATCTTCATATTTTACCTTTGCTTAGTGATTCGCTTCTCTCTCAGCTTCTGTTTTGACTTTGGCTGCTGCTGTTTGATTTTGCATTAATTTTGCTTTAATTGCATTTTGCTTATGAATTGCATTCGTATTATCGCTTTGCTGCTCGCACTCTCACTTTTCCACTAATTAACAAAAAAAAAATATTTATCATCTTATTCTTATTCTTATGCTTCTTCTTGGTAGTCGCTCGTTAAGCGCTTAACAAAAAAAAAACACGCGCGCATTTTTCATTATTATTTTGAATATTACTTAGAATTTAACTCGTTTTGCCGGCGATAACGCGCGCGCGACTTAGTGAGTGAGAAGAGATAACCAAACTCACAAAGTGAATCACACGCAAGAATATTTTACGGAATTTTCACGCTCTAAACTCGGAATCGAACTTCGCATCGAACCCGCTACGACGACCGCCTCGGACGGCTTTGCTTTTGCATCTGTTAACAGCGTGACTTGCGTTAACAGTGGCCATTGGTAAGCGGCGCTGTTACGACAACAGCGCGTAGTTGCAACCGCGCTGTTAGCTCACACGCAACATGTAGCGTACATGTTCGACGCGTGCTCGACAGCTAAGAGAGCGAGCTGGAGCACTGGAGTGCTGGCTCTCTTAAATGTGTGTGCACGTCTTAGCATTTAGCTCAGCAGCAATTAAACCGTTGCAATTTGGCAATAGGCAGACCTCTATTTCACCGTACACCAATTAAAGGCACATCACAAACACACACGCACACATAGCGATGGACAGCAGCAATTAGAGATGTGCCAAGTGAAAATTGAAATTGGGTTTTAAGCGATATTTAAGGAATTTAAAGAAATATTTTTAATAAACAATATTTTTAAGTGAAGTTTCTCCTTAAAATGAAACAGCAAAATTGCTGAAATTCGCAAAAATATAAAATAAATATTTATAAGAAATTCCCATTATATACATATATTGAATATCGAGTTATTTAATATCGTATATGTATATTTTGATTCCTTTAGTATATCCGTTCAAAAGTATGCCACAATTAGTGTTTGCGTTTGTTTAGACGCTGAGCTTCAAACAAAAATTGTCGACTTTTGGTTCGAATTATATTGATTGTATACCCTGTAAAAGTTGTAAGTCTTCCAGTATACGCAGTACCATAAGCAGAATGTACAATACATTTTTTAAATGCCTGAAATCCTGAAACTTGGCATCTCAATAATTGAATGTTCGCTGTATACCCTGTAAAAAAAATAAATATTTTGCATATGCTGAAATATATATATAATTATAAATGAAATATGTATTTTTATCTAAATATGCACATATGTATATATTAAGTAGAGTATTTGTTTTATACCCTGTAAAAATCGCCAAACTTTTGGTATACCCTGTATACATTTTTGAACTCTATTCCAAATAGGTTCGTATTGCTTTTGTAGCTGCTGAAGTGTCTAAAAAGCAAATGTAATACCATTAAGAGTTGGCTATATACCCTGCAAAATTGATGTTAGCATAATGATGTTCGCTAAGCGATACTTAGGAATACATCCCATATACATACATACATACATACACATGCATCGTTATCATTTATCATGTTCATGTAAGAACAATATACCCTGTAGTATCGTAGTAGTTGTCTGCCTGGATCATGGTATTTTCGAGCACTTAAATACTAAATGAAGCCCAACGTGATGCAGCATATTTGTGATAATTTACTGAGTACAGGGTATGCTCTAGTCGTGCTTCCTTATTAACATTTACTGTTCTTAGCTTTTTAGCTTGCTCTTTAGAGTTTTTTGGTTTTGACCTCAGCATTTTTGTGGTTTTCGCAACTGTTCCAAAGTCTCTCAATTAAATCAGCTGCAAGTGTATTCGTGTGTGTGTGTGTGTGCGTGTGTGTGTGTGTGCGTGTGTTAAATTGTGTTGAAAGGCTGCGGCTTGGGCTGATTTGTTAGACGAAACGTGCAGCTGCAACAGCAAAAGCCGCAAAGCACGCAACAATTTTCAATGACATCCAGAAAAATACTGAAAATACTGCACAAAAATACCAAGGGAAAGAAAATACCAGCTTAATTGTTAAACAAATGGAATAAATTGATAAATTGTTAAATAAAATCGTATCGCCACAGGCCATACAAACATTATCAAGGTTAAAGACTTGCCACGCCCCTACTCCCCCACGCCCTCCTCCCTCCACCCATATTTAATTAACGTAAACATTTCACTTTCTTTCTCATCAATTCGGGGCGTGCCAGGGCGCAGGCCAGAGTTCAAGGTGGGCGTGGCAATATTAGAACTTCCGGCCAGCCTCCTTCAACGGAATTACGATTAAATAATATATAACAAGAGCGAACGAAAAGATGGGTAGGCAATGAGAAGCGCATAGAAAGGCGAATGGAAATTTGAGGAGAAGCTTAAGGCGATAATGAAGGCGATTTCTATGGATTTAGAGAGAGAGAGTTACAGAGTTACGTCTAGTTAGAGTAGTTCGAGCTCAGTTGTGATGGGCAAATCTGAGAGTGAGAGAATCGTGCATAAATATATCTCTAATAGAAACTATCGGTTAATAATTAATCTTAAATGCATCGAAATAAATGGAAGACGCGTGTCGATCTCTCTCTCTCTCTCTCTCTCTCTCTCTCTCTCTCGCTCTATATATATATATACAGTTGTGAGTCAGTTGTTAGCTTCAATTGGAACTATCGTTTAGGAAAAGCAGGACTAACTATCGTATCGAATGCTTAGCCTTATAAATGTTGAGCCTTGCTTTTAATATCTCTCTCTCTTCTGCTTTTCTTTCTCGCTTCCTGCCCCCATCATCTCTCTCTCTCTCTGTTACTCTTTCTGTCTCACTCTTCTCAAAAGTCTCTCTGCCTCATCGAGGGCAACTGAACTTTGAGTTTGAGTTGAGTTTTCTTTTGCCTTATCTTCTTCCTCTTCTGCTTCCTATTTCTTGTCGATATCGCGTCAATGACGTTGCTGCCGCTGTCGACGTCGCTGTCGCCGCCTATTGACGTCGTAAAATTTGTCATTTTATGGAAATGCCACAATACAAATACGAAGAAGAAAAAAAGAACAAACACAAATGTTGGCAAGAAAATACATTGAGAGAAATGCAGGTAACTCGAGAGAGAGATGGAGAAAGAGGGGGAGAGGGAGAGGAGGGAGAGTGAAGAAGCAGAGACAGAAAGAGATACAGTGAGGAGACTGAAACGAGCGGAAGAAGGAAGATGGACAGAGAGAGAGAAAGAGAGATGGAGAGAGAGAGAAAGAAAAGACAAAGGGATATAGAGGGAGAGGGAGCTGAAAAGGGAGACAAAGCAGAGAGAAAAAGAGAATGATGAAGATAGAAATAGCGTAATAGAAAGAAAGACAGATAGACAGATACGAAGAGAGAGAGAGAGGGGGAGAGAGAGAAGGATAGAGAAGGAGAGAGAAGGAGAGAGAAGGAGAGAGAGAGAGAGAGAGAGGGGGAGATGAAAACAGAGACAAAGGAGATACGAAGGAGAGAGAGAATGTATAAATAGGAATAGCGTAATAGAAAGACAGACAGAAACGAAGAGCGTGAGAGAGAGAGAAAGAGAGAGAGAGATGGAAATATATTGAAATCCATTCACAATTGAAACTCACTCGCACATTTCTCTCAGTGCACGCTCGCAGCTTTTGTCCCGTTGGCTGGACTCGTCTTAGAGGCATCCTCAGGTGTTGCGTCAGAGGACGCGTGGGTGGCTAGCTCCATCGCTGGCCGTCCAGGCACGTGCCAGCTCCACTGACTGCGAATGCTTTTAATAAAGTAACAAAGCTGACAACAGAATCCGCTGCTCAGGTAGGTCAGGTGCTGCAGGTGCGTGCGCGAGTGTGTGTGGCATAAATAAAAAAATATATATATATAAATATAAATATATATGTGTGTGTGTCTGCTCTTCTTCTTGCTGGCTTCATGGTATGCGTATATTCGAAATTATTGGAACAGGAACTGACAAATGGGCCGGAAGAAGCGAACAAATGTTGTCGTCCGAGCTGAGCAATGGGCAGGGTATGGTATTCAGGTATAGTAGGGTGTAGGGCATACATAGGTAGATGACGAAGGAGGCGGAGCAGCGAAAGGTGCGGAGAGTGTAGGGTATGCCGATGGTATGGCAAAGTAGGGTAATCAGAGAGTGCAAGGAATACAGAGGAGGTAGGATATGGAGAGTGTAGGGTATTCAGATGGTTCAACGAGATCCAGATAGTTATTCAGAGAGTGTAGGGTATTCATATAGCAAAGTGTGTACAGAGAGTGTGGGATATACAAATGATAAAGCTTGGTAGTTAGAGAGCATAGGGTGTTCGGGTAGTAGAGTAGTATTTATGCCATGTGAGTAGAGTAGAGTAGAGATATAGCCATCGCTCGTCTCACCCAATATTCTCCCATATTACGCATAGACATGTCTAGCTACTCTCTATTACGACTTCCTTTTCGAGAAGAGGCCTGCATGCCATCTCATTCGCGCATTCTTCAGCAATCGCTATATTTGTCTCACTCTGGTGGAAGCGTGCTGTCAATTTGAGTAGTATCTCCAGCTACTCCAACATACTATGTTATGCAAAGTATGTTATACATACATAAACATACTATTTCTACATTTCTGTATTTATCGATAAGTATCTACATACATCTGTTAATCGATTCAGTTGTTCTATCGGTCCATCTACCTATATATGTATACCTGAGCATCTATGAATGCATTAACTTATAGAAGTATCAAAACTTTAAAGCAGTCGATCTAACATGTAATCGATATCGGTATTTATATCAAACTATCAAAGACAGTACATCTCTCTCTCTTTACTTCTCTCTATATACTTCTCACTCTCTCTCTACTTCTCTCTCTACATCTCACTCTCTCTACTTCTCACACTCTCTCCACTACTCTCTCTGTCTCTCACTCTCTCTCTCTCTCTCTTTACTTCTCCCTCTATCTCTCTTTACTTCTCTTTTTCTCTCTCTCTCTCTCTCTCTCTCTCTCTGCTTCTCTGTCTCTCTCTCTCTCTCTCTTTCCCCCTTCATCTTGGTCTGTCTTTCTATTACGATATTCCAAAATTTCTGTCACTCCCTCTCCTTTGTCCCTTCTTCCATCTTCCTCATCCTCTCTCTCCCTCTCTCCCTCTGTCTCTTTTCATTTTTTCTTCTTTTGTTTTTTCTCATCTGGAATTTGAACCCGCTCGATTTGCATGGGACCCACAGACTGCTCATGCGCCCATTGGCTTTAAGGTCTACGAGCTGGCGACTCTTTCGTTTAGTTTCGAATAAAACTATTCAACTATCGACGGGAATTATTTTGCATATTCAAATAGTTAAGACCTTCAGGCTTTCAACCTGTGCATGGCCCAGCATTTCCCATTTCCCAGCATTTCCCTTTTTTTTCCATTTGCCAAAGCCTTTGGCCAAGCGATTTTAAAGCGCGAATTCAGAAATATGAAGTAAAAATCTCAGATTTGTCTGTTACCGAAATCTGTTTCAACAATTGGCATCCTGATGCTGGCGCTTCTTCTTCTTCTTCTTCGTGTTCGTCTTCTTCTTCTTCATCTCGTGAATGAGAATTTCGCTGTTTGTTGCTTTCAGCATTTCCCATTTACGTTTCTCTTTGGCTTTACCTTTTGCTTCATTTTTATAGTTTACATGGAATGGCCAAAGCCTCGAAACCGGGTATATCGATTCCCGAGATGAAGAGCCAGCAGAAGCGAAAGAAAGTGTGGATAGAGTGCAAGAAGGCGAATTAAACGAAACAGATCAATAAAGGTAAGCAAATGAAGAAGAACAAGAAGTGGAAGAGCAATGAGTTGCATGAGAATGGCAATGCAAAGGAAAGGAGAAGAAATGAAAGATGAATCTTGAAGAAGTAGAAGAAGCCGACTTCATTGTGTAGATGAAGAAGATGAAGCATAAAGGAGAAGATGACAAAGCAGAAGCAGGTGAATTGCTCCAGAAGCAGAACAGAAACAAGAAGAACGAGGAGATCAAGAAGAAGGATAAAACGAATCTTCAGATAAAGAAAGAATCTTCAGATAGAAAGAAATAGAATACTAACAAAGTAATAATGCAAGCTTGATAAAGAGCCAGATATATGTTGCTCTCTCGTGCTCTGTCTCTCTCTCACTCGCTCCCTCTCTCACTCGCTCCCTCTCTATAAGCTAGAATTTTGCATTCGCATTTAGATCTCTGCTTACTTTACAGGGTATTCGCCAGTCGTTCATTTCCTGCTTCTTTGCGCATTCATTTGATTTTTTTGCTGCTGCTGCTTCTGCTTCTTCCTTTTATGCATGTGGTTACGTTTATTGTCTTTCGACGCATTTGCCAATACCCGCAGCAGCAGCAGCAACAACCAAAAAAGTTGCTGACGCAGCAGCAACAACAACAACAACAACAGCAACAATAAGCAAAATTGTTTGTCTCAGCAATTGGCGTGACATTTTTTTGTAGCCTCTCTCTCTCTCTCTCTCTCCCTTCAGCTTTTATTATGCTCAGCCCTGTTGCTGTTGTTGTTGCTGTTGTTGTTATAAATCATGCCTACAAGTATGCAACGCAATTTTTTTCAATTACAACTCGCTCCACACAGGGTGCACTGAGCGAAAGTGAGCGTGGGCCTGGCACAGGGTGTCGCCCTGTTGCCCTGTCGCCAGCTTGGCAAAGTTTTTTCTCTTTTTCTTTTACTTTTTGGGCGCTCTCTCGGCTCGGCTCGGCTCGGCGTTTACCTGGCAATTGCAATTTGGCAATTTATGTGCGTCGCATATCGTTGAATACCCTGTGCCGTAAATGTGTAGCGGGTATATTGGCATTATTGATGAGAGTGTGAAGTACTTTCTTGATCATAGATAGTCGTGCATACCCTACTCTGTTCACATTTCCAGTAAAGTGTTGCTGAAGCAGGAGGAAATTATGCTGAGCTTGAACTGAGAATTGAGAGCATATGCAAAATATAAGGTGCGTATAGGGAATTGGGTCAATATGCAAATGCTGAAAAGAGAGAGAGAGAGAGAGAGAGAGAGAGACTGACAGGGATATGGAGTAATATCGAAAGGGCTAACGACACAGATAGAGAGAGAGAATGATGGATATAGATGGAGTGAGAAAGAATGTGAGTGATACAGAAATATAGAGTGAAAGAGAGAGAGAGAGAGAGTAAGAGAGTAAGAGAAGGAGAGAGAGAGATAGAGATAGAGAGAGTAAGAGCAAGAGAGATACAGAGGACATGTAACAAAAGAGATAGAGAGAGAGAGAGAGAGTGTGATATTGAGACGGGGATATACTGCGAAAGAATCAAGCAAAAATATAAATATAAAGAGAAAGCGAGAAAGAAGAAGAAGAGACGTCAGCGCCTCCCTTAAGATAGTCGCACAGACGAAATTTGAGAGAGAGAGAGAGAGAGAGAGAGAGATAGATGAAAGTCTTTTGCGAAAGTCTGTAGTACACAAAAGCTTTCATAGCTAATCTGATCACAATCTTTCTGTATCTAGATATACATATCTAGATATTATAATGATCTCTTCCTTTAGCTCACACAGTTACGTATTATCCGTATTGATCCCACATTTCTCTAGTTAACTCTCACTTCTTCAATGACTCTTTCGGGCTCTTGAAATTTCTGCATTTGCCACTTGAAGAATAATTTCGAAATGGTTTTCTAATAGTTATTCTGCTTGAATGGCTTATTATGTTGCCCGGCATTCGCATGGGGGACGGGGGGCGGCGGCGGTGTGCGGTGGGCGTGTCTGGGCTTTAACAGCTGAAACACATTTCGGCTGCAGCAGTCTGTCAAAAGCAGTTGACAACCCTAGACGGGGCGGGCAACTCTTTGGGCTTTCATTTAATTAAAATGTCATTATTATTCAGTTGCCGCGGACGGCGACGTTGACTGCGACGCCGACGTCGACGTCAGCCGCCAGTTAACAATTTAACAGTTAAATGTCAAGTGTGGCCCCGAAAAACTAGCAACTTTCTGTCTCCCTCCCACACTCTCCCACTCTCTCCTTCCCTCCGTTACTGCATTTCACTTTCGTTTCGCTCAAATTGACAATCTCCCTTTCCTTGTCACACGCACACGCACACGTTACTGCAGCCACAGATGCTACAGTTTCGTTCAGCTTTGCTATATTGCTATCTCTGTCGCGCACTAGCTTCTTAGCAAGCCCCGCATCCTCTTTGCTTGCTACGAAATGGTTCTGCCTCTGCCGACGCTGTTGACAAGAGAGGAGCGCGGCAGCTTCGCAGCTTCGTTGCTTCGCTTCGCTGCTCTTACCGTTACTTCTGCTCGCTGCTGCATTTACCGCTACTTTTACAGCGCTCTGCCATTGCCGCTGCCTTCGCTCGCTGCGCGCTGCGCGCTGCTTAGCTGTAATTAAAATAATACAAATAAATGTCGCCTGTCGCTCAATTTGTGGGCGAACGGGCGCCAGCGGTGGGCGTGGCTTTGACGTTTTGACTGAATGCAATGAAATATTTCGCATTGTTGTCATTGCCGTTGTCGCTGTCGTTGCAGTTGCAACCATAACCAACTCAACACGCCTCTCCCCCACTCCCTCTCTCTCTCTCTCGCTCTCTTTTATCCCTCTTTAGTCGCTGCGCTACGCACCTGTAACAAATTGTTTGCAACTCAGTCAACGAGAACGTGAAGAAGACAAAAAGGAAAACAAAAACGGGAAGGTAAGTTTTATTGTTGTTGTTGTTGTTGCTATTTGACAACGACAACGACAACGACAACGACAAATACTTGATGGATGCTGCGACCTTCACCTGGCTGCCCCTCGAGAGTTGCGACCCTTGGCCAGGTGAGCGAACCGCGCCCACCCACGCCACCTGTCGCCCACATTTACGCACCGCCCAGCAAAGTGGCAGAGCGAAAGAAGAGAGAGAGAGA
This sequence comes from Drosophila antonietae, assembly GCA_030914385.1. Taxonomy (NCBI): domain Eukaryota; kingdom Metazoa; phylum Arthropoda; class Insecta; order Diptera; family Drosophilidae; genus Drosophila; species Drosophila antonietae. Next base: position 5,012,806 of record JAUESO010000617.1, read on the forward strand.
GAGAGAGAGAGAGAGGGAGAGGGAGGTGGAATGACATGTGGAGCGTAGAAAATGGAGACAAAACGGTAGCTAGGGAATAGCTAAATAGTATTAAATAATATTAGACGTGTAGGGAAGAGACAGAGAAATGCTTGGAGAGTTGAGGTGACATGAATATTGAAATGGGAGACTAAACTAAATGTGGAGAGAAATGTTGACACTGCAGAGATTTTAGAAAAGTAGGGAAGAACTAGACTTATAGTAGGGCGAGAGAGAGAGAGAGAGAAAGAGTGAAAGTGGAGACAAGAAACACTTGAAGGAATTAATAGAGCTTCGAATAATAAGTCCTGCGAGTGTAAAGTCTGTGGAGAGTAAGTGAAAAGAATGAGGAATATCTCTCTGCCTCTATTTCTCACTCACTTTCTCTCTCTCTCTCTCTCCGTCTCCATCCCTCTCTCTACCTCTCGCTCTCACTTTCTCTCTTTAAACCTCTCTCTTCTTTATACATCGTCATGTCAATTTCTCTCGCTCTTGTCTTCTCTCTTTCTCTATTTATCTCTTTCTGACTTTCCTATCTCATTTTCTCTGCCTCAGCCTTTGTCTCTCTCTCTCTCTCTCTGTCTACCTGCTGCTCTGTTTGTTGTTTGCCTTTCTCTTACTCACTCTCGACCTCTCTGCCAATTTTCCTGCCTTGATTCAACTGTCATAGATTTGACAGCTGCACTCACATTTCTCAAGAGCAGAACCAGGAAAAAAACGAAAACATTAGGGGAAAATTTTGTAGTTTTAAATTTGAACTCGAAAAATAGGAAAAAATTAAATTGATCTGCTTAAAGGCTTTGGCAATGGCTGTGGAGGAGAGCGAGGGAAATGTGCAGCAGACGTCGACGTCGCTGCCAACTGCGCAGCTGCATGTCAGTCCAGCAGGAGGCGAAGCGGGTGTGGGACAGACGCACCTGAAGGCCAGCTCCAGCCAAAGGTAAGCTCTCAGCACGAGCCACTATTCGAGTTGTGGCAACAACTTTTTCTCTATTCCAATAGCCAGCAGAAGGTCTATCCGACGTTGCGGCTGCGGCTGGACGAGACGCCGACTGCGGCACCGCCAGCGGATGTGAGAGCGACGCCAGTTGCCATGCAACAGGCGGCAAATCGTTCCAGCTCAGTCGAGCGACTGTCGCGTCAGGCAGTGACGCGACCGCGACGCGCTGCAACGCCGCCGCCGCCGCAGTCGGCGCTGTCGGAGTACGAGCAGAGCAGCGGCAGCGACGGCTTCTGGCTGGAGACGCAGGACTTGAGCGCAGCGAGCAGAGGAGGTCAGGCGAGAGAGTCGCAGCAGTTGCATATGCAACAGCAGCAGCAACAGCAACAACAACAACAGCAGCAGCAACAGCAACAACAACAGCAGCAGCAGCAGCAACAGTTGCCGCTGTCGCAGTCACAGTCGGCGTCGCAGTCGCGGAACCGCTCCACGCAGCCACGCTTGACCTTTGAACAGTGGCTGCTGCGCAAGAGGTGAGTAGATTCACGAGATTTCGTGATCTTCGTAAATTCTTCGTATTGTCTGTCTGTTCCTTCCCTTACTGTTTTCCCTTTCTCCTCTTTGCTATCCCATCTTTCTCCTTTCCCTTGAACTTTCTCTTTTCATCTTTCCCTTTATGCTGTTTCGGCATTGTCGTCGTTTTTACGCGTTTCTCGCTTTCTCGTGTTTCTGCTCCCGTCTCCCTCTCTCTCTCCCCCACCTACAGAAACCAAGAGGCGCGCCACCGCCGTCAGAGCCGACGCGAGGCGCAGCGACTGCAGCAGGTGAAGCAGCTGCGTCAACAGATGGCCGACAAGAGCTACGCGGACTGGCTGATCGCCAAGCGGAAGCGGCTGCTGCTGAGCGAATCCCATTTCAATGAATCACTGACAGCAGACATGGAGGCGCTGCGGCGGCAGAAGAAAACGCAACAGTCGCTGCAGGAGTGGGAGACGCGCAAGCAGCAGGAGGCGCTGCTGCGACGCGAGCAGCAAATCAATGTGCAGCAGGAGGAGCGCGTTCACAAGCAGCTGCGCGAGCAGCTCAGCCATCTCGCCTGGCAGCGCTGGATCACGCGACTGGCAATCAGGGAGCTACCCCAGCAACAGCTAATGCAGAGAATGCGCCAGCAGCAACAGCAGCGGCAGCAGCAGCAGCGGCAACAGCAGCTGAGGCGAGGCAGATCGACAACGTCGGCTGCTGCTACTGTTACCGCTGCTGCTGCGATGCGACAGTGCAAGCAACTCACTCAAGTCGGTTCGCTCTATCTCCATGTGCCAATGTCGGTGGCGCAGCGCTCGCTGCATCGACGTCTCGACAATCTCAGCGCGTCGCAGCAACGGCGACGCTTGTGGTGAGCAGAGATAAAAAGCTCTGCTGAAAGCTAAAAGCTGATTGGAATGGACAGTGATCAAGCATTGAGACTAAGCAAGCTGAAAGCTAACCAGAAAGGCTGAGAGAGCTTTCACAAATGATTAGCAAAAGCTTTGACTTCATCCAAAAGCCTGCAATCGATATTAAGTTCGGTGCTAGTAGCTAAATTGCAAAGCTTTTCATCACTTGTTTCTTCTCAAGAGAGTAACAGCCAGTCAGCTTTGGGCAACACACAAGACAGAGTCAATAAAATGTATTTCTTGAATAGAACACGAGCGTTTAATTTCAACTAAAAGCTTAAAGCTTCTCAAAGTTAGATTAAGGTTAAAGCATGTTAAAATCAGCTGGAAGTTAGAGAAAAGCTAAGCGCAGCAAAGCTCTGGATATGTAAAATCTTATACACAAACTTTCACAACATTGAAGATAGCAAGACAGCTTTGTCAATAGCTGACATTCCGTAAAGCTTTCAGTGTAAGAGTTAACTGCTTGCGCTCAATCCAAAAGCTTCATGCTAAAAGCTTTAATATACTTTTAGAGTAACAGGACACTCGAGAGTTTTGCTGATCAATACAAGCTTTGGGGTTGAATATATTCAAGTTTGCTTGAATTTGCTTGCATGAAAGTTCCTGGTTTAATGCGGCCTTAAAGCTTCAACACTGACTCTGACTGTATTTTGCAATAAGTTAATTACAAAGCCAGAAGTGCCTGAGATGGTGCAAAATCTGCATTTGGCTGGGCCTAGTGCAGTGACAGTAATTGAGATCGAAGTTTTTAAAGTTTTTGTTTTGGTTAATTCAATTAGGCTAACAATCGAGAGGGAATTTTGGGCTCCAGCGCTCTATGTAGCCTGCTGACTTTGTTGCAGCCGAAGGTCAATTGTCTGCTGACCGGACCACAGCGCAGACAATGCACTTGCAGGCGACAGGCCCGAGAGCAAGAGAGACAGGGAGAGAGGGAGAGAGCGGGGGTAAAGCTCTATAAAGTTGAACCACAAGAGAACGTCCACATGCTCTGCCGCCCACTTATCCTTTTAATCCATTTTCATTGTGAGACATTGGTCGAGTTTTTTTTTCTCTTTTGTTTTCGGTCAGGTCAGGTAACAGGTATGGCCAGCACTCGACCACTCACACACATAACGCACCAATGTGTGACAGAGAGAGAAAGATAGAGAGAGAGAAAGACAGTTGTCTGTAGGAATTGCAGCTGCTCCTGCTGCTGCTGCTGCTGCTGTTGATTTGAGTGCTGGCTAAAAGTAAGGGTCGAGCCCACATTTTAGCCAAAAATTGAGCTGCTCGCAATGTTCTGTGCAGTGACCCCTCTCGCCGGGGCCTCGTTATGCCCTCACTTTGTGTTTTGGCTCGTTGTTTGGCAATCCATTGAGCTGCTTGTCCGATGCTCCACATCGTGCATCGAGCCTTAGCCGCAGCACCTGCGTCATTTGTAAAACAGAAAATGCAAATTTCTCTGCTCCTTATGGGATTTTGCTTTTCCCTACTATTTCGGCATATTCTGGTTCCCCCTCTTCTCGGTGCCGTGTTTTATTTTTGTGTTTTAACAATTGGAGCTCTGATGGCCTGATCGATGTGGAAATTGTTGATCTTCTTCTGGGTCAAAGCAGCTGGCAGCATACAATGTGCTTCAATCAAGTTTCGACTCCTGAGGGCCTTGCCACGGGGCCACAGCCTTTCTTCAGCCAGCGGCATTTAGGTTGGATTAGTCCAGGGAAATGGAAACTGGCCTGCGTACGAGATTAATTGGCAACACTTTTAGGTGCAACAGTTTGACTGACGATTGAAAGCATGAGCTGAGGCTATGCGCCTCTTGCGAACCCTTGCCTAACCCTAATAAGTATCGAAAGAACATTTCTGAAGTTCATCCCAGCCAATCCCTTACACAACAGCATGATGTAGTTTATCTAGACCATAAGTTTGTCTTTAATATTCAAATGGTAATTAAAACTTTTCACCCTGCGGCTTGATGGTTATGTTTTGTACCTGTCGAAAGAAAAAGTAAGTCAATGCTCAGAGATGAAACATTCAGGTTCACCTGCACATTGGATGGAGTTGAAATGGTCCACAGTATGGCGTCGGCCACATCCTCAGACCGTAGCATCGGCATATGCGGTTTGATGACCCCCTGTATCTGCTCGGGCAAGATGTCAGTGTCTACAATGCCGGGACTTATGGTCTGAAATCGAATAAATAATAATAATAATAATAATAATATATCAAATGCAACCCTGTAGAATGTAATAGTAACTAAATGTATGTATGACTAAGCGTGTAATTGGTAACTTAGTTAGATCATTGATGGGTAAGTCGGCGACATAAGAACTTGTCAAAGAAAATTAAGTAAAACTCAATGAAGCTTTCACAGAGATATCAGAGATATCGTAGAAGTAGATGGAAGCTGGAGTGGCAGCTTGGATCATGGTAGATCGAAGGGAAATCAGGACGACAATCCAGGAACAAGGTCGGGCGGTTGGAGGTCTTAAAAGAAAATCGAAAGGCAGATGAAAAAACGGAAGAGCATACGATCCAAGGGATAGTCAGAAGACGGATTGAAGCTCGAGTAACACAGCGGATGGTGGGTTGAGGGGAAGGTGGAACGAAAGGAAAGACGGTTGATTGCATGAGAAGTGGCATGGAACAATAAAATATGACGCGCCTTAAGCTAAGATTTACAATTGCAATATTCGTATTTTAGATTAAAATCAAACATAATTTCGTATAGTTCACTCTTTAAACTCTAGACAGGTGTTTAGGCATTACAAAGTCCTAACTCCCTTTCCATACTCACCGAGACTCGTACGTGCGTTTGATGGCGCTGAAACTCCTGGCGATAGATTTCCTGCATGGCACGCAGCGCAAACTTGCTAGCCGGATAAATGTTTAGCGATGGTAATTGAGGTCCCAGATTTGGCACCTGCTGCCCCGCAACGCTATTCACAATGATCACGTGCCCCTCCTCCTGCTGCTGCTGCTGCTGCTGCTCCCGTCGTCGCATTGCTTGAAATGCCTCGCGTATGCAATAGACGCTGCCCATTAGATTCGTTTCAATGGTATCCCGTATCGCCTGAGTGTTATTCTCTCCGCTAAGCTCCGTGGTCGCAATGATGCCCGCATTATTAACCAGCACATGAACGCCGCCCAGCTCTCGCTGTGTCCAGGCAAACGCGTCTAGCACCTCTGACTCGCGCGTTATGTCGCAGCGGCGAGCATGTAGGCGCCGCTGCTCGGCTGGCGGCAGCTTTGCGCGCAACTCCTCAATGCGCTCCTGGCGTCGGGCCAGGCCAACGACCACCAGACCGGCACCGACCAAAGCGCGGGCACAGGCAGCCCCAATGCCAGCGCTGGCGCCGCTAACCACGGCCACTTTGTTGCGCCAACGTTCCATTTTGTCGACTGGCCGACCGAGTCTCTGCAACAAACAAACGAGCCCAGCCATCCCAGCCGGCTCAGAAGCCCCAGTAATGCAAATGAGCCAAGTGCTCGCATAGAGCCTAAGCTGTATCGATTTGCATTCCCACCTCGCTCGCACCAGCCCACTGACATCATTCCGATTCTCGATGTCGATGTCGATGTCGACATCGATGTCTTTGTCTTGGAGCCAAGTTGAGGTAATTGCCTCAAAATGCTTGTAATTATTCCGAGCTGCTTCTCTACATCTGAATTGTTGTGTGATTAGAGCAATAGAGCATCTAAAGCGATGCACTTACAATCTGATGTTTAACTACATTAGGCTCTATTTACTGTTTGCTTCTGGTAGGATATTATCTGCTCAATGGGTGGGTCTATGTCGAGCAGAGTCTAACTTAATTAGCTTGAAGTGATTTCAATCTATATCTGAAATCTGTAATCTTGTCAGCTTAGTTCCGGCTCTTGCAAAGGAATTAGATAAGCCAAGCTTGGAATCTTTTCGTCAATCTCGCCTAGCCCACAAAAAGTAAACACAAAAAAGACAGAAGTAAAACGAATAAAGCCAATTGAGATCCGAATAAAAAATATACTAAGAATACATGAAAAAATAAAATGATTACATATAATAAGGGATAAACGTGAGTGAGCGAGGGAGACTGGGAGGAAAGCGAATCTCATGGGCGACCTAATCAAAGCTAATAAATATTACTAACGCCAAGGCCTCACTTTTGGCGGTTCCTTCAAGTCTTTGGTCTTGAGAATGTGTTTGGGCTCGATGCTGCGCGCGCGCTGCAGAGGAGTAATCGGCTTCCTGGCCATTGGTTGCAGATGATCGTTGGAGCGCAGAGCACGCGATTCGTTGAGCACGGCTCGGCGACGCTGCATTTCGGCCGCCTCTTCCACAAAGACGGCGCGTCGCTGCTGTTCCTTCATTTCACGCTTCAGCTCGTCCTTCAGATCCAGGCAGCTGCTGTTGCGACTGCGCTGGGGCAGCGCTTTGCCGTCCTCGAGCCAGTTCTTAAGTCTGAGACGCAGCTTATCGCGCTTCGCCTGAAACTTGTCCGGCAGATCCTTGCTGTTTTGCTGATCCTGCTGCTTGCGCAGCTGATCCAGCTGATCGCCGTGCAGCTCCTTTTCAGCTTGACACTCGCTCAGCTGTAGCTTCTTCTTCATCTCGCGCACACGCTGCGCATTGTCCTTGCTCCAGATGACGGGAGTACTCTGCGGACGGGTCACGCAGCTGTCCAGTGAATTGTTCAGTTTTGTCAGTGGATTATTCTCATCCAGCTGCAAGGGCTCAGCCTTCACTTCTAGACTCGGCCGGCAGACCGTGCGACGCGGCTGTGCCAGACGCTCCAGGCGCTCGTAGTCGGGTCCCTGACGCTTTGGACGCAGCTGCGGCGGCTGACCCTGCTGCTTTTTGCCAATGGGCCCATGCACCGACTTCCACTCGTTGGGATTCTTGAAGAGCGGCGCAATCGTGCCACGCAGCGAGTCTAGGCCCTTGCCCATGGGCACGGGCTTGGGCTTGTTCCGTGAGGCATGAACCCATTGCTCCCAAGCCTCGGCGCTCAATTCGCGACGCGCCGAATCGATCAGATTTTGTCGTTCCAAGCTAGCCGCATGCTTCAGCCGCTGCTCCCTGAGCTCGGACAGTTTCTCGCGCTCCCACTCAAGGAGGCGACGTTGCGCCTCCTCGGCTGGCAGCGATTGTCGCGAATTGCTCGTCACCCGAGAGCTGGAGCTCATATCCGACTTAGCGCGGCGTAGTTGAGATGTCTTGTCCTTGATCCAGCGCTCATAATTCAGCTGAGCGAGGCGCGAGCGCTCCTTGGCACGCTGCTCTTCCAACTCCGATGACAGGCGACGCTCTTCTTTCAGCTGACTCTGCTTCTCCCTGTGTATTAAGAGAAGGCAATAAGTCATAAGGCTGGGTATTCATTAATCTATGTCTAGCTTACTTTTTGGCCGCCAGCCAGGCGTAGAAGGGCGAGCCGGCCGAAGAAGTTTCGCTGCTGCCGCGCTTCCCCAGCTGATTCTGCATGGATACCAGTGTGCTATGTGCAATGACCTCTGCGCTGTTCCACTGTATTAGCTCACCAATAGATAGACTTGCATGGCTCTGATGAGGTGAGGCCTGAGACGATCTGTTCTGATCCCGTGGTAAGCCCTTTAGCGGTTTCTCCTTCTGCTCCGATCCCTTATCTGGCTGTGCGCTCATCTCTGTCTGTGACTTATTCTTTAGGGTTTGCGGACTGGCCGAGTGTAAGACCTGCAGCTGCGGAGTCACTTGCAGCTGTAGCTTACGCCTGGCTTGGGTTCGCTTCTCCCGCTTTGGCTGCAGGTCTTCTTGGTGACTTTTCTCTGGCTGTGAGTTCTCTGTCTTTAAGCGCAGCAGCTGAAGTTTCTCCTCTTTTAAGCCTTCCAGATGCAAGCTCTCTGGCTGTAGTCTCTCCGTCAGGCACTTTGCTACTTGAGGTTTTATTTTACTCTTTGATCTCTCCGACTGCACTTTCTTCGGCTGTGTGATCTGTTTTAGCTGTGACTCTTTCTGAGACTGCGAAATCTCTTCGTACGACCATTCCAAGTATTGACTATAGCGATGCTTTGTCTGCTGCTGTGGCTTCTCTTTCTGACCCCCCTGGAAAATCTCCTGCTTTGGCTTCTCCTTCTGTTTCACATGCAACGACTTGTCCTTCAATTCTGCCTGTAACGACTCCTGCTGTGACTTCTCCATCTCTAAGGGCAGCTTATCCATTGCCGTCTTCTTCTGCAGTTTCAATGTCTCATTTGGTCGCTTCTCTAGTTTCTCTGTCTGTGCCTGGAGCAGTTCGCTTTCCTCTTGCTTTTTTTCCCTCTTTGACTTTTTCTTCTCCCTCTCCAGCTTCTGCTGCTTCTTCAGCTCTAACTGCTCTCGCTCGCCCAATGCCTGCTCTTTCTCTCCATCGCCATGACCTATCTGCCCGTGCAGCACATAAAGATCCGTCTTACGCAGACGAGGCGCAGTATCCGCAAAATAATGAAAGCGATGTCGATGATCGTAACGCCCTGCACTGTAGTAGGATATCTATTGCAGCACTATGCACTATGCTTATATCAGATTCAGATTGCTTACTGTGTCTCCGAACGGTTTCCAAAGTTACTGCAGTTGATTCTTACATTCTGGCAGGAGGCCACAGTTCGGTTGCCCGGCTCCGTCGAGAGCACCACGCGCATTACCTCATTGCCATGCTGATCATTGGTTGCCACGAATGCCATCTCCCGCTCAAGAGCTGCTAAAGACAGCACTACAAAATATTTTGAAATATATATTGAGCAGTGCGAACATTCACTGGGTGCTCCGTTTCAGCACTGCCCGGCAAAGGGCTACTCAGTCAGCGGAGCTCGAAAAAAACTCACAAATCCCACAAACTGAAAATGGAATTTTTCTTTTTTTTTTTATTTATCTTTTTAACTGAAATTGATTGACAGAACTGAACAAAAACAAATTGAGAGTAGATAGATACGAAAGTTATGTTGATATAGCAAGCTAGCATTTTCTAATCATGAGCTAAATTGTCTTTGATTTGCCAATTTATGTTTTCCATCTTCCATATTATATCTTCTATCTTCGCACTTTCTACCTTCCATCTTCCTATGCCCATCTTTAATCGTCCGTGCATTTTCCTTCATAGAGCTCTGAATTTTCCTTGCTTCTTTAAATTTTCTATGAAATCCTACGCTTTATTAGTTGTAGATTATAGAAACGGAAATGAAATTGCATTGAGTGCAACTCTTCACACCATTCAACTAGTTAAATGTGGGGCTTGACTGTGAGAGACTTAATAAGCTGCAACAAGTTGCAGAAATTCCACGTTAATGTACTCCACTCAACTTCACTCCACCTCACTTTGCCTCACTCTACATTGACGTCTATCTCTATCTCCGCCTTCGCCTTCGCCTCTGACTCGTCCTTTCCTTCCGACGCTCATAAGTAGTTTAACATTTAATGCAGTTACGACCTCAACAAACTCATTCAAGCACTTTGACAGCGCTGCCAACCTGCTAGCCCCTCAAATATACATAGACAGAAGTATTTATATATATATATATATATATATATATATATATATATATATATATAGGTATGTTTATCGACGCAGCAATCAACAGTCTGCAACGACACTTGACGCACTTAAAAAATTGTCTCAGAGACTTAAGATTAAATTAGGCTCCACTTCAGTGTGGCTCAGCATCTCTTAGATGAACTTGAGATACGCGTAAATGCAGCTCTTGCTCTTTTCTTTATCCAATATATGTATATGGTTCTCCTATAGATCTTTGGCTTGTTTTACTGATATTCACTTTGGTCTCTCTTGGTGCACATTCTTAGCTTTCATTCATATGTCGAACTGGTTCGTTCGAGCTCACACAAGTAACTCGAGTTTTACTTTAAAATTCTTGATCTCTTTCTCACTTCCTGCTCTTTTAGTCGTTGTGCATACCCCACGTGTATAGGGTATTTGCGCAAGTGCAACGTGCGCCAATGACAACTCATTAAAGCGTATTTGCGTTAAGTTCTTTTGTGAAAAATTGGTCACCATCCTTTCAACCCCCTTGTGTCCGCCTTATTGCAGCTGGCCATTAAAAAGTGCAGCATGTTATTTCAACGTAGACGAGCTGTTACCATTTTTAGTACACCCAACTCACACTGCGTCACATGCCTTTGGCTTTGTCTGTGAGCCGAGCTGCGTCTAGGGAGAAACGCTTTAGTAACAGCTACGACTACTTCCCTCTGTCTCTCTCTCTCTCTCTCTCTCTCTTTCGCTCTTTCAGTGCCTTCGCTTTGGCTCGCCGTATATGTATCTCTCCCGGTTAGGTACTTAACTTTTAATTATGCCGCCCGGCGTCGCGTGTCACTGGCCCAGCGACCACTCGACCACTCGACCAGTCGACCAGTCGACCAGCTGGACAGCTGGACAGGTGTCACGATTAAAATCGGGTAGCTGAACGCTCACCGAAGCAACCCGTATCCTCCTGCTTAGTCTATTGGGTATACTTATTTAGCTGCCTGAGTTTACTTGACAGCCAGAAATTATGTCATTTAGCATGACGAGCAATTGAATACCCTGACAATGATATATTTAAAAGTTATTAAAGATTTTTGAAAAAGAAAAACTAAAGAGTTATATATAAATATATAAGGGTATAATCTGAATGTAATTCATTGTATGTATGCACAGACTTCATTATAGACGTGTAAAAACAAGCAATATATATAGAGTTTGCTCTAAATTTTTGAAGACGCAAAAGAGTTTTTCATACATGATCTAAAACATTGGCTGATATTAGAGATGAGATGTTTTATTATTATGTCATGTATTATATGTGTTTGAATAAGTAAAAATTAGCTATAAGCTACAAAAATTTTTAAGAAACCAGAAAGGTCTGCATATAAGATCTAAAAGTATGATTGATACCAGGACTTCGTATGTTAACAACATAATCTTCGATCTAATTAGAACTATTAAGAAGAAAAACTTATAAACATGTAGTTTATTCCCACAAGGTCTAAAAATAAATGGAATATAATTATACAGAATGTTAAAACATGTACTAAATCATTAACTAACACTTCTTATAGCAGCTATATATATGCAATTGGTGTTCGATCTAAAGTGAAGTGTTAGCAGAAAAACTTTCTTCATACATGATCTAAAATTTGAGCTAAAAGAAACCAAATGTACTTAAATATACATATGTATGTGTAGTTGATGACCTCTTAAACCCTTGTTTACCCTTTACGCATGCTTCCTTTCCGTATTAAATGGTGTTAGCGCAAAGCGCCCCTTGGCTTATACCTTGTATTCCGACTGACTTATTTCAATTTGCACTGAACTTTGCACTCGGCACAATTTTGCTATATATTTTATATTCATATATACACACATAGAGATATGTATATACACATATATATGTACATATATATTTGTAGATCTGTATGCGGTTTATGCTGTACAGCTAGTTAAGCATTTTTTCAAGTCGGCACCAATTTGCTTTGGTTGTTATGCTTTTGCTTTGGCGTCTGCTTCTGCTGCTGCCGCTGCTGTTTCTTCTCCTTCTGCTTCACTTCTCCTTCTTCATTTACACATTTTTTCAGCTACTTTTTGCGCGAGTCCAATTGCTGTTGTTGTTATGCATTTTGCATTTGTCGTTGCACTAAAAAGTTGCTCGCTTTTATGATGTTGTAGCCCAAGTTTAGATATACCTCGTAAAATTTAACCAATACTGGGACTAAAGACTAAAAACTAAAGACTAAAGACTAAAGACTAAAGACTAAAGACTAAAGACTAAAGACTAAAGACTAAAGACTAAAGACTAAAGACTAAAGACTAAAGACTAAAGACCTAAAGACTAAAGACTAAAGACTAAAGACTAAAGACCTAAAGACTAAGACTAAAGACTAAAGACTAAAGACTAAAGACTAAAGACTAAAGACTAAAGACTAAAGACTAAAGACTAAAGACTAAAGACTAAAGACTAAAGACTAAAGACTAAAGACTAAAGACTAAAGACTAAAGACTAAAGACTAAAGACTAAAGACTAAAGACTAAAGACTAAAGACTAAAGACTAAAGACTAAAGACTAAAGAGACTAAAGAATAAGGACTAAAGAATAAGGACTAAAGAAAAAGAAAACTTTTTAGAACATGTACTAAAACAAGTCAGGTAACAAATCCGACATCTAGCTAAAGTTCCTAAGGGAACACAAATTATTTATCATTTGTAGTATAGGGTATTAGCTAGTCGTTCTAAATGTGTTGTTGTTGCATCTCAAATGATTTTTCGTGCAACCTCAAAAACTGCTGAGAAAAAAATCCAACCTGATTGTCATTTAAGCATTGAAGTGCATTTCACTGGAATCGAGCGCGTGGGGTAGGCGGCGCGGGAGGATTCTAATAAAGTGGGCGTCACGGGGTTTTTGGGCGTGGCGTTTTGGGGTTGAGCGGGTCGTCTATTGCAACTGTTTCTCAGCTTGAAATTTGCTTTGTTGTTGGTTTCGCTGCTTCTTCTTCTTGAGTAGTTACCCTGGTAGCAGCTAGTTGTAAATAATTTCGAATGCAACGTCAACTTTCGCTTGGAAAAATCGTTTTCATTTTTCCGGAACTAAAGAAGAAGAAGAAGCAGAAGTTGAAGAAGCAGGAGCAGAAGTACCAGCTGCAACTGAAGTTGAAGCTGAAGCTGAAACAGTTGTCAAGGCAATGAAACCGCAAACGTTGTCAGGGCAATGGCCAAATGCCTCATATCATACATATATGTGGCTCTCCCTCTTTTCCCCTCTATCTCTCTCTCTCTCACACACACACTCTCTCTCACTCCATTCCGGAGAGTGTCAATTAGAAAAGTTATAAATATCAAAAATGTTCGTTTGCTTTTGCAACAGAAAATGCTGCGTCGACTAAATTAGAAAGTAGCCCCAACTACCAGGAAAATCCTTCATCAAATTAAAGGTGTCACAGGTAGCAACAACAACCCGAATCCTAACATCAACAGCAACAACAACAGCAATAACGAGAAACAACATTTTGAGTGGCATTTGGCAAAGTGGAAAGTAGTGGAAAATTTCATTGGAAACTTCATCTCTTCCACATCCCATTTCCAACATCGCGATCGACTTCGTTGTTTGGCATCATTGTTTGGTGCATTTGATTGATTGATTGATTGACTGTCGTTGATTGATACTCAAACTTTTCTGTAACACTCTCTGTGTACGTGTGTGTGTGTGTGTGTATGTGTACATGTCTTTATGTTTGTGTATGCCGAGTCATCAATGCGGTCCACTTCATAAAGCGTATAGCGCACAGTGGGCCCAAACATTTATAAAAGAGTTGATTTTTCAGTCAAATATATAGACAGTTCATTGTGTCAGTCGGCCAATAAATAAGTTGATCAATCAATCAATCCATCACTCTGTTCACAATCTGTCAGTCAATCAACGAATCAATCACTGAATTAGTATAATTTAGAACAGCCCACCAATCACTCTGGTCTATCAGTCAGTTAGTTAATCAATCACTAGTTTATCTGTCAGTCCATCAATCCATTGCTCTGATGATGATCCATCAGTCTGATAGTCTGTAAATCAACCTTTCAGCTAGTCCATCAGCCCATCATTCAATTAGACTAGCGTTAAGTACTCAACCAATCCATCATCAATCAGTCTTGAGTCAATCACTTCAACCCCTAAGCCCGCAATAGGTAATCTCTCATAGGTAATTCTCTGTATAAAATTGTCGTCTATCTTTAGCTCTTGAGCTTCAACTTCAACTATCGAAAGATTTCCCTTTGCTCATTGATTTTGGTCTTTCTGTTTGTGTGTTTTTGCTCCACTGTGCCGTGACGCTGCACTTGAAACTTTCAGCCCAACGTTGTGGCCAACAACAACATGAAGTCGTAATAGTCGTTGTTGCCATTGTTGTTGTTACGTTGGCGGGTGGTAAAAGTATGTCATTTATAAGCGATTTCTTGTGGTTTCATTGCTGTCGCTCACAACGAGCCAGAGCGAGCGAGCGAGCGAGTGGGAGAGAGGGAGACAGTTAGCTTTCAGGATAACGATTTTGAAGGCGAATTGATGTCACTTGGCCGTCATTCATATGCGGCGTGTGTTATGCCCGCCCGTAGATTAACCTGCACACATACACTCGTACACACACTCGTACACACACTCGTACACACACACACACAGTGGTCCTCGCAGAGAATTGTGTTTTTTATTCTGTCCAGTCATTCGACAAACGGAAGTTACACTCAAGCGAAAACTAATTTCATTTCATCAGAATTTGACTGGAACTTTTCCCATTTACTTGACGCAGCTACGTGCCATCGTTTAGTGCGACCTATCCCACCCCCCCTGCCCACCTACCCGCTACCCTTGTCCAGGCCCATACCCTCGCGCTTTTGGCACGCCCTCTTTTCTACTTAATATCCCGTTGCCCCTTTCGCCCTTTCAAGCCAGCAGCAAACAACAAAAGTTTATTGGTTTGATCCCGTCGCTCGCTTCGCAGTAAAAGGTTAAATGAATAAATGCGTTTGCCTCGACGTCTGTCCTTTATACAGACATACATATGCATATACACAGATATATATGTATATATATGTCTATATTTTCTGTTTCTTTTTTCGATGGGACGGGTTCTATATAGACATCTTGCCTGCAGCGCTCAACTTATGACCCAGCATTATTTTTGTTGCTGCTGCTGCTGCGGCTGCAATCGGCGAGCGATGAGCGCCGAAAAGTGCGCTGCGAACAATTTTTGGTTTGCTACTTTGTCAAGGACACTTTTGCAAGTGTAGGCGAAGACGTTTAGTGCGTAAGAGTGGGCGTGGCAGCTCGTATTCATACACTGAGCGATGCAAGAATGCTGCAGATAATATTTATATGGGTAGAAGAGTATAGGAATATAAGAGTAAAGACTATGAGAGTATAACAACATAAGAGTTTAAGAGTAGACGTGTAGAACAGTAGAAGTGTAGAGTATACGAGTATTAGAGTATAAGAGTATAAGATAGTAAGAGGATAAGATTATAAGAGTATAAGAGTAGACGTGTATAACAGTAGAAGAGTAGAGTATACGACTATTAGAGTATAAGAGTATAAGGGAGTAAGAGGATAAGATTATAAGAGTATAAGAGTAGACGTGTATAACAGTAGAAGTGTATTAGAGTATACGAGTTAATACTCGAGAGTATATTAGAGTATAAGACTATGTTATTAGAGTATATACTATTATTAGAGTATAAGACTATAAGAGTGTAAGAGGATACGATTATAAGAGTATAAGAATGCAAGATTATAAAAGTAGACGTGTATAAGAGCAGAAGTGTATTAGAGCAGAAGAGTATATAAATATAAGAGTATAATGCTATAACATAAAATTATAAGATAATAAGTAGCGTATAAAAGTATAAGATTGTAATGGTAAATAGTATAAGAGCATGAGAGCGTTAGAGTATAAGATAATGATGGTAAAAGAGTAAAAGAGGATAGTAGTAAAAGAGTATAAGATTAGGAGATTTCAAAGTATACGAATATTAACTTTAGCACATTTGCTGGGATCATTATATATTTATGAAATAATATATTAAATATATACATGTAATATAATAATATATTACGCAAAAATTCTTGGCTAACATAATTTTCTTCAAGTGCAGCAGTTAAGTGGATTCGGCTCTGAAGTCAACTCGTCCTCTAACGTCCTGCGTCGCGTCCTTGCTCTTCTTCTTATTGTCGTAGCATAACGACTTTTGGTTCATTTATTGCTCAAGTGATTGGCGATAATTCGCCGCGGGACCTGTCGACCCGGCCACCAGGTGAGCAGTCGAGCCAGCTCAGCTCAGCTCAGCTGAACCAGTTCAGCAAACTGAACTGAATTGCTGAGCCGCAGCCAAATAATGCGACCGCATTGCCCTAAAGCATTTTCTGATTGCTACCCACTTGCTTGGGTCAGACGACTGACTGACTGGCATTGCAGTTTCAGCCAAGAATGAAGAACAGAAGACGAAGCAGAATTGAAGAAGAAAACAACTTCAAATCAGCTAATTAAAGCACTTTGACTCCAAGTCGAGTTAAGCGTTTACTTTGTGTGTTTTTAATCGAAAAAACTGCGAGTGACAGTTGATGAACAGCTGCATGAGGTAAACGAATAAATGTGCCACTCAGATTATATAAGATATAAAATGCTGATGCTGATGGGAGAAGCTTTGGCTGAAACACAAAGCTTAAATGTGCTTTTGCATTGAAGAAATAAGCTTGGAGCTTTTAATTGGTTTTGAATTTAAGTATTCCATAAATGGCTTACCACATGGGATTAAAGCTTTTAAAGATAATCGGAACATTGTTATTATATATTATTCGCTTTTATATACGTTTTTCGCTCTCAGGTATTTTCTAGCATTAACATTGCTATAGTTATGCTATATAGATTCATAGAAGCTTTAATACATCGACTATGCGTTAATGTACTTTAAAGCTTAATTAAGCTTAATACATCATTTGCTTAAAGCTGTCTTTGAGCTGAAAATGAGCTTCCAGAGCTAGAATGTCAAGCTACCGCTTAGAGTTAGAGCAGATATATAATTCAACTAAAAGCTACTTCTCCAGATTCCATTTCAGTTCAGTTCAGAGCTGCTCAGCTGTTGCTCTTCGCGCCTCTCTTCAGTCCATTAAGCACTTTGCTTAAACTGTTTCCGAATTGCAACGCGTGAAACTTTATTAAAAACTCATCCGATCAGTGAATGGATTGCCAAATATTTGAATGGATATGCACTTTGCAATGCTTAACGATACCTGTGGGGCAAGTGGCGCACACATACATATACACTCACACATATACACAGATGTGTTAGTGTCTTATCCGTAACGCAACTTGCAATCAAAATTTTCAATACAAACGAGACTTGTTTCCTTTGTTGCGTGTTACGCTGCATTCCACTCACTAGCCGCACACACACCAATGCGCACACACACACACGCACACACACAGAGGCACGCCATGTTGCTTTCATATTCCATTTTCAGTTTTATGCATGATTTATGCGCCATTGTCCGACACGCCGAGTCGCCAACGCTGGACACTCAACCCCCCCACACACATATACCAGCTCCCACGCCACCCCCGTGCCACGCCTCTCAGCCGTCTCACGCCTCTGTCCGCAGCTGCCACGCCTCGCTCCGCTGTTTTGCCCAATGTGAAAGCGAAACGCAGACGTGGCCAAAGTCAGAGTTGGCAATGCACATGCAAAACCACGCTGTCACGCCCACATATTGCAATTGCCCAGAAACAGCCAGCGCCCCCTCCCCCCCTTCGAAAAACAGCTCCTGCAGGACACATTTGCGCGTGCTGTTTAGCATTCTATTTATGTCGAAGCCTCTTGCCTAACCTCCACGTTCCCCTCTGCCCCACTCACACTCCCATCCACTCTCCCCTCTCGCTCTCTCACTGTGTGTGTCTCTTCTTTAGCGGCTGCAACCTTATCTCTGTTGCTAGCCCAATTCCTATCCCGATTTCCACACACACACACACACACACACACGGACATTTTTTCGGGTGTTGCCTGCTTATCAGTGCACACACTTTACACCGGCAACTGCAGCACTTGGCATTCATGTGCACACACACACACACACACACACATACGCAGACACACACACACACACACTTATAGAGATTTACAAGTGCATTTATGCTTTTGTGGTCAACGCCATTGCCAACTCCAATATATACACACATTCAGTTAGACTTTCCTCTATAGATATAGAGGATATATAAAATACACTGCAGAAAATTTGTACATAATACATTAATAATACTTGAACTGCATACTTTCTCCTATAATAATACTTGAACTGTAAACTAGACTTAAAGTGTGAAATAATATTGGAATGGATCTCTTTATGAAATCTAGATAAAGTTAGCTAACATAAAACTCAGATGAGCAAATAAGAGATGAAATTTCATAACCAAGATTGATCAGTATGAAAATTCTAAAAGTATCTTGAAGAGATAAATTATTTTGAGCTGCTTAGGATGCTCAGGAAATCTAGCTAGATTGTATACAAAATAAAAGTATTAAGTTCTTTCAGCAATGAAAACTTTAGCTTTATATCTCACCTCTGCACGCTCAATTCCCCCTCAGTATCTCTCAGTGTAGCTCGCTGCTTGGACAGTGGTCATTCGCTTGCATATATGTATGCACACAGATAGAGTTTTCTGCTCGGTGATTTTTCATATGCAACTATTCATGTATTCCAGTGAGTTATGCCACTGCCCTGCAACCATCCACCTGCCTCAGTGGCGCTCCCTCTCTCTCTCCCTCTCGCTTCGGTACACTCTTTGTGTATATATTTGTGTGTGGTATCCAAGCGAAATTGTAATCTGTGATTTGTGCTTTGTGCTTTGCATTCATTCATTCCCATATCCAAGTCGTAGTCCAAGTCTGAATCATGTCGATTCGAATCCAGCTCGAGTGGAGACAAGATAATGCTTTGGCTATCGGCTTCAGATATGCTTGTGCTCTCTTCAAAGTGCTCAAGTTCAAAGCAGTAAAGAGTCCTCATGCTGTGCTTGAAGCCTTCATGTTGTCACCTTGCTGAGTTTTAATTTGTTCAAGCAGAGCGAACTTGCAGTGCAGCCTTGACCGAAAGCCCTTCCTCTAGCATTCAACACTTTACTAAACAAAACCTCAATGGGTTGGATCTAAAGAAAAATCGTATTATGCTAAAGACTTGCTTAAAATGTAGTTGGCAAACCTAATCTAAAAATCCAATCAAGCTTTTCAACTTTAGATGGAAAGGAAGGATGATCAAATTATAGTAAATCCCCAAACTATTGAAAATTTATTTAGTTGGGCTCTCGTTAAAGTTTGCTTTACCCAAAAGTCCTTATGTCTCTTCCCCATTTCAACTTTAACTCTTTACAAACTTGTTACGCAGTGATTCACATTCCAAAATATTTGTTTGTAATACTCTCGCTTTCAACTAGTTTTATACACTTTCCCGAAATACCCAAATCAATTTCATATCAAATTATCTATAAATAAACACATATTTCATTTACTATTCCATTCCCTTATATTTTTTCACTCTCTGTGTGGCTTTTCGTTGCAAATAAAACTCTCGGAAAATTTCGCTTGCATTTCACATATAAAACATTTGCTTGTTTTTTTTTTTTAGTTTAGTTCTCTTTTGGTATTTCTCAACATATTTGATTTCTGAATTTAATATAGCCATACGCTGGACTTGTAAACAAAACAAACTATTCGCACATAAATTGAATGCAGCCTTTATAAATAGCATATTGAATACGCGTAAAAAAAAGTTTGCCTCATAAAGGCATTTCAACAGTCTAGTAGTGCTAGGGGTAGTTAGATTATATTATAGTGTCTATAGAAATGCAGAGACCTCGAAAGTCTAGTCTAGCTATCCTTAAAACTTGATATGTTTGCAAATCTCTGCTCTAATAAGTCTCCATAACGTGCCACAACACTTCACAGCTCTGTCTCTCACTATCTACCAACTCTCCACAAGCTTAACCAAGAATCAACACGTATTACCAAATATCCACAGCGCTCCACAACTCTCCAAAATGCTATACATAGAGTTCGAAATTGCTCTCCGCTGCTTTCCATCGAACTATCAGCAAATCTAACTTTCCATACAACTCTCCACAACTCTACCTAACTCCCCTTAGCTATACATAGCTCTCCACAACTCTACAAAACTCTCTATACCTGTCCACAGCTCACTATAGCTCTACACAGCCTATAATTGTATTTTCTGTGTTTATCCACAAGACTCCGCAAATCTCCACAGCTCTACATAACTATACCTAACTCATTTTAGCTATACACAGTTTTCAATAGCTCTCCACAGCTCCCTCTACCTCTTCACAACCTATAATTAAACTTTCAACAACCCTCCACAGCCCTCACAGCTCTCCACAACGTTGTGCTGCTCTTCATAGCTTTCTACAATATGCCTGACTACAACTCTCTGACCACTATCAAAAACTTGATTTAAATTGAAAAAAAAAACACCCTTCAGCCTCTCCACAGGTCTACACAACACTTTAAAAACTCGTCCGGCTATAAATTTCAACAACAACTCGGCAAACAAACTCTACAAACATGCAGCGGAAGGCTCACTGCAAATTGAATAAATGCAACAAATAGACCAAATGAGACTTGGCTATGCGAAAGCCCCTTTTCAGCATTTGGTTTGTTTAAGAGGTGAGTTGAGGTGTGGGCGTGGCATGCCACTCCCACAGGTGTCATTTGGAGTTTCGCCTTTTTCGGTGCAAATATTAAATTGCTGGATACGTTTCGACACCCGTACAGCCCAACACACACAGCGCCGGACCCGGCTCGGCTTGGCTTGGCTCGGCTTGCCGATGCGAATCACGTTCGAGACGGCCTCTGCCTGCGTTGGCTGCTTTTTGCTTTTTGTATGCAATAAGCGCGCCAAAAGAATTCAAACTTTGGCTGCATATTTCCCAACTTGCTTGCTTTTTTTTTTTTTTTTTTTTTTTTTTTGTAATGCACTTCAAAATCTCTACGCGAGAGAAATGCAAAGAAACAGAGACAGAGCGTGGGATACAGAGAAAGAGAGTGCAAAGATATGCAGCAAATGCCACAAAGTCGAATATAAAAATCTATTCCAGACTGCGCGCCTGAATGCATATGCATACATATTTCCACAACGAGTTGTTGTTTGCCACCTGCCACGCACACACAGCATACATAGAGAGAGAGACAGATAGAGAGCGAGAGAGAGAGAGAGAGAGAGACAGTTGCAGACACAGCTGCGCTGCTTGCCTTGGCCGCCACCCAGTCGCACTTTTTTTTTTTTTTTTTGAAATATCCTTGACTAGATGGTATTATAATTCGATTACGACATGCATTTTATGTGGAGCACAGTATTTGCTAGCATTTCAAGTATATCTGCTCATGGTCAACGACAAAAGAAAAGCTTATATTTGACAAACAAATAAATAAAAGAAAAAAAAGAAAATGTTTCTGGGAATGGAAATGATTAAGCTGAAGCACCTGACAGTTGACCCAAAAATATTTGCATAAAATATTTATCAACTCAGACCTGGAATCCAAATCAATAAAATGCAAGCGCTTCGTTCATTGATAACAGCTTCGATGTAAAGCTCAAAGCTTAGAGCGGAAGCCTCTCTGTAAGCCACAATTTTCAACTTTTTCAAATCATTTTAAACTGAATTCTTAGATTTCATTTTGTTTTATTCAATATTTATCATTATAAATATTTTCTTGTGATAAATGAATTCATTTCGAATATGAACTAGCAGATGCCCTGAGCACTGCGCTGCTATTTTGTTGTTTAGAATTTTGCGGTCACATGAAATTTTATTTAAATTGCTTCAAAGAACTTGAAATTTCTTTAGAAAAATTGCTGAATTTTCAATTTCAATTAATTAAGATTATAAAAATTATGCAAAGTGCAAAATTCAATAAATTGTTGCCCAAAATTTATGTGAGTTGAGAGTAATGAACTATGAAAGCTGCAGCTGCCTAAAGATAATATATCTTTAGTGCGTGGATATGGCGCTTATATGCAGCAATACTCACACACACACACGCACACACACACACACACACACGCACGCACACACACACACACATCCAGTCAAATCCAATTACGCTGCATATTTGTCTGCGCTTTTCAGCATTCACACCGAAAAGGGAAGATGGAAAAAAAGCGTTGCCTGCTTTGGGGCGCAGCTGAGATATGTTGACATTATCAAAACTCCATTAAATACCTGTGCGTGTTTATGTGTGAGTGTGTGTGTGTGTGTTGAAGTGCGCGTTTGCGTTTTTCTTATGACCCCGTTTTGCTAGATGTTTCAAAATAGAAAGAAAAAAAAAAAACTTTATATATAACTATAACGCATACGCCGTGTTGTACATGTAAATGCATTATTATTTGCCATATGTTAACACATGCACGCGCATGCAAATAGATACACTTGATATGCATACACACAAGACTATGCGGATATATATATATATATAAATATATACTTTCTCTGGTTGAGAGCATGCTGACAGCCAAATTTAAAGGAAATTGAAAGGAAATTTTGCTCATGTGAAGTTTAAAGATTGAAAGATGAATTGATTTAGTTATGTTTACTTACCTCTCAGAGTCTCTATCTTCCTTTCTGTCTGTTTGCGTCTCTATTTGTCCCTCAGTCTATCTATCTATATATTTATTTATTTATTTATTTTTATTGTTACTAAGAATTAATTCTAAATAACAATTTAATTTTAAGCCAGAGCGACAGAGGCCTTCAGGCAAATATCGTATACATTATTTTCTTTACATATATTATTTACATTATATACATTATAGTTCTATATTTAGTTTGTTGATTATTTTTATAAAGTTTTCTATATTTGCTTTATTGGGTTTTAAGATAAGGATGTTGAGTGTGGGGGAATTGAGGGATTTGCAGATATTCATTACATGTTGGCATTGTAGTTGTAGGTGTTTTGTTGTCAAGGTGTCGATATTGCAGAATGGGCAAATAGGAGCAGGTGTTTTATTGAAAATGAATTCGTGAGTTGATTTTGTGTGTCCTAGTCTGAATCTTGTGTATTTTATTACGTGTTTCCTGTCTGTTTGAGTTGGAAAATGTGTAGATTCTCTTGCAGGGTTAATCGTTTTGTAGAAGTGTGTGTAGTCGTTCCAGATTGTTTTAAGTGTTTCTTTGGTTGTTATGTTAATTAATTTATTGATATCTTTTTTGTTGTTGATGTTGTGTAGGTGTAATGGTGAAAGTGTGGCCATTTTAGCTGCTGTGTCTGCTAGCTCATTTCCTTTTATCTTAACGTGTCCAGGTGTCCAGAGTAGTTTGATCCTTTTTTGATTTGAGTTGAGTTTGTCCCGAATTTTTGCAATTGTGGGTTGATAGGTGTTGGGGTTTTTGACAGCTAGTAAGGTGGAGAGAGAGTCTGTGCAGATCTATCTATATAATCTTTGGCAATCTTTCTGAACTTCTTGCCCGACTGTCTGTGTGCTAAGCTTACAGCTTACCAATGCTACCCATCGAAAATCGATAAATATCGATGTTCAATTTCAAATCGAAAAATAGTTAAGACTGGCAATTTGATATGTAGCTACCACAATCAGACTAGAACACTTTAGAATTCGCATAGGATTTGTTATAAATTAATTGCTGTTGCTGCCAGACCAATTTCGATAAACAAAGCCAAACGTGAGCCTAAAGCTGAAATTCCAAATCTTTTCAAATGTAAATCATGTTGTTGTTAGTCAACTGCATTTCGGAAAACATATTTGGCTCGCCCGAAACTCACTTGACTATGTCCGTCTGTTGGAAATGAACCGAAATTGTGGCTCATTTTGATGGTGGCACAGATAGGGCAGGTAAGATAGGGGAGCGTGGGCGAGAGGCGGCGAAGGTGTAGAGGCAAAGGAATTTGATGACCGCTGCGATTGAAAATCGCTTGTTTTGATTGAGTTTAGAACCCAAAAGCCAAATATGCAAATTGAATTAGTTTTTGCACGACTTTGTTCGAGCCATAGGCACACACCCATTCACACACACACGCACACACACACATGTCGAACCACAAACAAAGTTGTCACCTTTCCGTGTGTGTGTGTGTGTTTTGGTGGTTGCGGCATTTGCGTCAATTTGAATGCCATAAATCACGAGCGATGCCCGGACACCGATCTGACCTAATGTCGAAGATGCGTTTCCGGCGCCAACCGGAAATGAGTTGTGAAATGAGACGCCAAGAAACAAAAGAAAAGCAAAAAGCAGAAAGAGAAAGGGAAACAGAATAATAAAAACGCAACCGACAAACAGAACCAAAAATAAAAGAGTAAAAAGCAAAGAAGCAAATGATTAATTGCTCGGCATTTGTGCGGCTCGTTAGACGGCGACGAACAGTCAACAAACATAAACAAAGCAAAAGTTCAAATCGAATCAATCACAGCAGTATTAAATACTCTCTAAATGCATATAAGAATATATATCACTTACTGTTACATGGGAAAACTCTGTATCAAATTTCAATCAGATAGCTTCGTGGATAACTCAGTTCGCATGGGTGACTATATTATATCTTATGATGGAGTGTGATAATTTCATTGAATCTAACATATGTTATATCTTATTATATAAGAAAAGTTTTTACCAAATATCATTGAGTTGACTTTTTTAAATGCTGAGTTACTATAGGTTGCCATATGATAATCTGTCAATGCAACATAATGTTCTAATAGAAACAGAGAGAGAGAGAGATAGAGTACCTAAGTACTAATAACTTAAGTAGCTTAAATGCCATAGTTCTTCAATGGGAATATTTTTAACTTTTGTAGTTCTCCAGAGTTGAGCTCAAATGGAACTCAAAGTTTATTTATGATGCGAAATACCCCTTTTTCGAATAGGGGCTTAACTGGCATAAAACATTGCCTTAGACACACATCAGACGGCAGTCGGTGGCTGTTGCTGTTGTGGCTGTTTTTTTGGGGGGCCAACAATGGGTTAATGCAACAAAACAATTTTTCAACATGCTTTCATTTTGGCCTAATTGAATTGCCAAAAACTAAAGCTGTCAGAAATGCCCCCTTGAAAAGGCCGCCAGCCAAACCACAGGGCATACACACGGACAAACACGCACACACACACGCACACACACGCACACACACACGCACACAGACAAGATTAATGAGCGTAAATCATTTCAAACATTTTTCAAATAATTTATGAAAATTCTCTCGTCGTGAAAAGGTCGTCAGCATATTTTGGTAGTCATTTCTTTTCCATACTCGTTCGCCAAGTATTAAAGTGAGCATATTGGTTTTCAATATACAATAAGTTCTTCGACGTATGCTTGAATCAACAATTGCTCTCCATGTCAAGCTATCACATAAATAGAGTAGATTAGCTTTAGCAAATTTGTCTGTTCTTACAGCTTGTGCGAGTATCATGCCGTCAGTTACTCCCCAATGCTAAGCTCTTACTTGATTTGGGCAGTTGGCATCGTTGTTCTCTGTTTTGTTTCACTTTTTGCTTTATTTCGTTTTATATTTTGATTTCATTTTTGCCTTTTTCACATACAACTTCCAAACACTATTTGCATACGTTTTCGTTATACCCAAAAATAATTCTCTCTGACAAACATATGGGGTACATCAACTGAATGTAGTTGAAAGACTTTATAGAATACATTACATGTATTTTAGTTGTAGTAACTAAAATTAATATACATATATTTGACTTAAATAAAAAAAGATTATATTATTGATATTATTCATTCTGATACTAGAAGATACTGTGTACTCTATACAGAGCATCTGCTAGTCGAACATTGAGAGTTGTAACATTATTGCCACTTGTTATATTTATGTTTTGGTTGAGCTCTTTGGGTTAGTCAGATTTAATTATGCGTAAGCTCAACATAAACGCGACCATCTGCTTGAGATCATGTGAGTATTTAGTTTAATGGTGTGCGAAGGGTTTACGAGATTTGGACTCGGGGTCTCAGTACTATTAAGTAGACATTTCTGACAAATTTCTGCATATAGGTCGTACAGCTAGTTAATATTAAATATGTCATATTAACTCGACCAGGCAAATTCATAACTTTTAAAAGGTCAACTTAACACAACATTATCTGATGTGTGAGAAATGCTGTTAATAATTATGTTATGGTATAATATGATATAATGTAAGCTCAAAGTCGACCATGATGTTGATGTTAAGCTCTTAGATATAGTTCAATGTTATGCTATGTTAACATAATGTTATGTGAGCTCTGTTAGTAGTACTGTGTTGTATAGAGCTTATTTAAAGACCGCCGATGTTTGACATTCTGTTAACGCTCTGTTAAGCAGCTGTTGCCACTGCAAGATCTCTCTAGGCGAAATGCTAAATGTAATTTCATTCTAAACAAACATTAACCGTTAGTTGCTTTGAGTAACTGCACTTTAAGACTTAAATTAGCTCCAGATGCGAGAAGTGTCTAGCCAGATGCCGAATTCACAACTCGAGCACAACAACAACAACAACTATAAACAGGCAACACGCACTTGAGTCAGAGTCTTTGATTCGATTGTTGTCACAGGAAACTCAACTGACAGGCACACACTCCACGTTACACAGCTTGAGTTTGAGTTTCGGGTTTAAGTTCCGGCCCCAAGGCCCGACTAGAACTGTGCTGCAAATGAAAGCCGATTAAGAGCCGCACATAAATCTTATTGTTCGAGTCGAATGCTGCACTCATCTCATGTAAACTTGACAAATCTGAAACCCGAAATGATGCAAATTGCAATTTCCAGCAGCAACAAACTGAAATTGTATTCTTATTGCAGTATGATTAGCAGCATCTGAATGTTTGTGGGACTTGTCGCTGTGATTCCCAGATATATAAATTAGACGTATCTGTATCAGTAACAGTATCCATATCCCTACCCGTATCAGTATAGCATTCTCACATGTAAAGTGCACAAACTTCTGTTGACTTTCGCATGCAATCCAAAAGTGTTGAAGCCAGTGCAATGTTAATTACGCTCCATCTGAGCTGCAACTGAAATGGCGAGAGCTGGTTAATCATTGCGAGCTGTCAGCCACTGACACTGCCTATAATGACATGTGCACATGTGCATGTATGTATGTGTATAGTGAATAATGTGAACATGACACTCACTTTGTAGCCTTTGAAAGCTACAAAATGCTCGATGCAGAAAAGACAATTATATCTTGCATTCGGGACAGCCGTGTGACATTTGATTAATTAATTGCTTAGTTGGGCGCGCATAGTGAAGCCGAATTGAGCTTATTTCCAAAAATTAATAGCCCAACTCTCGGTGGAGTAATTGTATCTAAGAGCAAGCTAGTCGAGTCCCAAACACACTGATTACAGACTTCACAGTTTGCCAGACAGGCGTGCTCCACTTGGGGAGATTATATGCATTAACTTTTCGAGATATTGTTAATGGAATACCCTTGCAAATGTGCGCTAGCTGATGATGGACTTGATGTACTTGCACATAGCCTTACCTTCTAAGGTCTGACGGTATCTATATCCTACACACTTTTGAAGCTATGATACGCATGCATACGCTTCGCCCTTTGGGGCTTGTCGAATTGGCATTCGATTTCACATGCAAATTTGCAATATTTGTATAAGGAAAGCGCTGAATGCGTTTCACTGTCTGAAATAATGATGTTTAAGGCAATATCAATGAAGCTTTGGCATGGCACAGAGTAGTTTTTCCCTTTTGGCTAACATATTCTATGGAGGAGAATTAAGTTGCCCCGTTAACGAGCGCACTTGATATGCTTTAGGGGCGTGTTTAATTTCTCCATGTTTAATTTTCATGTTGCAAAATATTTTTGTGTTGCGGGGCGGTAAAATTTATTTAAAAATGCGCATATGCTTTGACGACCAAACAACAATATCTGAGAGTATAAAATATACAGATACGGATACGTATATATAAATATATATATATATATATATATATATATATATTGGTATCTGTATACATTATATAGAGATATGTATGTATATGTGTGTGTGTGTGTGCAGTTGGATATTTCTGTCTGGATATTTTGTATGCATTCCATTGAAATTTACATAAAATAATATCATAGAGCATCTGAGCACTGTATAAAACAAGTTGAAGGAGTGCACGACTAACAGATACTCGACTGAATCGTTTATTGACTATTTATATGTGAACGATAACAAAATGATTTCTTGAGAAATTTATCGATTCTGTGTAACTTTCAATTCAAAGTTCAAGTTAGCTCATAATCATTCAGATGAACGGATATATGATAGCTGAACAAACAGATAGACCGAGTTAGATACATCTACATCTTTAACAAAGAAATTATACACCATTTCCAATTCTTCTTCTTCGTTTTGTTATTTAACTTTTCATTCGAAAATATAGTCAATTGAACACTTATTTAAGCTTTTAAGACATTTCAAACTTTTTCTATACACTATACTTTCCCAGACTTAGCATATCCATCGTTCGCCGTTTCGTGTAGGGTATACAAACTGTTGTTGATTTGCTATTGTTGGATATGAGAGAGAGTACTTCTCTAGTTTTTCTTCTTTTTTTGTATATTTTTGGGCTGAATTCATCAACAGTAATAGGCACAGAGACAAAGCGACGTCAAATCCAACAGAGCAAAGTGCTAAAAAATTTGTTACTTCCGTAAGCTTACATAGGACATCATACAAATATGCTCTGCATATACGCGTACCCCCGCCAGCCGAATTTGTTGCATATTTTTTGTGACTTCAAATGCAAATGCGATTGTCGTTCATAAATGTAGATTCCATTAATTTGTTGCAACATGACAAATGGCTGCAATATTTTGTTGACTTCAACCGACAAAGTTTCAATTCATGTGGCGCCCAAAAAAATGCACATAAATTCTTTTGGTATGCTGATAAACCTAAACTCAACGAGTTCTTGATCAAAAACTACTATTTCAACGTTTTTCAACACTTGAAATGCATGTGCATGAGAGAGAGAGAGAGAGCAATGTGTAATATATCTTAAAACACAATCAAATAATTCATTGAAAGAAAATGCATCAGTATATTAAAGACCTATAAATAAGCAAGCATTAAATACTAGAGCTATAATTCCGTGTATAAAAAACAGTTTACCAACACTAGAATCTATTCCTGTATTGATTGCGTGCTATAAAACGCTTTAAGCTTAGGCCACATTTTAGCCCACGACCACGCCCACGCGTGCAATTCAATATGATGCTCGAGTTAATCTAACTTTCGACTTTATCCATGTCTATGGGGAATCAGCGAATTTCAACTAATAACACTGGGGTATTAAATCCTCCAAATATTTGGTGAACAAAATAAGAGCTGAACAGAGGCTAGCTGCACAAATGAAATACTATTTATTTATTTATTTACCCAAACAACAAACATAAATTGCACAAAAGCTAAAACTAATCACAGGACAACGACAGCAACAGCTGCAAACAAGTTAGCGACTGCTTGACCGTCCATTTTGAGAGTGCGCGACTAGCAGATACCCTTTCTTTTTATATCGAAAATTTGAAGTGTGGCTATAAGAGAAGAAGCTGTATCGATATATGCACATCGCTTCAGCTGAGTTTGGCAAATTCATGCTTTCAATAACTATTCATACAGTATATATTTAGATATTATTATAGCATAAGGGTTTGTTATCGATATACATGAATTTGGTTGAAATTCAGTTCCCAAATTCTTTAATAGCTTAGCTTTTACTTAACCAGCTGGTGGAACTCAATTGTTACAAGTCTTGATGTATGCTTATAGTATAAGCACTTGTTATCGATATATATCGATTTGTTTAGTATGAAGACGGAAGATTATCGATAATTATCGAAGAAGATTCAATTGAGGACATTCTTGAATAACCTACTTGACAAATGCCAAGTGTGCATATGTTTATCTAACTATTTGCATTATTTATCGGCATAAAATAATTATCGATCACATGATATGAACTCTTATAAGACATGTGCAAAGTCTGTCTGTGATATAGACTGCATTCAGCTTGGGTTGGCGATGCCCTTTTTGATGCTTGATCGATATGCATGCTCATCAATTAGTGCAGGGTATGTAGAAAAGCATAAACAACTTTTTGGCTTTTGGTGCGTTTTTGGCGTTTTGTCACCAAAATGCAAAAAGTTGAGCGCGGCAAATTGCAAAGCAAAAAAAGAAAAAACAGAAAACAAACAGAAAACGACCAAATGCGATGCTTAGCACATTGTCAGCACAGCTAGCTGTATGTGTGCTAGTGTGTTTGGTATTTGCATAAAATTTAAATTTCATTTCTTCGATTTGGGCCAAGTCAACGAGGCAGCCAAAACGAGCCGAGGGTCGCTTTAAGGCAACGATTTGTATGCACGAACGTGCAGCCTCGAATCCCATTTACAACTCAATGATTTTCCAAATCACATACACACACACACACACACACACACGCAAGCTGTGCTCCTCTCTCTCTCTCTCTCTCTCTGTGTGTGTGTGTGTGTGTGCGGATGAGCAATTTGAAGCGCATTTGCAAATGTGGCACGACACGTACTTAAAGCAACACACAACAATTTTGAGCTGAGAGAGCTGAGAGTCTAACGGCTAATTACACGACAATTTTCAATGATTTTTCTTCTCTCTTCTTTTTTTTTCCTTTTTTTTTTTGGTTCTGTTTTCTGTTGTTGCGCCCTTCTCGGATATTCGCATGCGAGCTGTGCAGAACAACAGTTGGTGCTGTTTGTGCTTTATGTTTTTCGTCGGCACAGCTTGCCGTTAACTGGCTTTAAAGTACCACAGCTAAGCTAATGGCAAACTAAGCATGCTCGACTAGAAGATACCACGTACTTAGCATTAACTTCTATAAATAACAAGTTAGGCACGAATTTCATTAGCATTTATGCTTGCGTCATTAGCATTATTCGTAGCTAGTTCAATGTGGTCGACTTGAAGATACCCTGTACACAAAAAACTAAATTGAAAACACAATGCAATTTGAAATGCTCGACTAGCATATACTCTGTATTTTTATCAATCAAAGTTCTCAAGCAGATTCATTAATGATTTCAATTACTGATATATAAGATACTGCTCGACTAGCATTTACCCTGTATATCCGAGATGCACAGCTTGATAGGATCAACTACTAATAATAAGGAATTTACGCAATCAAACTTTGACATACCCTGTAAATGCTGCTGAAATGACATTATATATAATCATTTTTTGCTTTCAGTATAAACTATGACTATGACTATCAAATACTCTGTGCAGAGCTAAGCAACGTCTCTTGTGTGCATGCGTGCCCTTCTCTTAATATGTTATAGGGTATATTTATATGAAATACGCTCGACACACCCAACCGATGTCTGTGTAGTGTATGAAAATGCGTGAAAAATCTGTTGAGCTTGACCTTTGCTGCCGAGGCCCAGTTGTACGAGACGAACAAGGTCGGCGCTTAGTATTTGGGTCTATGTGTGTATGTGTGAGCGTGCGTGCCGTGTGTGAGCGTATCTCACGCACAATCAACATGAGCTCCAACTGGAATACAACTAGCTCCCAAGGTCCCAGACTTTCCACCAAAGCGCTGTCAGTCCATCTGTGCCATTTGCTGTTGCCGTTGCTGTTGCCGTTGCTGTTGTTGATTCTTAAAGTTTATCCGATTGTTTAATGAGCTCTGAACGAAATAGAAATCAATGATGCGAATTTTATGCGCCTTTGCCAGACCGTGCCATGGACACTGAACAGACTGGTCAAGAGACATGCACAACAAAGTGAGCGGGAGAAATGAATGGAGAGATCAAGGGAGAGGCTGAGAGGCTGAGAGGATGAGGAAGACAGGGAAACACGTCAGTACAATATGGTTATGCTTTGTGTTTGGATTGTTTGGTCTCTGGTTCGAACACGCATTTGTCGACAAAATAATAAACAGTTTGCAAGCTTCACACACACACAGACAGACACAAGCAGAGAAAACATGTGAACAAAAGGCAACAAAATAAAAAGAAAACAAGTAAGAAAACTCTAGTCGAGAGTGCTCGACTAGATAATACCCTGAACCCAATTTTAATAAAATAAAATAATAATCTGTACTGTGGTTTGGTTTTTTGTAATTATCTTGAAAATGCATCAATTTTAGTGCTGAAAATGGCAAAAAACTTCTTTATTTTGACAAATTGTTAAATATATTGCTCTTGATTAGTACTAAAATTAATCCGTTTTCAAGATAATTACAAAAAACCAGTGTCGAACGTGACAAAAAGTTGACTTTTCTGGAGAATTACCCATATGGATAAATCAGAAAGTATATATAAGAATGTATGCGTGTAACGTTCAAAATGTACATATATATACATTGCATACATATACATTGCATTGCCAAAAAAAAGAATAGATGGCGCTTATATTAGTTGAAATTCGAAAAATGTTATATTATTAAATATCATTAAAATTAGACCCAACAAATAGACGTTCCTCGGTTAACAGGCATTACCTTAATTAACACAGACACTTCATAATTGTAAAAGAAATATATCAATGCCACTCGAAGCTGTAATAGCCATAGTAAATAAGTTCACTGCTAAAGCGCCATCTATCAAGTTAAAATTTTTAGACCATGCTAGACTAGTTTTGAATGTACATGTGGGCATACATATAGGAAAACTATTACCGCAGATGTCACGTGCTTTTGTTATTTAGGCAAACTTTCTGTTTATTATTTTCTGTTGACTTAACGGAATAAAATATAATTGAAACAAAAACACTTTCAGAAATGATGCTATTAAATATTTGAAATTAAAAAAAAAAACACTTATTCACAATTAGTTAAACTACCAACTGACTTTCAAAGGTATCAAATACAAAAGAATAAATAATAATAAAAAAGAAAGTAATATAAAAAAAAAAAAATTAAAAATAAGAAATTATGAAGGGCTTCGGCAAGGCTAGAACCTGCGACAGCCTAACATTTGGTGCATCTGTCTAGCCATCTACACCACGGCTCCCTTAAACAGCAGAGTAGCGAAAACGAATGAAATTCGCCATATACGAAAGAAACACTAAAGCAGTGGCTGAAAATTCAAATACAATTCAAAGACAATTCTAACGCAATTCAAAAACAATTGTGATTCTTAGAATTTGCACGCATAGCAACATAGAAAACGGCCCAAGATTTTTTGTGTGTATATGTGCACACGCATACGAAAATTGATTTGCATTGCTCAACGTTGCTTGCATTTCCATTGTTATTTTAATTGTTTTAAAATTTTAAAAATATATAATGGAATGTAATGAGAGTTCAGCATATGATCTACATATTCTATTTAACATTTTAGGTTTTTTTTAGAAATCATAACTCTTTTACAATTAGCTTTACATGCCCAAAAATGGTACATATGTACAGCCACACACTGATCTGCGATTGTACACATATACATACATACATACATATGTATGTATGTATGTATGTATGTGCGCCCGCAATGCGTCTTGCTGTGTCGCTGCCTTGCTTGCTGCGCCACATGGGTTTTGATGAGAAAACTTTGATGATTAATAATTCTGTTTCTAGATGGACAATCGTATTGATATGTTCAGATTAAGATTATGATATTCATATCTTTATGCCAAACCAAACTGTATGTCTCTAGTATTTGAAATGCATTTTTTACACATTTGGGGGTGTGGGGGCGAATTGGGGACCGGAATCCAAAATCTGACAAAAACCGAAATTGTATTAAATTGGTATCTATATATATGCAGAAGACTTGGAGACTCTAACTCTAAAGATGAATTAGCTAGAATTTTATAACTGGTTCCCGATAATTTCAGTTATCGATAACTAAGCAAATATACAAGTTATCGAATTTCTGAAACAAACTCGTACTGCGCGCGCAATATACGGACCTAACACAAAAAGAATGAACTCTCTAGCTTTTGTATCTTCGGAAATCGACGCGTTCAAACATACGGACAGACGGACAGACGGACAGACGGACAGACGGACAGACGGACATGGCTATATCAACTTTTCTCGTCACCCTGATCAAGAATATATATACTTTATGGGGTCTGCCACGCCTCCTTCTGCCTGTTACATACTTTTAACAAAACCATTATACCCTGATTTCCCATTTTCAATGGGTTCAGGGTATAATAAAAAAGAAAGTAATATAAAAAAAAAAAATTAAAAATAAGAAATTATGAAGGGCTTCGGCAAGGCTAGAACCTGCGACAGCCTAACATTTGGTGCATCTGTCTAGCCATCTACACCACGGCTCACTTAAACAGCAGAGTAGCGAAAACGAATGAAATTCGCCATATACGAAAGAAACACTAAAGCAGTGGCTGAAAATTCAAATACAATTCAAAGACAATTCTAACGCAATTCAAAAACAATTGTGATTCTTAGAATTTGCACGCATAGCAACATAGAAAACGGCCCAAGATTTTTTGTGTGTATATGTGCACACGCATACGAAAATTGATTTGCATTGCTCAACGTTGCTTGCATTTCCATTGTTATTTTAATTGTTTTAAAATTTTAAAAATATATAATGGAATGTAATGAGAGTTCAGCATATGATCTACATATTCTATTTAACATTTTAGGTTTTTTTTAGAAATCATAACTCTTTTACAATTAGCTTTACATGCCCAAAAATGGTACATATGTACAGCCACACACTGATCTGCGATTGTACACATATACATACATACATACATATGTATGTATGTATGTATGTATGTGCGCCCGCAATGCGTCTTGCTGTGTCGCTGCCTTGCTTGCTGCGCCACATGGGTTTTGATGAGAAAACTTTGATGATTAATAATTCTGTTTCTAGATGGACAATCGTATTGATATGTTCAGATTAAGATTATGATATTCATATCTTTATGCCAAACCAAACTGTATGTCTCTAGTATTTGAAATGCATTTTTTACACATTTGGGGGGTGTGGGGGCGAATTGGGGACCGGAATCCAAAATCTGACAAAACCGAAATTGTATTAAATTGGTATCTATATATATGCAGAAGACTTGGAGACTCTAACTCTAAAGATGAATTAGCTAGAATTTTATAACTGGTTCCCGATAATTTCAGTTATCGATAACTAAGCAAATATACAAGTTATCGAATTTCTGAAACAAACTCGTACTGCGCGCGCAATATACGGACCTAACACAAAAAGAATGAACTCTCTAGCTTTTGTATCTTCGGAAATCGACGCGTTCAAACATACGGACAGACGGACAGACGGACAGACGGACAGACGGACAGACGGACAGACGGACAGACGGACATGGCTATATCAACTTTTCTCGTCACCCTGATCAAGAATATATATACTTTATGGGGTCTGCCACGCCTCCTTCTGCCTGTTACATACTTTTAACAAAACCATTATACCCTGATTTCCCATTTTCAATGGGTTCAGGGTATAATGAAAAGGAAAAACAATGTACAGCTGCTATATAGAGAATCCACATTCCCCATTGGACTCGGAACGCCAAATGCGAATTCGGACTTTTGGTTTGGACCACTCAGTGGGAGTTGGGCGCGAGAGCGAGCCAACAACTCGATTGCTCAATGAGTTGCGAATGCTGAAAAATGTTTGCAAATATGCTAAAAGCGAACAGCACGAAATATCATAATACAAACATTCGACCATTGAGTTATGAATCGAGTGCCAGACTCGGAATCAAACTCTTGTTTTTTTCCCTCCCACTCTCTCGATCTATCTCTCCCACACTCTCTCTCTCTCTTGTTTTTAGCCAGCTGCCATTCATCACAAATTCAGTAAACTAACAATACTCGAGGATTACCAACATGGTAATCGTATATCAATTGAAATCAGCTTGCAATTGGTTGAGTGCGAACTCCCCCTAAAAAAAATGAGATGAAAGAAAAATGAGATTGAACAAGTTTGTTAGACCAATGGATATGGATAATGTATACAACAGCTCACATCATAAGCCATAAAATGGGGAAAAACAATAATAAAGCCAGCGAGAAGAGAGAAAAAGTTATTCAATTAATATTCATCTGCCGAATAAGGACTTTTGCGTCCTCTCATACAAATCAATTCACACAAAAAATTGAACGAAATTGAAGAAGTGAGAAGTGGCTGAAAATGAAGGATATGAAAAAGTATCTGAAGATATGGGAATTGAGAGAAAACGAGAAGAAGAATTAATAGAAGTTATAGCAAGAGAAAGAAAGGGAAAGAGCGAGCGAAAGAGAGAGTGAGAATCACAAAAGATTATGAAAGATCTAGATAGGGGCACACAATGAAGCGTGAGGGAAATGACTAAGAAAATGCAAGAGTGTGAAAGTAACAGAACGAGAGAGAGGGAGGGAGGGAGGAGGGAGATAGGATGAGAAAGAGGTGGGAAAGGCATGCTCAGAATAAAAAAGATAAAGATGAGAAAGGGAGAGAGGGAGACAGAAAGGCAGAGAGAGTGAGATGACACGACAGATAGATTGTAAATGAAGGTAAGAAAACATAGTGAAAGAGGAAAATAAATATATGCTATATCCAGAGAGGGATATGAAAGGGACAGACTACGTCAGATAAATAAGGCAAACTCAACAGGAGAAAGGGATATATGAAAGAGATATTTAGAAAGAGAAAGAAAGATAGAGAAAGAGAGAGACAGAGAGGGAGTGGAAAAATATATATATGTTAACTAAAATCAACAATAAATATAGATTTGTATAGACTTACGCATTTCATCCTGTCCTTCTCTTTCTCTTCCCACTCTCTCTCTCTCTCTCTCTCTCTTGTTCACTCTTTGCGCCCACGTCTTGCTTTATGTGCAGCAAAAACAATTGTCAATTGGTGTTAATGAAAGGTTGAACTGGCATTTGTTTGTCATTTCCAATTTATATATTTATATTTATTTTAAGGACAATTT
The DNA here is from genome assembly GCA_030914385.1 of Drosophila antonietae. Classification (NCBI taxonomy): domain Eukaryota; kingdom Metazoa; phylum Arthropoda; class Insecta; order Diptera; family Drosophilidae; genus Drosophila; species Drosophila antonietae. Next base: position 5,049,609 of record JAUESO010000617.1, read on the forward strand.
GTTGGCTCGAGCTAGATTTTGATTTGATTGTTTTTGCTGTGTTGCTTCCCGGATCGAGGCGAGTTGAGATATCAGGAAACAGGTCAACTGGAAAAAGCGTTCAGGGTCAATTGATTCTAATTACTTGGCCCAGAATTGTTTTTAGCCATTGCGTAACGACATTTGGGCAACAAAAATGCACGCGTTGAAGCGTTCTATGCATTCAATTGGAAATACATTGGCATTGACAAAGAAAAAAATATATAAAAATAAAAACAAAACGAAGCAAGCAAAAAGAAGCAAAAGGAGCTGGGCAAGTCTAGAGGTCTAGAGGGCTGCTTGGCAGCTGCCTGGAGCTCTGGAGGTTTGTTCTGTTTATCTCCAGGAATTCACCTTTCTGGCACTGCCAATAAAAATATAAAAATATAAAATCAAACAGGCTGTGGGAGAGCGCGAGACAACTCTGCAGAGTTGCCACACACACCCACAGACAGACACAGCCAACTCCTCCTCAGTCAGATGAATGTAATCAAGTGTATTCTGGTGAAATAATTGAAATTCTATTGAGTCACATTTCATTTATGTATGAATATCTTCCCCTCTCCCTCTCTCTCTCTCTCTCTCTCTCTTACATTTATTTTTGTTCGCTTTGCATAAATTTCAATACGGATTCGAATTTCCAATTTCCTATATACAAATTGAGCTACAGTAGATGCTCGCTGGAGTGTACTAATTAAAATCATGTCAACCTATCGATAATAAATATATTATGTTATGCAATTCCATTATAATATATACATTATCTGCTCACATGCACATTTGGGTATATTCGATTTGTCATTCAATGCGTGATGCCGGTAATTGAAAGTAATCTATAGTAGATTGAAACCGATCATCATAGTTATGTTTCAGTTTGTGAATTGGTTCTAGTTCTTCGTACTGGTTCTTCTGAGCAATCAACTGCACCTACTACTGAACACACCCTTTGCCTTTTCATCAACACGATTCACACAGCGAACTAGTTCTTTTTAGCGCTTACTAGACTAGAGCTGATCCATTTCATAACTTCAATTGATCGCTAATACACGGGTCATGTTTTCAGTACAATTGGTTCTTTTGAACACTGTGTTTAGTTCATGCTGCGAAGTAGTTCTTTCACTAGAGCTAGATCACTCACTAGAGCTGATCCATTTCATAACTTAACTTAACATAAATTGCTTAATCTTCATGCCATTTTTACTTTAAAATCCATTCCTTTTCACTCACTTTAGCTCATGTCACGAACTAGTTCTTTTGAGCACTTATCCACAGCAGAATTCACTTCTTAATACCTCTAACCTATTATCACTCAACAGCAAGTATTCTCTGCCCTCCACTTCCTTCCATCTCACCATACCATGAACTTGTTCTTATGAGCACTTAATTTCAGGTGAACCAGATTTCAATTGCTATTCACTTCAAAACTACTGCTTCAACGGTTGTTCAACTCTTAATGGCTGTGAACAATGCGAACTAGTTATTCTGAGCTAGCAATTCATGCTGTGAACAAGTTCAGCTGGACATTGACTATGGCTGAAACAACTTCCATACCCAGCCTCACTCCGCAGCTATCGCATGAATGGCAAGAGCTCTCATTCCTCCATCCATTCATTTCACGCCAAGAACTAGTTCTTTTGAGCACAACCAACTATTGCTGAACGTAGGCAAAGTTTTATTTGTTTGTGTTTTCTTTTTCTTTTCTTTTTTTCCTTTTTGTGGTCGGAGGTGGGTGTAAGGGGGTCAGGTTCACAGCTCATTTACTCTCCATTTAGTTATTCAGGGCGATATCTATATGCGATAGATAGTTGCTCTGTCTACAGATAGATGCGAAAGTATTTCGTGCGCACTTTCGCCCGCAAATGAGGAAAATGCAAATTGCGCGTTTTCGCACTTATTCTTGTTGTTGTTGTTGTTGTTGTTGCTGTTGTAATTTTTCTTTTCAGTTTTTTGTGCACTTTATTTTTGCAGCACATTATGCGGTGGTGGCGGTGGCGGTGGCGGTGGCGGTGGGAGCGGCGGCAACTGCAGCAGCCACATCCATTGCCACAGCTCGACCCCAGCATTGAGTTGTTGTCACACACTCACACACACACACATACACGTATGCATACATATACAGCGACACTTACGCAAATGGGGTCAGAAGTCTGCATTTTTCAATATCATTGGCGCCGAGCCCTGGCTGCCAACACACACACACGCACACACACATATATATAAGTATTCATATATGAATGCATGCACACACACACACACACATGTAGCCAAACTTATGCATATGTGAACTTGGAAAAGGGTTTGCCCATAAGTATTTTGCACACCCTGAACTTTATGTTAAGGCCTAAAGTATCAGATATATATATGCATGTATATATGTATATACATCTCTCTATGCACATATATGTATTTATATTGTGATGCAATCGATTGTTAACAAAGCAACAAATCTTTATGCACACACATACATACAGGCAAACCCACACACACACACACACACACACGCATGCTTATGCATAAGAGATGAACATGTAGTTCAGTGCATAAACACATTAATATATTAATATATGTACATATATATTCATATACATACTCATTACCATTTATTGACATACAAGACATCCATCTCAATGATGGAGAAAAGTGACGAATCCAGCTGCATTTACAGCGAAAATGTTCTCTACTGTGATAGGTGGGTAGTATAAGCGAGCAACCTCCAAATTCTGTTCGTAAATTCAATGTAGAGTCTATAAGAGAGTAGATAGTTGGACCGAGCGAGTCTATGATATCGTCGAGTGGCATAGAAGAGCGAGTAGAAGATTTATTGAGGAAAAACATTCAGTTCCAGGTAGATCAAGAGAGAGAGGGTATGTGACAATGGTGATTATTATAGTCTATATTTTGAGTAAATTATTGTTTCCAAGTGTTGAAGAGATACACAATTTGGTTTAATTTAAATGACGTACGAAATAATTTACGAGTGAATGTCTTCAGTCTTCACCCAGTATTTAGATATCCATAGAAAAACGAAAGCCAAAGAATTTTCCATATTTATAATAGTTAGTTCATCATGGTCAACGCTGACTTTTGCTGTTTTCCATCAATATGTATATATCAATATAGGCCATTCACCTAACATATATTCAAAGGAAACCTTGTCTATATCCTTATCAATTTGGGAATGCATAGAACAGCTCTATCTAGCTCAGAATCCATTGCCCACTCCGTCTTTCAATCAAAACTTTAAGAGCAGATCTTACTATGCTGTGGAGTAACTTTGTATCAGACATCGCTCGAGCAACAAACATATGTCTATATATATATATTTATATGTATCCACATGTTTAGCGAACTACTCTATAATATTACAAGGCATTTGCTAGTCGTGCAATACCCTTTTATTGCTTGTTTATCATTTATCGAAGCAAACACAGTCAACGCTTCATTGATCCCGTGATCTTTGGATTCCTTAAGAGCTGGAGACTTTAGATAGAAGATAGAAATAGAATGGGATAGAAATAGTATGTATTTTTATTGCAAGAGTTCAACTGATGTCACAGAGTAACTACTAGTCGTGCATTTAGCCTTTCTTACTGTTATGAACGTCCAGTGCTGCGAGTTAAAATTTTTGATGTGCGCCATTTTGTGGCGTCTGACGCTGGCCTTCGCCCTGCTTTGTGTGTGCAAGTGTATGTGTGTGTGTGTGTGTAAAAGTGCTGTTGACCTTGGCAACGAGGCGCGTGCGGCATGCGGCAACCTTTATAATGGGAGCTTAAATTCATTTACATATCGTATAATGCATGCTCGTATCATCATATTTGTATAGCGACTTGAATGTGTGTTTAATTACTTCTGCAAAGCACACACACGCATACTCTCCCTCTCTCGCTCTCGCTCTCGCTCTCTCTCACTTTCGCATACCCTCGCCATCTCTGTCTGTCACACAGACACACCCAAAAGCCCCCACATCGACAGTTGAAGTTTTAAGCCTCGTCTCACACGCGAACGCCCGCAAGTATGCAGCAAATTTGTTAAGCCGCATCTGTGCGGAAAATCTGTCAGGCCCAAAGCGCCAGCGACTTCCAAAAGTAAACCCCCCTCAACAGACTCTCTCACTCTCTCTCTCTCGTGAGAGACCCCTTTTTGGAACAGCACCGTCCATGGCCTTAGAATTGTAAGACTTAAGCAGTCGCGTAATTGGCGCAACTTTTCGCCAAGCCACATGCAATGCAGTCATTCACATGAGAGATATCAAATGCACATAGTATAGCTATATATATATATATGTATATGTATAGATATATTACTGAAATTGAGCTATAGATGCATGCATATATGTATATACAAATGTGCTCATCAGATTTGTTAGTATGAAAGTTGTACATCAATTGTTTTCATGACTATTTAGCATATGCAGAATAGAGTTTCGAGCCCAGGCATATCAGCTCAAAGTCCTCCGAGTCCATGATTATCATCCTACATATAAATGAGCTTTTTTATTGTTACTCATCTTCGACTATTCATAGGTCACAGATACTCGACTTTCAGTGACTGTCGAATTTAGAAATTAGGGTATTTGAATAGTCTAATACTAAATACGCTTAGCTCAGACTGAATCCTTTTGATTGCTTCAAGTTAACTTCTACCTCGTAAGCCTTGCTTTGCACACATTTACTGAGTATACTCAAAGCAATTACACACATGCATTGACTATATATTGATATTTATGGAACATAAGCCAACATATATGTATATATATTGTCTTTTTGCATTATAAGAAATTAGGGTCAAGCGAAAGTAATAGTGTTACCCACACATGCCGCATCATTCACACACAATCACAACAAAATGATAATTGATAATGTAAACGAAGTTTTTGGTTCTCAAAGTGTGCGAAATGCTGCAAAATTCAAGTGTTTTATTGCGAAATATGTGAGCTAGACAGGGATAGGGCGACTAGGCGGGAGCGAGAGAGCAATAGCTGATGCGTGCTGCTTGGTTATTATTTTTTTTCTCGTTCATTTTTGGGTAGCGTAAATAAAGCATAAACAAGACTAAACAAAAATCCCTGACGAGCTGTTATTTGCATTTTGTTGATTAAGCAAATTTAAAACTTTGCAAACGAGAGAGCGAGAGAGAGAGAGAGAGATGGAATGGGAATGGGAAAGGGAGTGGAAGACAAAAACCGAACGACAGGTGGCGTGTGAGTGTGTGTGTGTGTGTGAGTTGCACGCGTTCATTTTGCTGGACTTTTCTTTACTTTGCCGGATTTTGCTTTTGGTTTAGTTTGGCTCTCTTTTATTTCTGTTTTGGTAGAGTTCGGAACGAACCGGCAACCAAATGCAGCTTAAAGTTATTAGACTTCAGCACAATTGAAAACAGCAACAGAACACACACACACACACACACTGTCGCACACACACATTCACACAATTCCCAAATACTCTGGAGGGCTGCCGCAATGCTTCCTCTGACTGAAACTTTTGTGTGTTGGTTAGCGTGTATTAGTATTAGTACACATGTACGTGTATGTGTGTGTGTGTTAGTGTTGGAAAACTAGCCAGTTGGTCAGTCGAAAAAACAGTAAAAAGTTGTGCTTGGCACTCGAGCTGTGACCGTGTTTGCGTTTGCCACTCAAGTGCGAGTTATTAAGCGAGTTAGTTTTACGGATTTTCCTATCAAATTTATTTGTTGTTTGCTTTTACCTGCACACACACACACACACACACACACACACACACACACATACACATATACACACAGACACTTGGTCTCCCTTTCACACACAGAAAGATAGCAGCCCTCTCTCGTTTACTTTTCCTGACAGTTACTTTAAGCTTTCGCCCATTGATTGGACTTCTCATTGTTCGCAATACACTTCATTCCCTTCACTTCATTGCATTTGATTTATTCATTTGTTGAGACACTCGTTCACAGCCATTTTCTCTTCTTAGCAATTTCTTGTTTCATTTTTTTTCAATAAAGCTTTGCATGAGCTTCGATATTGTGAAGAGCGTGAAAAAGAATCTGTGAAACACTGAACAAGACTGCTCACACTGCAGTTCGTTGAACGAAGCACATTCGATGAATGAAGATGGTCATATCTAGGTAATACAGGTGGTACAGAACTCTAGCAAGTAATGAGTAATGAGTATTGAGTAATGAGCAATGAGTAATGAATAATGAGTAATGAGTAATAAGTAATGAGTAATGAATAATGAGTAATGTGTTATGACTAATAAATAATTAGTGAATAATGAATGAATAATGAGTTCTGAGAAATCATGAGCGATGAGTAATGAGTAATGAATAATGAATAATGAATACTGAGCTATGAGTTATGAGTAATCATGTGATAAGTAGTGATTGCTAAGTTAGAATATAAATGATATAAAGAATTGACTAGAGTCTAATTCAATTCTTCAGTCTAATACAAATTTCAGTCTATTCAAAATATTTAAATTTACTTTCTAATCATTTTGCCTGTTGTGTCAATTCATTATCATCTTTATCAATTGCTTTATGTCTTGGCCTTTGTCACGCTTATTGTAGCCATCGTTTACGACTGCTGCCGCTCCAATTACTTAACATGAGAAAAGAAAAATGAAATGAAAATAAATAAATAAAATAAAAACAAGAAAGAAACTTTAGCCAAAAGCCGAAGGCTGTCGCCCCACCAACGGCCAAACATTGTCGCAACGCATTCAATTTAACTTTCACAATTGCAATCGCATTGGCATTGCGACATTCACTTTTCATTTTTAGCCTCCCCTCTGCAGCCACCCCTTTTGGAAAAGACCACTCCATTCTGCTCTACGCCCTCTAGACCCAGTTTTGGGGCGGAGTTGAAGCCTGTGCTGGCGCCACATGCGCCACATGACCACAGGCCATAACTCATGACCATCCAGTCCGGCAGCGCCTACCCCCCTCCAGTAGCATGCCCCTGCCCCGCGTAACCACTCCTTTCAGTTACCCGTTTGGAGTTGTTACCACTTGGCATCATTTTTCGGCGTCAAGTTTGCAACGCCCGTTCATTCATTCAATTGTCACAGCTCACATGCACCCGAACCCGCTCTCTCTCTCTCTCTCGCTAGAGCTCCATCTCTCTTTCTCCCTTGCATTCTGCGTCTTATTCAGTTGTTGTTTTCAATGTCACTTTGTCAGCTTATTGTTTCGTTTGCTGCCAAACCGAAAGCCCCCTAAGTCCATATAAAAATCAGTGCAAAGTGCGAAGTTTTTGTTTGGTCTTTGTCAGAGGAAGGCAGCTTCTATGCCCTAATGCAGCTGCCAAGTGTGTTTTGCAACACTTGCAACTTATTTTTAAGTGTTGAATCACATACTACTGTCGTGTGTATGCTCTGATGTGTCTTTTTGTACTCGTTTACTTCAATAATCATATTGTTCAAGAGTAATTCTGTTCTACTCTTCCATTCTTCTACTGTTGCACCCTTTAGTCTTCTACAGTTCTAGTCATTATTCTTCCTATATATAGTTATCAACTATTTACTCTTATACTCTTATTTTTCTTCTACTCTTCTACTTCCCTCTTATTTTCTTTATATCTCTACTGATTTGTTCTTCATCTCCTATACTCATATACTCTACTACACTTTTTCTCTAATACTATTATACACTTCTATTCTTAGATTCTAAAACTCTTTTTCTCTTATACTCTTATATATTCGTATACTTTTATACTAGTATTTTATACTCTCATAAACTTATACTCTTATACTCTGATCCTATTCTTTACCTCTTACTTTAATACTACTTCTTTTCTCTTATACTCTCATACACTTATACTCTTAGATTCTCTTTTATATTCTTATACACTTATACTCTGTTACTACTCTTTTCCTCTTATACTCTTATACTTTAAAAATGAGATATATCTTAGAGGAGTTAAGCATTCCCAAAAATGTTATAAAAAAGACGCTTCACAAAAAAAAGACGTTGAGAATACGTGAAAAAAGTACAATGGGCATGTGGTGTAAACAGCTTTCGGGCCATGTTTCTATTGTTGTTTGTCTATGTTTGTATGTGTATGTGTGTGACATGTATGTGTGTGTTGGCATTGTATACTGTTGTGTTTTTTGCTTGGCCCAGAGAGAAGCAGAAAGAAGCAGAGTGTAAAGTGCAAGTTGGCAGCTTGGCCGCTTCCGTTTCCGCTTTAGCTTTGGCATCGCTGCAGCCAGCGGCAACAGCAACAGCAACAGCAACAGCAGCAGCCGCAGCAATAACAATAACAATGGCAGCGGCAGTTGACTTCACACACACACACACTCACACACACACGCACACACATGTGACATTTGCTTTCTTGTTGCCTACTTTTTGGCATTGCTTAAAATCATGACAAAAGTTGCCGTTGCCACAGGTTGTTGTTGCTGTTGTTTCTGTTGCTGTCGCTTGTTTGTCTGACAACAACAACAACAACAACAACAGCAGCAGCAGCGGCAACAACTGCAATAACAATAATGCCCGCAAATATGTAACAGGCAAAGCAAAGCCAGCAACAACAACCGCAATATCAATAGAAAAAAAACTTTTGCTGCAGGTTGCTTCAAGTTGTTGTTGTTGTTGCCCGTGTTGTTGATTTTACCTGCTGCAATTTCGCAATACGTTGGCTTTTTTCTGATTCTTGTTTTGCCTTTTTAATGCCAGTTGACAGTAAGCAAGTCCATAGACACAAATGGAGGCGCCCGAAAGAGACAAATGAAGAACAAGAAAGAGATAGCTGGCTTCATATTGCTCTAACATAGAGCTAAGAGACTTTGATGTAATACATGTAGCTTAAAGTCAAATGAATAGGCTATTATATATACATATATACATCAAATAATACTCTCAATAACCTCAAACTGAGTAAAGACCCAACTGATTGCTGGGAACTAAATCTGAAAATTTTACAATTATTCCAATTTAATATTATGAAAGCTAAGCATTTCGATTCCTTCAATTTGCGCTTACAAAAAATTTGATATTATCTTCATTTTACAGAGTATTAAAGCTGCTACGTTGAATTGTATTATTATTTTTTTTTTTTTGGTTGGTAGCTTGGCTCGATTGTTGTTGGACTTTGAAAAGGTAATGCTGGGTAATTGGCAAAAAGGAAAAAAATCTTGGCACACAGTCGAAGGCAAAGCGAGAGGCCAAGTCAAAGTCAAAACCAGCTGCCTGCAAAAATGGCGTCAAAGCTATTTGCGAAGCCGAAAAGTAGGCAATGCAATTATCATAACCATTATGGGGAGAACTACAACAACATGAAGAAGACGAAGAAGAAGAAGAAGAAGAAGAAGAAGAAGATAGGAAAGCATATCGTTAATAGAGACATATTCAAAGAGAGAGAGAGAGGGAAAGGGAACTGAAGGATATCAAAAGGATTTTTAAATGGGAATTGGGTAATAATAGAAAGATTTATAGATATGCTTAAAGAAGGACAGACAAACTAGTAAACATGCGATGATGTGCTCTCAGCGATACACAAATAAATAACTATGTGGGGAGGTGGATAGAGATACGTTTTCGCAGAAAGAAAGATACATGTCTATAGAGACCAAAGGCTTGTAGTAAGGCATCTGACCTTATCTATCTATCTAGCTATCTAGCTATATACTGAATTCTATTAGCTCTATCCAATAAGGAAATCAAATGAAAATCGAGATTCAAGTTGTATATTATATAGTCGATATATATAAAGTTTGATGTACATAACTCGAAGTCCCTAGGAGTTCTCTAGTGCAGCTCTCTAGGATTTTAAATGCTTTTTGGAGCATAGTGAGAGGGAGAGAGAGAGAGAGAGAGAAAAAGAGATCTATAAATATAGATATATAAAGTTATATTTTGAGTTGTTAAGATTGTTGGATATAGAAATATAATTTGCAATGTGTGCAGATATGAATACAAATATATATATATATATATATATATATATATATAAAATCGAGCATAGCTACATCTCATCTATAGAAAACTAGATGTTTCAATTGCTTTCACAGGGACATCGAGTATATACATTGCCATGTGGTATAAATCTAGTGAAAAGCATGCATTTTTCTGATGACTTAAGCTCGTCAATGCCAATGCTCATAGATGATGGAGCCGCGTTCAGCTGTCACCTGTCACTCAAGCCACTATGCAGCTATGTGGAGCACATTCAGCTGAACGCTAAAACAATGCAATGCAATTAACAATTATGTGAGACATCATATGATGGCTATGGAATTAATTTTGTGGGTAGCAGCGGATCTTATCAGCAATCAGCAGCTGTTGCTATATATCTGTAGCTGTTGCTGTTGCTGTGTCGTCATCAAATGCGTTGTTTAAATGAATTATGCGCTGTTAAATGGATTTCAAGGCGAGGCAATATCATAAATGCAGCATCGATTGCCATGTAATTGTCATAATTAACTGCCACACACTAAGTGTGTGTGTGTGAGAGAGTGGGAGAGGGATGGGGCGAGTGAAACGTGTGCACAAGATAACACGGCTTACGCTGCGTATACGCAATATTTGCTTAAGCCCTGCTTGGCTGGCGCATATTAAGCAATTTACTTGCGAACGGGGGCAACGGGGTTTGGCCTGGATATAAATTTCATTATTTTTCAATCAACAAACATCAGATATCTGTCTGCCCAACTCTCCTATGCTCATTTGTATATTTAGTCAGGCGCTTGGCACGTCCAAAAATTTAATGACTGCTTTGTGCCGATGCGCTGCAGGTGTTGCCCCAGCTAAGCTCCCTGGCAGTCTCTCAGCTGCCCTGCTGCCCTTCCATCCACATTATTCCTTTCTCTCAGTTGCTGAGCAGCTGAGTAACTGCTGCAGTTTCAGTTCGTCAAGCAACAAAACTTTGGCTCACTTTTAACACCCATAACCCAGTTTTTGTGCCATGCCTGCTGACATTTTAATTAAATCCCTAAACGAGTGGATTCACCATCTCTCTCTCTCTCTCTCTCTCTCTCTCTCTCTCTCTCTCTCTCTCTCACTCACACACACACTTTATCACTGTCTGCCGTTTCAGATGTGGCTGCAGTTACCCAGGAAACGCACTGACATTGGCCCCAATTCTCGCATACAGCTCAATCGGCAGCTGTGTTGACATCCTCGCCTGCTCGCCTGCTAGCCTCCATCCATCTCTACCTGCACCAACATCCAGCATCAGCTCTTGAACAGCCAAAATCTCATCTCACATGATCTCCGGCATACATACAACATACGGGCACTCGGCGCTGAGCGCAGCATTCAAGTGCATTGCTACTTGAGACATTCTCTTCCTCCCACTCCCCCTCTCTCTTACTGATTCGATTCCCATTGGTGGCAAAATAAAATAAAATGTAGCGCCAAAGGCTAATGTTTAATCAATAAAGTAGAGCAAGGAATAACAAATAGAAAGTCAAACCATTAAACCTCGAAGAGCAGCATGAAAAGAACTTGGAACAACTGTCTCTGGCTCGAATCCCAATGTTCTCATTGACAAAGGCCTGAGGCTAATGTTGCATCAATCTACAGCAAGCAAAGGCTTGAAAATGTTGCTGAATATATGTATGTATATAGAGAGCAGTGTGTTACCGGATGCGATTCCCCATCAAAATTGAATAGATTCCATATATTCCTTATTAGAATAAGATTCAAATGAAGTTTGTTGTTTTGTTAAATTCATATCTGATACATCGAATCCATAAAGGAAATAACTAAGATGAAAAATGTATGCAGAAATAGTTTTATTCTTCTGACTTTGCTCTCTTGTGGCCTTTGTCCCGACTCAAATATTCGTCTATACGAAAGTCAGATACAATCCTCAGGTGATAATTGAATAGATAAGTTAAGCATATCAAATTACCATGATATTATTAATGACACACATAAAAACAATCAGATAACTAGCTAAATAATAAATAGCTGCTCAGACGAGGGTTTCACATTTCCTTTGACCCCCAACAACAACCGCACAGATTTGTATCTGGCAGAGCAGAAAAAAAAACAGAAGAAGGAGAAGAAGAAGCAGAAGGAGAAGCAGAGAAAGGAAAAGTCCTTACCAAAATACTCGCCTGCTCGGCTCATGCTCATGGCTTGTGGCATTATTCATTGGGGCACTTTTGAAATGTTTATTTATTGGCAGCACCAATCGAGCTCCCACGTCAAAAAAATGTTTTTCGCTTCCCCTCCGTCCACTCCCTCCCGCGGCCATAAGAAAAGAGTTGTCAGTTTCAGTTTCAGTTTGAGTTTGAGTTTCAGTTTCAGTTTTTAAGTTCGAGTCGCAGAGAACCAACGAATATTGTTATCGAAACAAGTCCAGGGAAGCGAACGTCTTATTGTTTGCCTTTTTGAAAATTTCATGCATTTCAAATGAGCATAGCATAGCGTATGTGGGGTATATTGGTTCGCTGAGCATGTTGACTACTGGAATCTATATCATCTCTTCACGCATGTCTCTCATCTCAGTTTGGTTGCACACAGGGCATCTGCTAGTCGAGCACTCTCTACTCTTCTCTTTGGTCATCATCTGCTTAATCATAATGTTGCTCAGCAACACACTGTATGCCCATTGTCCTGCCTCATCAGCTACTTTTCCTTTTCCTTTCTCTTATTTGCAGACTTCTGGCTTCTTTTTATTCACTGGCAACAGATTCTTCTGCTGCTGCCGCTGCTGCTTCTTCTTCTTCATTTCTCGCACATTATTGCTGTTGGCCCACATACGTTTGGCATATCGTTAACGTTCTTTTGGCCTCGTCTATGCGTCTATCTGTCTACCATGCCCCACGCCGCTGCCTCCTCTCCCTCTCTCTCTCTCTCTCTCTCCTCCTCCTCCTCCTCTTCTCTGCCCCCTTTAACCCATTTGCCCAAGCATCCATCCCGCTGCGTAGCGTGTTTGTCTGTGCTTATGAGCACATCAATTCCTCGTCTCTATCCAAAAGGCCGCACCCAACCCCCACACAAAGCTCTGTCTTTGCCCAGCCTTAAACTCACATTTGGTTTCTTGCTGACTTGCTGTCGCCTCTTGGCACAATGAACCAGGGCTACACAATCCTCAGTTTCAGTGTCTTGGCAGAGGCGATAGAGTTGAGAAATGATGAGTCGAGAGAGAGAGAGAGACAGAGAGAGAGCGAGAGAACAGAACAGAAATCAAGTAGGCCATGCATATTCAACTCGACTTCCATTTTCTATGGAGCTCACGAATAACATCAATATTATTTAATACTTTCTGATTCTCACGAAAACGGAAATCTGTATATTTTTTTAGAAAATTATTTTTATTTTTTTCGTGAATATATTTTTTCTGAGAAAAGTTTCGCGAAAAAAATGGGATCTATATTAAGTGTGCTAAATAAACCAGTTGATGATGTGTGCGTCGAGGGACATGAGCGACCAAAGAAGCGCCGTGCAACTGATGAAACCAATGAAATGGAAAAGGACGGGTACGGTCCGCCGATAAGGCGTGTGCGCCGTATGGACGATGACGTTTGGTACAATGAACTTGAATTGAATGATCCCGATTTTGCGCCGGTGAGGCAAAGTAATGACGCTGATGAGAATAAAACCGATGATGACGATGATGACGATGATGATGGCACCGGGGAGAAACTTGTTACTGATCATACGAAGGATACCAAGAATAGCAAAAATGATGACGACGACGACGACGACGACGATGAAGACGACACCGACGAAGACAGCACCGATGAAGACAGCACCGATGAAGACGACGACGATGATGACAACACCGATGACAGCGACACACCCATCAGTAGTGAGGAAGCAGTCAATTGCCAAGATGAACCACAGATAGAGCAGATTGATTCAAGCATGGACAATGCTGATAAACAGGTAAAAGATATTTGAATCTAATGCCCGATCTCAGCTGAAATAGATATTTTCACATGCAGCCGAAAGGTGCCTGGTGGCGCAAAGCAATGGCACTGGTGAAGCGTTCCGATAAGGTGAATGGTGCTGAGATCACAAATCTACGCGTCGATCCCGATCAGATCGTGTTGAAATTGAAAGCGAAGGCCAAAGCCATGGCCAAGGCTAAGCCGAAACGCTTGATACGTAACCGACCGAAGCCTTTTGAAACCAATGAGCGCCAGAAGGATAAGATGGAGAAGGAGAAGAAAGAGAAGAAGGAGAGGGAGAAGGAGAAGGAGAACCACGAGATACAGATGGTTGAAAAGGAGATGAAGGATAAGATGGCCAAGATGAACAAGATGGAAAAGATGGAGAAGAAGGAAAAGGAAAAGAAGGAAAGGATGGAAAAGAAAGAAAAGAAGGAAAGAGAAATGAAGGAAAAGAAGGAAAAGAAGGAAAGGGAAATGAAGGAAAGGAAGGAAAAAAAGGAAAAAAAGGAAAGGGAAATGAAGGAAAGGAAGGAACAGAAAGAGAAGAAGGATTCTGAAAAGCGCGTGAGGTATGTAAATCGATCCAAGACACAAATTCACATAAATAAATAACAACACTCTATGATTATTTACACCAACAAAGACGTCAGCGCCGTCCGCGTCAAACTGATGAAATGCAGGAAGTATTTAACGAATGGCCGGAGCTGCCAGAGAGTGCCCCAGTTCAGGCCTTCAAATGACGTAGACAACTCGATGTCATTGTCGCTGCCAAGACTAATCAAGAGTAATGTTAAATAGAAGAATGCCCAAAATCATCAAGTTACATCGTCTAAGATAGGTGTATTCCAAATTTCAATTCAATACGTTTATTTTAATGGTTATAATATTCAAGTTCAATTTTTGGCAATAGAGAAAATGTAAAAAAAAAGAAGGAAGAATAAAAAGTAAGAAAGCAAAGAATTTCCATTGTATCAGGGAGAAGAGTTAAGATGATCAGAAATTGGCAAATTTCGATATATTTTAGATGATGAAAACAAATTCTTTTCATAATTGACTGATTTATATAGTTTATAGTATAGCGTTATGCTTGCAATTGGTAAGATAATAACGGTTAATGGTAGTCGCTATCGCGATATGATTATTCGATGTTTGTGTTGTGACAGAATTGAACAGATTATGGATACCTGCAAAGTCGTGGAAGCTATTTACCCAATATGCTATATCCTATATTCTGTATATATAAATCAATGAAAAGTTTGCACTTTGTATACCTTGAACCCATTGAAAATGGGAATTCAGGATATAATGGTTTTGTGAAAATGTATGTAACAGACAGAAGGAGGCGTGGCAGAACCCACAAAGTATATATATTCTTGAACGGCACAAAAAATAAGTTGATATAGCCCTGTCCGTCCGTCCGTCCGTCCGTCCGTACGAACGTCGAGATTTCGGAAACTACAAAAGCTAGAGAGCTGAAATTTCACATGAATACTCGTATATTAGTTACGCAGTACGAGTTTATTTGTTTTTTTTTTTTTTTTCGATAACTTATCCCATTTCCAAATTATCGATAAGAAAATCGAAAATTCTTTTTTTTTTTTTTTCGTTTTTTGAGCATTTATATATTTATATAGATATTATGAATAGGCTATCTGTTCTTCTTTTAGCTAAAGCTAAATTCATATCAAGTGTAAGACTCTTTAAATATATATAAATTGCCAAATAAAAATATATAGATATATTGTGTCTTACAGACAAATTGCAATAATTCCATACATATAAGATATCTGAAATAATGTTTCGAAAATTATAGATTCAAGAGTTTTTCGGTTATATTTGCTAGTGTAACGTGATGCAGATAAGCTTGAGATTCTGTTACTTTTAATTACATATTTCTTGTTGTGCAGCCCTCGCAGCAGTCGCAGACATTTTGGCTTCAATCAAAACTCACGCAGCGCAGCTCGCAGTGCGTATACGTATTTTGGCGTAAATTTATATTGCTTTCAGCATGTGTGCGCGCACGAATGCGTGTGTGTGTGTGTGTGTGTGTGTGTGTATGTGTGTGTGTGTGTGTGTGTGCATACTCGCACTCTTTTAAGTTAGCTGCTGTTTGACTTAGCTTGACTACCCACACAGCCGAGTATTGTTGTCTGAGAGAACTCTGCGCTCTTTACTTGTCCATTTCGCTGGGTGTCTGTCTGTCTGTCTGTCTATGTGTGTGTGTGTGTGTGTGTGTGTATTTGCCTTGTCTGTTGGTTTGTTTGCTTGGTTTGCCATTACACAGGCCAAGACACCTACTGCAACTCAAACTAAACTCTTCAGCGTTCGTCTTGCCTTTATGGCCAATGTCAAGACGAGGCTGCAAATCAATCGGGCACACTGAGCTGGCAACGCCTTCAGTTGGAGCGTATGCGTAATATTGAAGCAGTTGAAACTTTGTTTGCTGCCGCCGCGCTGACTGATGATGTCCATAATAATGACGTTCCACTGTAATTTGCCATTCGCTGCTGCTGCTGCCGCTGCTGCTGCTGTTGTTGTTGGCATCAAATTTACGACTATAAGTTTTTTTTTGCGACCCACCTCAAGCGATATGAAATTTGCCCTCAGCCACATTTAAGTGCAAATATTTGCCAACTTAAAGTTTTTAATTTGATTTCCCTTTTGGCAGCCACAAACTCTGCAGAACCTTTGGCTGCCCGCAAGAGCAGCAGAGGTGGGTGGGGGAAGGATTGGACGCCTTTGCAATTATTAGCCACAAAAATGTATTTGCTAATTTTGCATAAAATTGATAATAATTGCATAATTTGCATACACTGCACGAAATATTCAAGACCTCAAGCGGCTGAACATTTTTGGCTAAGCTGTGGACGAGCTCGGGCCAAGCCGAGCCGAGTCGAGTCGAATCGAATCGAGTTGAATGAGGCCAGTCGAGGCCAGGCCAGGCCAGGCCAGGCTGTATTAACCACATAGAAATTAGGCATGTGGTTTTATGCGTTTCGTGTCACAGCACACACACACACACACTCACACACTCACACACATTCACACATAACACACATATACATATACTTAGACAGTCGCTATGGAACTAGTGCAAATTCAGCAAAAGTCATCAAGTAGCTGGCCATAACAATTGCCCAAAGAGAAGCCTCAAAAGGGTATCTCAAATGAGACTCTCAACACACGAGTGTGCATTGGTGTGTGTGTGTGTGTGTGTGTGTGTATTGGTGTGTGTATATGTGGGCAGCCATTGGCTCTCCACATTTTTGATTTGCGATGCGGCACACGTTTCATTTTTATTGACCAAAGTTGGGGTCGCGTTTATTGCCGCATAATTGAGTAAATATTATGAATGAAACTGATAATCTGCAGCCATTTACCATTTCGATTTCCACATTTTCTACACACACACACACACACACACACACACATACTAATACACAGTTGATTGACAATGCAAAATGGCTACATGCTGTGCATGCCGAGCGTAGTCAAGCCGATATGAAAGAAAATAAATAAATAAATAAAATGTAGCAGGAGGCGAAGAAATCATTGTGTGTAGTCAACAAATCAAGTGATGAAAACATTTATTCAACTTGGCATCCATCTGAAATGCTCTCTATGTGCTGAAAGTACTTTGGCTATGCAATAAGAGTTTGCTTTGATTGAAGTGACTGATTGATTGAAGGACAGGGCTGAACTCAAGCTAGACTGGCAGACTGATTGCAAGACTCTCTGATTGATAGCCTGATGTTGTATCTGCAAACAGAAATGGACCGATTGATTGACAGAGCAACACACAATGCTTGCGTGTCTGATTGATTGATTGATTGATTAATTCATGGCCTTGTCGACATCAACAAACGTAGGTCCACTGATTGACATATTGTTACATTGATTGATAAAGAATTGATTGATAGAGTGAATTAGACCAATTGACTGATTCTGACTGTCAAGCCGATTGATTCGCCGATTGACTGAGTGCCATTCTGTGATTGTGACTGGTTGATTGATTGACAGAGCTGATTAATACACAGTCTGATTGATTGATTGCTTGATTGATAGATACACACTAATCTGATTAACAGACAAATTGATTAACACACTGATTGAGTGATTGACTGATTGGCTCAAATTTGAATAAAATCAACGTAAACGTATCCAAGTGTCTGTTTATTATGAGTCAAATGAAAAGCCTCTGCTCGAAGTTTGTTTTGCTGCACGTTCAGCCTAGTGGGTGAACACTGTACATGAGTCTAGGAGCAGCTGTGAATATTTTGGCTATTGTTTAGCCAAAGACGTGTCCATTTCCGCGGCTTGTGGCTGATGGCATCAGCTGCTACCAAATGCTGGGCGTAGGCTGCGGTGTGAGTCTGTGTGTCATGGTGACTGTGCGTGTGTGTGTGTGTGCGGGTGTGTGTGTGTGTGTGTTAACAAAACAATGATGATTGAAATGCAGCGTGTGGAATGTGCTGGCAAGCCAAATGCGTCAATTTACAGGCAACACACGCACCGGTGAACATAGCTAAGCATACAACCGCACGCAGGGATGGAAATTGAGTTGGAGTTGGAGTGGGTGAGTTGGAGTGGGAGACAGAGACTTGACCGGAAGTGCCGGCTCAATGGCCGATTGAAGGGCGCTGTAGGCACATGTTATCACGTGGGCGTGGCAGATTTCGAGAAATGTGTGAATTATTAACCTGGCACTCACCAGGCAACGATCCCACCCTCATGCTCGCGTTCTCGCTCTCGAATTAGCCAGGCAATCAAATTATGCAGACACTTGACACGCCGCCGCCGGAGCAAAAAGAGGGTCGGCGAGCGACATTCTGGTGTCAGAGATACGCCCCAAAATGCCAACAACTATTTGCACCCACTTGAAGACGCGCCGTGGCAAAGCAGCAAATGAGTCGCAATGCCAAAAATTTTCAAGCCAAAACCAAGCCAAAACCAAGCGAAGCCAAGCCAAGGCAATGCGAAGCAGGCTGCAGACAGCAGGCAGTTGATGGTCTCCCTTAAACATACTTATCAAAGCAACTTTTGATTCGGCATGCAAATTGCAGAGCCGAAACGCGCCAGCAAAGAGCAAAGCAAGCAGCAATAACTAAAAGACAAGAGTGCGATAAAAAAAATTGTGCGGACGGGCGACGAGGCCAGAGGCCTGCAGCTCGAAGCCTCCTCAAGAGCAACGAACCGGGCTGGGCAGTTGCTTGTGGTAAGAATAATATTTGCCAGATACTTTGTTTTGTGACTCCCAACAGTTCCTGAGTATTATGCAAAACGAACAAAATGAAAACATGAATCAATTTCTAGGAAACTGTCTTTAAATTTTTACAGAAATCATTTGCTCTGGAAAACTTGCTTGATATAGATATAGATATAGATACAGATATAGATATAGATATAGATATAGATATAGATATAGATATAGATATAGATATAGATATAGATATAGATATAGATATAGATATAGATATAGATATAGATATAGATATAGATATAGATATAGATATAGATATAGATATAGATATAGATATAGATATAGATATAGATATAGATATAGATATAGATATAGATATAGATATAGATATAGATATAGATATAGATATAGATATAGATATAGATATAGATATAGATATAGATATAGGCACTTTAAAGGATACAGAATATCCTCTAGTCGAGCACTCGAGAATTGCATCTATTCTGCTGCTGTTTTTTTTGGGTTCTGTGTCTTATCAGGTTTCCATTTGCTGTCGCTGGCGCTTCCACATCAACGAGCAGGGAGCCGTGTGGGGCAGGGGGCATGTGGCGTGCAGCTGGAAGCTCTTGCAGCACTCACAACTCATTACAATTGCCCCAAAGACGCAAAGACCCAAAGACGCTGCCAGTTGAAATTGGAGTTGGAGCCCAGAGTGGGGGCGATAGAGAGAGAGGGAGAGAGTGTTGTGGCTGCAAATTTGTAGCCAGAGACGCGGCAACCCTCTTATTGCCTCATTTACCACACTCAGCTGAGGAAAGGGCTGGAGCGGCAGCGGCAGGGGCACGAGCAGGAGGCGTGGTTGGCAGAGGGTCGGGTGGCGCCACATCTATGACGCCAACGATTTACACGCCAAGTTGAACTTTTGCGGCGCGCCAGCGAGCGAGAAATTCTTTAGTTTGTTTGGCACACAAATCGCAGCCAGTTGCTGGCTAGCCACGTCCCCCATCCCCGCCCCCTTTCCGTCTTTATGTCTGCACACGACGCAACACCCAACCACCCAACCACCCCGCATCCTCCACCTGTCCACTCATTCAGGGAAATGTATTTGTGGCACCTTTCCATTGCAGCTCCTCAATGCCTGCCTTTGTCTCGATTCGTTGCAAAAGTTTTGTGCACTCTGGAGCTCAGGTATAGAGCAGATATGTACACAAAAGTATATTTATATATGTATGCATGTATATGTGTGTCCAAAATATATATGCATATAGTGGGCGTGGCACTTGGCCCTGCTAATTGTGACTTATCACAAATTGACAGCGCAACGCTTCACTCGCTTCAAGCTTCGAGAGCAGCACGAAAATAATTAAAAATAGAAAATGTTTGTATCTGTGATCGACGAGTATATACCCTAGACTCAGCTAGACCATGGGCTTATATGTAATCATATTTGACAGAGTATCTGCAGCTCTTGCGTTTGCCTTCCACTCCTTGTTAAACGTTATTGCATCAATTTTCCTATAATTACAGGGTATATATATCAAGTCAAGTACCCCGCAGGCATAGCATATATAGAGAGAGAACAAATTGCTTGCCAGTTCAATTTGGGGCTCAGAGCTTGGGCAGCCAATTTGATTAGCTTACAGGGTATCTGCAGGCATTTGATAGCCTGCACTAGGACATTGATCCCTATTGCTAAAGTGTTTCCGGTGCTTGCCCGTGTTATAACTCTCACTTTTAGCACACAACTTGTTTGCATTCTGTGCCGCAATCAACGGAGTATAACGAAACAACAACGGGAACTGAAACGACGTAGATGTGGGAGCAAAAGAAGGGAGCCAAGAGCTGGAGCAGAGACAGGAGTAGGAGCAGGAACAGGAGCGGGAGCAGGAGCAGGGACGTAAGGGACGTGAAGCGAGTCTCAGGGGCTGCTGGCATATCAAAAAGTTAAAATGGTAAAATATGAAGGCAAGTTGCGAGCAAGCGGCAAAATGGCTGCGGGATATGCAAAAATTAAAAAAGTACGCAGCCAAATGAAATCAAATAAAGACATTCGCAAAAGATACAAACAACGAACAGGAAATACTCTAAGGGAGAGTGAGTGAGAGACTCTACTTCTCCATTTTTGTCTCTAGTGCATAATTGATCAGTGTGATAACTGAACAAATGGCTAAGTGAACTAGCTCATAAGCTAAGTGAACTAGCTCACAATTTGAACATACTCAATTGTGATAGCCGACCAGCTGACTAACTGAACTAGTTCATAAGAACCGACCAAATGACTAACTGAACTAGTTCATGGACTTTTCAGATCGCCAAATGAGCAAAGCTGTAGTTCCAAGTTCAATTCACATTAATTGTATGTTAAATTGAGTTAGGATTTGCGATTGCCCAAAGAACTCGACAAATCTATCGAATAGAATTTGTACTAGAATTATTCAACTGTTTTTGACTGAGTCTCAACTGTTTGGGAGTTCTCTGCTAAGCCGCTTCAAATTTTACTTCAAAAATTAAGTCACAAAAGAGATCTGCTTATCAAGCTTTAGTCTAGCTTTAGCTACATCTCATGGCCATAAATTTGACGTACGATTAGCCGAGTGTGTGAGCTGTTCAAGTACTATATCTTGTTTACATGCATGCACATATACATATGTACACATATACATATATATATATGTATGTGTATCACTTTGGGAATTCGAGCTAGATTCGCTATACCCTTTTGCTCGAAAGCCAAATGTACAGTTGTAAACAAATAAATGGCGCATGTGGCTGAGGCAGTAGCTGTGGGAGCTAAGGCGTCACAGCATGCGGAAATGGATAACGCGAACGCGTATCTCCGCTTCCCTCTTCCTCTCGCTCTCCCTTTCTGTGTCTTTCTCTCCCTCTCAGTGTGTGGCTGCTGACTCTCGTCTTATCGTCCAAAATATCCAAGCCGAGGCGCCTTCAACATTTCATTTCATAAATTTCGCTTGAAGGCTTGCAGCAGCTACTGCCTGCTTAATTTCTTACATATTGTGCTCTTTGTTGTTGTCAAACACACACACACGCACAGTCGCATACACAACTTTGTCATGGAGTTTTGTAACGACACTCGAAAAGCCATCGCCGACTTTCACAGACATTTTGCCATCAAAAAAAGTTGTGTGAAAATCATCTTCAGGTTCTTCAGCTTCAAGGCTCGCTGCCCTCGCTGCCACGCCCACTTTGTTTTGCTCGCGACAAAAACAAAAGCAATAAAAACCGGAATCTACTTAGCTGTTAAGAATCTATTACATGAAGCCACTCGAACATCATGATATACAGCGAGCAGAAGAACGCATGAGTGCGAATGAGCAATGGATAGAGTGGGACAGCAAGAGAGAGCGAGAGAGCGAGAGTGAGAGAGTGAGTGGGAATACTTTCTAACGTGCTTTGTTTTTGCCAAAAAATAAAAAAAAACAAAAAACTTTTGCACGCACAGCCCGACAAATTTTCATTTGCTTCCATCACTTGCTCTCCTCTCTCTCCTTCTCTCCCTCTCTCTCTCTCTCTCTCTCTCTCTCTCTCTCTCTCTCTCTCTCGCTCCCGCTCTCGCACTTCTTTTCTTTCCACTTTTAATATGCTAATTAGAACACAAATATAAAGTTTCTTCTTCATAACTTTGAGTAGAGAACTGTGATTACATGTGTGTGGTTGGCGCCCAGTCAACATTAACATTTCAACTTTGGCTGTCTGGCAGGCTGAATGGCTTTTCGAGACGCAGTTTCCATTCCTGTCAAGCAAACAAACAATCAAGCAAAATATTGTCAACAACTACTAAATGAATATTATCTAACATCAATGTATTCCAGGGCTTATAGCGCATAGTAGTTATCTCATTGATGTACAGCCGCTAAGAGCTTTATGGGCAAGCTACGTCTTAGCCTTGACCTGCAGCCATCCTCCAATGTTACTTGGTTCGATTTCATCTTTAAATTTTATTATATTTACTATATATATATGTATATCACTAACATTTTACAGCCTCTTTGCTGTCATGAGCCCTTGGCTTATTATAGTTTAGTTGAAGCACTTTCTAGTTCCTCTTTCATCTATTAACCTGACTTCCATCGCCACTATTTTCATTTCTAATTTCCAATTTCTATATCCATCATCTAAATATTCTCCAACTAACTAAAGACTTATAAGCTTTGTTTCTCTTTTAAATCTGGCTCAGTCAGATTCAATTTCTAACTGCGTTTCGAACGCTCTCCTAATCATCCATCCACCATGGCCACTTATCGCTCTCTGTACAGTCTAAACAAAAGTCAAATATATAGTATATAGTGTTACACAGCTGAATCAGACTTTGTCTATCCTCAATGTTCTCTTTCTGCTCTGTTTTCGTTCCATTTTCAATACCTTTTCATATCCCTCATAAGCATCTCTAATGGAAATCCATTTGCACTCGCTACTCTCTGCTTTTCTATCTCTTTGAACTCGCTAGCTGTCTGTCCTCTCTGGTCACTTAATTCCACCTTTGTTTTACACACACACACTCCCTCTCTCTTTCTCTCTCTCTCTCTCTCTATACTCTTCTCACTCTCTTTTCAAATCTTTTAATGCAACGCTTAAATATTTATATTCCACATGCATGACTTTCGTCTCACACATTTTGGCTGGAACTCTTGGGCTTATAATTATGAGTTCACAATAAAAATCTGTTAACAAATTCGAGCATTTTCTGCTGCATTTGATGAGCTTAAACCTAAAAAAAAAAAAAAAACACGCACATACAATAAAGTTAAATGATTATTCAAGTGCTGACGACTTTAAGCTACCCTGTAAAGTGCGCAACATAGAAGCTGAGAGGAAGAAGACGCAGGTTTTTCTCGGCTCTTGAACTGGAGATAAAGACGTGACTAGATTTTCTTGATCAGGTATACAAAATTGTAATCACGCGCAGTTTTCTTTCATATCAAATCTATTCATTTCCCTGAAGTTTTCCCTTTTGCTTTGTCAGTTTTAATAACTTTATGGAAACGCATTTCCACTGTTGTAAAATGTGAATAGAAGAACTTCTAGCTATAAGCCCATATACCATGAACCAATAAGCCCCACGTTAACTCAGCTTAACAGGGTGTTTATATGGCAACAGTCTGTGTTAAGCTGAAAGGCCTCAAATGGCATAACAAAAATGTCGCATATTTGTTGTTAGCTTTTGTTGCTCTTGTTTAACTCATTTGTATTGAAAACGTTGCGTTGACAATGTGTGTGAGTGTGTGTGCGTGTGCGTGTGTGTGTGTGTGTGTGGTATTTGGCAACTTGTTGCTGTTGCTGCTGCTTCAGATGAGCCTCAAATATGTAAATAATATGAGACGTGCAACATTTGCTGCTAATCCCCAAAGCGTAGCAAAGAGGACTCAATCCACCTCTCTCTCTCTCCCTCGTTATCTCGCTCTCGCTCTCCATCTCTCTCTCTGTCGACTGCTCCCTTAACACTGCTTCCTCCCGCAATTTTTGAAAGAGCTAAACATAACACAAGGATTTTTATGAATATTACACACAAAATATGTCACTTGAATGGAAAAAATGTTCAAAAAGCGTTTGAAGCCTGCTTAAAAACAACAACAGCTACGAAAATAGCTCAGCGTGCGTGCGCCTCAGTGTGCGTGTGTGTGTGTGTGTGTGTATGCCTTTGTATTTGTGTTGAATATTTAAGTAACACGCGGCGTATACGCAATACGTATTATATATCACGCATACGCCATGTTGAACATATATAAACAGATATATATGGATATATATACATATATATATTTTCTTTGTTTTATTTGACGACAACTTCGTCACACACTTTACAATTTTGATGCTCATGACACCAGAAAAACGCATGTAAACGTGCTACAGTTGTCCATGCCTAACTAGAAGATACCCTGTTATAAGCACTTTCAAGTTTAAACCCTTCTAGTTGAGCATTTAGCATCAAATCACTAAATAGAGAGTTTTTCTTTTAAATATATTTCATAATGAAAGATTGGATTTTGGCAATAGAGGAAGAGTTCCCGCCCATGCACTGGTATAAAGCCTAGACGAGTCATGTATGTGCGTCTATGTGTGAGTGGATGAATACATGATTGCATTATTTTATATTGTATTGTATTGTATTATATTCTCCAGTACATATAGTGAAAAGAAGTTTGTCTAATAGAAATGATGGGCTCATAATCGAAGGCAATTAGAGAAATACAGAGATTGCATATATGATATTATTATATGGAATTATATGGAACGAAAAGCGAACCAGACGAATAGTAAAACAGAGAGACAGCCCGAGAAACAGAGAAACACAAACTGAGAGATGAAAAGAGATTTAGATAAGAAGGCAGACAGGGATTTATAAGCACTTGGCTAGATCGGCTCAGCTTGGCATACTGATCAATAATACATATCTATGTATATAGAGCACTTTTTTATGTCACTTTCTCGTTCTTTCTGTATGTGCATGATCAACAAATCTACCCCGCTTATTTGACGCACTTTCAATAGCCAGCCAGGGTATGTGAAAGAAAAGCGGGTGATAAATGCAATATAGGCTAGAACTATGCCCTAGAGCGTTGACAGAGCTGGCAAAAAGGGGTCGCTTCAGGTAGCTGGAGTTGCTCAATAGGTTGGCAATAAAACGTGACTAAATGCTTAACGATTATTCAAGTGTGCGTCTGCGTGTGTGTGAGTGTGTGAGTGTCTGTCCATCTGTCTGCCTCTGCGTGGGTGGGTGTGTGTGTGTCTGTGCCACAGGCCTCGAATTGCAAAAGTTTCCAACCGGCTTCAGGTGCAACTTAGACTGCTGCTTGACACATACAAAAAGTTTTGCTCTTTGCGCTACTTATTTTTCTTCTTTTTTTTAAATGCTGGAATTTAAAGTCGACTCGTTGCGTGGGTGCCTCTCTCTCTCTCTCTCTTTCTCTCTCTCTCTCTATGTCTATGTCTCTCCCTGTGTCTCTCTGTGTGTGGCAGGCATATGTGGAGTAGGGCAGCCAACATGGCGACGTTAACGTTCTCATCAAGCATCAACGTCTCCATCTCCGTTCTACCGTTGTCGTTCACTGTCATTTAAAGCGGCATAAAAATGATGACAACGTAGTCGCAGCATCAGCTGCAAACGCCAACAACATCGTCTCACTTACACACTCTCTATCACACACACACATTCTTCCTCACTCTCTTTCTCTCTCTCTCCCTCTCTGTCTGTCTATATGCTATGCCATTATTGTTAGAAACATAATAAATATGCATACATCCTTAAATAACATTCATTTTTATAGCTCGCAGGCTTTTGACTTCAGATAATTATGGGCGAAAATGTTCAACGTCATGTTCATGCTCATGCTCATGTTCCTGCCTGGAACTAGTTCCAAGAAGCTCCAATGTGCTATCGAACCTAATTGTTAAGATTAAGCTATATTATATCTATAAAGAAATGTTAGCTTTAAGCAAACTTTTGAAATTGAAATTTCACAGCTTTTCCTAGATTTAAAACATGAAAATATTCATACTACTAGCTCAGATTGTTTTGATCTGTATGCAATACACAACATTTAAAAAGCCTTGCCTTTGAATTGGCCTTAGGCTAGTTCTATGGCTTAAATGAGCTCTACCCAAGCCAGGAGCTTTCATTATATCTTAAGACAAAGCTTCATTTAAATTGAACTTAAGTTATAAGCTTTAAGTCAAACTTCGTCAAGAATGTCGTTTGAGCTCGCTTTCCATGGGAATCAAAGGAACTTAAAGGAAACATTATAAAGCCTTTCAAATATGCTTAAAATTAGCTAATCTCAGCTTTGTCTTCGCTTGAGCTAATAAACGAGCTTTGTAGCAGCTTTAGCTTAGATTTGGTTAGGCAGAAGTCATATAAATAGCTTTAATAATCTTTATAACAACTCCGCGTAAATTTGTCAGAAGCTTTAGCTGCGCTTTATCTTTTCAGAAGCTTTTAGTAAACAGAAGCTTAATTTTTGTTGTAGTCAATTGTACAAAAGCCTCGAGAAAGTCAATAATTATTCCGTGCTTAGCTTTCTTAAAGCTCAACTGAGATCTAAGCTTTACACAACAAATTGTAATATTAAATTATTTTTCACATATGTATGAACGTTTTCATGAAAAAAATGGAAATTATGTACATTGAAATATTTGTTGCAAGTGCTTTAGCTCTCACAATGATTTTTAATTGCTTTGAGGGTACTCTTTAAGAGTATTCGAGCCTGCACTTTGATGTGATGTGTAGAGCTACATAGCACATAGAATAGTTGTTATGCCAGTGTTGCATAACTTGTTAGGCATTAGCTGGCCCAACTGAACACTGAACTAGCTTAGTGTGCGCTTTGCAATGTTGTATAATTCATAATTCCGCCAACTAGTTGATGAAGCTCAACTGAAACTGAAAACTAAACTAAACTGAAAATGGCATATCAAGCTTATTAGTTAACACTAAGGCCCCACCAAAAAACCCAGTTCATCTGCCCAAATACTGCAGCACGGCATAAATTTTGCATTCCACATACCATACACACATACATATGTATGTATATACATACATATATATTTAGCAGTGTACACCCATGTATGTATGTATATATTGAAGGCTTTATAGAAAATGTTGCCGCACAGGTGCCACGCGTGGTTGAATGCGATTTGCTCTGGATTTTTTTTTTTTTCGAAATGCGCGCTAAGGCATAAAATATCGCGATTATAAAATGCAAAACAATGTGAGAGACAGCAGCAACAACAACAACAACAACAACAACAACAGAAGCAACAACAACATGAGTTGGCAAGCTTTACAAATTTATGGTTATGTATATTATGAATACCTAAATAGCTCCTGCCCAGCGAGCATATTAGCTATGTCATAGGAATTGAAGTCTTTTAAGAGAAATTTCGTGCTTAAGCTTTCGACATAAGTTATCGATACATTAACTATCTGTAATCCGATATGGTATATAACATAAGAGAGGATAAATTTGTATATTTAACATATTCAAGCAATATATTTATCGATATACATGTTATCGATTACTATATATATCTAACAATATATTCAATATACTTTCCATACTTTCTGCAACAGATTTATGCTTCTATGAAACTTGATCAAGTTATCAAGAATTGTTATCAGCTGTCATCGATCGCCATCTTGCTTCATAGGAAACTGTTATAAATATTATACCTAGAGAATCGATATTTGTAGTAACGATAGTTATCGATTAAGTACGCATTGTTAAAGATATCTTCTATATTATGGGGTTTTTATAATTAGAAACAATATCTGACAAAATTATCTGTATTATCGATAGCTACAGATTATTCGAGTACAATCGAATATATGTTACGTACATTCGTGTCAATAAATAGATTTCGATAATTAGAATGTTATCGATTGCATTACAATGATGCATATCGTTAAAATGCATATAACTTTCTCAGCATAAGCAAATACAATTCATAGCGTCAAGATTATAGTATATATCGATATGCTCATAGTGCTCATAGGGCATCGAATTTTCGATGAATCAATCTTGACTTTCACTTGCACCACGCATGTATATACATATATGTACATATATACAAGTATATATTCCTATGTATTATTTACCTATATTTATGTGGCCATGCCCATGTACATATATTGCTCAGTGTGTGTGCGTAAATTTTTGGTGGTGTTGATGCGGTTGTTGTTAAGTGGCTCACATATGCCGCCAGCTGTGACGCCAGTTGTAACACCTTAACACACACCTTTGTGCACCTGTCTGAATGGCAGCCGTGGCGCGTGTGTCTCTTTCGCTTGGTCCATGTGATGGTCCAATAAATAAGTAAATGCGCGGCCTACACACACACGACCAGCCAATGTGCCTGTGTGTGTGTGTGAAAATCCTTGTGTTGATTAGAAAGTATGCAACGGCATTGGCGTAACGGCAACAACGTAAATCAATTAGTTTTCCACATGACAAGACGACGCTAAAGTCTCCACACACACACACGACCGTGCGTAAACACCTGTCTGTCCTCTTCTCTCTCTATATATGTGTATGTGTGTGTGAAACACAAGCGAACTTTGGCCCAAAAGTTTACGACAAGCACCTTAAAATCCAAGCCAACAATATTAGCAACAGCAACAGCAACAGCAACACCAGCAACAGCAACAGTAGCAGAGCAACTTGAGAAGCATTATTTGGGGCATTAACACGGCGTAAGCCTCCCAGAAAATAAAAAAGAATAAAAAAATGAGGCGATGAGAAAATATTTAAGAAAAAAGCCAAGCAGAAAATATGAGCCGACGGACAGACTGTGCATGACCAGTAAATACCCTGTAGTAAAGCTGAAGAAGAAGAAGAAAACGAGAGGGGGACAAAGAGAGAGAGAGAGAGAGAGAAAAAGAGAGAGAAGCGGAACGCCAGGAATAATAATGGACTTTAGAATGTTGAAGTAAGTAGAGAGTGAAGCAGAGAAAGAAATGTAAAAGGGAGAACGAAGTACAGAGATTCAGATTGAATAAAATATGGAATAAATAGAAATTAAAGAGATGAGGAAGATGGAGATGAGTCAAAGTGGAGAAAGTTAGATACTGCGAAAGTACGAACCATCACTCTCTATATCTATATCTATCTATAGCTCTATCCATCTCTCTACCTCCCCGCATATACCGCTCTAGACATCGTCAATCTCTCACACTCTCTCCCTATCTCTGGTTGCACTCTCTCTATCATTCGGTTGACACACATTTTGCCAACTTTATTAGGCCCTATTGGCCAACTGAAATGTCTACAGGGTATGAATAATTAAAAAAGAAAAAGCAAAAAAACAAAATAAATACAAAAAAATTACAGATGAGAAAAAAAAAATGGAGATGAAGAAGATGAGAGAAGAAAAAAAAAACAAGGCCAGGCGCAGGCAGCGAAAACTCATTAAAATTAACACTAATAAGCTTTGTTCCGCGGCCCAAAAACTGAAACTACGGCGAACGATAACAAAGTTGCAGCAACAGCAACAGCAGCAGCAGCGGCAGCAACAAATGTCACTTGATGTGCCTGCCACGCCCAGCGTTCAGCCTTCAGCCTTCAGCATTCAGCCAGCTGTCCTGCTGTCCTGCAGCCTCCTGCTATCGCCCTCGCAGCTGCAGCTGGCCGGCTCAACTTGCGTTTCATTTCATTTCGTTTGTCATTCGCTGGCCATTTCCATTTTTGCTCGACCCGCTTGTTGTGCACAAAAAGGATTCCGTTGTCCAAGCGGGGTCACAAAAAGGGGGCGACGGCTGTGGGGGAGGGGTAGGGGAAGGCGTGTCGCTAGCAACATTTGTTGTAAATGGCTCAACAAATTGCGCAAAAACAAAAACAAGCGACGAGCACAAAAAACTAGGTGAATGAGCAAAAGCAAGAGAACACCAACAGCATCGTGGGCAGAGTGAAGTCAAGGGGCGGGGTTAGAATGAGAGGGAGTGAGACGAGACCGGGCCTGGAGCTGCTTAGAGGGCAGAAACAAATGATGTGCAACATAAGCGCCACTTACGTGGGCGTGTCAATGCGGCTGATGTGGTCAGCCATAGAGAAAACAAATGTTGTCCAAAGCAATTGCGGCTAATTGAATCGTTTACATCGATAAATTATCGATAGCTATTACCGATATCAATTAAACAGATGCAGCATGGCAGTATGCAAACTCAAAGTTTGTGGAGCTGAGTCACGTAGCACAGTATGCGCAGTAGCATATCGATAAATGTGCTCATGGGCAACGATAAATTAATCGAATACAATCGACTTTCATAAAACTTGTAATAACAAATATATTAATAATAATAAGATATACATATATACATAAATGTGCAAAAATATATGAATAGCAAAGTATATCGATTCATAGCTGAACATTGATATATGTATATCGATAAGCCTACATCGCATACATCGAAATGAATGTTCATCTTTAAAATTGAATTCAATATATAAATGCTTAATTATTACGAATCATTGCGTAACTTTTCATATTAACTTGCGTCTAGACATTTTATACGTAAATTGATAAATATCGATATCTCGCACCTAAGGTATTTCAAATCCATTTCAAGAGCTTCTGAGTTTCACTTACCTCTTAGAATCAAATCTCAAGCAAATCAAGCAACAAATCGAAAGCCAAAAGCAGAAGCTGTAAAGAGGAAAATACAAAAATGTGAAATGTGAGACGAAAATTGAGGAAATTCGGAGAGAAACTGAAAAAGAAAAAAAAAATAATGTAAACTGCAAACGGCGAGAAACAACGCAACAATATGCTGCAACGTCTACAAATGGCGACTATTTCGTCGCCAAACAAGGACAAATTAACGTATTGAGTTAGCTCTAGCACGTACCGAACACAATTGGCCATTACCAAATGCCTGAGCCAACACACAAACACACACACACATACACAGTCTTGCGTACACTCAAGTCAAAATGGTGAACGTCTTGATATCAGTTAGATAGATAGAAAGCTGCTTTCTATATCCATTGATAAAGGTTAAGTGGGGTATCATGTTCTTGCTGAAACGTATGTAATATGACAGCAGGTAAGCATATAAGAGTAAGAGGAAGATGATAAGAGTATTCTAGTATACGAGTATAAGAGTACAAGTTTTTTCGAGTATATGAATAAACAAGTATACAGGTATTTGAGTAGAAGATTATAAGAGTATAAGAGTAGCTAAAGAACTTTACATATAGACTACTTCTAGTATAAGAGTGAAATTAATATTGCATTGGGTATATTTAGATTAAAAGCGTATAAGAGTTGACGAGAGTTGCAATTTTTAACAGGATCTATGTATGTCTCTCACTCTTACAGTGAAAGAGTGATTGGCATTTAGGTATCTTTCAGTCGGTCACTTCCCACTCAAGCTTGTCTACGTTTTTTCATGTGAGCAGCAAACATGTGGCCCATTGGCTCGTACATTTTTCGACAAGGACAAACAACTGACATCGTCTTAAAATGTTCAACATCATTTTTTATTGCCTTTTCAGTGAACATACAAAAAATACAACAAAAAAAATAAAATAAAATAAAATTTCAAAAAAAAAGCAACAACTTGGACACATCTTTGGCTAAAGGGTTCAATTTTTGCCAGCTTTCGGGTGTGCCAGAAAGTTTGCGATTTGAGCTCCCTAAACATGTTATTGCTAAAAGAGTTTTAACTACTTGTGTGGCCAAAAATTACTAGAGAAAAAATACATGTATGTGCACACATACATTAAGAGTGAGAGGGGCGAAAGGGAGAGCGAGCGGGAGAGGGAGAGGGAGAGGGAGAGTGTGTGTAAAAAAAAAGTTCACAAAGTTGACGAGCAAAACTTCCAGCCTGCCTGTCTGGCCAATTGGGAAAACTCAAATGTTGCTAGGCTACAGTGTATACTCTATATAAGTACTGACCTCTATATAATAATTATGCTGTTTCACTGTAATCTTTACTCTTAAATAATTGGGTATTTATATATTTCTTATGCACTGAGCCCATGGAAAATGGTAATTTTACCCTTTATTGGTTTTAGGAAAGTGTATGTTAAAGGCAAAAGGAGACGTCGCAGCACAAAAAAAATAAGTTAATATTTGTATATTTAGTTGGATATTATGTATTTTTATTCCACGCCCCCTTCGCCCCCCATTGGAAAACGCATATCAAATAGTAGAGACTTGCAATTTGGCAAATTGTCATATTCTAAAAGTTTCATGAAGATAGCTCATCTAGAAATGGAGTTATAAGAGTCCAAAGTATAGCCCGGCCCATCCTCAAGAACACGCGCTTATACTATAACTATATAGCATACTTTAACTATATAGATTTTCTATGGATAATAACTAGAGCTCTCAGATCAGATATTATTATTATATTAATATATATCATACATATCAGGGCATAGATAAATCGATTATATCGATTATAAAGATAAATACGTTATAGTATTTTTATTATACATATCGACAGGCTAATAGATATCCATAGATACACAGATGTAGATATACCTTTGATATCTTAGAGCATCCTTCAGTCAGTTTGAAGAAGATATAGATCTAGATCTAAACTCCCATCCCATCTAAACTTGTGCGTTTGCCAACCATTTCGAAAACCTACGAATCCAACCGTGTGACAGAAAGAGTATACAGACTTCGCTTAGCTATTTCAGCAATTTATTGTTATTTTGTTATTTATTTATTTTTTATTATTTTATTTTTTTTTTTTTTTTTTGGAGTCGCGTCGTCTAACCCAGTTATTGCTGTGTTTGTGCACCATTTGAATGAGTTAAGCTCATTTGATTTGATACTTTTAATGCGGCTTTTATTTTCGCCAGTTGCCATTTATTGTTTATATATGACTGAGCTGGCAACAACAGCGACAATTTTGTAGTTTCTCTAGCTATTTTTATTTCAGTTACATTCACATACTCGTTCACAAGCTGCCAATGGTATATATTGGCTTGGGCGCGATGCACGAATCGCTCTCAGTTTTTATATCGAATACATGTTGATCTGTTGTCCATCATTCTGTTTTTCAATCAATCTATCCGTTAAGAGTAACGTAACGTTAAGTAAGGATATAGAGTATCCTTGTTTTTCTTTGCCTTTGTTTTTTTTTTTTTTTTGTCCTTTGAACAACATCCTTTCCTCATTATCTCGCTTTCCGTATGTCCGTATGTCTCTATCAGTTTGTATCCCATCCGTTTCTTCATTCATCGCCCCGCCCGGCAAATCTTGGTCAAAGAGTAATACTATATATTTTACAACCTTAAAGTTCGAATCAGCGAGTTTTGCTCCGTAGAAGCTTTTCGACAGAGAGACTCTCGTGAACGAGTATTCCACAGTCAGCTACGCCCGATTCCAAATGTTTTTACTTATTTTTTTTATACGAAAAACGTGTGATTAATGGAAACATGGAACATGGGCCCTCAGGCCTCCAACATTATTATTTGTATGTTGATGTATGTTTCGTGTGAAGTTGAGGGAGAGCAAATGGACAGACCCAGCAGAAAGGGGAACACATACATAAGCAGCACGTAGAGCTGGGTAGTGAAACTAGGCACTGGCTACGGGATTGAAGCAGAACTTTTGCAAAGATTTTGAAGATTACAAAAATTGATTTTAAGCTGTGCCCATAAGAAAACTAAAACTTACGGTAAGTGAAATCTTTCATTTAATGCATACATATTATTATATTTTCAAAATAAATAAATAAATATTTTTTTGTCAATTTTCAAATATTATATTTTCTTCTATCTAATTTTTTTTTAACAAAGTAATAAAAAAATTAATAATATTTTAACAGAATATTAAAAAATAAACAAAAATTGTATTTTTTTTTTTTAATAATGAACAAATTGCAATAAAATATATTAAATTTTTTGTTAATTATATTTTTTTTTAACAAACTGATAAAAACAAATAAAAACAAGTAAGAACGTTGCAGTTAGGCGCAACTAACAGCGATATACTTTGTTCCCATAGGTGCATCTTATTTATTTAATAAACATTTAATAAACGAAATATTTGGGCAATTAGAAAACGTACATGGCAAGCAACAAACATTTTTCCTACACATACATACAGATTTTCACATGTACACACTATACGAGTATACACACAATTTTCTATGTATGCATACAAAAGTTTGGATGCCAGAATATTCTAAGAATTGTGACTGAATTGGGAATTTTTCGATCGTTACTTTAGTTTTGTAAAAGGCGCTCTAGCAATGTCTTATTTGGTTTTAGTTAACGAAAGCCAAGTCAGGGCAGTGGCGCTGGTGGTAAGCGCTATGCAAGCTATACTTAGGTGCGTGGGTTCGAATCCCGCAGAAAACTTCTTTTCAAAAATTATTTATTTTTTATTTTTTTAATATTTGTATATTTATTATAAAATGCTTGCTGCCAATTGATAATCATTTATAAACATACGCATATGAATTGTGCATTTAAGTAAAAACTAAAACTGCTTTATGCTTTCCGATTTGCGACGCTGTGTGGCAGGCACTTTTTCTATGCATGCATATATGTATGTATGCATGTGTACGTGTATACACATCCAAAAGTGTATACATATTGCAAGAATTGCGATTGTATTGTTTTGTGTCGTCACAAACTGCTGATCAGCTGGTCAGCTGATCAGCTGTGAATTTATTTAGGTTTACCTAACGATTACATGTTGTTTTCAAAAGACCCAGGTTCGAATCCCGCTGGAAACTTTTTATTTATTAATCGAAAACTTATGAATTTTATTTTTTAAATTCATCAATATTATTATATTTATGTTTAAAATGCTTTTTGCCATCTTAGCAATTGCTACTAAGCTATTGTATGCATGAATTATGCAGTTGGCCACAACAAACTTCTTTGCCGATTTGCCACGCCCCCAGTGGGCGTAGACGCATAATTTTTTGCCAGTTCTTAGAAAGGGCCGAGGCTAACATGCCTGCAAAATTTGGTTGTTTACATTCCAAAAATGCGAAAATTACAGGGTATTTTTCGATATGCCCACGCCCCCAAAGAGGCTGAAAAATTATTTTTGGGGGATCGATAGAGGAGAACATTAGTAACTCAACCATCCAATTTTCAAGCTTCTAGCTCTAAAACTGTAGGAGATATAAACTTTTGCGGTTTGCCACGCCCCCTGTGGGCGTAGATATATCTACCATAGCTTATTAGTCTTGGGTTGTCAACCCGAGTATACATGCAAAATTTCAAGTCTCTAGTGTCAATAGTGTTCAAAATATAGCACAATTTGAAAAATCACTATATATTCAGGTCCGATTTGCCACGCCCCCAATGGGCGTAGACATAAAACTTTTTTGATCGATCTTCTTAGAATCATAACATTAACTCACATGCAAAATTTCAGCGTTCTAGCTTTAACGGTGTAGAAGATACGTATTTCCCGATTTGCCACGCCCCCAATGGGCGTAGATTATATCCGCCATAGCTTTTTGAACTTGGGTTGTCACCCCGAGTATACATTTCAAATTGCAACTCTCTAGCTCATCATCTAGTATGATAACTTAACTATGGGCGGAAGAGTTTTCCGATTTGCCACGCCCCTAGTGGGCGGATCGGGAAAATTTTTACACTTTATAATTCGGGAACATATATGAGTATATGTTTAAAATTTCAAGTCTCTAGCTCTAATAGCGCCGAAAAATATTGCGTTCATACGGACAGACGGACAGACGGACAGACGGACAGACGGACAGACGGACAGACGGACGGACGGACAGACGGACAGACGGACAGACGGACAGACGGACAGACGGACGGACAGCAAGACGGACATTGCACAAACCCAATATACTTTTTCCCCTTCGGGAACAAAGTATAAATATCTTTAAAAAAAATTAAAACATACACCAAAATTTTATTTCGTTTTTTTTTTTTTTTTTTTTTTTGTATAACGAACAAATTAGAAAAAAAATATTATTTAATTTTGTTTAACAAAAGTTAAGAATAAAAATAATAAAAAAACTTAAAATTTAAAAAATTTAAAAAAAATTAATTTAAATTAAAAAAAAAAACAAATTAAAAAAAAAACGTATACTATTGCAGGACAACGTTCATATGGCAAGCCAACACTGTTAAGTGAACTGAGCTTAACTTAGCTGACAGCTCTGGCGTTTGTTGTCCTTGCAGAGCTGTTGGCAGAAATGTTGCATGCAACATTTGGTGGCGCGCGTCTCTCTTAAGCCGCAACATGCGACACGAAGCAACTCTCTTCGCCTAACAAAATGTTGGGGCAGGTTCGAAGTAGGGGCGAATAGGGCACTTAGTTTCTGCTTGTTTTTTCTCTCTCTCTCTCTTTCTCTCTCTCCCTCTTTTTCTCTTGTTCTTGACCGAAAATGAAAACTAAATTTAAAACTGAAGCTAAAGGCGAATCAAAGCAAAAGTCGTCGTCGTCGTCGTCGTTGTCGCTGCTGAAATCTGTGCGAATTTGTGGTTTCTGTGGCCAGCAATCGCATCGATTTCGTGAAGTGGGAGTGGAGAGTGGGGAGTGGGGAGTGGGGAGGGGTTCGAAGAAAAGCTAAAGAGGCAAAAGGGGTAGTAGGGCGAGTTACCTTCTAAACGACATTTATAATGATGCGGCTACAGCAGCTGCGTGTTTGTGTGTGTTTATGATGCTGCTAATGATGCTGCCGACATATATCACAAAGAATATGCCTCTCTCTCTCTCTCTCTGTCTCGCATTCTCTGTCTCAATTTTCTAGAGCTCTAGCCACAATTAGGAAATCTTTGTATCGCTTAATCGTCCGGCCGTGGAAAAGTACATGGCCCGATGGCAATTGCTGCCAGCCAAATGGACCAAATGATAATGTAAATCAAATCCAGACAATGTCCTGTGCCCAATGCCCCACGTTAAAGCCCTCTGGCAACATCTCTTAACCGAAAAAGTCGCCTGTTTATGGGTTTCAGTTTGTTATTTTATACATCTATATAAGTATATACCCTGTAATTATGTGAGCTTCATAAAGAGTTCCAATTAACTTAACAATTGCATCTGATTTAAGTCAAACTTTAAGTTTTAAATAGCTGTCATATACCCTGTAACTCTGTAGAGAGTTGGAATAGATTGAGGCAATTCCTGTGTGTTCTTCTATTTCATATGAAACTTGAAGAAAGCGAGAGAAGAGAGAACTTCTTAGAGGTGGGCTTACCAAAAGAACATAATTTTCCTTTTTATATTTATGAAATATTAAGACTGCGCTAAAGATATGAAGAGTGTATCTTATTTATTCATTACTACAGGGTATGTGCAATTATATAATGGATTATTGATAAGCGAAGAGAAGAGAGAGAAGTGAGAAGATTGAAGAGACGGTATATGTATCTATGCATATGATAAAGAGACAACGGGAAAGATAGAGAGGAAACTTTTTACAGGGTATTTGCAAAGTTCTGCATAGAGAGGAAACTTTCTACAGGGTATTTGCAAGTTTCTGCTGGCCACGCAAACAAAGAGATGAGCGGCGTTGAGGTAAAGGTGTAATAACCCAGATATGTGAAAGATAGTAGAAAGGCATTGTGTGTAGCTGGTCATTATGCATGCTCATGCGAGTCTCTGTCTATGCCCAAGTGAGAGAGAGAGAGAGGGAGCGAGAGAAGTAAAGAGCGAGTGAGAGATAGATAGAGTGAAAGAGAGGGATATGCGTGACATAATTACAATGTGGCCAGCAATTACCCAAAATAGACCCGACGGCTTGATTAATTACAGGTAACAGCTCACAGCCAAACACACACACACACAGAGAGTGAAGACAAAAGTAAACCTTCTTCTGCACTTGACACTCACTAAAAACCAACTAAGCCCACAAAGCCACCCAAGCACCCACTCGAACGTCCTCTGGACACCGGTTTGTGTACTTCCAGCTCTGTGCTTGGTCTATGTCATTTTTCGTCCACTGATTAGATCTCGAGACTAGCAGACTAGAGTCCTCGAGTCATATAGATATAATAGAATTACAACTTTCATGCGGTTCATGTTATATTCATAATTCATATAGCACTTAACGAGCTCCCGTACTCAGCTATTAACCTTAATCTATATAGAAAATGCTATATCAAAATGCACACATCTAGGCTACGCAAATCTAGTTGACTTCTTATTTAGTATATTGCATTAAAATATAATCAACTATAAGTTACTGCTACCTCAAGCTAAAATAAGTGAGGTTAAGTTGAGCAAATGTAAGGTTAAGTCGCATAAGCGCAAGTGATATTTGCTAAGAATAAGATTTGAGCTCGATGTGGATCTGAGTCTTTGATAAAGATGGGATTACACTAGGTAAGCTGTACATATATGGGAATCTGTCGACTGCTAACTGTATTTAATAATATTGAATCTGATTAGATTTGCAGGCACTGTAATTTGAGCTATAAAATGGAGCCTGACCTACGACCCAGCACAAAATAATAAACTAAACCGAAAATTTTACATTGAAAATTAGTTTTTGAGCCTTTGATGAGTTGGAAGCACATAAAATGTTTGCAGCTCACATCAAACTTTGCTCGCCTTAATTATGAAGGAAACTTTCCAAATTGATGGCATGCAAAACTGTCTCGAATATGGGCAAGCTGGCGAAAGATTTGAGCCTTTGACTAAAATTTGGATTTGGCCAGAGCTTTTTGGCTCATTATAGAGGCAAAAGTAGACGCAAGTTGGCGTTACGATACATAATGCAAACGCATTCCAGAGAATCGCATGGGCCCTACAAGAGTTCAAGTCGCAGACTTATAATTTTCCAATTAAAAGTCGCAATTTACTCCCTACTAAAGTTAAAGTGGATTTCGAACAATGTAATTTGAATCATTAGGGCCTTTGTCCAACTTGTTCTCTCTCACATCATAATATTTAAACATTTAAAAGACGTTGGCTTTGCCATTAATGGCTTCTGTACCTGATAAAACTTGTGGAAATGTTGCTAAAACTTTTGTACAGAGCTTACTTAGGCACAAATTGGAGCAAGTTATTTATTTACACACACACACACACACACACACACACACAAACTCTTGTGATAAGAGCACCAAAAACTTGTAAACTTTGAGACGATTGCAACTGACATCAGGGCATCAATTGCAGGCTCTACTTTTGCTGCCTATTTGCATTTGTGGGCAAGCATATTCGAGGTATTCTAGAGCCGACGAAGGCGGCAAGGAGTGGGGCGTGGCATGGCTGTAAATGTGAATGCGGCTGCAATTTTGGGCCAATGATTTGAATATTATAACACTGGCAAATGGGAAAATCAACAGCCAACTCGCCAACGTCAAGCAATTTGAAAGCAACTTCACGAGAATAATGCACGACTATGAAATACCCTGACCAAACCTTGATTTAATGTCTTTCAAGTGAAGTCGGGAATATAATGGTGGAGATATAAATGTTCATGGAGAATTCTAAGAAAAATCACAAAACTCTGATCGAGGGAGACTCTCAATAGAAATTCATGTTAAGCTAAGTAATCCATACTTTTTGAACTGACCTCGTAGAACTCACTGACTGCAATTTCCAGGGCATTACCAATAATTATTTTGTGTGCGTGTGTGTATTTGCTGTCATGTAATTTAAGCATTTTCGGCAATAAAATAATCAAATACGAAATACCAAAGGATTTGGCCTACATCAAATGCCTACAGCACTATGAACCCTACCTCTCCCTCTCCCTCTCTCTCTCTCTGTCTATCTTTGCCTTATGATTTATGTATTTGCGTATTGCAATAGATGCAATCATTTAAATATTTATTTACACATTGTGTGTGGCTTTTACTTTTTAGACAAATATCGAGCAAAAGCCTTCAGCGCTCTTGCCATTGCAGTAGCCCAACTATGAAATCCTTTGAACAAACTCGAACTCAAACCAGGTTCGAACCGGCATCGAACCAATTCAAACTCTCTGCTGCTGCTGCTGCTGCTGTCTCGTTCTAGCACTTTGCTTGGACAACATTTCCCTTTTTTTGGGCAGTTAAGAGCGTGGCAAGGCTTTAACATAATTGCCATCAAAACAAGCCAAACAATTTGTCTGGCTTTTTCCCTCACCTAGATATGTATATGTGTCACTGTGCCACGCCCACGCTCCGTGGCTAAGACCTAGGTCCATGGAGCAACCGCGCCTAAGGCTGTAAGGCTTA
The DNA here is from genome assembly GCA_030914385.1 of Drosophila antonietae. Taxonomy (NCBI): domain Eukaryota; kingdom Metazoa; phylum Arthropoda; class Insecta; order Diptera; family Drosophilidae; genus Drosophila; species Drosophila antonietae. The sequence goes on from JAUESO010000617.1 coordinate 5,090,294, forward strand.
GCCACTTCTTACCACACGCCAGCAACAGGTTAGCTCTAATAAATATACGGAAATGGATAAACGGACGGAAGGACGGACGACAGACGGTCGGATGAACGGAAATTGCACAAACTCTATGCATTGCATGAACGAGTATTACTAAGTATCTAAATCAATTTAAAACTTGCAACTCTTACCTCGACTAAAAGGCCTAGAGGATAATATCTATGTGAGAAAAGTTTTCAACTAAATCTGAATACTCTTAGCTAAAGCCTGAAGTAAGTTTGGAGACTTTCAGTTCCATCTATGATGCTATACATACATATACATATGTAGATATTTGTGTATTCGGCAAAACTAGTTTAGAATTTCTCGTTTCGAGTCGAGTGCATTGTAAACCAATTAAGTGATAGTTAATGTGCATTAAGTGCTTCAAAATATGCAAATATGTGAGTTATTTAACGCTGAGCTCGGCAATAAATCATTGAGGCAGCCAAAAGCAAATTCATCGAACCCAGCAACATTTTGTTGACACAACTTTAAAGCCAAGTGCAAAGTGCTTGGCCACATATTGTGTCAAATTATCATCATAAAGTCGTTTATGGAGCATAACACCTCTAGCTGGCAGTCGAGTGGGGCTGGCTGCCAGACAGATAGGACGATGGAACGATGGAACGCTGCAACGCTGAAAGTTATTAAATTCCATTTAAATATAGTTCTCAACCCAGTCGTCCCTTGCCTCGACCCGAAAACTAACGAGCCAGCCTCAAGCAACAAATTTGGAAGCGTAAAAGAGAGACAGATAGATAGATAGATAGATAGCAGTGCGAAGGAGATAGAAGTAGGCTTAGAGAATGTTGTTCAAATCACTTGTTAATTAAGTTTATTGCGGCAAAGTTATTCGCCACGTTGCCTCAAGTTTTATTTTCCCATATTTTGTTTTCTTTTTTTGGTATACTCGTTTACAAAGCAAATAAAGAGCATATTAGTGAGTAAATAATAAATGATCTATTGTTCAGGTCTGTTCAGGTTATATGGCCTAGCCTTTATCTCTCGCCTTTCCGATGTTCAACTTTGTTGCTTTAACATAACTCGAGAAAAGTAAAAAAACCTCAAATTTCGGTATGTGTGGTTTTATTTTACGTTCTCCACGTAAGCTCTATATGTCTAACTATAGAACTATTTCCTAGGAGCCTAGCATCAACAAGTTTTACTACTGAATCTCTTTAGAAGTTCTCTACAGTTCAGTTAAGATCACATAAGCATTCCCCTTACCTTTTATGCCAAACAAAATGCGATTTTTATCATAATATATCTGATATTATATTATATTATACCATAGCAAGCAAGACATGGGAATATTTCCTTTTCTCTAATACGTTTCTCATTGAAACTTTGGCTCATACCAAGTGGATAAGTTTAGATAGCATGACCCTTAGATTAGTCTGAAGACACCTTTTAGTTGATCTCCTGTGATCATCTCATTTCTAAACATCAGACAGATCTTCTAGAAAAATCAGAACTATAACAGTCTAACATCAAATCATATATAACTTTAAAGTTCCAAATAATTATGACTTCATTTCAGTTTAGTTTTTCAGTTGGGCAAGTATTGTGCAGTCGGTTATAGCTGCATGCAATATTCATGCTTATTTTATATTTGTTTCGAAGGGTTGGGCTTTGCGCTTTCAGAGTTTTGGACTTGCCAAACGTAATTGCGGGGGGGAAGGCGTACTTTTGCTCGTTATTACTGAGCCTGTTGTGCACTTAAGTAGCCATAATAGTGTCATGCGTATGATAAATGATGTGGCCCATGTAACACACACGCACACACGCACACAGACACGCGGACAATGTTGCATATTGGCCACACAAAATGCGTGTATGTCATATGAGAAATCTCTCTTCAGAAAAAAATGTGCAGAGAAGAGACAAAAGTGCATAAGCAATTTAAATGTCAAATGCAAAATGGGCTCAACAATAATAATTCTCAGTGTCCCCTCTCTATCACTCTCTCTCTCTCTTTATCTCTCTCTCACACTATTTATATCTCGTCCGGGTTTTGTGCAACTTTAATGATCGTAGACGCGGCCAAACATCATAAATTATATATAATGGGCACAGCCCAGAGAGCATATGACATATATAACATATTCCTGTCAACTCACACACACACATGCACACACACACACACCTACATACATTGTTGTGTCTTCCAGCTTCCGCTGAAAAGTGTCAATTTCTGTTTGACAGGCAGTCGAGCTCTGTTGGGTCTCAATGTCTCAAAATCAATTGTTTCACATGTCACAGTCGGGTAAATGTATTTTTTTACGCATTCAGCGACTATTTCTAGCTTCGCTTTATCTCTCTCTTCCTCTCTTTCTCTCTCACATTTTCTCTCTTTGCCATCTGACCGTAACACGCTTTACGTTCCAAGGACAACGTTTCTTATACGCGCAGTACAAAGCTGTTTGCAATGGGGTATGCCGAAGCTTTTAAAGCGCCTGAAATAATTTTAAGCTCATGGGAATTCACATGACTAAAAATTAACTCGTATTTATATGTGATAAAGATGTAAAGAGAATTACTGAAAACTAGCTTTAAGATCTCAAGAAAGCTCTATGTAAAATGGTTCTAAGCTCACATAGAAATAGGATGCAACTCTCATCTAGATTGCGTCCAATGCAAGCAAATTGAATGAACATACAAGTTAAAGCTTACCAGATAGGTCTACACAACATAATTTTAAAGCATATTAAAGCTCTCCAAAATTGTAAGCTCTCAATCATTTTCCGTAATGTCAGCTACAAAACACTTTTCAGTCTTGATATTATATATTAGGATAGACTTTATTTCTAATAAATCATCTTACAAAATTTTAAATTCATCATCTGATCATATGTTCTACTGTTGATAGTTCCGCAGGAGCTTTAATGGGTATTTGTTGGTCGGATATTGTCACTGCAATGTGCATGTGACATATTACATAATAATTTCCCGCATTTTTACCCTATTAACGTCAGCGTGGCAAAAAATAATTGGACATTGTCGTAATTTTTGCCCAGCGACTTTGATTGGACCTAACGCGTGTGTGCGTGGGTGAGAGAGGCAGAATGCGCGAGGGAGAGTGAAAGGCAAAGAGAAAGAGAAAGAGATGTAGAAATATTGAGTTAAAAACACAGAGAGAGAGAGAGAGGGAGCTGAAAGAGGGAGCCAGAGAGATAGAGGGGAAAGCAGCATTATAAATGAGAAACAAAACATAAACAGGACACACAAGACTAGCGAGAACAAATAAGAATTAATTAGTTGAAAATGATGAACTAACAGACATCCTGTACAAGATAAATTTGATTTAATTAGATAAATAATACTGCAGATTAAATAGTAAGCAGATATATGCTTTACGCATATCGGAATATTTATGAGCATAGCTCGAATCACAAGAATAATATGGGAAATACACATGTTAACAATATACCCTTCACAACACTTGTTAGCACAGGGTATGGACAGCAAACGCATAGAAATTGCTATAAAAATTTATTTATATATAAATTGTATATAAAGAGATTTTTGTTTTGGCGGAAATGTTTGCCATTCTATAATGCGCATGTGTGTGTGTGTCCGTGTGTGAGTGTGTGTGACACTGTCAGTGTGTGCGTGTGCGTGTGCGTGTGTGGGAGTAAATTGAAATATGAAACTATGCAGTAAATGCTGTGCGCATCTTCTGCATCAATGAATCAAAGCAAACTAATGCAACCCACAAACTGCAATTGCAGAAAAGAAAGAAGAAGAGCAAAACTAAAACTCTGCCATGACAGCGACAACATCTTCAATTAAAACACCAATACGCAGCACCAACTAGCAACATGCAACGCGACAGCAGCAATATGTGGCAGCATCAATTATGTCTACTCTCATCCAATAAGCTAATTAGTACGTTGCAATTTGGGTTTATATATACAGTCGAGTCTCGATAATTCGTAATGGCAAGGGAACAGAATTTTTTACGAATTACGGAGGTTTTCGATTTATCGGGGTTTAAAAAGCAAAATGCGAATTGAAGGAGTTTTTATATTTCACTTCGTTTCAATCATTTTATCTTATTAAAAAAAAACAAATGAAATACACATTCAATTCAATATTATGTATTTAAAAACAAAATTAAACATAAACAAAATCACATTAACGAAAAATTAATAAAAAAATTTAAAAAAAAATTAATTTTTAGCCGTTTTTAGCTCTTTTTCTGGTTTGTCTCACCAACTACCTCTACCTTCTTTCTAACCTTCCTATCCTACTTTCTAATTATATTTCTATCTCTTAATCATGATTCTGTTCATAGGAAGATGCCCATTCTTATTTATCCATCCATTTGCCCATTAATGCTCAATCTACCTTTCTGGCTATTATCTAGTCATTTTTAGCGGTTTTTAGCCGTTTTTAGCTCTTTTTCTGGTTTGTCTCACCAAACTACCTCTACCTTCTTTCTAACCTTCCTATCCTACCTTCTAATTATATTTCTATCTCTTAATCACGATTCTGTTCATAGGAAGATCCCCATTCTTATTTATCCATCCATTTGCCCATTAATGCTCAATCTACCTTTCGGGCTATTATCTAGCCATTTTTAGCGGTTTTTAGCCGTTTTTAGCTCTTTTTCTGGTTTGTCTCACCAAACTACCTCTACCTTCTTTCTAACCTTCCTATCCTACCTTCTAATTATATTTCTATCTCTTAATCACGATTCTGTTCATAGGAAGATGCCCATTCTTATTTATCCATCCATTTGCCCCTTAATGCTCAATCTACCTTTCGGGCTATTATCTAGTCATTTTTAGCGGTTTTTAGCCGTTTTTAGCTCTTTTTCTGGTTTGTCTCACCAACTACCTCTACCTTCTTTCTAACCTTCCTATCCTACCTTCTAATTATATTTCTATCTCTTAATCACGATTCTGTTCATAGGAAGATGCCCATTCTTATTTATCCATCCATTTGCCCCTTAATGCTCAATCTACCTTTCGGGCTATTATCTAGCCATTTTTAGCGGTATTTAGCCGTTTTTAGCTCTTTTTCTGGTTTGTCTCACCAATTACCTTTCTACCTTCTATCTAACTTTCCTTCCCACTTCTAATCATATTTCTAGCTCTTAATCACAATTCTGTTCATTGGTTGATGACCAGTCATATTTATCCATATATTTGCCCATTAATGTTCTATCTACCTTTCTGGCTATTATCTGGGCATATTTAGCTCTCCTCTGGTTTGTCTCACCAACTACCTTTCTACCTTCTTTCTAACCTTGCTATCCCACTTTCTAATCATATTTCTATCTCTTAATCACGACACTGTTCATAGGAAGATGCCCAGTCTTATTTATCCATCCATTTGCCCATTAATCCTCAATCTACCTTTCTGGCTACTATCTAGCTATTTTTAGCCGTTTTTAGCTCTTTTTCTGGTTTGTCTCACCAACTACCTTTCTTCCTTCCTTCTAACCTCCCTATCTTACTTTCTAATCATATTTCTATCTCTTAATCACGATTCTGTTCATTGGACGATGACCAGTCTTATTTACCCATCCATTTGCCTATTTAATGTTCAATCTACCTTTCTCGCTATTATCTAGCCATTTTTAGCGGTTTTTAGCCGTTTTTAGCTCTTTTTCTGGTTTGTCTCACCAAACTACCTCTACCTTCTTTCTAGCCTTCCTATCCCACTTTCTAATTATATTTCTATCTGTTAATCACGATTCTGTTCATAGGAAGATCCCCATTCTTATTTATCCATCCATTTTCCCATTAATGCTCAATCTACCTTTCTGGCTATTATCTTGCCATTTTAGCGGTTTTTAGCCGTTTTTAGCTCTTTTTCTGGTTTGTCTCACCAACTACCTTTCTTCCTTCCTTCTAACCTCCCTATCTTACTTTCTAATCATATTTCTATCTCTTAATCACGATTCTGTTCATTGGCCGATGACCAGTCTTATTTACCCATCCATTTGCCTATTAATGTTCAATCTACCTTTCTCGCTATTATCTAGCCATTTTTAGCGGTTTTTAGCCGTTTTTAGCTCTTTTTCTGGTTTGTCTCACCAATTACCTTTCTACCTTCTATCTAACTTTCCTTCCCACTTCTAATCATATTTCTAGCTCTTAATCACAATTCTGTTCATTGGTTGATGACCAGTCATATTTATCCATATATTTGCCCATTAATGTTCTATCTACCTTTCTGGCTATTATCTGGGCATATTTAGCTCTTCTCTGGTTTGTCTCACCAAATACCTTTCTACCTTCTTTCTAACCTTGCTATCCCACTTTCTAATCATATTTCTATCTCTTAATCACGATTCTGTTCATAGGAAGATGCCCAGTCTTATTTATCCATCCATTTGCCCATTAATCCTCAATCTACCTTTCTGGCTATTATCTAGCTATTTTTAGCGGTTTTTAGCCGTTTTTAGCTCTTTTTCTGGTTTGTCTCACCAACTACCTTTCTTCCTTCCTTCTAACCTCCCTATCTTACTTTCTAATCATATTTCTAGCTCTTAATCACGACACTGTTCATAGGAAGATGCCCAGTCTTATTTACCCATCCATTTGCCTATTAATGGTCAATCTACGTTTCTCGCTATTTTCTAGCCATTTTCAGCCGTTTTTAGCTCTTTTTCTGGTTTGCTTCACCAACTACCTTCTTTCTAACCTTCCTATCCTACTTTCTAATAATTTTTCTATCTCTTAATCACGATTCTGTTCAGTGGCCAGTCTTATTTATTCATCCATTTGCCCATCAATGTTCTCTCTACCTTTCTAGTTATATCTAAGCCATTTTTAGCTAATCATATTTCTATATCTAAATCACGATTCTGTTCATTGGTTGATGACCAGTCATATTTATCCTTCCATTTGCTTATTAATGTTCAATCTATCTTTCTGGCTATTGTCTAGCCGTTTTTAGCTGTTATTAGCCCTTTTTCTGGTTTACCTCACCAACTATTGTTTTCACACTTCAAATAAAATGACAAAAAGGCGCCATGCATAATAGTCTGCGAGACCTAACGGCAGTTTAACTTCCAGCAAAATCAAGAATTACGAATGGCAAGAGGTTTCGAAACGAAATTACGAATTATAAAAGGCAAGATCATCGCCGAGTGGGCAGAAAAACTACGAATTATCGAGGTGTCCAAAATGTATAGGATTTTTACGAATTAACGAAGTTTTTTCAAGGGACCAACAGTTTCTTACGAAATATTGAGGTTTTCGATTTAGAGGGGTACGAATTATCGCGATTCGACTGTATATGTATATGAATGTGAGTATAAAAAAAGGCAAATATGAGTGCATAAATATATAAATATAAACATGTATAAGAGAGCATTTGCAGAAGAGAGTGCATGACTAGAATACACTTATACTGCTTTACCTATTTACCCTCATACACTCATCTACAGATACAACTGTAATAGGCATATGTATACTAATATACTTGTATACTCTTATACATGAATACGTTTATACTCATATGATCGACTCTTATACTCCTTTATCCATATATTCGTGTATGCGTGTATTCTTATACTTTTATGTTCATTGACTCTTATACTCCTTTATTCATATACTCTTGTTCTCCAATACTTCTATATTCATATCATCGACTCGTATATTCCTTTATTCATACACTCTTATACGCATGTACTCGTATGCTCCCATACTTATGTGCTTTTATACTCATATCTACTACTCTCATATTCCTCTAGTCAAAGATTATTTAGTCATTTATACGCTGTTATTTTCTTCTACTCTATATTCTACTATTACATTCTAACATTGTGGAATTCGAATGCGGTGCTAATATTTCACTCTTATACTCTGACGCTAAAGTAATGTAACTGCTCTAATACCTTTTACTCTACAATTCGTATACGTTTACTCTCTTACTCTCGTAACAGTACAAGAAGAAAAGTAAAAGTCTCGATATCGAAGTATATACCCATTATATACTCTTGCAAGTATACTCTTATAATAATATATTCCTGATATACCTCTTTTACACTTTAGCTCGTATACTCATTTGTGCGATATACTCATATGGTCTTATACTCTCATATTGAATTTGGCACAGCTAACTCGACTCGCTGTCAACTAAGCCTCATCTCGAATACATATACTGACTGCTATACTCTTTAGGCGCGACCACGCCTTCTTCTGGCTGTCGCTGAATTTCGCTGGAAATCATTATAAAACATCTACCCATTTTCAATGAGTATTTAAGCTGCTGTTGTTTACTGAAATTATGCGAAACCACAAAACTCTTAGCGGAAAAAAAAATAAACTTTTGATGGGTATTCAGAATTGTTTGTTGAAAATAATATCCACATTTATGCATGTCAGATACAAAGTCGAGTATTTGGATAATAATCATGTAATGCGATACAGAAAGTTACAAATGGAATTCATTAAATTATAATTAGGCGAAATATATATACATATATATTTGTGTGTATATACAGCAATTGAAGCAGGGCAAGCAAACGCGACAGGAAATGCGTTGACGGCATTTGCATTAAGGGAGATAGTGGGAGACGACGGAGGTTAGTAGGTGCGTCGGGAACGATGGTTTGGGAGCGTGTCGCAGCTACTTAAGCTGCTTGTAGGAAACCGCAAAGCTTTATGCTAGGCGACAAACGGAACACCCAGAGCACGAAGCGACAAACGGCTTATGAAAATCAAGATCAGCTCACGGAGCGAACATAGAAAGATATAGAGAAAGAGCCAGACAGACAGAGAGAGAGATGGGTGTACAGCGGAGGGAGCACTGAGAGAGCGCGGGTGGCGGGGTTTACGGCGCATGCCGTGCATAAAATGATTTTAAGTGCCAGGAAGCGAAGCCCAGAAGCAAACGCAGACTAAAGACAACTCAACTCGACCGCAGGCGAGAAAAAAAAAAAAAAAAAAGAAAGCACAGAGCAAGGCAAAGGCAATGGCAAAGCCAAAGGCAAAAGCAAAGGCAAAGGCAAAGGCAAAGTCAAAGGCCGCTGTCATTCACAACATCATCATCATCATCAGCATCATAATGATGTTTGTCAGCATTGTAATAATGATGTTTGGGCACTTGAGTCGCTCGACGTCGCGACCGCAGGACACGCATAAATGCAACTGCAGCTGCTCTCCAAAAACCACTCGCAGCTGCGGTCCTTGTGGCTGGCATTAACAGCTCCCGCTCACAGCTCACAGCTCTCAGCTCTCAGCTCTCAGCTCGCAGCTCTCAACTCTCAACTCTCTGCTCCAACAACAACTTCAGTTGCATTAATGCATGCAGCGTGCCACCGTTCGTGCCTAATGTTAAGCACAGCAAATCTCGAGCTCGACTTAAAACTTATCTTAAATCTCGCCATTTTTATAGTGTTGTAATAAAATGGAAACAGTGTTGCAAAATACACCAAAAGGGCTTCATGAGGCAAAGTTCGCGACGTTTCAAGCAGATTGATTGACGGACTAATTTATCAGCTTGAAGATCAGATAACAGATAACCAATAAAAACGTCATTTGATTGACGAGTAGTTTACTGATTGACAATGTGAGTGACGACTGATGGATGAATTCGAAGAATATTGACTGTATGATTGACTGATTGAGTGATAGCCAAGACTGAGACTGATTGACTCAAAAGAAGCTGCATGGATCGATTCTCATAAGACTTGCAGAATATATCACGAACTGATGATGAGGTACATATCCTATTCGATCAAGCCACAGCTCAATCAAGCACTACAAAGTTCCCTCGCTGACTGGGCAAACTATCCACTTCCAAAAACTATATATTGCAGGGTAAAACTTGAAATTACTCTCTGCGTTGGCGGCGTCAACAACCCATAGCAGCAGTTATGTGGCATCAGTTTGTGGCTGGCCAAAGATGCAAAAACAGTTGCTTGTTATTGCATTTATTGTTCTTGTTGCTATTTTGTTGTAATGACAGTTGTTGCTATAGAGTGGAGAAACTTTGGCTTGGCTCGAACTTGTTGTGCCATAAGATTCACATGTTGGCTCTTGGCATTCATCCACTTGGCCGTCATCATCATTGGTAATGACAACGTGACTCACGATTAGCCCCCATTAATTGACTCACGATTAGCTCTCATATGAAAAGCTTAAAGCTTAGGACGTAATGATAAATGCGAACCTTCAATACAATTTTAAGATTTCCCCACTGAAACTGACTGAATAATTGAGTCAAGTTAGAAACTCTTTAAAATCTCAATATATTTATATGCATAAGCTAAAGCTTAATTCACATTACGTCTAAGGGTTCTCAATTGTAAATTACTTTGATAGGCATATCCCTCAGTGTAGCTTTCTTATATGATTTGAAAGCTTTCAAAGCATACGTGAAAATTAAAACTCCTGAACATATTCGTACATTCAACGATAAGTCGACTAAACAAATATACATTAACAAAACTATTGTAAACTTGATCAATAAATTGTAAACCAAATACGTGTATCAATGCTGTCTTCCGGCTTAAAGCTTCTCACTTTAAATGCTTTTGAAGTGAGCCTCGGTACAATTGCTGCCTTCACGCGTCCATCTCTATCTTATCTTTATTGGCTTTTGCTTGGGCAACAGCTTTGCCTCTCTCTCTCTCTCTTTCCCTTTCTCTATAACACGCCCACTCTCTCTCTCTCTCTCTGTCTCCATCTATATCTATATCTCTGTCTCTGTCTTTGTCTCTGTCTTTGTCTCTGTCTGTGCGTCGAGCTTTAGTCCTGGCTATTGCTGTTGCCTCTGCATCTGGACTGTAATTAATCGTTGTTGTCACTTGGTTTGGCCACTCGAGCGTCCATCCGTTTCATTGTCGTCCATTGGCTGCCCTTTGCACCGTCTTGGCCCGGCGACTCGGCTCAGCATTTTGTATTTATCAACTTGATTCAGTTTTGCGGCACTTTGGCCAGCTAATTTTTATCGTCAGCCTTTATGTGCATCACTTCACACCCAAAGAATGTATTTTACAGTTTGCTTTAAGCATTGTTCTTCAAGCCTTAACAGCTTTTGTTTGGCTAAGGATAAGGCCAGAGGACTTTTGTTGTTGCTGTTGCTGTTGCTTTTCCTTTTGCTATTGCTTCTTCTACTTCGTCTTCCACTGATGAACAAAAAACAATGCGCTTTAAGCAACAAAACATATCTGAGAAATTAGCTCAACTGTATTGCTAAATAAATATTTCAATTGCCAAATAGAGAACGCATTACAAAGGGCTTGATTGAAATTTTAATCAAGATTCCGAGTTTATATATGTATGTATATGAAAATATGTTTGTATATGCAGAGCTGGTCAAGCTATTGTGCAGCTTCATTATGGGTTTTTGTTCTGTATATTGAGAGCAATTAGAAAATTCATAAATAAATGAAAAGAATTTGGAGCGTTGCCCTGAGGCTTCGAGTCGATCCTTTTGAAATTCAAAGTTGAAGCTAGAAGTTGATGAAGTCATCTCTTCTGTGTATAACTTAAGAGCATCGATATACGAAATGCGATAAGTTTTATATATATATAGGAGTACCTCCATACCTGCAAATATCTGTTGATCTTTTCTCAATGTAGGTTTAATAAGTGTCTTTCACTCACACTTTGGGGAAAAAACTCCGAGAGCAATTGATTGCCTCGGGTCTTTATTGAGTTCGTTCGCGATTGGATAGAAACCTTTTATTTGATCTCTTTTCGTTCTGCTTCTTCCTCGATCATTTCGTTGAGTTTTATGGAGCAATGTGTTATGGAGGTATGTGAGCGATCGTCAACAGCTTAGGTGAGTGTGACTCTTTGAGTTATCTGATCATTGTGCGAGCGTTAAACGCATCGTGCCCTAAACGTTAAATGAACATCACACGAACAGCTCAATGCAAAGCGCTCAATCGAAGCGAAAAGAACCGAAGACTCGTGCTCGGGTTGAATGTGAGCGAGTTTAAACAAACCCAACTCCTTTAACTATTTTATACTCTTATATATGATAAATCCATACTCGTATAGTTCTTATGATGCTATGCTGTCATAAGAATGTATAAGAACATAGACTTATATCTCGGCTTGCATCAATGCTCAACGTGAGGCATAGGAATTTGATTTGATTTATTGTTTATTCTAACGCTCAAAGAGTCTTAAGCATATGGAGAGCAAATCAGGTCTTGCTCTCATAAATATATATGTAGAATATCATCTTAGCCCGTAACATATTTATGCTTAGGCAACAAAGCAAAAATATACAAAAATAATGAAATCAACACCCAAATAGTTATGATGCTCAACATTGATTGCATTAAGGAAAAGTTGCAAGAGTTAAACAGCGTCTATAAATAAATAACTCATTTAAAAGACAGCCCGCATGCGAAGCGCGTCTACATGTTATGCGAGGTAAGAGATACAAATGTATCTCAACTTCATAAATGACAAAGTTGTGTGGGCAAAGCTTTCAGGCAAGAAGGTCGCCAAATTCAGCTCACACACAGGCCATCAACTTGACTCGAGCGAGTGAAAGTGCGAGAGCGAAATAGCGAAAGACAGAGAGAGCGAGAGAGAGAGAGAGAGAGAGAGACAATGCCAATTATTATGCAGCATCTTTTTTCGTGAGCTTGTGGAAAAAGTTGCCGTGTACAGTTTATAAATTACGGTCGTACACGCAACTTAATCCGCTTTAATAGTTTTCCTCCACTCCACACAGATTTCATCAAGAACTTTAACGCACAACGAAGACGAGTGAAGGAGTAAGTGACAGAGAGAGAGATAGAGAGAGAGAGAGAGAGTGCTACATAATAGCTAACCCAGTTAAGAGCAAAATGACCGAAATGCCAACCCAAAAGAACAAAAAATAAAAATAATAAAAAAATAAGAAATAATAATAAGAAAGTCTTCAATCGGCTATGCTCGAGTGTAGAATACACTACTTTGCATGGTCACAATATTCCATAGTCTATATATATGTACATATACATATATAAGATTGGTCAAGTTTCATTTTCTAGCTCAACTTTGACCAAATTTATAAAAAAAAAAGCTGTCAACAGGTTTCAAATTTATATACAAACTTTATATATGATGTTACATAATGCATGTCATAGTTGAAATACTCTCTGTGAGACTAATTGACTAACTATATGTCTATATGCATATAGTATAAAGTTTTCAGCGCATTTTGCTAAACTCTTAATGAATTTTTGCTATTTACAGGGTATGCGAAACTTTAATTTGGCAAGAGCTAATGCATTCTATGTGGATGTTAAATCTCTTAGTCTGACTCTTTCGCTCCCGCTCTCTTGCTCTCTCTCTCTCTCTCTCTCTCTGTCTCTGCAACTGCGATGGCTGCCAGTTGCTTCCTGTGAAGCGACTTTAGCGGGTAGCTCTGCTTATTGTTGTTGTTGTTTGACTGCGCCAGTTTTGTAAACGTGGTTGGGTTAAGAATAGGCACAGCATGTAGGGGGACTGCAGCAGGGTAGCCTGTCTGCTACTCCTTCATATCGCTGCATGCGAAACGCTGTTTAGAGAAACGAATGCCTTCCGCTACCGGTGAAGTGCATACGCATTTAAACAACAACAAGAGAGAGAGTGTGTGTGTGTGTGTATATGCGTCTGTGTGTGTGTCATGTGGAGGTTTAGTGTGCTTGAGCTCTGCTTTTGGCAGTTGAGGAGGCGTCGTCGTCGTCGTCGTCGTCTGTGTTGTCGTCTGTTTTGGCTAAGGGGAATGCACTTAGGATGACATCAATTTGAGCAGCTGTTAGCAATTTAGTTACAGCACGTAGATACCCTTTATACTTAAGCCAAATGACTTTATATGTGAGCGCGCCTTGAGCAATATATTCCTTAACAACAAAATGTCAAGTAGCAGATCCTATGCTTCTAAGAGCCTAGGCAGACAGATTTTAGTGGCTCCTCAGCATTCAGCTGTTAGGAATCCTGACACCATAAGAACCCGAACAATTTACACTTCGATTCTTTGATCATAAAGTTAGGTTATCCAACTCAACAATCTCATGGCTACCCATACATCTACTTCTCCACTTCCCAAGTTGTCTCTATAGCTACCCCAAGATGTCCTCAAAGGCATATACCCCATTGAATAGCCCAAGTGAACTACCTTTACACATCCTTAATAGAGTTTTAGTTGTAACTCTTACTCTTCGCTGTCGAAGGAGCATGGACGGCGGGACAGAGAGAAGTTCCCTGCATCGCTGCAAGCTTCCAGCAGCTTAATGAATTCGCTATGGCTTTGACGAATACTCGAATTGCGTATTTAACAGCTCAACTACGAATTGATTGGCTCTAATTAAACGCTTAGCGCGCTTTCAAATTTCAATTTCAATGGCTCTATGGCTGTGGTTTCAAATTTCGCTCATGCGTTCTATAATTAAGCTTTTCGCATTAAATGAAAGCTTTGCATAGCCTATATAATTGGCTAATTGAAGAGTTGAACTTAAAGTGTGCAACTTTAAGGAATTAAAGTTACTCTCTCTCTATATATAAATCAATTAAAGTTAAATAGAATATTTGATCATTAGTAAAGTTCATTTAAGCTCTTTTAAGCTTTTGGAAGCTTTCAGTTTGATTATTGGTTCTCAGCTGATGCAGCTTTATTAAAGCAGTTTTGAGCTTTCAACTTAAAGAATGCTTAATTCAACTATTAAATTAACTTAAAAACCTTTAAAGTCGTTATTCCACATAGAGAAATAGTTATAAGCTCTGCTTTATTTCTATTGATATATTTTCAAACTAAAAAGCTTTCAGTTCAAACAGTGTATATTTATAGGGTATATGCATAGTCGCATAAGAAAGAGCTTCTAAAATTCGCTTGCTGCTGATTTCTGATTGCTTACTTGTTGTAGGCAAAAGTCCAACCATATGTCTGATATATAGATATATATATAAGGGATATATATGTGTATATCATGCATATGAGCACAGTCAGAAACACACACACACACACACATAGACTCACATGAACGTGTGTGTGTGTGTGTGTGTGTATTTTATGCATTAATGTGGCGTTATATTTTTTTTTTTTCTTTCACTCAAGCTGCGAAAAATTTGTTATTGCGCTCTCGACTTTTGTTTGCACTCTGAAAACATGAAATTGAAAGGAAGTAACTGCGACACACACACACCAAGACACACGCACACACACACACACACATGCAAGTTCTAGCGTTTTGTTTCGAGACAAAAGTTGGCCGAGCAACTGACGAGAATTATGAGTTAGTTGAATGCAATAAACTCTGTGTGCGTGAGAGCGTGTGTGTGTGTGTGCAAGCTTGTGTGTGTATGTGTTTGACATGGAAATGCAGCCATTTAGGCATACCAGGCACACACACACATTAACTGAGGGCAAAAGCATTAGAGCAAAACGCAGCGTGTTACAATCGAGTCGTGAGACTGCTGAGCCACGATGCTCACGAAAAATATTTGAAGAAAAGAAACTTCAAATAAACTTACAAGTCTAGCATAACCAATCACATGATATACTCGTCCCAAATAAGTTGAATTCATAATATTTATAGGCATAAGTCTAGAGCAAGTAGAACCTGATAATCTGGCTTGATTGAAGCTCTCTCTCTCTCTCTCTCTCTCTCTATCTATCTATATGCGTAGCGTATACATAGGGTATGTAAGGTGTTTATCAAACTTATATACTCAAGCTTTAAGAAAAACGGAAAAGATGAACTGTAGACTTTTATATATTATATATATAATGTCATATGATCATCATATATATGATAAATTATTCTTTTTTATTTTTTTAAGATATTTAGAAACATTTTTATAAATATATTTGTAATCTTTTTTTAAATATTTTAGAATACTTTTTATATATTTTTTTATTCATTTTTCTTAAATATTTTTATATTTAATATTTTTTTTTAATATTTTCATATATTTTGTTTTGTTTTTTTCAACTCCCTCAATACCCCACATCATAAACCCTCCAATGGCTCTATAGCTCGTAGCTAATATATATACATTTCTGATAACTGTTAGCTATTAACTGATTTTCAACATTTTAGCCACTTCGTGTCACGCGCTCAACTCTGGCGCCTCGGTGAATTGTCAACATGAATATGACGAAAAATTTAACAACGCAACAGTGCAAAATAATTGCAAGCAAACAACATTTTTCTTTTGCACGAACAGACCAGAGCGTAACACACACACACACTAACGCACACACACACACACACACATATACATATACGCATATGGGAGCTATTGTATGGTAGAATGCAACATAGTTTGCACTTTCACCCGTTGCAACGGCGGCGCCTGCTGAATGCTTCCTGGCTGCAAACAAACACACACATGCAGTGGGTCAAACACACACACACACACACACACACACATACACAAACACATAGGCACACACATGCACGTCTCACGGCAGCGACGTTGAGCGTCGAGTCGGGCAGCGCATCGCCTGTAATGAAGCAAATTTGCTTAATTGCGTCGCTGCGCCAAACAAAAATATTGCGCATACGCACCCATGGCCAAGTGACTGGATGGATGTGGATGTAGCGTAGAACGGTATGCGGGCTGCGGCATGCGGCATACGGCATGCGGCATGTGGCATGTGGCATGTGTCATGTGGCATAAAGCTTTGCTCGGCTCTGGCTCTGGCTTCGTCTTTGGCCTGGGTCTCTTAAAAAACTTTCCTGCATTGCATTGCAGGAAGTGTTGCAACATTTCGCGGAAGTGAGAAACATGCACACAAAATGCAACCAAGCAGCAAATGTGCCACACACACACACACACAGATACACACACACACACACACATCTACACATAAGATGCCCGTCTTCTAGCAGTTGGCAAGTTCTTTCACATATCGCAGCCATCGCCCTCGCGCGCATAAAGTGCGTTGTTTTATTAACCGATTTGTGAAGTTCATTTGACTTTTACTTTGTTACAGACTTGCTTTTTATTTATTTCATTCATATTTTCCGAGGCATGTGCCATGTGGCACGCACTGCGAAATGAGTCTTAAGCACGCCAATCAAAAATACGCCTGCAAAAGGTCAGCTATTTATAATTGCCTTTTGTTTACATTTCTGTTCTCCTTTTGTGGCCTTTTTGGCACCTGAAACGTTTTGAATGCATTGATAACAAATGTTGAGAGTGAAGTTCTTGCAGCGGGTATCAACGACTGCACGCATACGCTGTCCGCTCAACAATGGAATTGTGTTTCTGAATGCATATAGTGTAGCATGTGGTATCCGACTAGCTGATACCCTAATAGCCAACTTGGAATACCTTTGAAAGAGTCTTATATTCCACTCTTATAACCGACTAGCAGATACCCTGTTGGCCAACTTGGAATACCTTTGAAAGAGTCTTATATTCCACTCTTATACTTTAAGTTATACACTCTTATACTCGTGTACCCAAAGACTAGGAATTTATGAGTTTGCAATTTGTTTTTTTTTTATAAATACTTTACTCTCACGCTCCCTCTCTCCTTTCTTTTTCTACAATAGCTTACAAAATTACCAGCATACAAGATTTCTGTTTCAGTTTCAATTTCAGTTTGCATTTCGGCATCAGGTTCAGTTTTTTTTACGAGCCATTCGAAACGAGTCGTTTGTACATATTGTATACAACTGGGGGGCGGGGCGCTTGATTTAATGGCGCCACGCCCATGCGCTCAAACATACATATATGCATGTATATACATGCATAAAAATCACCGGCAATAAACTGATATTTAAGCTCTGATTTAATGGCGCGATACGTAAACCACGCCAAAGGGGCTGATTGATTCAACTGATGCCCAACTCAAGCTCTACAATTGACGAGGATTCCAATCCGTTCTCTAGTCTTCGCTCTTCTAAACCCTACCCCAACCCTCTTTAGAGAGAACCTGTACACCACACTCCCTCCACCCCTATATTTCCTCTCTTCAGTACCTCTCCGCGACCTCGTGGTTCCTTCTTCCATAACTCTGCCATTTGACCATTGGCCATTTGATTGATGGAGCTTAAAGTTGTTACCTTAAAGCGTTACCCACGCCCCTGCCACGCCTTTTTTTGCTAACGTTCATAGCAAAAATAAAAATGAGGGTAGCCATCGCCAACTACTCCACACACATTACCCGACCTCGCTTTCAGCTAGACGATTTATATTGCAGCTTTTTGTAATACATTTTTAATTTTACGCCCAGCGAAAAGAGAAATCAATTCAATTTTTCTTGTTTTACATACTCTGTACGCGAAGCATGTAACGGGTATATGTAGCTTGTACGATATTTTAACAACTGCATCTAGTGCGAGTCTACTGGCTTCTATAAGTGCTCTGACAACCTTTATTGCTAACGACTAAGCAATACCCTGTTTTATTGTTCAGTTGAGGATATATGACTGAAGTTTGTTCTTTCTTCTGCCTCTCTATGGCATATGTTAAAACATTTTTAATTTCATGATATATACACAACTCTACTATATAATTTCTACTGCTTATACATTAAAGTCCTTCTATGCTCGTACCATACTCTATTCCAAATATGCATACTTCTATATACATAGCCTATATATATGACAGATATAATAGATCATCTATTTAGAGAGTTCGTCCTGTATGCTATATCCAAACAACTCTTATAGTTTCAACTCTTGCAGTTGAGCATTGAAAACTTTAACTTAATTGTAGCTCCTCTAACTTCTAGTTACTTCCTCTAGTTTCATTTGAGATATTTACTATGCCATACAGTATCTTGTATATATATGCATATATAAGTATGTTAGATATGATATATCAGTTAATTTATAGCCCATTGTGTGAATGACAAATGGCTGAGAAGCTACGGCAAAGCGCAACAGTTCTACGTGCACAAAGCCAAAGTCGCAACCGTGACCTAAGTCAGTCAACCCAATGACCCCAAAAATAGCCGACAGAGAGAGGAAGAGAGAGATAGCGAGTGAGTGTGTGAGAGAGAGATAGCGAGTGAGTGTGAGAGAGAGAGAAAGTGCAAAGCGCAGGCATTTCAGCTAAAATTGTCCAAAACTATTTTAACGAAAGGATTATCCAGCAGCTGAGAACGGGGCGGAAAAGGGGGAGAGGCAGTAACAGGAAGGTTCTCTATGTGTAGACAGACAGGCAGACGACAGCCGAGATAAGGGGTAGAGCGAGAGATGGATAGAGGGAGGCGTGGGCTGGTGGGGTATTAAATTTCAGTTGATTGACAAGCGACAGGCTGCGAGCAATGTCATTCACTCCGAAAAACAAGCAATGGGTGTGCGAAATGTTGAAATGAATCCGAAGCTGAAACTGAAACCAAAAACCAAGCTTCGAATCTCGCAAGAGCTAACAAGGGCATGGACCGAGCGACGTTCGGGGGTAGCATAAAGCGTAGCGACTAGGAGGTCTGCTCTGCTCTGCTCTGTTAGTTGAAATACTTTTTGCCAGCATTTGCATAAAAATAATTTGCATTTCGAACTTCACTTGTGCACGGCCAAAAACGAGCGTAAGAGGAGCGAACCCAGGGCTGAAAGTACACTGGAAAAAAAAGTGGGGCTGTAGCTACAGCTGATACCAAGAAGCAAAGAGCTAAACAGACAAAAACATGAATGTTGAATAATATTAAAAACAGAAAAACAGAAAATAGAGCTCTAACTGAATTGCAAACTCAACTACCTGCTTCTTTCCCATTTTTTGTTGCAGTGTATTGACACATTTTGAAGGCGTAACTCCGCATTTGAAGGCATCTAAAAACGAAGCTCAACAATTGAAATTGAATCAGCAACAAAAATCAGCATTCGAGCCGCAAGTAAATGAAATGCGTTAGCCTAACAGGGTTAGGCAGTTGGGGTACAGAGACATACATATACGGGTGAACGGAGGCAGGCTGGAGCGGTGCTTAGTGATGGGGTCTACCAAAAAGTTGGGCGTAACCGCGCCTACAAATCACTAGAAATAATTTCGCATTCAACATCAGGCGTCAAAAGCAATTCAAATGTTTAAAAACTCATTTGAATACCGCAGCAAAACGCACAGATCTGCGGCTTTTGTTTTTTATACCCTACACCCTATGGAAAGGCCCTTCAAAATGGTGGGTATATCAACTGCATATAAGGTATAATCAGAAATAAGCTTTATTGAGATCGAAGCAAAAGCACATATTAGGAAAGGACTCAAGGATTTAAGATAAATAATATTTTTATATTCATATATTTTTATTGACTAATTTATTATATATGTATCTTTACGCGATCAATCAAAATCGATCTTAAAAGGTTATCTAATTGAATACAGTTATATATCTTCAAGTATGAATACTATCGATTATTATCGATTCAAAAGTATCCAGTATTTATCGTTTATATGTAAAATCAATAAAAATGATTGAATTTGATTAGGAAGTTTATCTGTTCTCTATTGATCAATAAATATCGATTTCCAAAATACGTATTCACAGCTCAAGTCCTTAACTACATAGAAAATTCCGGGGAAAAAACGAATACAGGGTATCTTCAAGTCTTCTACTGCTCCTTAGCCCAGTTCAGCCACGCTTTGCGATGCTGCCGCTTCGGATTTCCTCTTTCTTTCTATTCTATTCTTCGGCAAGCCTCGACACAAAAGTCGATTGCACAAATTTCTGTTTTCTTTTTTTGCCTAGGCCGAAACCTCAGTCCTAGAATAAGGTTCGATTCTATGGGACAAGCAGACAAGTGGAGGGGGCATATGCTAGGTGTAGCTAAGGTAAAGGTAAAGGTAAACGTGTTGGCCCATATACTTGAGAGCTTCAGTAGACGTAGCTGTTTTATTAACTTAGCCTAAGATGATTTTTTTTTTTTTTTTTTTTTTTTTATTTAGTAGGAAGCACCGGAGCATCTTTCTACTCCATTATCTCCCTTGGATCATACAATTAACATCACAGGTTTACAATTATTTATACAATTTAAACATATATACAGAGTAGAACTAAGTTACAGTGGGGGTGAGAAGGCTTCCGAACTGGCGTCTTCTTAGCCTTCTGATGGGTCTGGAGGTTGGCAGCTTTTTTGCGAGCCGGTTGGCGTGGACCATCAGGCGGTCATTATAGCGACTCGAGTGGAAGGAGATTTGTTCTTCCACAGTGTCCAGGTTGAGGTCTCTATGTAGCCCAGAGTTGCGGACGAACCAAGGGCATCCAGTAATTTGACGCATAGCCTTGTTTTGAATGACTTGGATCTTGTGTCTATTGGTCTTTGCGGCGACTCCCCATATTTGCACACCGTACCTCCAGATTGGAGTGATGATGTGCGTCAGTATCTTGCGCTTGTTCTTCAGCGGTAGCTTGCTTTTACTTTGAAGCATCCAGGACATTTGCCTAAGCCGGGTGCGGCAGGTGCCTGCAATTGCCATTATATGTGGCTTGAAAGTTAGACGCTTGTCCAGAATAACCCCCAAGTATTTTGTAGCCCTTGTTTTTTTCAAGGGGGGTATTGTTTATATGAACGGCAATGGGCTCATCTCTTCTCAGCGTAAAGCAAAGGTTTTTGCTTTTTGTGGCGCTGATTTTAATATTCCACCTGCTAGCCCATTGTGCAAATGAGTCCATAAACTCCTGCAGAATTTCTGCCGCTGCGTGGCTACACTTAGCAGAAACCAACACACATATGTCGTCTGCATAGGTCGCAATAAGCGTTGCTCTAGAGGATAGGCCATATCCTGAGGCGTCAGGGAGAGGGACATCACCTATAAACAAACAGAACAAAAATGGTGCCAGGACACTGCCCTGTGGAACTCCAGCGGCAATTGAGTACGTGGAAGACTGGCTCGATTTTACTTTTACTCTGAAAGAACGATCCTCCAAGTAGGATCGGATCAGGGTAAAGTATTGAGAGGGCAGCTGTTCCTTTATCTTCTGCAGCAGTCCTGGATGCCATACTCTATCGAAGGCTTGTTCGATGTCTAAAAAGATGGCGTTGCAGTGCTCTCCCTTATGGAAAGCTCGGAGTATGTGGTCTGTCACCCTGTGCAGCTGTTCAATAGTACCGTGCCCAGCGCGAAAACCAAATTGTTGATCCGGAATCAGGCTTCTGGACTCCGCAACTGCCACTAGCCGACGGATGACCAGTCTTTCCCAGACCTTCGATAAAGAAGGTAGGAGACTGATAGGTCGGTAGGAGCTGGGGTTCTCCTCAGGTTTGCCAGGCTTGTGTATCATCACGACAAGTGCCATCTTCCATAGGACTGGAAAGTACTGAAGCCTCATTATGGCATTAAAAATTAGCACCATAACGAGGATAGCACTATCCGGCAGCGCTCTCAACGTGCGGTTGCAGATTTGGTCATGTCCCGGGGCCTTGTTTGGGTTCAATTGCTTGATGACAGATGCCACCTCGTCAAAGATGAATGGCTCCTCTGGTAGATCGAGCTGTAGTGGAGTGGTCAGTACGTGCTCGGTTGTCTCAATGTCTTCTTGCGTTGCTAAGGCGAAAGGCAGAAAACGGCTCTCCAAGTGAGTGGCAAAAGCCTCAGCTTGCTCTTCGTCTGATCGACACCAGCTATCAGGGCCATTTTTGATGGGAGCTTGCCTTAAGACTTGTCGTCTGCTATTCCTGGTAGCTTTCCAGAGGTTAAATTTTGCGTCCTTTGCAGTCGACATATTGTCCAGCATGTCCTCAAACATCTGCGTTCGCTGACGAGCCAACTCAGATCTAAGTGAGTTAGCTACTCTGTTCCAGTTGGATTTATCTATCGGGTGTAGAGTACGCTGGTAGATTCTCCTCAAGCGGCGCTTTTGCTGCAGTAGATAGCGTAGATCCGAAGTGAGCATTAATGAGCCGCATTGGCGATAGACATGGCTCGGGCGCCTAAGATGATGGCAATTTTATTTTGTAACGTGAAACGATTTGCAATATTTGAATCGATTCTCACAGAGACAACAAAATAAAAACGTTTAAGAAATACAATGGATGACTTGCTCGTATAAAATCTTGAGCATTTTCAGATGTGACGCATAACATCGGACAGATAGAGAGAGAGGGGAAAGATAGATAGATAAAAATGAGATGAGGATATCATTTACATCAATGTGATCAAATTAAAAGCAAATACTTCAATTCCAATTGAAATTCGTTCATAATTTTGGCTAGTTCAGCAGCTCATTAAAGACAATTCCAATTGAATCATTCATAAGACATGAATGATTCACAGATCAGTTCAATAATTCAATTGAAGTAGCTCATAAGAATGAATAGTTCAAATGAACTTGTGCTGTGAACAGTTAGAGCCCACGTTCCACTCTCTGCAAATGTGTGCTTAGTGTAAAGGGTAATACCCCAAGTGGCAATTGCAGCGGTTGATGAGGAATATTCCGTTTTTGATGCTGCATACGCAACAATAAAGCACGAAATCCATTAGAGATCAAAAGCTATTAATGTCGGCCGGCTAGCTGGCTGCCTGACTGGCCGGTTGGTTGGTTGGCCAGGACATGGCACAGGACATACACGTAGTCAGCGCTGATAGCGTCATTTTGCAAAAATGAGAACGAGCAGGAGGTAAGAGAGGGAGCACGAAGCGGAGGAGGCGGAGGCGGAGGAGGAAGCGTAGGAGTCGAGGATGGCATAAGTAGTCCACTGAAATATCTGGACAGCTAAACGTGTGGACATTAGGGACACACAAAGTGTCTCTGGCTATGTGTGTGCGATTGGGTTACGAACTGAAATTTTGTGTAATAATCACACACTCGCCCACAAGCAGAGAGTGTGTGAGGCAGACAGACAGACAGACAGTCACAAAAATGTATGTCAGCCGTTCCCAGCCATAGATAGAGCCATAAACAGATGCGTGATTTCCATTAAAATATAATGGAAATTCAATGTATCGAGATTAAGCCACATACACACACACACACACACGCATACTTGCACAAGCTCACACACTCGCTTTGGGGCTACGTGGAATCATAAACAAAAGGCAATGCCACAATTTGTGTGTCCGACGTCCAAGTAGTGCACCACGTAGCATGGCCAAAAAAAAAAAAAAAAAAGCAGCAACAACAAAAATGAAAGGGCTGTCCGACTAGGCCACCAAATAGCAATTGAGCGTGCGAGTGTATCAGTATGTGAATGTGTGTGTGTGTGTGTGTGTGTGTGTGTGTGTGTGTGTGTGTGTGTGTGTGTGTGTGTGTGTGTGTGTGTGTGTGTGTGTGTGTGTGTGTGTGTGTGGTGTGTGTGTGTGTGTGTGTGTGTGTGTGTGTGTGTGTGTGTGTCTGTGTGCCAAGCATGTCCGGGCCATAGAAGCATTTGTCTGTGCTCATAACCAAAGCGAACTTAAAGTAGTTTTTCTTCAATTTTTAACAAATTTTCAATTGGGCCTCAATCAGCCGGATGATTGATTGATTGATTGATGAAGTGGCAGAAAGAGTGCAAATTTCATGAATAAGTAAAAATACTGAAGCTGAAGGATTGGCTGCAGACAACATGAATGTGAATGATGGACGCTCTGCTGGAATTAGTGATAATGATTGATTGATTGATGAATTATTAATTGATGAAGGGAAGACAAATTGCTGCTGATTGTAGCAGGAGATGCGTGCATTGGCTAGATGATGATTGAATGAGCGTGAGTAAAAGTGGAAAACAAACTGATTAACAAGCTGATTGACTGATTGATAGACGCTTTAGCAGATTGATTAAAGGCTCGATTGAATTATAGAGATAGAGATGACTGATTGACTAAACTAGAAACAGTATTCCAAACCAGCATAGAGTATCTCCACGTCGGGCACTCCCAAATCGAGCACTCTTATTAGAGCACTTCCTTACATCGCAACGCTTAGCTATATTTAGGATCGTAAACAAAAACATTAAGGAAAATGAGCGAAAGGGGAAAGGCGCAAAGAAGACAAACTGGGAAAATTGTTAATTGGGTCAAACATTAAAATGTGTGAATTTATTTAGCAGAGCGAGAACAACACATAATACGAGTTAACAACCAAATAGAACAACAAACAGCAAGGTAAAGGTGGGGGACCAAAAAAATATGAAACTGGTGAAATAAACCCAGAAAAAGACAAATCCAACTCAAAGGACCTTTCGCATAATTATGAACAGAAATTAAATGTCGAGCACTCAAACAAAGTAAAAGAAATTAAAATGTGGGACAATATCAAGGAGAGAGCGTTAAAAGGTAATGCAGCAACTGAAATGCCCTATCAAATCGATTCGAGTGCGAAACGATTCGTTTTTTTGAATGAAGAAAAGTTCGGATTTAATTTATAAACCTTATTTTATTGACTTCTATTAGTTCATTCCAGTGGGTTCAAGTGGGAATTGTTTAGCGTCCTTAAGCGAGAATCTAGCCAAAAGCAACTCGATATTGATGATCTACATTGTGTTATTATATATTCAGTCCAAATCAGTTTAGCTACTCTTACAAATAGTCCATGTTATTATTAGAGAATGTAGACTTATCGAAATTCTACTTCAAGTCAGATATCAATAGAACTAGAAATAAATTCTTGTACATATATGGAACCAGTGTTGGCTATATGCAACTTGAAGATACTACAAACTCCATGGAACAGTCGACATGCCCCAGCTGCAGAGGCGCTGCGTAATGAAGAAGTCATAAAGATTTGATTCGGGTTTATAGAATTTCCTCATCGAGTTTGGGTTTTGGGTCACAATTTCTTTTGGGTTTCAAAGGTCAGCTGACGAGATAAAGCAGAAACATAAGCAGAAGACAAAAAAATGGAAACAGAAGTTAAAGAACCAGAAGAAGCCAACTAAAAAGAAAGCTTAGAGACAGAAGATGCTGAAGAAGAGCAGAACTGGAGGAAATAGATGAAGTATATGTAAAAGGAGAG
The DNA here is from genome assembly GCA_030914385.1 of Drosophila antonietae. NCBI lineage: Eukaryota > Metazoa > Arthropoda > Insecta > Diptera > Drosophilidae > Drosophila > Drosophila antonietae. The sequence goes on from JAUESO010000617.1 coordinate 5,116,091, forward strand.
TGCAAAGAAGAAGTGGAGGTAATTTTAAAGGAGATAAAGTAAAAGAAGTAGAAGAAGAAGATGCAGAATTAAAAGGATAAACAAACAACGAAGATGAAGAATCAAAAGTAGAACACGAAAAAGGAGATATGAAGGTGAGCAAAAAGAAATAACAGATGATCCCAACGAAAAGGTAATAACACAAAAAGACGAGAGATAAGAAGAAACAGAAATAGAAAAAGAGAGAGAAGAAACATATGAAAAAATATAAGAAACAAGTAAATACAAAGCAAATAGCTGACGGACGAACAGAAGAATATGAGTTATAGAAGAGTTATATGAAGAAGAAGAAAGATTTCTTGCTGAAAAAGTTGAAGACAATGATGAAGGAATAGGAGCAGACGCAGCAGACCAAGGCAAAAGGAGAAGCAACAGAAGAAGTCAAAGTCGAAGCAGCAGCCGTTGCCATCGCCTTTGTCCGTAATATTTTTCATGGTCTGTTTTTTTTTTTTTTCTTTTTTTTCTTTTCGGCAATGATGGGTGGGTGGATGCGCTAACTGTTTACATAATGCGGAGCCGAGCATAAAACCCGTTAAGTAATTATTTGGGCTCCTTTTATCGCGGCGGAGCGTGGGCAAAAGTTTATGAAGTAGAGGACAAAGTCGTCGCAACATTTTACGCGCTCGGTAAATTAATTGATTATGTTAGAGAGAACAACACCTTTTTTATCTCCCTTTCTTACTTCTTTCTTCTTTTTCTGTTCCTGTTTCTGTTTCTGCTTGTGCTTGTGTTGCTGAGCTGGTGGTCGCGAGTCGCGGAATATTTTGCCGTCTCATATTTTATTTTCGCGCCTTGCTTTGTGGCTTTATCACAGTTAATTGACCCGCTCGCCCGCCCCACCCATGGCCAGCTGGCCCCTCGCCCCTCGCCCCTCGCCCCTCCATCGCTAACCAGCTGGCATAACAGTTGAGTTGTCTTTGTGGCCTGTGCAAAATGAATTTTACAACAACGAAAAATTGTTTGTGCTTGCAGCTCTTAAATCAGCGCTGATTTATAGCGACTTCTTTTTGGTCGAGCTCTTGATTTATCGCGCCTTCCATTTGAGCTGCGTAACCCCAAACAAGCGATTGCAATTGAATATAATCGCTAAACACGAAATTCCCAACACACTAAGTGGACTCACATCAATTATATTGACTCACAAAACAGAAGATAATTAATCAATGGATTAATCGTCAAACCACTGAGCTGAGCTGTTAGCGAACAAAAGCTGACCGTTTTCTGACTTGACTCAATTGTGGCTGGCATCGTGCCTAGTCCTGGGATCTCCAAAGAGAGTTCAGCTCGGCTGCCTTAAACTTGAAAGAGCTTTAAGCTTACGAGTACATATCAAAGTAGCTTGAAAGCTTATTGTTAAAGGCTTGAGTTGAAGATCAGATAATCTAACTGCAAGATTTCTTCGAATATATTTAGAGCTTTGCGAGTGCCAGGGAGCAAAAGCTGTTTATCTGACTTTAAGAAGCTTTTCGAAATAGTAACATAGCATTTTGAGCAGTTTGTTAGACTACAAATTGCTTTGGAGCATTCAGTTTACTAGAAATATTAGATGAATAGGGGCTAATAGAGCTTTTCTCACTTTGTTGAGTGGAAAATCAACTGAAAGTAAATATGTTTACAAAATCATATTTTGCAGCCAACGCTCTGCAGGAACTTTGATAACTTTGAAAAGCGAATGAAGGCAGGGTATTTAATAACCCGGATTGAGTGGGGAAGGAGGCTAATGTCTGGACCTGGCAGCCTTTGGTGCAAGATCGGCAATTGGCACGAGGCTTTAGTTAAATGCTTTACAAATTATTTCAAGTTTCAAAAGAAAATTCAATAGACACAAAAAGTTACCAAGTTACCACGCCCACACAGCCTAGAAGCCCATCTAGTCTGGCCCAGAGACGGGCCAACCGAACGAGCCATCAATTGAGAGCAGCAGCAGCAGCAGCAGAAAAAAAAACGTTAGCTGAGTTCTTTGGCTTTTGCTTTTAGAGCTTTTTTCAGACTGGGCCGAGGCCTGGGCCACGTTGCGTATACGCAACGTGAGACAAAACAAGGACAAAAATCTAAGAGGCAAACGGCCAGCAGGCAGCAGGCAGCAGCCAGCTACGTTTATTGCTCTCGAGGCCTTAAATTAAAAACCAATTAGCAACATCTGTTGGCCATGTTAACCATTTGTTGGCCACGCCATGCCAATGGCTTCAGCTTCATCATCATCACATTTGCTCTAGCCAAAGAGTGACATAGAGAAAGCGAGCGAGAGAGAGCGAGAGGGAGACAGCGAGCGAGTGAGTGAGCTAACGTAATTCGTCTCTAATTCCTAATTCGAAATTTGTAATTCGAGTAGAACGCTTTTTGTCATTGTTTTTGTTGCTGTTGGCTGATGTTGGCCATGTTTTGTGGTCCCGCAATATGTCAGCTCTCTCTGTTTCAGCCTCGCTCCAATCGCCTGCCCATCCCACATCCCTCATCATCCATCTCCCTGTGTCCCAAGTGTCGTTAATTGAGCACAAATCAGGGCACGAGCAGCAGCTGCCCCCAAGTGCATTGTGCATGTGAAAATGGCGAGCTGCAATTGGATCTACTATGAGCTGGAACTGTGAACTAGCAGTTCAATAAGTATTGCAACTAAGTACTTGGATCAGCGAGTTCAGAACTAGAACTAGAAATAGCTGTACTGTGAGAGATGAGATGAGAGAGGTGACATAGAAACTAGAATTGAATCTGAATTGCCAAAGCAGCTGGAAATGAAAAGTGGAACTAGAACAGGAACTGTGACTTAAACTGAAAAGTGAACTAAGAACTATGAATTGGAACTTCCTTTGAATATCAAAGAAATACTTGAAAAACTCAATTGAATCTGAAGTGACAAAGCAAAACTGGAACTGAAAAGTGGAACTAGAAATGGAACTGACTTAAACTAAAAAGTGAACTAGGAACACTAGAACTGAGAATTGGAACTTACTTGACTATCAAGGTTTGTTTTAAATGAATTCCTGAATTGAATGTGGAACTGAAAAGGAAAGGAACTGCAAGCAAAACAGTGAACTAATTCAAAAGTAGAATTCAACTAAAAGTCCTCTCCTATATACAAACTAGATCTATGTCTATCTATAGCTCTGCTGTAAAAGCTGAAATTAACTCAAACTAAAGTGAATAGAAACGAATCGAACAGAAACTCGAACTTGTTTCATTTAGTTCGGAGAATCAAGCAGAGTATTTAGAACATACTTTGAGAACTTGAGTTGTAAATAAACTCTAAGATAAACTAAAATATGTGCATATATAACTTAATGTAGATCTTAATGAATTGAAAATTTGGCTTGCTTAAAATGAGATTTGTGTCGTTCCATAAAAGAATTGTCAACGAGTCTCGGCAGAATAGGAATAAAACTTGAAATTCCTTTAGCTTATCGTAGATTAATAGGCCGTGCTTCTTCTTACACTTCTTAATTATATCAATATAAAAATACTTTTTTTTTACTTTTTTCCCTCCTTTCTTTATTTATTATTACATTTTTATACAATTTTAAAAAACTTTGCACAAATGTGTGTGTTTGTAGGGAAAATATGACGCATACGCCGCATGGGCCGTTGCTGCTGGTTTCGCCACTTGTCGCATATCTCAGATGCCAGCAATTTATGATCGTTAAGTGGCAGCAGCGCATGAAATGACAACAGCAGCAACAGCCATAGGAAATAAGAAAGAATGAAAAAGTTGTAGAAGAAGAAGAATAATATGCAAAGCATTGGCCGAAAAGCCCATTTCTGCGCAAGGAGAAGCAAATGCATTTGGGTGTGGGTGGGCCGTTAAGGGTGGCTCTTTAGGGTGGCAACAAATTGATGCCGCGTGTCAGTTCACTTTTTTTTCGTCTTCATCATCTTTTTTTTTTTTTCTCCACATTTTTCGCTTCTTTCATATTTGGACTTTAATGTTTTGACATAAGGCGCTTGTTAGATGCCACTTGATATCTGTATGCTTCGGCTCTCTCTCTCTCTCTCCCTCTCTGTCTCTATCTCTATCTCTCTCTCTCGCACACACGCACTCTATTGTGTATGCGCGCTCTAATGTAATTAACAGCTTGACGCGGCTCTTTAGACAATTTTTGCATATATGTTTCAAGCTAAAATCTTCACGTGCACATACTTCACACACACACACAGACACACACACATACAGACACTTCACACACATTTACACATACTCATACAACTGCCATCAAATGGCCGCTGGCATCAAAAAGTGCTACTCACTGACGCTCGCTTAATCCATTTAATTATAACCAACTAAAGCCGTACCAGGGGAGCTAGAGGAGGAGGGGTGGTGAGAGGGGGTGTCTGCTGCGTGGGGTCTCCCACCTAGTTGGGTTATGTGCCAGCACGGCACTTCAAATTTACACAAGTTTCTTTATAGCATACGTGGGCGCATTATCTGCTGCTATTATTAGCTCTAAATAAAGAGATTAAAAAAGTATTTTATTTCATGATTCCAGCTCTGGGTTTCTTTATAAAATCCTTTAGAATTATATTGCTTATACGCATTTTACTAGACTCGACAATATAGTATACAATGAAATACTCTTCTTATACTTCTTATTCTTATTCTTCTCCCACACTAGTCTTTTATTCTTCATTACTCTTCTGTAAGAGTAGAAGACAATCGAATAGAGACTGATCTGCGCGTTCTACAACAGAATCTAGGCTTAAGACTTCTAATCTCTGACTCCTATACTCTTATACTAACACTTTTATTTATTTAGCCTTAAAATTTCTAATCTTTGACTCTTATACTCTTATACTAATACTTACTTATTTAGGCTTAAGATTTCTAGTCTTTTATACTGATACTTTTATTTATGCATTCGGATTCTGATCCCCTACTATAATTCTCTCACTTTCTATCCAGCTCATCTTATTTCTATTTTTACTCTTCTTCTCTACTCGTGTTATACTCATAATCTACTCGTATTCTTTCCTTTTAGCTACTCCTCTTTTCGTTTCTTCTCTTTTCATTCACTCTTCTTCTTCAATTATTAAACTCTTTTATTACATCTACAGTCTACTTTTCTCTTCTGTTCTGCTAATCTTCTTGTACTCCTCTTATACTCATTTCAAACTGTACTTATAATCTTATTTCTACTCTTCTTGTATTGTTTAGCTTATTCTTATAACCTGTAAGTTCTTATACTCTGTAGATCGTTTAAGATTTGTCTACTATTTTTCTACTCTTCTTCTTTTTATACTCATCTTCCTATTCTCTTTAATGCTTATTATATTCTTCTTCGATTATCTTATACTCTATTAATACTTTACTATCTACTAATATACTCTTCTAAAACTCTTCTTATACTCTTCTTTTATTGTTGTTCTTATACTGGTTTTATACTGCCTTCATATCATCTTATACTCTTCGTCTACTCTCTTTAAAATATTATTTTCTTATCGCCTTCTTTTACTACTCTGTTCAACTATTGACCCTGATCAAATAGGCTTTATGGGCAACAATTCTGTACTTTTCACTTCATCGAATAGACAGCAAATTGAGATCTTAGACTTGACCAGATAATACCAAATAGCTGTAACAATATATACATTTCACTTGCTTTACATATACGTACGTATATGAATATATTCATATATTGCGCATACGCCACGCGATACAGCAGCACTTTGAGGCACTTTGAATTTTGAGTGTTTTTTTTTTTCTGTGGGCAAAAGTTGAAGCTCAATCGAGCGAAATATTGAAAATTACGAAAAAAGGCGGGCAGCATGTGCATAAAATTAAATGCCACCACAAGCGGATTTGCACACACACCCACACCGACACCCACACCCACATTCACACTCACATTCACACACTAACCCACCCACACCCGCACACAGTGTCAGCATCCACTTTTCGAGCAAATTGAGCGCGATCCACCGCAATGCGAAGTTTGTCTCCATTTTTCTCACTTTTTTTGCAACACACTCAAATTTTACACACACACACACACACACATTCTAAGCGAGCGTGTGTGTGTGTGTTAATATTGACTTGGTACTTTAGCGGAAATTGGGTTAAATGGAGCAAAGCGGAGATTGTCTCCTTGGCTACGAAATTGCATTTGAATTAAATCAGCAGGCAATTCTGCACCAGTCCACATATGTTCATACAACAAAAGGGGAACAAGTCCCGAGTCCCCAAGCCCCTCAGCCACACTCAGACCCACACAGTTCCCCTGTGTCCTACCCCACAGCCCTCCTTTTTTGCCTAAGCCTCTCATCGGCCTCGATGGGCCACCAATTATAAGCATTAGTGGTTAATAAGTCAGCATGTCCTCAATTGGCAGCAGCAGCAGCAGCAGTTGCTGATTGAACACCAGAGAGAGAGAGAGAGAGAGACAGAGAGAGAGACAGGGGGTATTGGAAAGAGAGAGGCTGTAGGGGCTGGCCCGCACTGTGGAGTAGACTTGTGGGACCTAAGCTGTAACCAAGGCGATTGAAAATAAAAAACGCACCAGTTCAATTATAACGAATACAAAAGCGAACAGAATGAGAGCAGAAACATAGAAATATGATCGGGTATAAACGACTGACAGATATCCTGTAGCCAGCAAATGTGTCAAATGAGAGCTATAATGGATGCGAGTGTTCTATTCAGCTTTTTAGAGACATTTTAGGAACAGATCTTGTGATATATGATGGACTACGAAATACCCAGCAAACGGGCTAGCCTCAGAATTGCGTTAGTATGAAACTGAAGTGAGAGGCAAGTGCTTCAATTGAGCTTTGAGCTTTATCACATATCAGAACTGATGCATAATTATACATTAAGATACCCTGTAAACAGTTAATTTATCATATATAAATGAATGTGGGCTTCAATGCAACTGCATATATGTCGTCAGCTTAGTTGGGAATAAGACATTAGTAGATACCCTGTAAAATAATAGGTTATCTATGTAAAGCCTCCACGCCTATGAGAGGCTTGTGATATTTGCTCAGGTAAGGTCGTCTAGAATCGTGAAAGACATCCCGAGAGGAGGCACTTCACATCCCTCCCTCGTAGACTAGCAAGTGTATCATAGTAACTTCTTCTTCTCTATCATCTACATCTTCATTTTCCCTTGCCAAAAACTTGCCAGGTCTTGTTGTTAATCTGTGGGCAATGCATTCGTTTGGCATTTAATTGGCATTTCTATTAGACAGCTCCTATTAATTGGCATTACTTTTTTTTCGTCTTGCTTAGTGTTGGGTTTAATGCGGCTGGCTGAAGCTCATTTTCATTTTTCACCTGCAATGGGCGCCACAACGCCCTTTGGCTCTGGCTCTGGCTGCGCTCTGGCTTTAGCCATTTAATAAACCCAACACTTTACAGCTCTTGCGGCAACTTTGCTCTCTTTTATTTGTTGCTTTTTTTGCATGGCGGCAACTTTTTGGCAACTTAACAACAATTTTTGGTTATGCAAACTTGCAACTTTTTGAACCAGGGCAAACTCGCTGCCACAACATTGACTCCTGCCTCTCCGTCTGCCACCTGCATGCCTCTGTCTGCCGTCTTACTTCTATCTCCCACGCTGGCTTCTTATGCTGCGTCCCACTCGCTTTTCCTTCAGGCATCGCTTGGCCGTGTCTGTCTGCGACCGTCTCACATCTCCTCTCACATCTCCTTCTCACTTCAGTCGCGTATATGCTACTGTTCACTCCTTTTGGCTACTACTCACTTTTTCTTCTACTCCCTTGAGTAACCACCTAATTCATTCTGCTTTTTACTTGTTGGTCCCATTACTCCCCCCTAATCTCCTTTCCTTTCCCTCTTGCCCCCTTCCTCTTACCTCTTACCTCTTACCTCTTACCTCTTACCTCTTACCTCTTACCTCTTACCTCTTACCTCTTACCTCTTACCTCTTACCTCTTACCTCTTACCTCTTACCTCTTACCTCTTACCTCTTACCTCTTAACTTTTAACTCTTAACTCTTAATAACACACCTTTAGCCTTTTATCTTTTAGATATAATCTCTTATATATTTTCCCTTCTTTGTTAATCTTAACTTTTTACCCACATCCTGTCATAGCCTTCTAGAGCCTCCTGCCTTCACCTTCCTTATACGACCTCCTTCTTTTTACGCCCCCCTCTAACCCGTCCCTCTCTAAGTTTTGTTCTTTTGAACATTTCCCACTCGCAGTTTCGCAAACACAAAACTTTTGGCGCTTTACGCGGTTAATGCTGAGCAGCCACAAAAGCTCGTTGCATGTGACGCAGTAATTTATGTTTAACCTGCAACACCTTCTTGGCCGGAACTCCATCACCATTGGCCTGCCTGATGCCTGCTGCCTGCCCGACTTGCTATAGTCGTATTTATCCACATTATTTGCGTGGCTGTCGAAAAAGTTTACAACCCGGTCACTTGGGCAATGCCAAGGTTCATGCCAGAGTTCAATGGGGTTCAACTCTTCAACTTCTTCCCTTTTTTTAAAGAGTATCGAAGCCTTTGTGTCCCATAGCTGGCATAACTCTCAGCCCAAAAGAGATTATAAATTCAATTTTGCCAAGCAAGAGCTTAATGCGGCTAACAGAGCGTATGCTTACAGCATCAAAGCAGAACGTAAGATTGACGTTCAATCAGAGTCAGTCAATCAATCAGTTAGTTTGGAAATAATATATCTATAAGAACTATCAGTCAATTAGCTATTCAATCAATCAATCACGAGTTCATCAGCCTGTTCTGTAATCAGTTGGTCAATCAATTGGCAATCAATCAATCAATATGCAAATGAATTGGTCAATCAATCAATCATGCAGAAAGTCAATCAGTCATCAATCATCTATTCGGGAAATTAGCGACTTATCAATCAGTCAATCAAGCTTACAATAAATGTGTGAGTTAATCAGTCAACAGCTAGCTAATTAGTAAGTCAATCTTTTAGTTAGTTCATCTATTAACTGAATCAATCTGCAATCAATCAAACATTAACCTACAATTACTGAAGCCATTAAACAACCAAAGTCTTTGCAGTAATTAAATGTAAATAAACATGAAACAAACATCAACTACTTTGATATTCTATTTAATAGATACACGTCACACAGCCACACATACACTCTTCGGATTTGGCCTGCTGTTTTTAGTGAATTGAAAATTAAACTGTCTAATAAATAATTTAGGTTATGAAAAGTCGTTCGTAACTCTGACGTCCATTCAACAACGTCCAAGTCCAGCTACCTGTGGGTGTTCTACTCTGCGTGTGTGTGTGTGTGTGTGTGTGTGTGTGTGCGTCTGTGAGAGTTTGGTGGGCTGCGGCTGTCTGTTGTCTAAATTAAATTATAGCTGACACCAAGCGGATTTTCACCCAGCCATATAAAGAGAGCTGTACTACGGCAGGAACCACGAGCGCTGCATTAGAGATGCTTGCGTGAAGTGCTCAGCACAAAAAACTAAATAAATAAATGAAACCAAACCAAGAGCACGTCGGGTATAACCCGCTGCATACAATACTCGTCCAGCAGAATCGTAACTGCAAAAGCTCAAATATTTAACTATCTGAAGACTGCAAACATAAACAAGCTAAAATCTTGTACCATCCGAGTCTGAAACTGTAAAAGATCTCGTTGCCTCGCCTCCAATAGTCAGCATGCATGTATCTAACTAGTTACAATCTATTCACGTCAAGCTAAGCACACGACTCACGCGCTCATCCCTAATCGTAGTTAGTGTTAGACCATTATTTACTGCTTGCATTTGTCTGTCGCTCTAAATACCCTTGCAGAGGATATTTCAAATCATTGCAAAATGCGTTTAACAGGTAAAAGAAAATGTAGGCAAATCCATTATTCTTGATCAGGATCAACTGAAGTGTCAATGTATTACAGTGTCTTCAATGTTGTATAAAAGTAGGACAGTATAAGGGTGTAGGAGTATAAGAGTGTAGGAGTGTAAGAGTGTAAGAGTATAAGACAGTAGTGTATAGGACTTTATGAGTATAAGACTGTAAGAGTATAAGACTGTAGTCGAATCCAGTCCAATTATGTATCAAATTATGAGAGTACAAGAGTGAACGAATTAATATAAGAGTACAAGAGTATACGGCTATGAGAGTAGAAAAGTATAAGAGTATTTGAATATTACAGTATAAGAGTGTAAGAATATGATAGTATAAGAGTGCAAGTGTATACAAATATATGAACATAAGAGTATAGGACTATAAGACTATACGATTATATTATATTATAAGACTGTGAGTGTACTATTAGTTGATGTGTATAAGACATGATATATGAGTGTAATATCAGAGTATAAGAACATAAGAATGTTAAAGTATAAGACCGGAAATTTTAAGTGTATAAGACAATAAGAGACTAGAGTCTAAAGCAATCCGACTATCAGAGTAGGCGTAAGAGCATAAGAATACAAGAGTATAAGAATTTAAGAGTATAAGAATATAAGTGTGTAAAAGATAGAAACTATCTAAATATAAACATTACATTCACTTCAATTTAATAAAAACTCTTCGAATTCCGAATTCCTCAGAGTTGTAAGTGTTCTAGTTCTAGTCGGTAACACCCGACATGTTCACTCATACTCATTTGATATGTTTTACTGTCCAGGGTATTCAAACTACGGCATGCCGAAGCTTTATCTTTCATTTTGCTCTCTTCTTTTTCGGTTAAACATAAAATTGTTGTGCAAAATTTATAAGTAAATTGCTTTTAATCTCTCGCGAAGTGTTAGCAAAATACTTTCGCATGCTTGTTTGGGGGTTTTAGTTGCTCGCATGCCAGTGGCTGCGAGTGCGCGGTCTACATGCACACCTTAACCAGGTGAGTGGGCGTATAAAAAGTGGGCAAGGCTGCACATTTTTGTCGAGCTTTTTTTTCCAGCTTGTTTATGTTGGATGACGTTGAAATGTTTTATTTTAGCTCACTTTTCAGTTTCAGCTGAAGAAAGCCAAACATTTAAGAGAGAGGCCAAACTGTGCCAGTTAAGAACATAGAAGTATATACTTCAGTATGCTAAAACTTAAATATTATCTAACTTATTCTATATCTTCAATTTTATCTGTACTTATAAGTCCCCATAATCCTTATCAAACTCTATATAAGAAAATGGAGCACAATACTCACAGCCTTTGTTCAGCATGGAGGGCAGCTCTGTTGCACACATCCAAATCTAGGATTTACATTTTCCATATTAATAGTTTGTTAAATACAAATATATATTGTGTAATTGGGGATTTGAAAAGCTATGAAAGTTATATTATACACAGGGAGAATTTGGGCTTAAACTAACTTATATCTGGTGGACAAACACGTTTCGATATATATATATATATATATACATATACCAAGAGCAAGTTTATGTACATACATCTATAACAAAATGGATCTAAATTACTTTTTGCGCTTCTTGGCCGCATTAGGCTCCAGTTTAGTCTGAAATTGCGGTAAATCCGCACAGAAGAGAACCTAAAAGAAAGAAATCATATATTATATATTACCATATTTAAATAAATCAAAATATACAGCTCTAGACAAGTTTATATGCTTACCGCTTGCGCCCAGCCGGCGTATTGTCCATGAAGCTGCCGAAAGTGCTGCGCAACCTCATCATAGATCTTGGTGGTGACGCTCTTCTGGCTGGCCAAGTGTGGCAGATAATGCCGCTGGGCCAGTTTAAATATGTGCGTATCAATGGGCACCGCTTGCAGGTGATTCAACGACATGAGGCATATGCAATCGGCCACCTTGTAGCCAATGCCTGGCAACTGTACCAAAGCTTCACGTGCCTCTGCATAGGGCATACGACGCAATTGCTCAAACCAATCCAAACCGCCTCGCTTTTCGATTTCCGTTAGAGAACGGGCTATAAATTTGGCTCGATAGCCAAATTTAGCTGCGCGCAACTCAGCGTCCAGCTGGCTACAGCTGCGGCCGCCTTGCAGCTCCTTGAGCGTGGGAAAGGTGAACTCATCCTGTCCATTAAAGTGTCCAATTTTATTGCCATAAGCGGAGCAAAGCCATTGAATCATTGATGAAATACTAAAAGAAAATCTATGTTAGAAACATATTCGAATGCTCAAGGGCTAACTAGGAGATATGTATACGTAAGAGAATAACTAATGCCTTTTGACCGTTTCATGCACTTTTCCATGCAATAACTGATTATATATAGACAGGCTTACCGCTTTATATTGTTATTTTGACTACACATGAAGCAGATAATGTTCTCCAGCGGCTCTTGGGATAACATTCGCACCGGTTGGCCGACAAATTGTTTAAATTTCTCATCTGCAAGCATCCAATTCTTCTGCTGCAACTCCAAATCGAAATCAGAGCGCAAATAATTGCTTAGCAAGGCAGTAAAGTTATTATTTATTACATTATTCGCAGCAGCGTAAGCTTCATAGGCAATATGCTCCTTTTCGGGCGTTAACTCCCAATAGGTACTCAAAGCAACGCCGCAATATTTCACCTTGGGCTCGGTGCATAATTTGCGCCAGCTAAAACGACATTTTCGTAAATATTTTCATAATTAAATGTTTTTATACGCACCGAAAGCTTTGGCCGCCTAGCAGAGTACGCTCCAGATCACATACTTTAGTTTTTAGGTATACTATGCCACTACTTTTTACGGCTTTTGTCATTTGCGCATTTAAATTGCAAATTGAAATGGAAGAAATACACGAACAGCTGCTTTAAATGCCGCTAAACATCGAAACATGTTTGCTTCCGATTACTTGCAGTGCGAGCATCGGCATGGCTGGTAATCCAAAATGCACATATCGATACTTGATTTGAAACTTTGAACGGGAACAGCTGTTGCCGCCCACCATCTCCTAGTGATAGCCATTATGATATTGAAATGCGAAAAGTATTGCACACAATTTTATTCGTGATGGGTGCGTGTGCATATATCGATATTTGATTTGAAATGTTCGAATAACTTTCAATCACATATGTATGAGCATTAAAGTTCACATTTACTATCTGTCAAACATTTTTCGGTTGCAGCAAACATGTCAAACATATTATATATAAACATATTCTGACATGCTTATATTAAAAAAAAGTGTTTTCCCATTTTAATAGTCTACGTTTTCTTGCTTACGGATTGTCTGCTGCCTGCTAGTGAGTGAGGGTGTTGGGTGCACGCGTCCATCTCTAGTTTGAATGCTTACACGGGCTACATGGAAATAGAAGTTATTTAGTATTTAACAATATTAACAAACATTAAGTAAGTAGTGCAGCAGCGGCAGCAGAAGCAGTAACAGCGACAGCAGGGAACTTGGCGGGACATTAAACATTCACTAAGAGGAAAGCACACACACACATACACACAATATTATGTCAGGCACCATCAACAATTATACAAACCAAATGTGAGTAAGAACTTCGCAAATGTGATTGTTGCATTAGTTAATGACTAACATAATTTGTAAGCAGGCATGCGGCAACAAATCGTGCTTACGAGGAACAGATGCATCCACAGTCCGACTCATTCCAGCAGATGATGGACAGAATGCCGCAGCTCATAGGCGATCCCGGCATCCAGCTTATTAACAGGTAATCCGCACATGCCCCTTGGGCTTGAAGGTTAAAGGTTTCATAAAAACCACCGTTAGCTATCGTTTCAGCGTGGATGATCGTGACAAGGCCATTGTGGACAACATCAATGCAGATCAGCATGCTGTAGCGCATCTAAAGTACTTGAATTCTGATCGAGATCTATCGCTGGAGAAACAATCCAAGTCGCTGGATAAATACTTGGATAGCCAGGACGACGGTGAGCTACACGGCGCGCACACATAGACATAGATCGTATACATAGCTATAATCTCTGCTTCCATTCCTTCAGAGGCTTCGTTGCGCAAATATTTGGTCTTCGGAGTCCAATGGGTCTCACTTGTCACTGAGAACCTATTGAGCCATCCATTTATTGTGCTGCGCCGTCAGTGTCAAGTATATAATGCATCGCAGCGCTACCATTTGCATCCCTTTCAACTGATGCCGAGCATCATGCACTTGCATCGCCGCCAAGGTGTCACCACCCTGTGGAAGGGCCTGGGCAGCTGTTTACTCGTGCGCGGCATGACTCTGGCCATTGATGATGTGATTAGCAAGTTCACCAGCTGGCCAAAGGATGTGGACAGTCGGACGACCCTCAAGCGTTTCGGACAGCATCTGCTGCTGAAGAGGCAAGTGTTCCAGAAGAGGCAGTGCAGCGCGGCCAGAACTCCCATTAATTCTGTTTTTGTTTCTATCTGCAGCATTAGCATCGGCCTGGTTGTGCCCTTCTATGCCGCCTCTTTGGTGGAGACGGTGCAAAGTGATATAGCCAGCGAGAAGCCTGGCCTGCTCGATGTCTTTCGCGAGGGCAGTCTGCGCCTGTTCTATTGGAGCTCGCCGCAGAAGGGACGCATGTTGCCCGCCTGGGCACTGATTGGCCCCAGCGTTACGATGGGCATTACCAAGTATCTTTTTAGCCTGGTTATACGCGGCGTTTCGTCGCGCATCATGCGGCGACGCCTGACAGTGAAGCAGGAGGAGCGCGGCGCGAAATATCGCGACGATACGCTGGAGCATCAAAATGCCGAGATCTATGCCAACTTGATATCGATGCTAACCACCGAGATGCTGTTCTATCCCTTCGAGACGATCCTGCACCGCTTGCAGCTGCAGGGCACACGCACGATCATCGATAACCTGGACAATGGCTATGCCGTGGTGCCGATCCTGACGAACTACCAGGGCGCCATCGACTGCTATCGCACCACCATTCTCACCGAAGGTGTGTCCGGACTCTACAAGGGCTTCGGTGCTGTCATCCTCCAGTTCGCTGCGCACGTGGCCGTCATTAAGCTAACCAAGTGGGTCGTTTGCAAGATCACGGAATGCATATCGAGCCGTCCGCCCGCGCGCATTGTACAATATTATCATTTGGATCGGGCGACGACTGCCTTGGCCGGCGGCAACAACTCAAACAACTCCACAACCATATCGCCAAGCATCTCAAGCACCGAACTCGATGTTCATAGCGTTGGACAGAACTCGCTCGATTGATTAGCTTTAGCGTTAGCTTTTGATTTCGTGTTCTACAGAGACACACATATGTATATATACATATGTATATATGTATTCTAAATTTCGTGTGGAAGCTCTCTCGGCTCTCTCTATGTCTGTAAGTTGTTTTCCATAAGAGAGTTGGACATGTCTTCATATATATATATATTTTTTTCGTTTAATTCTATTTCATTTAGCTGTGATAACTTCCACGAGTCTTGTTTCGTTTATATATATGTATATATATATATATATATGGATATGCATCACATATATATATATATATATGTATGTATATTTGTAAATGAAACACAATTGTATTAGGAGATCTATATACATATATATATTTGATTTTTTTCGTGTTTCGATCGAGCAGCATCAAGTGTTTAGCCAAGAGCATGTTATTTATTGAGAACTGAGCTGCGAATTGTTTAACCTAAGCTAGCCTGAAATTATGTAATTAGATTATTAAAAAAAAATTATATATATATTTGAATGAAAACAGACAAAAAAAATTAAAAATTTTTAAATAAATTTAACAAATCTTTTAAGCGTGTTCAGACACAACAAAAACAAAAATGTTTTGAATTTATAATAATTAGGTAAATATATATAAAAAAATATTGAATATATGAATGAAGCGAATCATTTAAAATAAAAAATAAAATAAATGTACTAAAATTAGAAATATATTTATTGTGAAATGTGACAACGACTGATGCAATACCATCTCAAGAATAATTTAATGCATATATGAATATCCCAAGGATGCCCATACAAGAAGGAGGAGGAGGTGCAGCTGATCCTTAGACAATTAGATGCCTTTACTACCACGCCCCTGGTGGGCGTAGAGGCAAAGTCATTGAACTAGAAAACGAGTGCAATATATCGATGTGACTCTAGAGAGAAAGAAACACCACACACAAAACCAATATACTCCTTTGAACAGCACGAAGGAGAGTATGATGCAATTGCAAACTGAGTTTGTAAATATCATAAATCTTGAGCCCATAGATCTTCAGCATATACTCTATCTAATGCTTAGCTTTCTCGCTGTAAAAAAAAACTCAATTTGCTTACTTTACATAACTTTATCTAGGGTATTTTTGCACAGAGCTCTATACAATGTAAGGCATAACAGAAAGAAAGATGTGAAATGAGCATTAAAAGCTAGCTGCGGTTTACTCCGGCTTATAGGTGATGGACTCATCCTTGAAGTTGTGCACTTGCTCATACCAGATGTCGTCGGGCGCATCGTCCTCCGGCTGTTCGTAGAGCGTGGGCAGTGGCGGCGCTGCTTGGGGCTTGCGCAATGGCAGGATCGTGTCGTAGATGTAGACCAAGCCATTTGTGGAGCCAGGCACTGCGCTGCCCTGCACCCACATCACATTGTATTTGGTATTGATGCGCCAGATGCGCAGACCTTTGCTGATGCGCCAACGATTGCCCATGTGTCCGGGCAGCTTGGTGCCCGGCCAGACGCGACCCTTTTCGCCGCCGCCGCCAATGTTGCCGGGACGACGATGCGTCTTTGTCACGCCATGAGATGCGGGCATGCCCTTGAAGCCGTGTCGCTTAACCACGCCCTGGAATCCATGGTACACGCTGCAAGGGATTCGAATGAGAATTAGCTATATGAACTCTGATTACTCCTACTCCTCGCGTTACTCACGTCTTGCCGCGCACATCGACAAATTCGCCCACACGGAAATGTCCCACGTTTAGTGGGGTGCCAGGCGCTAGGGCTGCCTGTGGCGACACTATGAAACGTGCTAGGCTCTTGGTGGGCATCACACCAGAGTCACGAAAGATTCCACAATACTCTTTGGTCAGCTGGGCGGGATTTGTGCTCTCCGCTCCCACCAAGACGCAGCCATAACGATTCAAATGGTGTACATTGGGCTTATGTGCGGGCTTATATTCCTCTGGCGGAATATATTTAATCACATGGTTGTCCACCACCTGCAAGAGGGTCGTGCGAATGCGTTCTCCATTCTTCAGCCAAAGTGGATATTGACCAATCTTGCGAGCAATCAAACCGCAACGACGAACAGTCGGTGTCCAGGGCTCGGTCGATACAGGCGCCTCAATCGTTTTAACCAGCTGCTTCTGTTCGTAGGTCTGTACGCCTTTTATTAAAGCCGGAGTGCCGTAGGTATCATGGATTACTTCCTTGATGAAACTGCGATTTTCGCCAGTCACTTGATCATCCGTTTGCTGCAATCAGTTAACATTAGTTTGGCAGTTGTCAGAGATTAAATTAGTTAGCTTACTGAGCGCTGTTGGCGTATAAACCAATAGGGATTCCTTAAACGAGGCCGGCTCAAGTGTCCCTTCTCGCGCACTTGTGTAACAGAGCAGGCGCTTCCACTCAGCCTGTTTTTTATCAGAGAAAACCCAGACATAAAGTACATAAATGTAAATGTTAAGTTTTATACATACCGCAAGCCTGCCAAATCGCTTAGAACAGTGCGCAGCATATTAATTATATAATTTTTTAATACAAAAAAATCAACTTAAATACATAAATAACAATTATGCGGCACACGGTTTGAGCTTAGTGATGAGCAGCCATACAGCAAAAATCATCGATAGTTAAGAGCCATCAAGGAGCAGAGCACTGCTAGCTGAAGGAGGCAATCCATTTCATAATTTTGAACGTATCTCAATAATCAATTGCCTGTTAATTCTTTATTACATAAATATTAAGTTTTATTTCTTTATGATACAGCAATTAACTAAATAGTCGATATTGTACTGTAGCCGATACTTTCCAAATTACTCATATTTTTTGAGATATTATTCATGATTGTTATACTTTGTTGTTAAATTTGTATTAATATTAATACAAATTTGTGTATTAAAATATTTAAAAAATTTTATTAATAAAAAATTTGTAATCAATTAGTATCGATAGCTTGTTTTTAATGTGGCAGCTTTGTCAGCTGTGGAAGCATCTGGCAACTCTGGCACCCTTTCAAGAAACTTTAAACACGTGCAACGCGCTGTTCGCGGCGTGTTCTGTTTCTTTTTCCATTTTCCGTTGAGTTTTCGTTAACAACAGCAACAAAATGGGCAAGAAAACAAAAGTAGGAAAAACGCGCAAAGATAAATTCTACCAGTTGGCCAAAGAGACTGGCTTCCGCTCGCGTGCCGCCTTCAAGCTCATCCAACTGAATCGCAAATTTGGATTCCTACAAGAGTCGCAGGTATGCATCGATTTGTGTGCCGCACCTGGCGGCTGGATGCAGGTGGCCAAACAGAATATGCCCGTCTCCAGCATTGTGATCGGTGTCGATCTGTTCCCAATTCGTCCAATCGGTGGCTGCATTGGCCTTGTCGAGGACATCACCACAGAGAAATGTCGCCAATCCCTGACTAAGGAGCTGCAGTCGTGGAAAGCTGATGTGGTGCTGCACGATGGTGCCCCAAATGTTGGACGCAACTGGCTCTACGATGCCTACCAGCAGATCTGTCTCACATTGAATGCCCTAAAACTAGGCACGCAGTTCCTCCGTAGCGGCGGTTGGTTTGTAACGAAGGTCTTCCGCTCCAAGGACTACAATGCGCTGCTCTGGGTGCTCAAGCAGCTCTTCAAGAAGGTGCACGCCACCAAGCCCAGTGCTTCGCGTAAGGAGTCTGCCGAAATCTTCGTCGTCTGCCAAGGCTACCTGGCCCCGGACCGCATAGATCCGCGTTTATTGGATGCAAAGTATGTGTTCGAGGAGCTGGACTTGGAGGGCAAGCAAAAGAACAGTCTTCTGCATCCAGAGAAACAGAAACGCGTCAAAGCCGAGGGCTACACAGAGCAAGACATTGCCCTGCGCAACGATCTGGCTGCCTCGAAGTTCATGCAGGCGGAGAATGCCTTGGCTGCCCTCCAGGGCATTGGCTCCATCACCATCGACGATGATCGGATCGCCAAGCACAAGAGAACCACAAGTGAGATCTTGGAATGCTGCAAGGATCTAAAGGTGCTGGGACGCAAGGACATCAAAGGTCTTCTGCTCTGGTGGAAACACATCAAGGAAGAGCTATACAAGACGGAACCAGAGGGCGTCATCGAGCCAGAAACGGAAAAGCCAGCCGAGCCTCTGACGCAAGAGCAAATCGAGGATATGGAGGATGCCGATCTGCAGCAACAGATCGAAACTCTCGCCGATGAGGAGCAAAAGGAGCTGAAGCGCAAACGCAAAAAGACACTCAAGTCAAAGGCGAAACTCCACGAGAAAATGAACCTCAACATGGTCATCAAAGGCGATGACGGTCCAGTGGAGGAGGGCGAGCATGAGATCTTCGATCTGAAGGACATCAACAGCATTAACGAGCTCAACGACATGCTTGACGTTGAACCCGACTTCGATGTGGAGGGCGAACCCGTGGAGCGTCCCAAATTGCCCAAATACAAGAAATACGACAAGGATGATAAACGGATGGACGACGATGCCAACTACGAGAACGATGATGAGCCGGAGCTGAGCCAGGAGGAGGACAGCGACAGTGATTACGACCAGAAGGGACTCGGCCTGAGCGATAATGACGACGAAGAGGATTCGTCAAATACCAAGGGCAAGAAGAAGAAACAGCGAAGTGAGCATCCCTTGATCAAGTCTGGGGACTTCCGGGACAAAGAGACGCGGCGCCAACAGCGTGTAGCTCTCTGGTACGAAAAGGACAATCTACAGAACATTGGCAACGAGGACGACGAGGATGAGGAGAATTTTGATCTGGATAATCTGGCCAAGGCTTACAAGGCCAAAGGCGTGGCTGTGCTTGGCGAGAATCGTCCATCTGCGGCTGCAGATACCGGCACCTTAGCCCTGGGCAAAAAGGCCAAACGACGTGCCAGGCACGATGTGGAGAAGGAGGACAGCAGCTCGGAGTCATCCGACTCGGACTCGGAGCAGGAAGTGGATACGGATGCTGTGGCGGGAGACATTGCTAAAGGTAAGATGAAAGAAGAAATTGATGGTTGAAATGGGAAACGGAGAGGATATATATAAATATAGAATAGGTATAGCTGGGAAGGAATGTCTACAATGATAAAAATCAGATAGAGAGAGATAGGGAGATGAAGCGATTGAAAAGATGATGTAAAAGTAGATATTGAAATGTGAAGGAGTTCTGTCTAAGGCTGGGATAAGAAAGTTGAGAAAATAGAAAAGAAAGAGAGACCGATATAGAAAGAGAGACACAATAGCCTATGTTAAAAGAGACAGAGATAGCCATATAAATATATGATGGCCAGCAAAAGATATTAAGATTAAAGATGGAAATGATATAGTCTAAGACAGAGATTGAGGATTATCTATGGGGAGGTGAAAGGTAATCCCAGACCAAAGCTAGAGACGCATTTGGAAATATTAAATAGATTGAGAGAGAGAGAGAAAAGACGTCATTATACACTATGTATGAGATATAGCCAATGATATATATATATACTAATCCTTGCTGTAATCCCCGTTTCTAGCACCAAAGGCAAAGAAGATTCGTCTGACCGAAGAGGAACTCGCTTTGGGTGCTCTGCTCGTGCGTGGCAAGAAAACGCGACGCGAACTGGTGGATGCGGCATGGAATCGTTATGCATTTAATGACGACAACTTGCCCATTTGGTTCACACAGGATGAGGCCGAGCATATGACAAAGCCACAGCCGGTGCCCAAGGAGCTGACGGAGGAGTATCAACGGAAGGTGCAGGAGCTGAATGTGCGACCCATCAAGAAGGTGATGGAGGCGAAGGCGCGCAAGAAGCGACGCGCCACCAAGCGCCTGGCGAAGGCCAAGAAAATGGCCGAAAAGATCATGGAGAACGCGGACGCCACCTCCCAGGAGAAGGCCAAGCAGCTGAAGAAGGTCTACAAGAAGGCCCAGGAGAAGAAGAAGGAGATCACCTATGTGGTGGCCAAGAAGCACACAGCCTCGCGTCGTGCACGACGTCCAGCTGGCGTCAAGGGACGCTATCGTGTTGTCGATCCACGCGAAAAGAAGGACAAGCGCTCTATTGTGGCCAAGAAACGACGCGAAAAGGGTAGCAAAGGGGGCAAAGGAGGCAAGGGCAAGGGCAAGCGCTAATGCAGTCATCAGAGCTCATCGGCGCCTTTATGTAAATGCTAATGTATAGAATAAATAGAAACTAGTGGAATAATATGAAAAATACAACATTCATTTGCTTAACATACTGTGAGGTAACGTACAGATGCGTTAAATGTTATTGAAAGCTGTTGCAGGATGATTCGATTTTAGCGTAACAGTCTGTAAGATCTGAACTGTAAGCCACTTAGCATCTAATGTTGCTTAACGGAAAGGAACAGTGCCTTAACATGTGCTTAACAGCTGTTAAAGTTCATATCTAAGAGTCTCTAACATCAATCCATATATAGTGACATTTTCATTTACATATAATGAACAGATTAACTCATATATACAGGATATAGCATATAAACATAATGTTACTGCTGTTAAGTGCCATTCATAGTGCACTGTTAGGCTGATACTCGTAGAATTTCTCGCCGTCCTGCTCGCTGCTTAGCCTCAATTTGTGTTCCTTGAGCAGCTTGCTCAGATGATGGCTAACATTGTAGGCAGCCGCTGGCCAGAGCTGCTCGGGCGTCTCCTTATAGACGACCTTGACCACATCTAAAGCCTGCCACGCCTTGCCCGGCCGTTGGCTGAAGAAGTGCAGAATCTGTTCCTCGCGCTGATTGCGATGATTGATGTAAAACTGGATTTTCTCAACGGGATCGGGTATGATGTTGCCATGAGCGGGGTATATGATGGATGGCTGGATATCCAGTATCTTCTTCAGACTGTGCATGTAGTCGTAGAGATCCTCGAAGACGGCGGTGCCCTCGCCTGTGAAGCATACAACACATTTCAGTGGAGATCCTGGCGGATTCTGCTTCCCCACTCACCCAATATGCAGTCGCCGCTGAAGAGCGTGCCGTCGTCCATGGTCAGCACAACGTGATCCGTCGTGTGGCCAGGGGTATGCACTATGCGCACTTTGGCCCCAGCGACGGCTAGCTCCTGGTCATCCTTAAGGTGCTGCACGGGTATGTGAGCTGGTATTTCCTTGCAGGAATCGTCGCTCGAATCCTCCAGGCTACGCGGAAACTTGTAAACCTGACAATCTGCATTGATGGGCACTACAGTTAATAAAGACGCACACACAACACATACACGTAAAAATAAAATAGTGTCAACTATTCTGGTAATTCGCACCTTTGTCCGCCAACTGCTTGCTGCCCACAATGTCCTTGACACCACCCACATGATCGTGATGCCAGTGCGTGAGTATAATTGTGCTGATTGTCGCCTGCTCCTGTCGCAGCACACCCTTCAGGTGATCTATATACTGCGGCACATCCTCATCCCCTGTGTCAATAAGAATTCGCCTAAGAAAAGATGAAAATTGAACTTTGGATCGGACTTCAAAATTCGAATCGTACTTTTTGCCATTGCCCAGTAAATAGGTGTTTGTGCCTTGCAGGGTCATCGGGCTGGGATTGCAACCAAGTATACGTATTATGGAGGCGCTGAGGCGTGTAACCGGCGGTATAAGTGCCATTATATTTGAAGAATTCTATGCCAGCCGCCGATTCTTAAGTACGTAGATGAATCCGAAGCAAACGTTATCTTCGATCAGCTGTTCCGCAATAGTGATGCAACAATTGTTTGAGTACTCTATGCAAGATATCGATTCTTGGCGCCAAGTTGTTCAACAGTTGAAAGCTGTGGCACTCTGTGGCTGCTTTATAAACACACTAACCATGTATGGTCATCAATATACATTAAATACATTATCAGTAATTAGTAATGCATAATTAATTCCTGTTCATAATATATGAGTCTTGCATATTTATAGCTGAGCTAGTTAACTAACCAGCCAGGAGTTAACTACCGTATCGCTGTCGATAACTTGTGCATTTGCTATCGATATATGCCGCTAAATGTTGATTTCAAAATCAACTTCAAATTTAATTTCTCTTGCCTTGTGCAAAACTTTTCCCTTTCATCAAACATTTAAGAACACAAACACAATTTATTTTAATTTTTATATTATTTTCTTAAGTTTTCTTTATTTTTGTTTTGTTTGATTTTCTTTTGACTAGGATGCAGATGCTGTATACATACTATACATGTATATATATAGATAACTATTTTTTTTTTTTACTTTCATTTTGATGCGTTTACAAATTACAAAAATTATGAACTTAAAAAAGTTCAACTATGTTCTTTGTTAATATCTTTGCTTAAGTTTTTAGATAAATAGAGAGAGATAGATATATGGCCAAAACAAAGACAGAGAGAGAACAAATTGTGCCTGCATACAAGATATAATAAAGAAGAAACAAAAACATAGAAAATACAAATAAATTGTTATTACATATATATAAAGTAAGAGTTAGTTGAAAATGCATTTCGAGTTTGTAATTTACATATAAAATAGAGATAATCATAATGAGTAATGTATAAATCGAGACATAGTTAAGAGTTGGATAATTGAGTTTTGCATTCTTTAATAATAATATATTATGCATACTATATGTTTAAGCTAAAAATTAAGGTTTTCGTTTTATATAATATTGCATTACTTTTTGGATTTCTTTCATTTAAGTTTAAATTTCACTTTTGTTTTGTTTTAATGGCCACGCGTGTTTTGTTTTGTCTTTTGAGTGTTTCGTTTTTGTTGTTTTTTCTTTTCTTTTTGCAAAAAACAAAAAAGAAAATGTTTTTTGTTGAACACATTTTTTGACCTGGCTAATTACTAAAGTTATTTCATTTCCTTCATCTTTTAACTGCATTTCTTAATATTGTATATATATAAAAATAAAAAAGATACAATCCTATATATATATATATATATATACGCTAGATGCTTGTTATATATAATATAATGTGGAAGAGAACGTAAAATAGGAGATGGAGACAGAGAGGAAGAACAAAATGTGAAAGAAAAAAACAACCCAATGAATGGAGCGAGAAAAGCTTGACTAAACTATTGGAACTATTCTCACAATATGCACTAGATAATGATTGATGATTCCATTTTCATTTCGATTTCTTTTTTGTTTTGTTTGGGCTTTTTGTTGCTCAACTATATATGTAAATATCTATATAAAAATGTATATAATGTATCAAAGAAAAATCAAAATTATAACTTTAAGAACGATCGTAAAGTTCGTGTCAGCCAGTTTTGAACAATTTGTATTGCCAAATTTGTGCCAGTATCAAAAATCTTTAGACTTGAATTGTGTGTATATAGATCTTTCTGTTATTTAAAGTGTCTGCAGGTAAATCTATAATTTATTTGTTTTTCATAACTCTTCTAGCTATCTCAACATTGGCCGCCCAAGAAGACAACATATTTCTACTGTTGTCTCAAATAACCAAGAAATATAATGATCTTTCCTTCCATCCCTGGTAATTCTACAACATCTGATATCAGAAAGTTCCGGGGTGAAAACCTTATGTATGATGATCTTTATGTAAAATGTGTTGATCAAGAGTCTCTCTCAATGGTGAAAGCCACGGTGAAAAAAGATAGAATATGCTCCGAGTATTTAAATGTTGCAAAATGCCCTGAGAAGATATCTCCATTAGACTAAATCTTATAAGATTTTTCCCTTTAGGTGGACAACAATCAATAAATCTCCACAATATCAAACTTGAAAAATGGGAGATCTCATATTTAAGTTAATCTTCTTATCCTGTGCCTTCCCTTCTAATTTCCCTCCCAATCTCATAATGAAAACACCAGAATGCACGCCATTACCATCTTCAACAAATGACTGATATGGGATATTAAAGAATTCAACAAAGAAAATATCATTTATCATGCATTGCCCTCAAAACCTAAATGTAAAAGACCTGATGACATCAGCTTTGGTTTCTGTATTTGCGACCGATTTATCTCAATTGGTGGTAAAAGGTTTTCGAATAGATAAAATAGAGGTGACGACTATATGAGGGATTTTAGGGAGGAGGAATAGAAAAATCAGTTAAATCATCTGGTCCAGAGTATGAATGTAGTTGGAATGCCATAAAAACAAAGATAACTATGTTCTTTACTATAACAGCAAACTCGGTCCAATTTGACTCTTCAGGAATGATATTGCATCCAGCTGTGAACCCAAAATGGAAAGTAACTGAAGGAATTCATTGTTTACAAATCCCAAATCATTATATGGCTATATATCCAAGTGTAAGATTTGACAAATGCAAAGTTTTACTAAAACTTGTTGCACCCGGAGTTATCTCATGCACTTCCAATCAGTTTGAAGAAGATAACAATGCAAGGTTTCGATTTTGGTTTGAAGGATCTTTAAATGATCATGAGGTAGTATGCAATATCAATGGAGTTGAATTAAAAGAATCATGTGAAGGGTACTTGATAATGTTTTAAAAGATAAACCGATAACTGAAGACAAAGGCATTGTTGTAGGTTTTGACAACTTCACATCTCAACCGATTCCCAGGGATTGCAGGGAGCTTGCCCGTATGATCCAAGGTTTCCGACAAGAAGATTCACCAAATATATTAAATAGACGCTTTAGATCATCAAAAAGAATTAACAATCTACAAAAATAAATTCTCCAAATACTCCTCAAAATTTGACAGTTTCTAGATACTCAGACACATCATTTCACGACTATACAACGGTCATATACAGGGCAGAATTACAATATGGAATATGATAGCAACTCCTACAAAGAAATTTTGATCAAATCTGTCAGCCTGAATCAGGTCTACAATTTCATGGATTATATTTTTGGTTTCACTAGTAGTTGGTATGTATATTCTAGGGCAAATTGTTATTCCTTGTTATAATGGCATAATGAAGAGAAAGCTGAAGAAAGAGTCAAACAGAATAAAAATGGAAAAATACCAAGAACAATCTAGATTGGCTGCATTTTAAATAATCATAATAACCTAATAGAAGATTGGAAAAGAACAAAGAAAATATACTATATATACTTGTATATATGTATAAACTGACTGTTGTTGTTGCGTGTATCGGTCGTCATCTTAGCTGATCATCTCGCGGTATTTCAATTTGTGCTTCGATAACATATCGGTGACAGTCACCAGCTTTTTGATCGATAGTATATGCGATAGCTCCTGCAATTCCGGCAAATACGAGACGCAAATGTGATGCAATGTGGCTAATTCGCGACCTGCGAAACGTACCAAGAATAAGAACAGCATATAGCTATCGATAAATATCGATAAGTGTGCATCTGGCTTACCCGTATCCTGTGCATTGTGATTAGTATTCTGTTCGCCAAACATACCCAACGGCGGATTCGGATCGCTGACCAGCGACAGCTGATCCAAGAACACGATCATGCGCTCCTTGTTCTTGAGTATAAACGGATTCACCACCTCCATATATTGTTCCTGCAATGGTATCGATTAATCAGTCGATAAGCCTCGCTAGATCGTCAGCCTGTGGACTTACCTTGCCGCCAAATTCAATAAGATTTGCCAGATTCTGCAGGCACTTGGCCACCATAATTAGGGATCGGGTTGCCGCCGTCGGCGGCGTCTCGCTAACCAAGCCAAATTGTCGTGGATTGAGAAGCGAGGGACAGAGCAGCCGCAGGAATATAAAACCGGACACGACGCGCGTGCGCACCAAACGCTCCGTTGGCCACTTGGCAACGACCGCCTTCTGCAAGCAGTTGCAGATGTAGCGCACGTTGCGCGGACAAGCGTCCGGCGATGTGAATATGGATTGGGTGACCAGGTCGAGTATCTGCAAGAGGAATTCAGCATTGGTGCACGCATCGTCGTTGACATCCATTTTGGTTGGATTCAGCTCGGCCGACTGCTTGCTCTCCAGGATGCGCTGCACCGTCTCGCTGACGGCCGACTGCAGGAAGCCGCTGCACTCGGTGCGCATGTACAAGTCCATGAGAGTCGTCGCCAGCGAGGCACCACGGAACAGGGTGGTAGTCTCGTTCTCCCGGGCCACTTCCGCCTGGCAGAGGATGCGTATCAATTCCGTTTCGCGTTTCTCGTGCCGAAAGACACGCAACAGCGCCGTGGCCAACGGCACGCGATCATTGTGACAGAGCTCGGCCAGCGCCTTCACAGCATAGAGCTCCGGCTCGAGCAGCAACTGCTGCAGTGGACTGTACTCCTCGCACGGCATTATCAGATCATCCAGATAGCGCATGCGCAGGCGCAACGAGCCCCACTCGCCCATCGGCGTCATTCCTGTGAGCTTGTACCAGTCCTCGGTCTCCTGCCCGTTCTTCAGGCTGGCCAAGTCGATCGTCAGCTCGGCCACCTCTGAGTCCTTGCCCCGTTTGCCACGGGAGACGACGGTAATTGTTAGGGAGACAACATCAGGCGGTACATCACTGTGGAAATGGAAATGGAATAGAACAATGTTAATACTGCAGAAGCACTTCATGCCATAGTGAGAGTAACACTTACTCCAGTACAAACTCCTCCTCCCAAACGGGCTCCGGCGCAATCTTCACCCTGGTCTTGCCGACCTTGACCTGATTCAGGGAAATACTGCAATAGGGATGTGGCACGAGTTTGAATGGCAATCGATGCGCCTCGAGCACATGCAAGTTGAGGCAGCGCAGCTCGCGCAGACGCGAGACCTTCTTCTGGGCACGACTTAGCTGCGAATCGCATTGGGCTTTCAGAGCATTGATCCACTCCACATAGCTCTCCTGGCTGGGGGCGCACAGATAGGTGACGGTCGCCAAGCAGGGCAGAGCTCGCTCCACAATCTGGAAACAATAGGGTCGCTCCCAGAGCGAGTCATGGCACTGATATAGATAGGCGCACGATAAATCGATGAGGCCTTTTGGTTTAGTCTTTTTTGGATTGTCATAGAAGCACAGCTGCGTTTCGGTGCCATCGTTGATCAGTGCAAAGTACAGTTGCTTCCACTTGGTCGTCTTGTCCGATTTTTTGTTGAGATGACCGTGATGCTTGATGCCCTTGATCTTCTTCAGGCCAATCTGATCGCGACACTCACGTAGCGTCGCATAGATCTTCTCGGCTGCCTTCTCTACCACGTACTGCTGATTGAACTCGGGCTGGGTGCCATTGACGACGGGATGATTGAGTGAGTGCCCCTCGACAATTTGCTCCTTGCGATAACGATTGATTACCGCATCGAGGCATTCGAACGTTCGACCGCCCATCAGATAGCGCACACCCTTCTTCTCGATCCGAAATCTTTGTATCTGATTGTTGATGTGAAAGAAGAGCGAATAGTCACCGGGTGAATTATCGCTGGGTCGCACCAGGAAACTGCCAGGACCAGCTGCAAAGCGCGGAGAAAAAATATTAATAACAATAATAAATGTTGTCTCTCTTAGCCTAAAGATCAAGTAATTTCTAGCCTTAAAATGCCCAGCATTTAATTATTTCTAACATATCGATATTTATCGATTACGAATTAATTGAATTAATCACTCACCCTTGACCAGCATATCGACGGCCTCGTTTTTAGTGCAATTTGGATGGAACCAGGGAAAGACCGTGTTGGGATCAATAGACACATCGAGATCATCGACCAGCTCTCGGAAGATCATGCCTTGCTCCCCAGTCCGATGGGCCGTCACCCACAACCAGCCATCGCCCATGTCATTGTGCACGAAGAAGATGTCGCCCTTCTGGAAGCTCAACTCATCCGTTTCCGGCATTTTCGTATATGGCAAAATGGCAACCACGCGTTTCTTATCGTTCACTGGTTCGGGCGGTGCGACGGGTATGACCAGACGTTCCCGCTTCAACAGATCACTGCATGATGTGTAATACCCAACGAGATCGCTTAGCGAAATGAATTGACGTCCGCCTATGTAGAAATCTCCGCAGACGGCCGTAATGCTGCAGGAATAGAGAGGAATGGTAACGTTTAAAATATTATCGATAGTTATTGACATCGATTTAGGGGACTCTGGGGAAAGTCAAAATAGTTCGATCACTAGTCAAGTTTATCGAATTATCGATAGCTTTTGTATATTCTACAATCAAATTAGACAATTATCAAAACTATAGTCAGCAAATTTTTGAATATAGATTATCTAATCGCCAATGAAGTTAGTGTTGCCTGCACACAGGGTATCTGTCAGTCGTGCAACTTACCGAAAATGATTGATGCCTGTGCGACCACAATAGCTGAGCACATAGGAACCAGGCTTGCGATCACTTTCGCGCACTTGGAACGAGAATGGCGAAGTGAAGATTAGAACATGTTGATGTATCGACAATAGATAATACCTATGTATATATGTATATGTATATGCGGTATACTCACCCAGATAACTCCCCAATTTGCCGCTGCCACGCAGACGTGCCTCCGCCGAATAGCGATCCAATCGTCCATGATACCATTCACTCTCCGGCGGTGCAATTATCGCCGGACGTTCGCCTGCAAGCAAGTAATGAAAAATGTGCCAAATTAACAGCATTGCACAACACGTTAGCGACAAAACCAAAGCAAAGACAGAACAGAAAAGGCAAAATTGATTTTCCCCCATACGGCAAATGCAATGCCCTAACTTATCAAATTGAAGTGACTATATATAAATGTGTGGTGCAGTAGATAGCTATTTATCGATAACACACAGGTTTGCCTAATCGATACCATATATATCAACAAGGTTTTTATATATAGCCAAAATCATAAAAAACTTACTATTAAAACAGTTGTTTGGTTTGAAAATCATGTATTTAATCACATCGATAATTATCGATAACAAGGTGCAGCAATTTCTGCACGAATTCTCATAGGCACACATGCGATGACACAGCCAGCAGCCAGCAGACTATGAAATATTATTTCTGTTATCGATAGCTGCAATGAGCTGGTATCAATTGAATATGTACAGATTTATATATAAATATTTATATACATACATATATTTGTGTATGTATGTGCACTTGATCTATACTCTAGTGATGAAATCATAAGAATTATGAAACAATAAAGTGACAGCAAGCTGCGCAGTTCCTAAACACACTAAAGGCATACAAAAATAATATTTCCATATAAATATACGAGTCTATAAGTGTGCGCATATTTATTGATGATTAAGACTATTGTATATATGTATGTGTGTGTGTATGCGTGTGATAACCGATAGCATGCCATGAAATGCAGCTAGCCGAGGGGCAAGCGGCCATTTTGTCAATACAGCTGGCAACGCTGCCATAGAACAAATGTTGACAGCGATCAATTGTCAACAAACACATTTATCGTTTATCAAATTGAAATGCGATAAGCGAACACGCACACGCACACGCACACAACACAATACACACAAATACAAATACACAAACATGCCAGCCAAAGGTCATGCATGTTGTTGAAATAGAAAAAGAGTGTGAGAGAGACTACTGTCAAAGAGTGTGAGAGAGACTACTGTCAAATAAGCTGACAACGATCAATTGTAGGTGAAAGAAAGGCAAAGAGAGCAAGAGCGAGAGAGAGAGAGAGTGGGCTGAGAGCGAGTTAATCGCATGACTCACAAACAGCTACGCAGACGCAATAATTGCCAAAGCTTTAGCTTTATATTTTCTGCTTTTCTGTTTTGTTTTTGAATTTGTGACGCATGACGCATTGGCACGCGCGCTTAAAACATTCAGTAGCCCGTGCATTGCACCTTGGCTGCCTAGAGCCAGTCACAAGGCTGCGCTTACAAACAGCTGATGATTCACCTAATGTAAACACACATATACTTGGGTGTGTGTGTAAATGTTTTGAGGCAGGCAATCTATTTATGTATGTAAATACATACGTACATACATACATATGCATTAATATAGATTTGTATGAATGCTGCCATATGTTTACAATTAGGGGGCAGCGAACAATGCAAAGCCTTGCGAACCGGTTGTAATATTATATGCATACAAAGGGCTCTGATTCATTATACATATGTATGTATATTTATATTTATGTATGTATGTACATATGTGTTTAACACTCACCATTCAGCATATGCGGCCCATCGAATTCATCCTGATCCAATTCCTGTGCCAGATCGTTCAAATCAATGCCACCAGCGGCCATCATGGCGCCAAGACCCGTTATGCCGCCCAATGCCGCTAGGTTACCGTCATCGGAGCCGCCCGTTGGCGAGCCAAGTTTATCTTTCTGTATGACAACGTCCACATTACCCAAACGCATTAAATCTGCCATTGATTCGTATTTTTGTTGTATGGTATGGATGTATTTATGTATATGTATGTGTGTTTTGGTATTTTTTGGTTACTTTTTATGCAAATGCAAATATGCGTATGCGCTTATGTATTTTTATGCTGTTTATCTATGTGCGTAAGCAGCTGTGCAGATGTTTTGTATGCGTGTATTATATGTATGTGTGTTAATGTTGTTGCTTTGTTTTGGCTGTGGCGCTGTGCAGCAGCAGCAGCGCACGCTGCGCCCAACTCACAATAATAATAATAATTATTATTGTTGTTGTTGCTGTTTGCTGCTGTTGTTGTTGTGCCAGTGATGCGTCGAGCTGTAATAATAATGCAAAATAGACGCAGGCGACAAAAGCCAAAAAGAAAGAAAGACAGAGAGAGAGAGAAGGCATGAGTTAGTGAGAGCGCATGTATATATGTATGTATATGTATGTATGTATGTCTGACTGTGCATGCGTCTGTTAAAGCACCAAAGACTTTGCATATGTATGTGTGTGGGTGTATGTATGGCCGTGTGGGTGGCGTTTATGAGCAAATAGAATATACAAGCAATTTGTTATAAACAAAGTGCAATGTGCATGACTGCCGTATTTATCTGCATGCGAGTTAGAGTGTCTGGCTGTCTATATATATGTATGTGTGTGTATGTCTCTACGAGAGAATGCCGGCAAAAGCATGTAAGCAGAGAGCGCGCCGCCGTCTCGTCATTGTCGCGCACTTCCATGTACATATGTATGCATGAATCGGTGTGATTTTGTGAGTGTGTGTGTGTGTGTATATATGCTGCATTAGAGCTGTGCTGTCTCGTTCAGACTTTTGTTCATTGCAACTACTTAAACTGAGGAATTGAATTAGATCGCAGATATATGTACATTTAATGTTTATGCAAATCTAACATACTAAATTACATCCAAACGATTTAGGAAATATTAAAATCAATAATGAATAATTGAAAGCGAATTTAAATAACAGATTGGTTTATTTGGAGATACATGGAACTTTTTAACTAATTCATTTGAACGAGAGAGTACAACTCAATGTTGTATATGCATACACTTCCATATACACATGCACTCGCAGTTATGCATCTACATACAAGGAGCAATGGCACAATAAAAATCAAATGGAACCAAGAAAAACGTTGAATGAAAATTTCTCGTTTCCGTTTTGCCGTCTGACCGCGAGCGCTGAGCACATACACTCAAACACATACAACCCCCACCCCCAAACTACAATCAAGAGTTCAAAAACGAGCGAGAAAACAATGAATAAAGTTTTTAAGTATAGACGGCAAGCAAAATAATCAAATACTTTTTATTTTTGAATATTTTTATATGAAGCGCTCGTTTATCCTAATTGCTATACAACAGTCGGCAATTTAACGACAAATACCGTTACCGTTTCAATTTAACGAAACGTATGCATGTGTGTGTTTGGTTGACCATTCGACAACGAGAAAAAAATACGAAGCAATAAACGTACTCAAATTTTGGACTCCACCCTCTTGGGGTATGGCCACCCCTTTTCAAATACACAGACATTATGCGACACGCACACACATACACATACACCTAAGGCAGACTAGCTCGGGGCAATGCAAACGAATAAGACAACAAAAGAAAGCAGCAGAAATTTTCTACACTTACGATGTATACGTCTCTATGTATGTATTGTAGATATGTACGCGCCTGTGTTCGTTTGTGTGTGTTGAGTATAAGTGTGTGTAGGTGGGTATGTGTAAATTTTAGCACCATACACGAGACACGGGAGTCGCACACTAACACAACGAAAACAAAAATCACGATCAGCACTAATCAGGACATTTCCAATACGGTATATGTTTTTATATTTATTTGGCAAATTAATTCACCGAATTGTGATTTTTGGAAAGCACAGCCAATTCAGAAATATTTTGGGGGTTCGCCGTTGCTGTGTGCCCGCACCGTGCCCGTTCAATACGCGTTTTGTTTTGCGGCGCACACACACATTGGGGATGTTGATATCATGACATATCGAAACATCGATTTATGGCATGACGATACTTGCGATGTTTGCCAAATCGATATTTGCAATCGATTATAAAATTGCATCAATAACTGCAAATCAAACAATTGTTGTGTTAAACATGTTTCAAAATTTTAAAAATCTAAAAAGAAAAACGCTCTCTTTATATTTTTGGTAATCCAATAACAATTTCAACAAATTATGTAAGAAATGTTTGAATAATCGTCGATTAGCAGCTGTTTCATATAGTATCGGCTAGCAGCCATCTCTGAGCACGATAGTGCATCGATATATTGATCGGTACACAGTTCGCACCTCTATTACAAAGTATTGCTTTTAACTTTTTGACAATGCGTGCGCGTTCGTGTCGTTTGTTGTTAGTCGCAGTGCGTTCAAATAGTTAAACTAAATAGCAAAAGTGGCTAAATGTGGAGGTCAAACTGTGTACAAACATATACATATATACAAATATCAATAAAGACAACTCC
This sequence comes from Drosophila antonietae, assembly GCA_030914385.1. Classification (NCBI taxonomy): domain Eukaryota; kingdom Metazoa; phylum Arthropoda; class Insecta; order Diptera; family Drosophilidae; genus Drosophila; species Drosophila antonietae. Next base: position 5,149,833 of record JAUESO010000617.1, read on the forward strand.
AGTTTAATTGATAAGCAGTTAATCAGGTGTTCCGCTATTGGCAGCTAGCCGCACTCTTAGCCAAATAAACACACGCGCACACACACACACAAACCTCCTACTTACCATATACGTACATAGCTATTATAATTAGCTGCAGGTTGCAGCTGCATCGAAAATCCTCAACAAAGCTGACGCAGCTCCACAACAATGATCCATTTGGATACAACAAACAAAAATCAATCGCCAATAATGCAGCCGTTGCCATTTTACCAGGTAAGCGACACAGCTAATAGGAAATTTGAAACATAACAGAACTGCAATAAATGCAGCAGCGTGTCAATTGACATTCAATTAATTTGCCAATGTTATTAGAGCCCAAAGTATTGCGCATTGTTAATTCAGTTTTGCTCATGGAACGCGCGTTGATAAAAAAAAACACACACACACAACACACATACAAGCACACACAGCTGTTTTGCACAAAAACAGACTCGTATTAAGTGAATAAATTATAGCAAGGCTTTTAGCGAATAGATTTAAACGGCTGTAAGCCCAGTCCAGAAAACCATAACAGAAAAACAAAACAAAAACAAACAAAAAAAAAAAAAAAAAAAACAGCTGCGTCGCACTTTACACATGCGAAAAGGGGCACGGCAAAACCAACGATAATCGTGCGACAACAACACAAAGTGCTCAGCAGCCATAACAGTACTTCGCTTCTGCCTGTGCCTATGTCTGTGGTTGTGGTTGTGTTTGTGGCTCTGCCTGTGACTTTGTCGTTGAGGCTGCTGTCCGCAGTCGCAGGCACTGATAAGCCCTTGATAAGGCGCACCACAACAAAGGCCACAACAATATTCCATTTACGTGTTTATATTGTTTTTATTTACAATTCCAAGCTGCCGTTCAGCAAAACAGTAAAAAACGAAAAAAACAAAAACAAAAAAACAACAAAGGCGTAATCAGAAACCGTTCAAATTACAGTTGAGTACAAAAACTGTTAGCTAACTGTAAATGATTGATATTTGCAAATAAACCCCTAAGTGGACAGTGTCGGAGATCTTCAAATGCAATAATTTATTGAATTGTGAAATCATTTTTGCAATCAACAAGTGAGACTGAAGCAATTTCAATGATAACTACATATGTATATTTCACAACTAAATTGTGTTTATGACTCACAATTTAACTATTCTTCAGCAGCAAAATAGATGCACACATAAGTGTTAATTGCACACGGATGTAAGCAAGCGCACACAGTTGTTAATAACTGCATTAGCAGAATGTTAGCGTAGCAAAATTCTGTTGCTGTTAACATACACACACTCACACGCGCACACATACACACATGCTTCCAGGCAAATATAATAACAAAAGAAATGCTCGACGTTTATTTTTTGTTTGTTTTTATTTATTTTAAATTGCGTCGTCACTTTTTGAGTAGTCGCAGCCAACGCTGTCCGCACGACGCTGAGTCATAAAAATCAGCGCTCAGCCGCCCAGCCAGCTGCTGGGCCAACTGTGAATTGTAAAACAATTAATTTACACTGCTTAAAGGCTTAGTTAATCAGCAATTCGATGGCCTTTCTAGTTTCCATAACAGAGGTGCGCGACAGACGAGATTTTGCATTAATCTCACTCACTCACTTAACATTCATCTCTCTCTCTTTCTGCATCTGCTATTCTCTTTCTCTTGCCTGTGCCGCTCTCTCTCTCTCTCTCTCGCACACGCACACGCACCAATATGCAGGACGAGGCTCTACGATTGGATGTGATAAACGATGCCGAATTTAAATCGATACCATTCATCAATACAAATGAGCACGACTCGATTGATAATGAGAGTGGAACGACACCGCGCGCATTTCTCTTTCTCGATGCCGATGAGAACCTACAGATAGCGACCCCGGAATTGTTTTGCAAGAAATTAAAGTGTCAGAGTTTGGATAAAATCAAAGTGATCTCAATATTTGGCAACACTGGTGATGGTAAATCGCATACGATGAATCAGGTCTTTTTCGGTGGCGAGCCCGTGTTTCGCACATCGCCAGAGCAGAGCTCCTGCACGATTGGCGTCTATGCGGCCATGCAGCGGGAACAGGGCGTGCTTTGCTTGGACACGGAGGGATTGTTGGGCACCACGGCCAAGAGCAACAAACGCATGCGCATGCTACTCAAGGTATGTTCGATTAATCGATAACATGATTTCTGATTTAAATTGCTTATTCTTTGTTCCTTGTTTGTATTGATAGATTTTGGCCATTTCGGATATTGTGGTTTATCGCACACGCTCGGAACGTTTACACAGTGATATGTACGAGTTTCTGGGCACCGCCTCGAAGGCGTTCTGCCTGCATTTCACCCAGGCGCTGCAGGCCATGGGTAATGGCAGCACTCTGGGACCAGCTGTGATCATATTTCATGAGACTCATTACACAAAGCCGTTGGAGAGCAGTAAGTACTATCGATAAATATCGATATATTTAAATGTTAATTCTCGTTTGAATCCTTTGTAATAATCCTTTTTTTGTCACTCTATTCACGCAGCCGTGGAGGAGAGCGCCGAGGACAAGCTGCGCAACAATTTCGCCCTGTTGAACTATGAGACGAACGCATTCAGTTCGCTGCGCTATGTGGGCATCCAGACGGACGCAAAGAAGTCGACGAATTTCCAAAAGATTAGCGACGCACTGCATCTGGAGATAGAGAATACGGCGGTGCGTTCGCCTCGCCAGCCCGCCGTCGTCTTCAAGGCGATGAAGCTCTTGAATCAGAAGTTCGCTGGCGAGATTATCGAAAAAGCAATAAATCCATTCCCAGAGCAATACTTCACCTGCGGTGTCCATTGCGAGTCGTGCAGCCGCCGCTGCCAGCGCTCGATGGGCCATGTGAGCGATGGGGAGCCGCACTTCAATACGCAGCCCTGCAACTACCAGCATCAGTTCGGCAACAAGCTGTACCTGTGCAAGGCCTGCTACAACAATGGCAAAGAGATCGTGGTCAGCTTTCGGGCGCAAGCCCAGACGGACACCGCCTGGTCGGGACTGGCCAAATACGTGTGGAAGGGCGACGTCATCGAGTGTCCCTACTGCGGCGAAATCTATCGAACGCGTCAATATTGGTATGGCAATAAATCACCCGAGGCATCGGTAGTGCAGTAAGTGCCATCATGCAATCCCCTTAATCAATAACTAACTCGATCAATCCCTTGCAGTGTTCAGGTCGTGCACGTCTGGAAAGGTGGCAATGCCGCCTTGCGCGCCAATGCTCATTCCGCTCAGATGGTGCTCGATAGCGTCAACAGCATCAGCGAGGCATTTACCAACATCTCGGCGCCATGGGCGAAGGCGTTGAGCGGCATGCTGGCGGACAAGGTGGCGCCCAGCTATTGGCGACCCAACCAGGAGATAATTGTACGTTCCACTATGCTGGAAAGCTGACCTGTATGCCCTGTAACTGTAGCATGCTACATACATTTAGATGCGATCAATATGCCTTTACAGGGTATCTATCAGGTCCTAAGCATTCACTCATTGTCTTCTTTGTGCCCTATAGATGTGCCACGCCTGCAGGCGCAACTTTGAGAAGTCCGGCATGCCCAAGCATCATTGTCGCGGCTGTGGCGAGGGCTTCTGCCACACGTGCAGCCAGCACAGGGTGCCCGTGCCGGGGCGTGGCTGGCTGCAGCCAGTGCGCGTCTGCAACGATTGTTATCAGCAGCTGCAGCGCAAGTCGGATGCAACGCCAGGTAAGACATATGGAAAGTCAGCTCGACCAGGGGGAATGGCAGAAAGAGATAGAGAGAGCGAGAGAGAGAGAGAGAGAGAACGAGAGAGATTATAGCTCTAACTCCCTTATAAGAAGAGGAAGAGGTTGATATATATATAGAGAGAGAGAGAGCGATATATAGAGCACGTATCTAGATCTACTATCTTCTAGTCCCTAGCCCACTCTCTGACTCTGCACTCTATTATGTTTGCTGTCTGTCGTCTTATATGGAATATATGATTTAAGCTCTCTCTACCTATACAACGTGATTAACTACAGCTGTCGCCCTCTCTCGCTCTGTGCCGATATAGGACACAAATGGAGGAGAATTAACTACCCTCCGTCCCTCTCGCCCGCTTTATCTCTCTGTAACTAGCATTCAGGCTCTTGTCCATCCGTCTGCTTTCATGCTTTGTAATTGTAATAAAAATGTTGCTTTAGGCGCTCGTCCAACGAACGATGAAGGCGATATTCTGGTACGGAAATATGGCGAGACGATCTATAATACTATCAGCAGTGTTGCAGCCGTGGCCATAGATTATCCTAAAGGTAAATCATGCAGAGATATTGAAGAAGATAAAGTCTCTTAGCTAATACTCTACTGTCATCCCACAGCTATGATCAAGGACAGCGCACGTCCTGCCTATTGGGTGCCTGATGCGGAATCGCCCAATTGTTTCATATGCAAATCCGCTTTTGGACGCGCCGAGGAGCTGGCGCTGGTCAAGAACTCGAGCGAACGTGGCAAGGCAAAGGAGAGCAGCAGCAGCAGCAGCAGTAGCGGTAAAAAAGATGCTAGAACTAGAGTTGCAGCAGGCGATGCTCCTGGTGATTGCAGACGTCATCATTGCCGACGCTGCGGACAGGCGATTTGCAGCAACTGCTCGAAGAGCCGCATGCCCGTGTTGGAGCGCGGCTGGCAGACGGATGTGCGCGTGTGCGATGCCTGCGCCTGTGTGCCAAGCGGATCGCAGCAGGGCAGCAACAGCATCAGCAGCGCCATCTCGGATGCACTCAACGAGGACGAGCCAATCGCAGCGAATGGCTTAAGCGGGAATCGCCGCGAAAGCAACAGAAGCAGCATTCGCAGCAACAGCTCCAGCTCCGACTATCGCAATTGCAATGCCAGCGACGATGTCAAGGCCAAGTCTGAATGAGACGCGGCCCGCCAGGGCGCTCCCAACAGCCAGAGCAGTGCCCCGCCCATTTCCGATCAACCAGTCACAATTTGGTCCATGTGCCCGCCCAGGCGCAAGGCTCCTTAACCAGTTGCTGCTCCTCGACTCGCCACAAAGAATCGTACAATGTGATACTATATATTCTGATACATGATGAGAGAGTGAGAGAGAGAGAGAGAGAGAGAATACATACATGTATCCATATATAATACCTTTATGTATAGAAATATAGCTTTTACTTTTCCTTTTTTTTTGTATTCAAATTGCATCTCTGTGTCGTCAAAGAAATTAAATTTACATTTCTTTTCTCATCTAGCTTAATTGTTGAACAACAAATTTAATAAAATTTAAACCAAATATCTTTAAAACAAAGTCTATTTATGTTAGCTTTAAAAGAGTTTGTATATTTGGGTTTATAGGCTCGGGAAAAACACTCAATGAAACATGTTTTTATTGAATACTATCTAGATTCAATATATATTCAAAATTAATATTTATTTTTATGCATTATGAATATCAACCTCGATCCAAGCTGAGATGAGCTATCTAGATTTTCTATGATCTCCAAGTAAATAAATTATAAAATTTAGAAAAAACAAATTCTGTTTTCTTTTTTTTTTTTTGTTTATTTAATTATAATATAGCATTGTTGTTGTTGTTCATTTGTTGTATTTATTTTTTAAAATAATAATAGTATTATTTCATATAAATATGTATATATATATATAGATATACATACATATATACGTATCGAACTGTTTGCTTTAACAGTTAGCTGACAATTTTTTGTATTTTGTTAATTTTTTGTTTACAATACTTTTTCCAGCAAATACTAAGAGGAAGTAATTTTTTTTATTTATTTATTTTTTTTTTGTAAATTTTTCTTTTAATTTTTTTTTTGCGTACAACAAAAAGTTTTTGACAAAACCGAAATGAAAAAAGAAAAAAAATTGAGTTCTAAATTTGATTTACATCGTATACATGATTTTTTTGTTGTTATAAATTTTGCCATAAATACTTAATAAAAATGTTTTATTTTTTAGGTATTTTTTTGTTTTGTTTTGTTTGTTGTTAAAGTTTATCGTAATACTTTGTGTTTTGACAATTGTTGTTTGTGTTTCAACTGTTATACGACTGTTATAACAGCGGCAAACTGGTATACAAATTGTAGATATATATATTTGATTTAATTCAAGTATTTCTTTAAGTATTCTTTGTTAGGCTTGATAAATGGGAGTTTCGTTCTAGTATACATTTGTTCTTCATTTTGCTGTATAGTGTTATTTATATATACATATATATGTATATATATATAGATGTGTATATATATAGTTCGTATTTTGTAGTATACATGCGTTCTTTTTAGTATGTTTTTTAGTATACAAATTGTTTTGTTTGCAGCTTAAAGACTACGACAAAAAATATATATATATAAACTATTTTGTAAACTAATGCCTAGTCGAAAGTTTTTGCTTTTTTTTTTCTTTACGTATTTGAGGTTTACAAAAAAAGCTAAAAAAAATTATAATTTGTATTATTTTTTTTTTTTTCATTCCGAATATAAAGTTGTTTTCTTTCCTTCTAATTTACTTAAGCTAAGCGCACAAAATATTACAAAAAAAAAAAGTGAAAATTAAAAAAAATTATATATTACGTTTATTAATTAATTTGATATTGCAACGCAAAAGATTTTATTTATGTATATAGATATATACGTCTATGGATTCAATGTGTGCATGTGTGTGTGCATATATATATATGGATGTGAATATATACATATATATTCAAGTTCAGTTACAATTTGTATTCTCTCTGACTCTTCAACTTAACTCACTTCAATATATATATATATATAGTATATAATGCCTGTGCGTATTGCTGTTGGTGTTGTTAGATAACGTGATTTCAGGCATTGCCTAAAACTTTGCTATGCTTCTCTTTATAAATTAAGATATAATCGTATACATATTTGATTGTACGCTACACACATACACACGCACACACACACACACACACACGCATACAGTAGCACACGTGAACGCACACACATTGCCATTACAGAAAAAAAACTTAAGGATTTAATGAATTGTTAGTTTGTTTATTTGTTGCTGTTGTTGTTGTTGTTCAGTTGTGGCCCGCCTATCCTCAAGGACTTAGATCCTGATGCAGATTGGGATCGTAGCCGCCCATGCTATTGTCGTATGGCTGTTGCTGATCGTAGCCACCGGAGCCGCCCATCGGATAGCCCATCGAGTCCTGTGGCGGTGCTGGCGACATCATTGGCGTGGTTGTGCCGCTCGGTGGGCCAGCCATTGAATAGGGCGAGGCGCCGGCCGCCTTTTTGGCTGCATACAGATTGGCCTCCTCCTGGGCCTTGCCAATGTTCTTCTTATAGCGAATGCGCTTGTTGCCAAACCAATTCGATACTTGTGACACCTGCAAGCGATCAAGTAATCAGCGATAAATATCGATAGTCATCAGTGGGGATCAGCGATGATTCGACTTACTGTTATGCCACACTTGCGCGCCAACTCCTCTTTGGCCTCTTCGGATGGATACGGATTGCTCAAGTGACTGTAGAAATACTCGTTCAGTATCTCCGATGCCTGTTTGCTGAAGTTGCGTCGCTTGCGGCGTGCGTCGAGGAAACGTGATCGCAGTATCATCACCGCCTCGCAGGTCGATTGCTTCAGCTGCATTTGGATTGAGCTGAACTTCTTGTGGATGATCTGCACCATGCGCTCGATTTCTTTGGGTGTAATGGGTCTGATGTGCGAGAGATAAGAATTAATGTCAAGCCAAATAATAATCAAGTTTCTGCTAATCATTTAATCGATTAATGGCTATCAATAACTATTTGATTAGTTAGTGTCTAGCTAGGTGTTATATATCTCTCTCCACTTCTTATTGAAGTATCTAATCGAGTTGATTAATTGCTATAGATAAGTGTTTGACTAGTTGTAGATCTAGCTAGGCCTTTCTGCTACCATCCTCTTCCCCAGTCATTAGCTAATGCCTCAGCTCTCTAATCTTCTCTCTTATGAAAACATCAAAAATTCATTTGTCGATAACTTTAACTCTCTCTTTCTCTCTCTCTCTCTCTGTCTTACCTAGTGCGGCTCTGTTCGCGCAGCAGATTCATGACGTGCGTGGTGAACTCATTGCATGCCTGTTCGTATTTCTCCAGCTCCTGGTGATAGATCTGACGAATTTGTGCCAACTTGGCCCGATAATCCGAATGTTCGATGGCATTGTCTGCACCATCGATAGACAGGGAGCCACCTTGGCTGGCGGCTGCAGCTGAAGCGGCAGCAGCACCGCCGCCGCCCTTCTCGGGACCAGCCACGCCCTCGGCGATGAGCATGTTGTCCAGGCGCATCAACTGTGGATCTGGTGGCTCCTCCTCTTGCGTGTTGCGAATGGAAAGGACTGCAAAAGTAAAAGAGCAAGAACACACAAATTGCAATCAGTAAACGAAACAGTAATAAGAAGAAAAGTTCATTGAAAGTTCTCACTCCCCCTCTCTCTCTCTTTCTCACACACACACACTCTCTGTCTCTCTCTCTCTTTGGCATCAAGGGAAAATGTTTCGACTTTCGCATTGTTCAACAGGAAGTGCAAAAAGCACATCTAAAATTTTATTGTCTCGAGCAACAACAAAAGTTTTCACTAGACACAGATACAGATATGTAGACATCTGCATGCTGTGCTGTGCTGTCATATTGTCTTGGGAAATGCGTTTTCCATTTAATACCCTGTAATCCATGTTGAATGCGTAAAGTGGGTCTGATAGCTGAAGCATGCAATGAATTGCATGCGTAAAATCTATATTTATATCTATATAAGCAACAACGACTTATCGATAAATATCGATTTTGTATTTGGTGGCTTCTTCGCATATCTTGCGAAGTCATTAAATAAGTATTAATGCCTACAAAATATATTTCAGCAAATGAAGCGCAATATTATCTATTCAGTTTACCTTAACAATAATCAAAATATTCTATCATTGATCGATAACTATCGACTTTTAGGACATGAGCCCTAACATATAGAAATTTGCAATACTCTCCCGTATTTTGGTAACTAATTGATATTAGAGCTTATTCACAGAAGCATCATAAGAAGAGACTATTCCCATATAAGGTATTTCCTAGTCAGTCACTCCCTGTGACCAGTTTATGCCTTGGCTATATTATTATATTCGCCCAGTCATGGCTATGTATGAATTAGATGCCGCACATGCCGCACACTGCTTGTGTTTCGAATCTTAATCACGTTTCACCAAGGAGTTAGCCAAAGCCAGAGCTAAAGCTGAAAACATTTCGCGAATGCCAACAATTGGCTTCGTCTCCCTCCATCTCGCATTCACTCCCTCTCCCTCTCTGTCTCTCTCTTCCTCTCGCCCTTGTCTCACGCATAAGCTCATCAGCATTGGCAGAGCGTAGCCGAGAATATCCCTGGCGAAAGGACAACAGCTTTCAACGTGGTTAGGGGTATTCCTTTAGCTACTTTTAGCTGTTTCTTCTTCTACTTCTATGTATTATGCAGACGTTGCGAATAGAAACAATTGCTGCCAACAGGATAAGCATAAGCGCAAGACATGTAATGAAATCCCAGCCCCGCTATCTCGCTCTCATTCTGCCTCTACCCGACCGTCTTCTCCTTCACTTTGTCTTGAATAAAACATTTCGAGCTGTCGCCGCTTAAATAGACTTAAATTTTTGGGGCACAAATTTAATAACTCCCAACAACCAAAACACATTTCAAACTTTTGTATCAAAGTTTTCAAAATAACTGAGCTGAGCGATAAGAAAAGTCAGGCAGAAGCAGAAGTCGCTGAGAGCACAGCGAAAGCTTTATCTAAAGTGAATTAGTTTTTGCGTCTAATTCAAAGATTCAGGTGGCTGAAAGGCTTGAAATACTCTATGAAAGAAAGTTCATGAATGAAAATACTTCACAGAGAATAGAATAGAGCTGTCTAGGTTTCTATGGGTCAATTTGAAAACTTTCAGTTTTAGAATGGAAATATGTTTCCAGAGTGAAACTTGTTCAGTTGAGATAAAGAAAAGGCTTCAAGGAAATATTAAGAGAATTTCATTCATTTGCAAGAAAAGTCCAAGAGAATTGAAAGACTGATAAGAGAAGACAAGAGATGGCAACGAAGGAAGATGAAACATAAGAGAGAAGCAAAAAGAAGCAATGTATAAATATTTTATCATCAGATTTTCATACTCAAATCAGAGCAACTCCAAGCTTAACCTTCCAAGGTGACCTTCTGTCGCAGTCAATCGAATATCATTTATATAAATTATTTCGATAGAGACAATTCTGTGAATCGCTTAATAAGCACATTAAACGCATTTACTACACAGCTAACAGCCGATGAAATGATCCGTAAATGTTAATTAACATTAACAGAAAGACATTAACAGCGTGTCACATTAGCATTCGCATTCGCCTTCGCCTTCGCAGTTTAATGCAATTAAACTCTCTGATGAAATTTTGTTTGCCAAGCGGAAGAACATATTGGGCGACATCTGTTTTCATATATACCACAAAAGAAGAAAAAAAGTGGGCGGCAGGGGCGTGGCTTAATGCTATTGTAAGCATGTAGAAAGTTCGTGGGTGGCAGCAAGAGGGCGGGCGTAAAGGGGACGGGGAACAACAACTGTTGCGACTCTTGCTTTGACATCGGTGGTTGCTTTATTTCCTTTAAGGTTACCCAGAATATTGCCAAAGTTTTTACCACAATGGACGGCCATGGCGTGGCATTTGAAATAAGCATCGGGGAAGAGGACGGGGAGCGAGGCGTTTTGCTCTGATTAGAAGAGTGCGTAAATGAAGCAAGTGCAACTTGAGTCTAGACAAAGTTCTTATCTTCAGTTCGTAAATCATTCAAAAGGATTTTTAACTCAGTCCAAAGTTTTGTGGGAATTTCCATATATATATATATATATATAGGTACATTGTAGAGCCGATAGAAACTTGTAAAGTACGGCGATAAGCGAAGAATCACTATATTAGTTTTCGAATTGGGTATTTCCACAAGTTTTCTATAGATGATAGGGTAAAGAGATATACGATATAATACTTTAGCTCTCTACTCTGTCTTCTCTGGGTATTCTTTACACTCTCCCTCTCTCTCTCTTCATTTCTTTCCTTCTCTTTGTTTTTCCCTCTCTCTCTCGCTCTCTGACTTTCTTCTCTCTCTTCAACAAATTAATCTTGAATCTACTGTAATAAGTCTCTTAAGCTGCTTCTCATCTTAAATTTCTCAACTGCTTCAAATTTCGTCATCTTCTTATTCTTCACCCAGAAAGGACAACCCTTTTGTTTAGACCGATTAGGAGACAGAGAGAGAGAGAGAGAGAGAGAGAGAGGTAGAGAGTCGGGTGGGGGGAGGTAGTTATAAAAAGGGAATTTGCGTATCTAATGAAGCATTTTGAAAGCAGCCAGCCAAATTGCAGATGGATACATAGATAGAGCTGTTACCTTAGAGCAGAGCTCAGAATTGGTGGGCGGTGGCGAGGCGGGTGGAATATTTGAACGAGGCTAGAGCGGGCGAAGGTTTCAAATGGCATTTCCAGCTCGTAAATTTGAATGGGCCAAAAAGCGCAAAAAGGACGAAAACGAAGCAGCACCAGCAGGAGTAGGAGCTGAAGCAGGAGCTGTAACAGAAGCAGGAGTCACTGCCGACGACTGACTGTTTTATATAAATAAACATGTCGCGGGGCCTGTTATATTCCTCCGATACAAACCTATATATATATATATACACGATTGAAGTCGCATAAAACGTGTGCGTGGTATTTTTGCATGGCTGCCGAACAGGTTTTTGCGCTTTTCAAAAACTAATTTTAAGCAGCAGCACACACACGCACACACGTACATTTATACAAGCTGATAATATATGTTAAACAAGGCACAACAGGGCGAAAGAGCGCGCTACAACAATCGAAACCAAAGACTGAAGTGTTTTTTATCTACTTCTTTCGAATGCCCTTCGCCAGGTGGTATACTTTGATTTGCGTAACTCACATGTGCATTATCGCCTATCAGACGATATGAGATATGCTCTCTCTGAGAGCAACTGTTATCTAAGCCAGACCTGTTAGGATTGCTCTACTATATAAGAAACTACCTGAGTGAACTCAGCTCTGAGTGCAGTTAACTCTATGAAATCTGTACTAGATTTCTCTAGACTCTGCAGGTAGGTTTTCGAAGTTAGTGAACAAAAATATCCTAAAACTATCCCATTGAACTCAGCTGCCAGTAAAGCAATCATTGTGAAACTTTTTACAGGTACTTGTAGAGCTCACATAAGTCAGAACTGTTCAAATTTGTTTACTATATTAGCAAAATATCCTATTGATTATGATTATAAGAGGGCATACAATACCATCTATCTCTTCGAACTCAGTTTTATGTCAAGATTTTTAATAAAATTTTCGACATTTAAGGTCTAGAAAGGAATAGAATAGTAATAATATCTCTCAGGAACAGACATCTCTCTATGCATTTGATATTGTCAAATATCACTTTATATAGCATATATTAGACAATCAGTTAAATAGGTTTAGTTATTTTCTAACAATTGCTTTACAGAGTATTTCATGTTCCTGACTTCTTCTACTTTAATTTTTCTTGTTGATTTTTGAGAAATACTCCTTTTTGTTAAACAACGAGCATCTATACCCTACTTATACCATCGCCACTTTCCCCCACACACCATCTCTCGCTCTCTCTCTCTCTATCTCTATCTCTTGCCATGCCCCCTTTGCTGGTGTTTGGGTCAAGTGTTTTCGTCTTCTTGGCAAGTTTTATTCTTGTTTACTTTGTCGGCGCCCGCCATCGATACGCGCTGAGCCCTGGGAAGTGTTATCGCACACACAGCTAGATAAAAACACAAAAATTACTGTAAATATATATATAATATATATATATATAGTTGATTTTTGCCTTGTGCGTCAAGTGTTCGTTGCCAATTGGCTGGAATCTAGGGCCCCATTCGCACCCTTCCGCCCTACCATGGGACCCTCTTCTGATACCCCCTCGTAATTTGATTATATTAGTCACCTGATCGCAAAGGTAGCTGCAATGAGCTAAGTAAACCTTTTCTCTAATTTCTCATGCAGCCGCCAATAACATTTAAAACTAAGTGCTTGGGATATACCCTGTAGTTCAGCAATCTGCTTAGGTCGGGTATATTACGCTTTATGTTGTTTATGCTTATCAGAGGAAAACAAGGTGATATTTTACTCGCTTTCTCCCTCTCTCTCTTTCCCTTACCCAAACAGGAATTATAGCTCTTCTTTTCCTCCCTCTGTCCACAATATCTCTTACTATCTCTTTCTGTCTCTGTCATTGATGATACGACTACCTCAGTTTCTCTTTACTAGTATCTCTTTTCGACCCCCTATCTTGTGGATCTCTCTCTCTCTCTGCCTCTCTGTCTAACCATATCTATCCTTCACTGTTTCTTCCCGTTCAGTGGGAAATCTATCTCACACTGTTTCTCTCCAGCTGCCTTAATCTCCTCGATTCTCTTCCAATTTAAACTCTCTTTCTCTTCAACTTCTATTCTTTTCCCTCAAACCCCTCTCTCCCCTGAATTTCTCTTCAAACTCCTTAAATTATCATTCAAATTTCCCACACACACTCCATTAGAAACCAACAAAATGATCTATAAAAAGAAGAGAGAGATGAAAACTCCATTCAACAAGCCAATAATTACACTTTTTACCGTCCCGCTAAAAATATAATCAAAACTTCAATATCAAAAATAAAAAATTAGAGAGAGTTTTCCGAGCTGATGGACACAAGAATGTGTGTGGGTTTTTCAAGGGGATTTTTTTCATTCAAGCCAGTCAGTCCCTCTCTCTCTCTCTCTCTCTCTCTCTCAATCTTTCTCTCTAGCTCTGTCTCGAACTGCCCTCCCTTTCGGGCTGCCGAAAAGCCCTCCCCGTAAAAATGGTGTTAGCCAAACCCCAAGAAGCTTGCCCAAAAGGCAATTTCGCAACGGTGCGCAGTTTTTCGAGGGTTGGGTAAAAGCACAGAGATACATATATACAAATATATATATATATATATCTGTATGTCTGTGAGGGTTGGCATGGGCTGCGGACTGTGGACTAGGGGTTGGGGGTTTAGGGTTAGGCTGTTGGCTGTTCGCAATGGGGCAACATTGGAGCCATTCAAAACATCTGGGCTCACAATCAAAACGCGCTCTTATTGCCCATTTTGTGTCGCTGCGTGGGCGTAATATAAAGGAACAACAACAACAAGAAGAAGAGGAGCAAAAAAAAGTAAAGTAAAGTAAAGTAAAGAAAAACAAGAAATGAAACGACGGGAAAACTCGATTTGAAAATTTCTTGTACAAGGTGCGTGCACGTATAATAATGAATAAAAAAAAATGGGAATGGGAATGGGAATTGGGATGGGGATGGGGTTGGCTCTAGCTCTGGCTCTGAGCTTGGGGCTGGGGGATGTGGAATGCGCAATATTGAATTTTAGTTTTCATTTTATTGCTTAAAGCGAGAAATCAGCAAATTAATGAGAAGCGCATAGAAGAGCGCAACGTGATATATATGTGTGTGAATATGAAAGTAGAGACGAGTGCTTTATCATATAAGGTAACTCTCAGATCATTATATATTTTGAATTATATATATTAACTGCCTCTATATCTATATATTCTTTTGAAGCGCAAAGAAATGTATTAAATATTTTAGTATTTTACTTTTTCACTTTTTTCCTTTGATAAGAATATAACTCAAGTCAGCTTTCAAAAACCATATTTTTGCTCCAGATGTTCTTTTATATAGTATATAGATAATTACCATATACATATACATATATATATTATAGATACTTATATCGCAATAATATAGCCTCCATTAAATAGTCTAGGGTATTTCCGCATATTTCGTAGTATAATCTAGTTCCATATGACTTTTAGTAGAGCATATCAATATATATTTCATTCTGCCTACTCTCATCCGACAAATATTTGTTATAGACTGATAAACATATCCATATCCTAGCCATATCATCGTTTACTCTATCATATCAGATATGGGACTCACCTGTCTTCTCCTTGATCTCGCATAGAACGGAGAACAGAGCCGGCTTCATGCGATGACAGTTGAGTGTGTGCTTCCTGGCCTGAGCCTCGTCCAACGACTGCTCCGAGATGCTCATGATCTGTTGAAGGATTTCGCCAATGTCCTTTTGCTTGCGCACCTCGTTCTCGTTGCCCGCGTTTTGGCCATCGTCTTGGCCGGGCAGGCCGTAGCCTTGCGGTGCCATCATGCCCCCAGTGTGGGCCATCATGCGATCCTCCATCTTCGTATGCTGTCTCTTTCTCTCTCGCACGCGCTCTCGATCTGTCTAACAACTACAACAACAACAATTTACGCACTGCAATATGAAGAACAATAAACAAACACGTTTAAACACGTTCGCACATGTTGCAACAGGCAAATATAACAGTAAAAAAACAACAAATACACACACACGCAAAAAAAAACCCCTAATCAAAAGCTTTTATTTACGTTGCATTTAGTTTAAATGAATTTTCGCTGCTCTTTTACTATTTTCCTTCTAGTATTTTGCTTTCATTTATTACTTTATGCGCGCACACACGTCCGCACGCAATGGCAACACGCTACCAACTGGCTGACAGCGCTCTCTATCGCCCACCTCGCTTGCTCTCTCATTGGTTCTTTCGTTAACTTGTTTCTGTTTCTGTTTCAGTTTCGCTTGCTGTTTATCTCCACGAACAATGTTAATCCGACTGTCTGTCTGCCTGTGCGTGTGTTTGTGTGTGTGCGTGTGTCTTCTTCGTTTGTCTTCGTTGCAGACTGTGCCAAGTATGCTGTTAAAATAGAGCACAGGCAACTTCGAACTGAGAACTTTGGGGAGGGGGGTTTGCTAAGCAAACTGCGGCATTTGAAGTTAAAGATGGAAATAGGAAAGGGGGAGGGAAGTTGAAGTTGGGGCGCATGGGCGTCGGCTGCTGCAGCCTGTTGTGGGCAGGGCGTGGCGATAGCAAATTGTTAAGGATCTAAAATTGAAAATTGTATAGCATTTGCATCGATAGTGCAGGTGTTATCGATGTGTGTATATTACAGTTCATTGGAAGATCATAGAGGAATACATATATTCTTATATAATTTACATATGTAATTGTACATAAATAGTTATTCTACAAGAACGTTTCTTGTATCTAAGAATTCGTTCTTTAGATTTTCAAAAATATTAAGTGTCATATGAACAGAAAATATTGCAAGCTATTTAGCAGAATGGTAAGTGTCATTCTAGCAGCACCTTCCATATATGGAAGAGTTGAGCAGTATTGAACAGTGTCATACCAGCAGAAAGGCTCTGCAGAATGGCAAGTGTCATCTTAGCAGAATCTTCGACGTATGTATGCAAATCATCCCATGCAACTCTGTATGCAAAATGCGGGCGTATGCGTGTGGGTGGTTGTACAAAAGAGAATAGAAACAATTGACAGCGGGCAGCTGACACACGCCAGAGGCAGGGGGTAGGTATAAGCAAAGTTACCTGCGCACTAAACACAACTACAACGCAGCATGCTAGCTAGTTCAAGTGTGTGTGTGTGCTTATGTGTAAGTGCATTCACATTTGCGCAAAATGTTAATTACTTTTTTCTCTCAAGTGGTTGGCTGCATAAAAAAAGAGACAAGGAAAGGGAACCGTAATTATCTTGCACAGCAGCCGCAAAACATCAGGAGAAAGCAGCGCTGACCTTCAGGGCCGCCGTACACACACGCACGCATACAGTAACATCTTGTGAGATAGATAATATGTGCATGCGGACAAAGCGCATCAAAGGCTGCGCAAAAATAAAAACAACAAAGCACCAAATAAAAGCGAATGAAAACCTGTTCAATACACACACACACACACACACTCATGCAACATAATTCTTGAAAATCAGAGCCGCTTCAATTCTGTGCTACAGTGTTTTTGTTGTGTATAACAGCGCTGTCCGTATAACAGTGCATACTATGGCATTTGTATAAATTGTTATATGCTTGCTGCTAAATTTTTTTCTTTCTACCAATAAATCAATTGTTTGACTTACACAGCACGTCACGAAACGATATTACTTTACAGTTATTTAGCGTTTAGTTTTTCAGCTTTTGTTTTTGGTTGTTTTGCCAGCTGCAATTAGAATTAAACAAAACAAAATATGCACTTGCTATAAATATGTGAATTTATGGCGTGTATAACAAAGCGCACTCGGTATTCGCTTCTCCGTATATTTTTCAATGCGCTGATTGCTCTTCTTCTTTTCATACGCAGCAGCAAAACGTCGCCACTTTTTTTTTGTATATGGTACACAAAATTTTTCTTGCTTTTAGCCAAGTTAAATTAACAGTTGTTTTATGTATACATATTGTTTACTTGATGCACACATTTGAACGCCAACGTATTAGAGTTTTGTTGACATTTTGATATAGGTATGCACAATAAATCTATGAAAATTATTTACCACACAAAAAAATCTGCTGCTGACAAAAAAATGTATCTTATGTGTTTTTGCAGGGTTGTTAAATCGATAAAATTTATTGTAGTTCTTACGTTTGCGGTGAGCACTTATGCGTTCGTTATTAAGTAATTTCGCGTTTACGTATCTCAACTTGCGTTTACCTTTGTAACGTTATTCTGTTGCACTTATAATGATTACATTACGTTATTCGTGCGCGGTAAATTTAAAAATTCAGTTATAAAATTAAATTTTAATCGGAAGAACTCTTGAATATTTATCTGAAAACAAGGTTTGTGAAGTTAATAATTAATTTTAGAAAACACTCAGTTAGTGACTGTACCAATATACAAATAAATTACGCTTTTTATCAGCTATAAATCGTTATTTATTTGTAGATTTTTACTGGGTAGCGCAAAGTGGCGTTTAAACAGCAATTAGATTTTCATGCTACTAACCAACAATTATATTATATTAGTAATACCCAAAAAGATTTCATCAAGTAAACATTTCCTGTTTAATAAAGAAATGGTTTAAATGTATATCCAATTTGAATTATGTTTAATTTGCGTCACGTTTAGCGAGGAGCACACTACGTAAAGTTAACATTGGCATTTGTGCGTTTAGCAACATTTGCGTGCACAGACTTGAGCATTTTTAAACAGGTTGCCAACATATTTGATGTTAAGAGTGGAGCTAATTATGTTAAGTTAACATTGGTATTAATGCGTTGAGCAACATTTGGCGTGCAGCTAACTTAATGAACGAAACCGCTGGAACAGCTGTTACATCCACTGTTATTATGAATTAACAACTCGTTGAATGCGGTTGTGTGTTGGTAGCGTCGCCAATGAACGCGTTGCGAATATATTGTTTCGAATTAATTTGCGCGCGTTTTAAATGAGAAGCATATTCAATAAATAAAATGAAATGAAATACATGCTAGTTACAAGTGTATGCAAATAAATGTGTTTAATTCACTTTTTTTTACAAATTTTTTTGCAAGTTAAATTTTGTGTGTGTGCAAAAAGGGTGTGTACTAAAATATAAAAAAAAAAAAAATCGTGTGCAGCTGTAAACAGGAGCAGGAGTCACGACCAAAGCGGAGCAAGCAATAGAGAGAGAGAGAGAGAGTAGATTTTGTTCGCAAGAGGGAGAGACAGGAAGTGCAGTAAGTGTTTTGTTGTTGTTGTTTTTGTTTTGAGCAACAACAAGAGCTAACTCAATAACGGTTTTTGCTATTATTGCTGTTGGTGCTGCTTCAATGTACTAATCTAATGATTTTGCGCTAATTCGCGTTTTGCTATCTCCCTTTTTGTTGTATGTGTGTGTGTGTGTGAAAAATCAATAAGAACAGTTGTGTGTGCGTGAGAGAGTTTGTTTGTGTTTGTGCAGCAGCCGGTGGCTGCTCCTGTGGGCAGCGCTGTCGCAGCCCTTGGCTGTCGTAGGCGTCGCCTGACTTCAAATAGTGAATAAAACTATACAAAAATAGTAATTGTTGCTAGCATCTGAGATAAGCTTTATTTTATTTTATTTGCCTTGCGTGCTTTTAATTAGTTTAAAGCATGTTAATTTAACTAAATGTTTTTTTTTTCTGCAACCACCAAAAAAAAAAAAAAACAAGAGCAAAGCGTACGCTGCAAAACGGGAAAGGCCGACTGCGCTGCTTCTAACGGTGCTGCCGCTTAACTTAACGAAAAGAGAGCGAGAGAGCACAGAGAGCACGCTGTCCATAATAAACAAAACATGCCCAAGCCTCAGTTTGCCGAGGCAATAACAAATTTCGACTACTCCTTGGAGCAGGTCAATATAGGGCATATTGGCATTGTGCACGATTAGTCTTTCAGCATGATAATTAATATTTTGTATTTTGTATGGCCTCGTCTATTGAAGTGTGAAGCGTTAATTGAACATTACTATATATAGCAGAGGTTTTTTTTTTTAACCAAGTCTTACCGTTAGATCACATGAGACAAATCGAAAAATGTTGATGCTTGAATAAATCCAAGGGTGTATTAAGCAGTTGATATTGCCTGTGCTTATACTTCTTTTCATGTAAGCCTTTAGCTGTAATTTACGGTTAGGCGCTGCAATTAACTGAACCAATAAGCTTTACATATGTGAGGGGGAGAAATAGACAAAGAGAGAGTGTGTGTGTGTGTGTGTGAGAGAGAGAGAGAGAGCGAGATGCGTAAAGTAAAGCTGATTAGCACAGCTAAAAGATTGTGTTGACTTTGATATTTGAAATAAGGAAAATGTTAAAATTTTAAATTATTAGTCTTATAACAAAAACTATTTAAAAAAGAAACATTTTTGTTTAAACAAACAGAGCTTTCATTATTTCAATGATAAAAAAACTAAGTACTTTTCCATAAGAAAATGTATATCTCAATAGAGAGATCTATCTTGAATAGAGTGAGGTCTGGCTCTCATAGAAACTTATCGTTTTCTTTCTTGTCAGATCAATACAGTATACAATTATTATATAATCATAATTATATCGTATATTAATCTAAACATCTGCATGTTCCTTTCACATCAAATCTTGAGTCTAGTCAACAAATGGCCAAATGAATTGAGAAAAGTTGAATTATTTAAAGTCAATTATCTCGCTCTCCCTCTCTCTTGATGAGACTATTACTAAGTTCATTCTTCAAACAAAGTTTGTCAGCTACCTTTCTTTTCTTTTTATTGAGACCAAAGTACCAGCTGCATTTGGAGTTTAAGTCGATATTACCCTACAGCCAATCATCCTTTTGCTTTCAAATATGTTTGGTTGAGTCATAAAAGTGAGTCACACACACACGCACACGCACACAAAATCCCCTATGCCAGCATATATGTGTGTGTGTGTGTGTCCTTGGGAGCGAGATAAACATCTCGCATTAACTTTTTGGCGACAACAACAACAATTATAAAGAAAAAAGGGGGAAGAGCAACGCCCACATATGGCGTCATTCTTGGGGCGTGGCAGTAGCCTCCGCCTCGAATGAGCTCACACTGTGAGGAAGCTGAAACAACCACAAACACGAACTTGACATTGAAAGCGGAAAAAGGGGGAAAAGAGAAGGAAGAAAGAGTTCGTTAGTTCTTAATGGGTTAAAGGTTCTCGAGGATGCTTCCGTAGCACGCAATATGCAAAGTGATAAGCCCAATTGACTGAGAAGCGCATGGAGCGGTGCATTGCTACATAAAATGAAATTCAAACATAATAAACTGAATTTACAGGGTATAATGTGTTAAGAAAAATAATGGTAATTGCACATTTCTATGTAATTCTCAACGAGTTAAAGTTAAAATGAAGTAAAACTATTTGAAATGTGCATAGCTTAAATCATTTACAGGGTATGTAGAGGCAATAACAAGCAGAAGAACAGAATAAGAGATAAAATTGGGATAAGAATAAGACAAATATAAGTTAATGGATATATGGTCTATAGTTTCTATGGTTTCGCTGCCGTGGCTATTCTCATTTACAGGGTATATACTGCTTATTTAGTTGCGCCTTTCGATATGCCTCTCATAATACAGTCAATATCAAAATTCGCCTAGGATTATTTGTTAAATATGAAGTTTATTGCAATTTATAGGGTATTCGTTAGTTAACATCTGTCAAGGCTCTCATACATTGGCCTTGGTCAGGCGCTCTTCTGGTGGGAACCGAGCGCAGGCCACAGTCCCAGTCGCTGCCGCAGTCGCAGTCGCATCTGATTCGGCTAACTTGGTGAACGAGAACCCGTTGCCACGCCCACCCACCTAGCCGCCCAAACGCCTCTGCCTACTCGATAAGCAGCGGAAGAAGAAGAAGTTGAAGTCGCTGCCCTTTTTTGGGCTACAGCTGCCGTTCGCCTGCGCAAATTCCTGAGCAGCCGCCAAGAGTGCGAGAGCAGGAGCAGCGTAGGGGAGTGAGGGGAGGGAGGGGCGATCGAGCGCGTGCGCCACGTTACGCTCCAAGGAGCTGGGCTAAAGCTGGATAAGTGGAGCTGCTGCTTGATTTGTGTAAAGTGTTCCTTAAGTGTATGTCTGTGCGCTGGAAGGGTATATCGATTGTGAGAAGCAATATGCACGCATTGCTCTATAAAGAACTTGGCTCTTAGACAGATCAAAGATGTTGTTGCTGGTATCTAATGAGAGGAGATAGTTGATAATGAGATATGTAATATGGAACTCACATAAGTTATTTTCTTACTTTATTTCTAATACTATGTATAGAGCTCTGTGACCAAAGCAGTTGCCTGTACCAAATTATAGTACAGTCTCTTCTTTTTGCTGTAGCTATAACAGCAATAAAAGTGGAAGACAGATCCTACCATATCATAAAGCTATCTCAATGAACTCAGTTGTCAGTTTATGAAAATTGCAGAGATTTGGAAGAGTTTACTTCATTTAATATTAGAGTGAGTATATGAGAAAATTGATTGCATCGGCTGACTGACAAGCTGACAAGCATACATTATATAAATCATATATATGCTCTATATGTAAGGGCATTTGATAAGCGACAATCTTTAGTTGAATTTGATTTCCTTGCTGTCTGCACTTGGTGGAATTTTTACGAGCTTGTTTATGGGCTCGTTGTCAACAGTCCAAAAAATGTTTCGTACATATATGTGTACAGATACATGTGTATATATATGGATATAGTATGTACTGAAACTGAAACCATGTCTGGCGCTCTACAATTTGTGGGATTCGCTTTTGTTTTTGTTTTGTTTCTTCCTTTTATGCTGACTTAGCAAATTAGGTGAATCGGCAGCAGCAAAAAATGTGAATTGAGATGCAGATCAAGTTGAAGATAAAGCATAAAGAACGATCTACAGATGTTCAGATCTACTTCTACATGTACAGATACAGCAAATGCTGAGGTATTCAAAAACTTGTGAGAATTAATGTCTCAAATGTTACGCTAATAGCTACTCATTTATATTCGTTGAGACGGCTCCAAAATGTATTCCTTTTGAATTGTGCTCGAAGCTTTTCATATAAAATCTCAAGTTACTATGATATATGGGCAACCGATCTAAATGATTTTCTTATGTTAGACCAACGAGTCGATTTCAACTTATTTAGCTTCCACATTAAGTATGTGGCCTCTGTAACAAATTTCGTGCAGTTAGCTGCACTAAGAGCTGAGTTCACATAGGTAGTTTGCTGATAGAGTAAACCAATCAGAACAGTTCTTAGTTATGCAAGTTGTACATGGAAAATCAAGCATTTGCACAAAGTTTCATAACGAATGCTTCACTGCTAGCTGAGTTCAATGAGGTAGTTTTATGCTAATGTGAGTCCATTCACTCGACACTCACCTCTAGAATTCTTCTGCAGTATCCAGAAGCACCCATAGCAAATTTCACACAGTTAGCTACGCTGAGGACCGAGGTCACATAGGTGGGCCTGCTGTTCGTCTGCTTCTGCTTCTGAGAAGAATGCTTTTCAGCATCTACTATGTAAATCTATGCCATAATTCATAAATAGATGTGCAGGGTATATAATCTATCAGCATTTAAGCCTCGATTTCGCATTCTTCGCTATTTCGCTATTCTTTTTATTTTGTTTGGGGCTCTGTTCTGGTTTGGCAAACATAATTAGCATAAGCGGATGGTCTGCTAAATTAAACGCACAACTAGAAGAACCAGAGGCAGCAGCTGTAGAAGAGCATAGAACCCGCAGCTAAGAGAGGCCTCACCGAACTAACTGTTTCCAACTGTTTTTGTTTGTATTTTTTTGTTCCTTTTTTAGTCTATTCATAAAGTTTATTGCTCTGCATGCTCCATGCTCCACATTCTGGTGGCAAATCAAAGAGGAATCTGTAATCAGCGATTAAATTGACGTAACTTTCCATAAATTACTCAAATTGAAAGAGTTTTTTTTTTTTTTGTTTCTAGAATAGCTGGGCATAGGTTGCACCAAATGAAGGGGGAATAGTTGGGCCAGAGGGAAGCGATTCTATTCTATCAATTGTTTCTGACTACAAATTGAGACTGCACCAAATGTGCTTGACACAGACAATTCCAGAGACGATATATCTATGTCTGTACCTATCTCACTCTCGCTCTCTCATTTAGCTAAATTGAAAATTTGAATAGAAAAATGTATTATGAATATGCAACCACATATTATAGATTATATAGATCAGTGTAGGTCAAGCTTTACGTATGGCTAAAAATAACCTATAAATAGATAGAGCTGGAAAGAGATGAAAACTGTCGTTAAATAATGGATTTGCATACATGGAATGTATATAAAATATAATAGTTGAGCTATAGTTTAGACAAAATGCTGCTGGATTTTGGATCTCTGATAATCTTGGATGGATATAGATTAGATATATTAGTATGCATACTAGATATGAGAGAAAGGTGTTTGAGATAACAAATTAAATATACTAAATACCAATAAATAAACAAAAACAGGTAGATATAAGGCAATAAAGAGATAACTCTGCATCGCATAGGCTATAGATAAGAATAAAGATATCAAATTGTTTATGGTTTAAATATGCAAAAATAAAGACTCGAATGAACAAAATATACAGAGAGATTACCATATAAATATATAGATAAGGAATGGATTATAGATATATGTATGTAAGGATGTAGGCACGCAATATATATATATATATATTGGGAACTTTAGTAATATATAGAAGAAAGTAAAGAATCAATTTTGACAAGATAGATTTTTGTAAATATGCATAGATTGATATATGGATATATGCATATCTATCAACGTCTATGATAGCTAGAAACAAGCAATACAATCTAATAATAATATAATATGGTACAAGTTTCTATACATCTGTAGCATCTGTAGCTTTAGCTCCCTCATGATATATAACTGCCTAGTCATAGCCCACACACTTGGCATATAGAAGACAATTGGAACTGATCTTAGATCTCATTTCATTTAAAGCCCTTTTGCGTGAGGGGGAATATAATAATGGCGAGGTGGACGAAGAAGATGCAGAAACCGTATGACTGTTCTTATTCGGAACTCTCTCGATGAATTTCGCATACAAATTGCGAATTGCGTCGCATTCAATTGAGAAACACTTCGCGATTAATTGTGCAGTTGAGATGAGATAGTAAACCGAAAGGGTGGAGGCTGAAAGGGTGGAGAAGGGGGTGGTAGTCACATATATGTATGTACCTCCCGGTAACACCCGGTGTCTGCTGAGATCATAGCCCATCTGCTTTGTGGTTTGTGCGGTCTTTCGTCTGGAATTATTGTCATTGGGGGACATGGAACAAATTGTAAAAAGCTGTTTTAGCTTTTCATTAAGCAGCAACTGTTTCTGCGCAGTCTGCGTACCTAGCTTTAACTGGATAAAGGCACACATATATCTATATACATAGATTTGAAAGGTTTCTTTGGGCGAAAACAACAAAGAGTCGACTGGTCGGGAGTGCCCGGCTAGAAGAAGGCCTAATGCCGTGACTCTCTTGCCTGTCACAAACAATAAATTCGCAATTCCCATTCCCAACGGGTACGGAGTATAAACACACTTAAGAGCTTTCAGGAATGTATTGGATCAAATTCGAATCTAAATAAATTGCTGTGAGACATAGTTCTCACAGAATAAGTGGAAACTCTATATGTGAACCTAACAAACTGTCCCACAAATATTTGTTTAAAAACTCATATTTATAAATAAATATATATTTTTTGTATTTGTTTATATATAGGCTCAAATATTTCTACGCTCACAATAATTAGAAATGTTTACGTTAGGTTTTTCCTTACTTTATAATTGAGTCGGCGCGTGACTTCGCTTCTTGCTCCCCTCTCATAAAAAGCAGAAGATTGTGAATGGGATTTTTTCATGTTGCGACTAATTTTAGTCAAAAAGTTTTCAAGTTTTTACATGTGTTTTACAGTTCCCTAAATTTGGGAGGGATAAATATATGACAGCTGCATGACTGACAGCATTTTATGCCCTATGTAAGCATCGTATATGTGTGTGTGTGTGTGTGTGTCTCTGGTGCGTTTGTAGGGTATATGAGAGTCGAGCAGATGTCTACAATTGTATTGTATTGTATTAGAGTATAAATAAAATCGTGACATGTCTGCATAGCTATAGAAAGTGTTTTTGATATATAGGGTATACTGTAGTCGATCATGTTTTATTAATTAAATGTTGTATGATAAGTATAGGGATGTTTTGAAAATATAGGGTATGTGTCAGTCGGTCATATGCCATATAAAGCATGATATAGAAAATGTAGAACTTTTATAAAAATAGATAATGATAGCAAAATTTCGTGTTTTTTAGAACGTTTTTCAGTAACATAGGGTATAGACAAGTCGTGTATATACGAATATATTTGTAGATAGTATATAGAATTACCATACAGCTCTTTCAAAAGACGAAAATACTGCAGAGTAAATACTTAACATATCAAGTAACTAATAACGTTATGATATTGTTAAACCTTTTACAGTGCAGGGTATATGATAGCTGTGCTTTATGCTCATACTATGCATCGGAAGGAAAATGTCTTTGGAAGAGAAATATGTTCGAGGGACAATTGAGGAAATGCTCGAAGAGTTGTCAAAGCTGCGATACGAAGAATTTTCTGCACATAAATCAATGTGGAAAAAAAACCATTAAAAGGAAAGGGGAAGAAGAAGAGTTGAATTGCTTTTGAAGTGCCCGAAGCCAGAAATTAAAGTGTTCAAGTGATCTATGTGAACTGAGGTTCAAGCAAACCACTTTAATAGAGCTGCTTGAATGAGTAACAGTTAGATTTGCCTATATCTGTGGGAATAAAACAATTATAGGGTAGAACATATTTGGATACAACAGTCTCTTCTGATTGCTTGACTCTATCATAGCCAGGCTATGAAAAGAATCCTTAATAAAATATCATTTGATATAATAAGTAAGACTGTTCTAGTCGAGAGTGTTTGACTAGACGAAACTCTGTACCCTGTATGAGAGCTACGTCTAAAAGGGGGGGCCGAGATATACATTTGCAAATAGATATTCATACCCAGCAAACATATAGTATCATATTTATCATACACCCCCTTCCCTCCACCCCTTCGTAATGAAATAGATCCTCCTGCTTTAATAGAAACATATTTAGATTTCACTTTTTGTAACATGAGTGGAACTCTTGCTCACATGAGAATCGTATCGTATGATAAATGCTAGGGTATATCAGTATCGTTCAGCCATAATTAAGTGCTCTTTCTGGTTTGCTGAAGTGCCAGAAGCAGGAAGCAAAACTAAAAATATAAAACAAAGTCATGTACCATATGGGCCAGCTCGAGTCCCGAGCCCTAAAACCGAACCTCTCGAACCCAAAACTCAAATACAAAACTTGAAGCCCGTTGCAGATGCCATTAAATTATAGCTACAATCTATTAGCGATCGAGCGGAAGGGAAGGGCAGTCTGGGACGGGGCGACAAAATGTGCAATTGAGGAACTGAGGCGCAGGGTTGCGACTGCCGCCGACTCGTCCAGCGGGTAGCTGGCAGGCTGCCTGGCTAAAAATAGATGTAACACGCACACATACACACACAGAGAGACAGAGCAAGAAAGAGGGAGAGAGAGAGAAAGAGAGAGAGAGAGACACAGGGAGAGTCGCATGCCTCAACGATTCCCCCTTGCGATTCACTCTACGGCTGGCCTGCAGTAGGATGAGGAAGCGCGGGCGAGCGATGCCAGTCGAAACATCGATCTGTAGATTCACTGCGATCGACTAGCTGAGAAATGTGATCTTGATCCGCGTGTCGTGTCGTGTCTGGGCGTTGAAAGGCTGTGCGCCAATTGCCGCATGCTCGACTGCAAGATACCCTATCGTGTTGCAATAAGCAATAAATTTAATATAAAGTAAACTTTAATAGAAATTATATATATTAATTATTGATCAATGTATTGATTATAGGACAAGTAACTATAGAGTTTAGATAGTTTAGGATAGTTAACTTAAGAGTTATTATCTTATGTATTATGATAGCTTCAGTATGAATTATCGATAAACTTATGCTAACTGGGTGTATAACACTAACTGATGTATAACTGATATATTATGAGACTCATGTGTTTGTCGAGAGCTACATTTTATAGTAATGACAGACATTTACACTATTGACCGATAATTTATTAATCGATAACACAGAAAACTGTCCTTAAGCGATATGTAAAGCCTGTTATTAAAATAACAAAAATCAGGTGATGTAATCAATGTATTAGAAGTACATTCACACATCGATCATCTATCAATAACTGCGTTGCACTTCATAATCGTCGATTTCATTGCTTATTACAGGGTATATGACATTCAAATTATTGTTATTGTTGCAGTTGCACTTGAATTGATTATTGTTTGACATGGCCACGAGCCGTGGGGCAATCTGCGGCCCTATGTTTAACGTCTAGACATGGTCGATGGCCAAGCAATGGTGCTGCAATTAGTTTCGATTTCGAATTCAATTTCGAGTTCGAGTTCGGGTGCGAGTTCGAGTTGGAGTTCGAGTTGCGCTGATTGCGTGTTGAGTGCTTTTTTCTGTTCTTCGAGACCATTAAGAAAGAAGGTTGAATATTTAAAGGCATCGGCTTTAGACAATAATGTGCTTTTGATGCTATCAATAGCAAATGCAATTGGCAATCGATAACATGAATAGGGATTTGAGACTAACTGTTACTTAGCAAGAGATTGAGATCAATGCTATCACTAATACTTTGATTTAGTTGTTATCGATCCCATGGAGTCAATTGATAAGTTTATCGATAGGCAGTTATCAAACTGCCCTCCTGCGGGCAGAATATGTCGCATTAGATGCCAGACTTTTGTTTTCGCCCCGATTAGCATATGAGTTATTCAACTCTTTATCGGAATGCAAACACTGAAACGTAACGAACCGAACGTTGGCCAAATATTTACCAACTGGATAAGCAAACATGGTCAAAAGACCGCGCCAGATCAGCCAGCGGGAATGGGCAGAGAGAGAGGGAGCCAGAGAGAGAGAGAGGGAGAGAGATAAAAAAGGGAACAGTCTGTGGAGCCTAAAGCGTGCAATCTTATCGCAAGCAAATGCTTAAAGTTTTTTAGCGAATACTAGAGGTAAATATCAAGGGGACTACGGCGAGAGAAAGAGAGACAGAGAGAGAGAGAGAGAGAGAGAGAGAGAGAAAGAGAGAGGAGGGACATAGTCTGTGTGTGTTTGCCTTTGGTTTTTGGCGTTAAAGCTGCGCTAATGAAGGGGCTGCCCAGTTGACAGTTGACAGTTGGGAGAGAGACAGCAAAGATAAGGAAGAAAGAGTTACAGAGACAAGGGAGAGAGACAATGGGGAGGTAAGGGGGGGTCTGGTCGACAGAGAAGGGTAGGGAAGCAGTAAACTAGACAAGGGAGAGAGAGAGTAGGGTAGAATGAAAGAAAGAGAGAGTGAGAGCTGGGAAATTATAACGAGTCTAGCGAGAGGGAGAAAGAAAGAGAGCGAGGGCTGCTGTCTGTCATTGACACTGGGCGTGCCAAAGGATGCAAAAGGATGCACCACGGGATGCTCTTATCAGCAGCCCGCCGCAGGAAAACATTGACCTTTGCCAGAGTCAACACTCGAGCTGCAGCTGCAGCAGCAGCAGCAGCAGCAGCAGCAGCAGCAGCAGGAGACGGCGTCGAGTTGATTTGAGCAATTAAGGGGCAAAGGGCTTAGCTTTACAATCACCAACAGTTGCTGCGCCTATTATGCTCTATGCTCATTCAAATGGGATTTGTACGGGGCATATTAAACTCTAGTTTTGCTTAGTGTTCGCATGAAATGGCAACGAAATGGGAATATAAAATTTAGAAATGAAAATTGTATCAAAAATATGTTTAAGACTAGCTGGTTATTGGACTTCATAGATTTAGCCTGAGTTAAGATACTTCAAGTTAATTTCAATGATGGATAGAAAGACATCTATTTACAGGGCATTTGTTAGTCGTGCATGCAATGCAATCGCAATTGACATGCGGGTTCCGTTCATCGGGTTCATTGAAACAGACACAGACACAAGTATAGGGTAGTTCGAGTGCTTAATTGAAAATCAATTGAATCGCATGCTCGATGACAATACAAAAATAAATTTCTCAAATAAATACTTTTTTTTTTTTTTACTCGTATAATACATAATTGTCAAGTGTTGTTGGCGCTTCAGCACTTTCACTTGGTACAAAAAATGAAATAGAATAATAGAGCTATACAGTCAATAGAAAACAAGCGAAACAGTGGCGAGCTATCATAACTGGACTAACAATTACCGTGTTATGAAAAGTTATGAGAATTAGTTCAATGCCTGTAGGATGCAGAGAAGATGAGGTCAGCTGTTTAGATCCGTAAAGATTGCCCAGTCTGATACCCTTAATTCATAGTTTAGGCAGTTTCTTTGATATATAACCTGAGATTTGATATAGCAGATAGGCCAAATGACCGCTTTAGCTGTTTACAGGGTGTTCACTTAATGCGCTTTAAAGCTTTTGATGTTTTATTTCTGATTCAAAACTGTAATAAACGCGTTGCCACATCATTCGCATTCGCATCGAGTGGCAGCATCGCAGCTTAGGGCGACCGGTAAGTGGGGCGTGGCAGCTAGTTGTTTGTTTGTTGTGTTTGCTCGCTGTTTGCCTTTGGCATTGGCGCTTCGCATTCGATATGAATATGCCACATAGTTTCTCATAGTTTGCACACACTCAAGCTCAAGCTTCGAGCTGCTGCACAATTAACGCGCCCCGCTTTGAGGCCCCATCTTCTTCTTTCCGTTCACCTACTCTCTTGCAGCTCGTGTTGCGTGACAATCGCCCATTGAGCAGAACAAAGCGTTGCATGCTTTTTGGCTGCCCAATTTTTTTTTCCCTCGGCCCTGAGAGCTTTTCTAATGACTTGTGCATGTTCTAAATTATTAACGGTTTCGTTTTCATGTATAAAAATATATATGATATATCATATATACGCATCCTAAGCTAAGAAGAGGGTATCTTAAGTCGTTAATGTAGCCTTTAGCAGTTCTATTCGTATAGAAGAGAAGTCTGAGAGCATCTAATTGTCATTTCTTCGTGCCTACTCTGCAGATATGTTATGATTAGATAAAGAAATTTATAATCCGGCTACTTATAATCTAAAGAACTAGAAACAGAGCATCTAATAGTCGTTCATTCTTAAGCGCAACTGCCTACGGGGTCTCTATTCGTCGTTGCTCAAGTGCCTTCGTTACATTTCATGCGGCACATCATCCTGTAAGTCATGGCTATCGTTATCAATATCGCTATCGCTATCGTTATCGTTATCGTTGTCTATTCTGTTGACCTCCGTTGAGGGGACAATCCATTTGCCATTGATGTGCATTGAGACAGCTGGCTCCAAATACTCTGTAACAATTCGCAATTCGAGTTGGATAAGCCACAGGTTCAGGCATATTCAAATGGATTTCCGAAAGACTTGGAGCTTTGAGTTGGAGTTGGGTCAGACAAAGAAATATTAAAAAAAAAAAAAATCGATAAAGTTTTGGCAGAGTTATGGAAGCTTTTAACTCTTACTTCTCTCTCTTTCTTACACTCTCTCCATTTTTCTTTTCTCTTTTCAGTTCGTTTCTCCATTTGTAAAAAGCAGGAAAACAGCTAAAAGGTAAGTGAAACACCTTAAAGACTGAGGCGTTACGGCGCACCAGTTCATGGCACTATGCAGACAAAGAGAAAGAGGAAGAGCAAGAGGAAAAGGAGAATGAGGGGCTGCAGAAGCTTAAGTGCATTGTGAGCTAGGTTGAGCATAGGACGGGAGAGAAAGAGGCCAGTGGATGGGATGGTCTTGACAATGCCAACGTACCTTGGCGAGCCCTTGCGAGTGCTGATGGGCACCAGGAGAAAGGAGAATGGAGAAAGGAGAAAGCCCCCAAACTCTAGCCTTAGGGCTGCAGCTTCTACCCCTAGCCTTGGCTTCCTTACTTATCCTGCTTGACGCTGTTTCTGGGGCTTGGTAGCGGCCGTCTACTGGTGCATATTAACACTTGCGGTTATTTTGATTTTAGCTTATGCCAGACACACACACACACACGGGTATCTATTTGTATGTCTGTTTGCATATACCCTCTGCATACTCTCTTTTAGTATGTTTGTCAAGCGCTTTTGTTTGTATTCAGCTGCTGCTGTTGTAATTTTTATGTCTTCGAGGCATTTGCAACAACCAAACACACATCATTCTCACACACACACACACACACAGACACTCTGTCACTCACGCTCATACCTTTTTAGCTTCTTTCATTTGTCTTTCTGGCGCTTTTGCAACCCCTTTTTCAAAGGCTCCATTTTGCTTAGTCTCTGCTTACCCACACACACACACACACAAAGGTAACTAGTGTGGGTGTGTGTTTGTGCCTGTGTCTGTCGGCAGCTCGAATTGCGTCCACCCTAAAAAGTATGCAACATAATAATTCCATGCAACATTTTAGAAAGCAGCCGCAAAGTATGCAATAATTTTTTCCAGCGAGAAGTTAAGTAAAACAAGAATAGATAGATGCCTGACCTGCAGATACCCTAGCTTCAGTGAGCTATTCGGCAGGTGTATCATAATCGTACTGTATATGTATGGCTAGACTAGAAGATACCACGTAGCAGTTAGCACTCAACTATGGCCGGAGCTAAACCTAACATGGGTTCTAGATTTGTTCGTTGGCAGAATGCAGCTCCTCGGAGCAGCTTTGATAGCATAGAAAATATATGAATTCGCATAATCGCATAATTGTAATGCACTACAGCAAGATACCCTGTAGGTCTGAGTTGGTGTCTAGCAGGTCGATGATATGAGCCTATGGAATATGCAGGCTAAGAACTAGCTCGACTAGAATATACCTCTTACATATGCAGTGTGCACTGAATATCTCTTTGCTTGTGCTAATTAACATTTTTTTTTGCATTTAAAATTTTTGATTTTTTGTAATTTTTGTTGTTAGTTTTTTTATATTTGCTCATTCGATGAAATCGTTATAAAACACGTTGTCACAACATTGATTGCTGCGGTACCTCTTCTAAAAGAGCTCTATTCAATTTAAAATTTAGACGCGACATCAACTCCAGCCCAAAAAAAGATTGATCGAGTGTTATCGTTATCACTCGATTCTAGTATAAAGATTGCTGGCTGTCGCTTGGAGGCACGTTTGGCTTGTCGTCAGTTGAATTTTCGGGGTTTGGGTTTGTGGGCTCTGTTGCCTTGGAATCCGGGACATCATCAATCGCATCATCAAATTCTGGCTGCTTGCGCTTGCGCTTGGTTGTCTTCTTCACCTGCTTCTTGGCTCTGGTCACCTTTGGCTTGGGCTTAGCCTTAGCAGTCTTTTTGGCCGCAGTTTTAGCTTTCTTTACTTTGGTCCCCTTGGACGCCTTTGCGATATTTCGAACTTTTGTTATCTTATTTGCCTTTGTTGTTTTGACAACCTTCTTCGGCTTATTGATGGCTTTAGCCACGCGACGCATGGTGCGGCGTCCTCGTTCATTTACCATACCTTCCATTTCCTCAATTGTCAGATTCGAAGCCATTTGTTTCACCAACTTCAGGGCTTTTGAGGCACAGCGAGGACATGCTTTCTTCTTCCCAGCTTTCTGGCGACAATTCTCGCGAAATGATTTCTTGCGAATCTCAAGTCCATTCCTAGCACGTCTTCCACTTGTATTTGTACGCAACATGCGGTAACCGGTCAAAATTTTCGATATGGATATAGCCATTTGTCGTCTTTCGTTAGAAAAGAAAATAAAAAAAAATGTTTCGATTTTACTGAAAATATTATTTTAGAAATTTTCGCTTTTTTATGTAATACGCTCAACAAAAAATAAAGGAATGAAAATATTTCGTTTCCTGCTACACTCCCAAGGCTTTCTAAACGTCGAATCGCTTCATGACTTGCTTTGATATCAAAAAACTCGAACATGTAAGTGTTTGCTGTAAGATTTTGTTTAGTGTGTGGAGTATATATATATATATGATAGATATATAATACGAATCGTTGCTAAATTGCATTATTATCATAATTAGATGGGGCATTCTTTATATAAGTTAAAAGACTTGTCGATGTTAATAGTTTTATTCCTATTACGAGGCATTATTCAGGGTACGAGGCATTCTTGGAATATGATTCGTTAAAAGAAGGACTCAGGGGATTTCATAGTCGAGCAGTCTCGAATACAGCTTTCTTACTTGTTTTACTTTAGAGGGTATCATTTAGTCGGGCATTTCATTTATTGTGGCTTTTAGTGTAAATTGAACAATATATTCGATTCTGCTTGGCATTCTGCGCACTGATCTTGCTGCAGCTGTGTTTCATCCCCATCGAACAATTGAAATTACTTCAAGTACTATTTTCGTATCGGAGCCAAGTCATTGGTTTTATAATTAAACTAGGGTAACTGCTGGTGAGGCATTTTTGTGCCGCTTTTAAGCTAATTTTTTAATGATGTTCCAAAGTCAAAGAGACGCCAACGCATTGAAATTCTCCAACGCCAAATAGAAAATTTAAAGAGTCTATAAATATTCAAGCAAATATTATGTATCATTGATACCCAGCAAAATTACGTGTAAATGGGGTATATTCTTTGCTTTTTGTCAATTAATAATTATGAATAGATAATATAGAATATATCTATTTTTGTATAAATTCCAAAACTCTAAGAGAGTTAGATGAGTATAGAGCTATAGATAGTTATATAGTTTATTGATTGATCAGGAATTATAGGATATATTCTAGTGGATGATTGAACTGAAACGTTTACTGTCTATATTGAACACTTCACTTAAATGAATACTTCAATTGTCACTTGAATGCAGCAGTTGCAGTAGAAGGGTATTTGACAGTCGTGCATTCCCAACTAGATTACATAGATTACACTCGAGCGTCGCTTCTACTGTTGCTGATTGGAGATATCTTTTGTGTTGCGTTGGCGTTCGAATCGATTTAAGGATCGTAGGTGTTTCACCAAAAACTACTTTAGAGTGAGAGGGAAAGTGCGAGAGAATGAGTGAGAGAGATGCACAGTGTGAGGCAAATCGGTCTTTAGGCTTAATTAATAGTATTTTGTACAAATTTGGTTGTCATCGTTTCGGATTCTTGTGGCTTAGCTGCTGGTCAACTCATTTGGTTAGGCAATAACCGCAATGTACAACGCATTTGCATACCCTGTGCATATGCAGAGTGTGTCCAAGGGGTGTTTTGACAGTGTATACTGCAGTCTAGCTAAACAATTGAAAGGAATCACTATACTTTAGCCGTGATGATCGATGAGATTACTTGAAACCTTTCCAGTTTCCCATATGTATACTTAAGCTACAGACGAGCAGAGTCTACACTTTCATAGGGTATTTGATTTATAGGGTATTGCTTAGGCTGAATGACAGCTGTGGTCTTCCTTTACTTGTTTTTTCCTCTTCTTCTCTTTATCTGTTTTTCCTGTTTTTTTGCGTAATGCAAAATTGCACAGTTTTTCCTTGCAGCTGATGAGTACCAAGACCCCGCGTCTCCCTTACCGTCTCCCGCTCCAAACAGTTGCTCAATTCGCATATTTGCCAAGACTAACTGTGCGTGTGTGTGCGTGTGTATGTGTGTGTGTGTCCCAGTGGCCAAGTGTCGCTACGCCTTGGTTTGCAGCCCGACGTCACTGGGTCTGGCTGAAAGAAAGCTTTCAATGCGTTTCATGCGCTTCAGCTTTCCATTGAACGGGCGTCTTCTAATGCACGTTTTCCCAGACGTGTGTAGACACGCAGACATAGAGCGTCTAAGCACCCTCCCCGCCTCTGCATTACCAGAAGCCCTCTTAGCCAATTGCCCGCAGACACATAGACCCGAAGTCGAGCGCAAGTTTTGAGTTTTCAGCTCGAGTCCAAGCCCAAAAGTCTGGCTCTAGGTCAAGGCTGGGCGCGGCGGGCGTTGCGTTTTACGTGACAGCCAATTGAAGCTTGTTGTTGTTGTTGTTGCTGCTGCTGTTGGCTGTTTGTTGTTTGTTGTTGACACTTGCAGTTACATCGATAAGCGTACGGTGAAAGCAGCGA
Organism: Drosophila antonietae; assembly: GCA_030914385.1. Taxonomy (NCBI): domain Eukaryota; kingdom Metazoa; phylum Arthropoda; class Insecta; order Diptera; family Drosophilidae; genus Drosophila; species Drosophila antonietae. The sequence goes on from JAUESO010000617.1 coordinate 5,185,295, forward strand.
CGGCGACGTCGACGGCGAGTGACCAAGAAATTCAAGAAACGAAAAGAGGCATAAAAATTGAAGTTAACGTTAACAAGACGAAGTTGGAATACTCTGACAGAGATGCAGTGAGAAAGAGGGAGTGAGAGAGAGAAATAGAGGGAGACAGACAGAGAAAGAAAGACAGAAGTACTGAGAGAGAAGGAGAGATAGAGTTGGAGCAATAGAGATGGCAAGCAAGAAAGAGAGAAAGAAAAGGAGCCAAAAGTATTGGAGTAATAGAGAAGGAAAGGAAGAGACAGACAAAGAGGGAGAGATTGATTGAGAGAAAGAGAGAGAGAGAAAGAGATTGAAGGAAGCCAGAAGTACTGAGAATGCAGAGAAACGCCAATTGGGAGAAGGAAAGAGAAATGAGTAAGAGAGAAGTTCAAGTGGAGGGACAGAATGAAGAGTCAGAGATATAGAAAAGATAGTGAGAAAAAGATAGAAGAATACCCATGCCTATTACGTTCGCTGATTGTTACATAATGACTGAGCAATTCGTATATACACCTTCAAGTTAGGGTATTCAAAGAGCGTTGGTTGACACATGTCAGGGGAATGCGCTAGTTGATTTAAGATCTGCAACAATAAATTTGATTTGTAGTTCCACTATAACAACAGCTGCCACGCCCTGCCTGCATAGCTTCCCTCTGCCTCCTCTATGCCTAGCTGCAACTCTTTTTCTGTAGAACTTCCCAAAACTGTTTTCAGTAATCAGTTTTTACTGTGGGAATCTGAGTTTTTGGGAAAAACCGAAAGTAGAAGAAGAAAAGAAATGTGTAACTCGCTCGATAAATATATTAGAAATGGGTTCGACGAAATGAGAAAAAGAAAAAACCGGGTTTGTTCTCATAATATGTTGGCTGCAATTGCGACTTTGAGTTTATGGCTTAATCTATTTTCTAGTAGGGCAAAAGAGAAAACGAAATTAATATGAAATATGATATGAGTTCCTATCAAATCTGTGAGTGGACTCATTTATATGAGTAGAGAGTGCAGTTCACTAGGGGAAATTCATAACGGAACTTGACTTAATTTACAACTGCTAGAGTTGGTATATAAATGTATCTAGCCTGTAGATTCCTAGTTCCTAGTTTTCAGTTCCCTTGGCATATATATTGCTAAGAGTTGAGATTGCCTTTCAGGGAACAATTTCGACTTGTGACTTGCCTTAATTCAATTAATACCCAAAGAGCATGTTTTCCAGTTTCATGGCAAGCAGTTTATGGCTATTTCTCTTTGTGTTGTGTTTCTGTGTGTATTCGATTCGTATTATTATAAATTTTTGTGGGCCGTTAACAAATTAATTGTTACGCTCTTTAAATGTTAATCAAAATAGACGCCAACGTTCGCACAGCCACAAAGGGCAGCTGAGCATTAAAAAGTCTTCAAAGGCAGCAAACGAAGAAGAAGACGATGAAGATGAAGATGAAGATGAAGAGGAAAGGGAAGGGAGCCCGAGTTGGAGAAAGAGTGGAGTGGAAGCAGAGGAAAGAAGAGCGCAACAAATGGCAAACGGCAAACGGCAAACGCCTTTGAACATAATTTATGGCCAATTTGATTTTATTTTCATTCAAATTTTATTTCACTTGACGACGTTCCACAGCATCTTGTGGGCAAAAGCTAAGGTATATAATAGACTAAAGACTAGGAAACAAAATTATTGTTAAATAATCTATCTAGTCTGGGTTTCTTGATATGTGAAAGAACAAGTTCTAAATCTCTACTTAAGCTACTGCTTTGTAGGGTATCTCGCGGTTGTTCAGCTGTATATTTTGTGAAGGAAGTATTAATACTCTACAAATACTAGCTAATAGTTTACAGCTCGATTACAGGGTATCCCAGAATTGATCAATTGATTCTCTTCGACCCTTTTTGACTTTGTGCAAAAAGGAAAAATAAAACTTGTATAGACATTTACAGCCAAAACAAAAAATTAAGAAAGAAAGGAGTGAAAGAAAGAAGATGATAGAGAGGAGAGAGGAGGAGGGTAGACAAAATGTTTGTTGTTGTTGTTTTTTTTTTATTTTAGTGTAAGCGATTAGCTAGATGAAGAAGAAGAAGCAGCAGCAGCAAAAGCAATTAATTGATGGGAATTTCTTTCTTTCTTTTCTAAGTTTATTTATTATGATTTTATTTTGAACTTCAGAGGAGCTGCCGGTCTTTGGCTTCGTTTAAATATTCAAATAGAAATCGAAAGCTTTTTGATATTTTCAACTAATTTCGTTTCTTCATCTCTTTCTCTCTCTCACTCTCTCGCTCCAGCTATGTCTTCTAATTTTAGCTATAGAAACAATAGATGCATTTGGCTTTTGTTCGGGCATTACGTAAAAACATATCAAAAGCTGAGAAAGAAAGAAAGAAAGACGGAATGAAAAGAGAAAAAAAAAAAAACACAACGTTTTGTTTTATTTCGCTTGCCAGATGATTCGCTTTTCCTTGGTTCGAAATTAAGTAATCGAGTTTTGTTGGAAAAAGTGTTAAGTGGGGGGGCGTGAGAAGCGCAGAGAGCGACGCATTTGTCTTAATTACTCTATTAGCTTGTCTTTAGCATTCAGGCGCCTGGCTTGAGAAGCGCAAAGAGAGGCACATGACAGTCTCTTTAGATTGGCGGAAAAGTTGCTTTAATTCTATTCTTCTGATAATGCCAATAATGAATGTTAATAAAAACTTGTCTTTGGCTTGAGGAGCGGAATGAGAGGCATTCAAAAGTATTTTTCCGCACTAGCTGAACAAAAATTTGGAATGTCGATGACACGTTTCTTGGACAAAGGTTTTCTCAGCTCTAACAACTCAACTATTAGCTAGTATGTATTTCTGCTTTAGTTGCGCCTCCTCTTCACACATATGATTTCATAGCGCTGATTAACAACAATAACTGTAATGACAAGCATCGGCATTAACTTTATTTTTCTTATTGTTGCTGTTGCTGTTGCTGTTGCTCTTGCTCACATTTCACGCACTCACGTTTTTCAATGCAATGCTTACAAACTAAACAAAATACAAAAAGCAAAAAAAAGCCGCAAAAGCCGCAAGTAGGCTTCATTTCTACCTCGTTCCCGCAATGACTCTTGGCCGTACGTTTAATGATCGGAGCTTGAAATACTCTTGCTCTCCGTGTGAGTATATTACATATGTGATGTGTTATGCAGCGCGCTGCATGATTTATTGACTGAGTAATTTACTAAGTCGACTTCCTAACTGAGAGATTGGAGCAGCTGATGTTGGCTGATTGACTGATTGACTCATTGATTGAAGACATCTTTACCTTGATTGAATGAATGAAGCAGTGTTCGAGTTACTGATTGATAAGCCATTTCGTCTTGCTCTCACTTGATTGATTGGCTGAGCATTACTTATTCCTGGGAGTAAGTGATTAAATGATTGATTGACTGATGGAAAAAGCTGATTGATTGCTTGACCTACTAATTCCTTGTCAAGCTAACCAACAGACAGACTCATTGACAGCTTCATTGGCATTAACTTAAAGCTGCTATAAATTGAAATTAAAGGGTATTCACATATTCGTTGCTTAAATAATTTACTTTTCTTATCGGTGACTCTCCTTAAATAAGTCATGTTTTTATTTTTCAACATAAACAATTATAAGAAAAATATAAATAAGCCAAGTATGAAAAAAAAAGACGTATGTGAAATACTTTTCGCGCGTACTTAATCATTTCGAGACCAATGACAAAATATCTCAATGATTCGCATACAAATACGTGCCAGTAAAATACCCTGTAATAAAGTAACAGATTTCTGGATTGACTGGGGGACTCATTCTGTAGTTGATTGATGGACTAACTGTGCGACTGATATAACTAACTGTGCGACTGAGATATAATATACTTCACTTATACCCTATAATTTTCCGCTGTTAATTGGTTTTGGGTAGATGTGAAGCAGTTGGTTAACTTTTGGGAATCGCTGTCCAAAATTCGTGCGAATCTTTTAAACAAAAACTTGAAGAAGAAGAAGATACACAACATATTGCGCAAATGGTCCGCAGTGAATGCGGAATGTGGAATGACCTTTTGTTTAGCTCGAATCTGAAGTTCACGTCTTGTTCTGCCTCCGGCTCTGGCTCTGGCTCTGGCGCTGCCACTGCCACTGCCTTTGCATTTGCGTAATGTGGATGCGACTTGAGCTGGGCTGCAACAAAAACAAAACAAAAACAACAAATTTTATACATATTCATGCATATATAAGTCAAGGGTTCAAAGCAATAAATTGCCTTGGGCTTTCAGCGTTTACATTTAAGAGAGTTTTGTAATTTAAACAAATATTTTTTGTTCCATAACTTTTGGAATAACGTATTTTATTCTCTATTTCTCTATTCTCTATTTGAATAGTTTTAGCAAAGTTTTAGTATGTTGATTCGGCTTAACTTTTAGGTTTTTGCCTTGCTTTTAAGGATCGCTTTAAGGTTTTCTTGTTAGTTCAAGGAAATTGTGGCTCATCTGGATTTCATTTGATGACTTTGCCTAGACGCAGTCATGGAACGTTTCGGTTACTCAGCCATTGGCTTTCAGTTTCTGTTGGGCTGAGGTGTGGCTGGCAATGAAGTTTAATGCCTTGCATTTGCCTAGCATGAGTAATGCTCTTTAATAAGTTGACAACTATACAGATATGTGTGTGTATATAAAGATGTGACATCTAATGCAGTGTCGAGCTAATTTACGATGCATTAACGATAAGTTGCGTTGATTTCTTTTAATGACCAACGCCTCGGCTAGCTGCGTACTGCGCGGAACTTTGACCGAGCGATCATTAAAGGCTAGCTCAAAAGGCGGTAATTTATATTGCATATTAGGCGAGATGCGAAAACTGAACGATCAACACATACCCTCTAAACTGTAAGGGAGGCGAGAAGAGCAGTAAGACGTGAGAAGTAAGAAGAAAGACAGTACAAGGAACTATAGAGAATAGATAGAACAGACAGATTATAAAATAAGAGAGCAGATAAAGAAAGTTTACATTATAAAGGCTTTTATAAAAGAATAATATATAAGAATAATAATATACGTATATATATCAAATATATTGGATTTTTACAGAGGTTTCTTTAGAGTTTCTTATAGTGTTCACAGAGAACTTATAAATGTTTATGTGTGATAGTTCCATATTCAGCTTAGATAACATTCCTCTCTACTGTTTGCATATGCCTTGATCAGTGTTTTTCTTTTCTTTTTATTGCTATAGGGTATCGGAAAGTGCAAAATGTTTGCGCAAATTTAATTGGAAATTAAAAAGTCGGCATAAATTTTCATGACTACGCTGAGTCGCAATCGCAATCGCAGCCGTCGTCGTAGTTGGCGTCGCGGTCTTCGGCAATCATGTCCCATATCTTAAATCGTCAGAGTCAATGCCAAATGCATGCCCAGCCACGCCCACAGTAAAAACTTTTACTTTGAACTTTGACAAAAAGCGAACAAAAACACAAAGCAAACGAGGGGCTAGGCACCTGCTGGAGGTTAGAGATATGCGTGTGCAGTCCCCAACGAAACGAACAGCCTCCAATTTGTTGGCCAGTTTTTGTGTTTGTTTGTTTTTTCGAAATCTGGCAAATTCGTTTTTAATTCGATTTCTGGTCACCAAGATGAGCTGCGACGTCAACTGCGACGTCAACTGCGACTGCCATCTTCAGCTGCAGCGCGATTCCTCCTCGCTTGAGTCATTCAACTCGCGAGCGCAACTTTCATATAAAGCAATAGAGAAGACCTAGACTCGCAATTTACTTTCTTCACTCACACACACACACATGCGAGAGTTTCCTCCAAAAAAAAATAAGAAGGTGATGGGGGTACGAGGGGCGTGGTTAGCCGCGGGGGCGGCCATGGTAAAAGGAGCTTTCGTTGTTGCTCTTTTTTTGGTTTTGTTTTGGTTTTGTTTTTGGGTGGGTGAAACCGATATTAGCTGAGCGGAATTGTTAATTAACGCGTACGACATATGTTAATACTACGCATAGGTCTCTTTGATTTCTGCTTTTGTTTATGTGTCTTTGGCGAAACGGTCCAAGCCGGAAAGGCGAATGACGGATGTGCATACAATGCGCGATGATGGCATCAACTTGGATTTACTGAGTAACAGAGAAAGAGAAAGAGAAAGAGAGAGCAATAAAAAGAGAGAATGTGAAGAGTGTAGAAGTAGTTGGGGAGCAGGAGGAGAAGGCAATAAATGGATGACTAATGCTGAAGAGAAATTCGCTTGATTCGTTATCGATATCATACCGATTAAATTGGTTGCACTCGCTCGATAAGCGATTTGAATTGCGTAAGGTAAGGGTTAGAAACAAGAATTGATCGATAGCGAAGGTTAAAATATCGAAGAAGTAAATGGTAATACTCTGAATTTGCAGTCTTCAATGTCTATGAGAATTTATGGATTCAGAATCGTCTTTGTTATAAATAATCGATTAATTAGATCAAGGTTAATGATAAACCACAAACTTTATGCCTTCATCTCTCTCTCTCTCTCTCTCTCTCTCTCTCTCTCTCTCTCTCTCTCTCTCTCCTCTCTCTCTCTCTCTCTCTCTCTCTCTCTCTCTCTCTCTCTCTCTCTCTCTCTCTCTCTCTCTCTCTCACTCTCTCGCTCTCCCTTCTGCTCTCCCTCTATATCATTTTCTCACCTTATCTTCGTTTGTATTCGATATATATCGTAAATATCGGTATTCTTTTATATTTGCTCAGTGCACAAACCAAATTTCGTTGCCCAAGTCATTTGATTGGCATTGCCCAAATCATTTGATAAATATTTTATTGATTTTGCTTGCCCATAATTGACAAGCGCATTTCATCAGTCTGTCAATCTGTCGTTCTAGCACTCAATCAATCAGGCAATCGCTCAAACTGTGCGACCCCTTCATTCAGCTTAGCTCTTGAAGCTCCGGCACTGAGACTTCTTTTACTGCTGCAAACACTTGTAATGCAAGACGTGTCTCTGTCTTTCTCTCTCGCTCTCTCTCTCTCTCTCTCTCTCTCTGTCTGCCGACGCGCGTTGTAAGCGAAACAAAATATAATTTTGGTGTGTTTATTTCCACATTTCGCTTCAATTTCTTCAGCTAGAATATCAAAAGGTTTTTTTTTTTTTTTTTTTGGTTTTGAGGGCGACTCTTGTTTTGGAGAGGCTTTCTAGTGAAATTGAAAACACATTTTAATAACATGCCAAAATTGAAATGCAAAGACAACAACAGCAACAGCAACAACAAAAGTTGTTGACAAAATTTCACTTTCAACAAAAAAATCAAGTGAATCTTTCAATTGGAATTGGGAATTTATATCGGAATTTCAGAGAAGGAGAGAAAGAAAGACAGAGAGAGAGAGAGGGAGATGAGCTGACTTGAGCGTGGCGTCTCTGATTAGGCGATAACACACTTTTTTCCCTCAGATGGGCGTGGCAAGCAGCAACAACAATAAAAGTCATAGAAAATTTCGATTAGCCGGAATTGGCTTTGTGCATTGGGATAGAAGAAGGCGTAGCTCAGCTAATGAAAGTGTTTTTTCTTTTCATTATTTCGAAAACATAGGAGATATAATTGAAGCACTCTTTATTTCCATTCCCACATATATACATATACCCTGTAACTACAGACAGTTGGGACTGTCGTCAGCTCTTCTGCCTGTATCTCGGGGAACTCCTCTATGATATGTTCTTGATTCGGCAATGTTATCTGTTTTAATTATACAGGACAATTAAGAGTCTATCATACTGTAAAGTAAAGGGTATTTGATGTATATATAGATACAAATTATATCTGTTCCAATATACTGGGCATTTTATAGTCGACTCGAGTTTTCAGTCAGATATTTGGCTACTTAAGAGTAGCTCGACTTCTGGGCGCCCGAAAGTTTTTCACGTTTTCTTAAGCAATGGAAAATGTTGTTCATATGAAGTAATTAGGCAAAGTTTCGATTAAGATCTCAATGACTTTTCACAGTGCGCAATGAGTTGGCACAGAGAGACAGAGAAACAGAGATACAGAGAGAGAGAAAGACAGACATAATATCTTATCTATGTGCATTAAAAAGAAATCTAAATCAGTTTTTTGTATTTGCCTTCTATATAATTACAGCCAAAGATACAGAGATAACGTCTGGATGCCTAACCTAATGACTATGCTAAGAGGTAAGTTCAGCAAGTTCGTTGCCTAAGTCTTTCATTTCAGCTTATATGAAATACAAGGCGTAATGCCTCAATGAATTGCCAAAAATCAAAGATAGTTTAATATATACATACGTATATGTCTGTCTATATATATATATATATACGTATATGTGTGTATATATATGTACATAGTATATGCTTATGTCGAGGAGACATTGACAGCGATTTAAAGAAGTAGCGTTACATCAAGTCAAGCAAACATGACATGTTATTCAGTTTTTTTTTACCGTTACTACTCTAACCATATTTATTGAAATACTCTTAAAAAACACAACGGTATTAAGTGAGGAGTATGTGTAGTATGACTGCTTTTGGCTTCTTTCATGTTGAATATGTTAACTCATCTAGTTTATTTGTAGCTCCATTTCTATTGACAGCTGAGTGGGCAACAGTACGTTGGGGTATATCCTATGAGGGTTGGCTCCCTACTTAGGATAGGGTATTTCTGGACTGTTGCTCAACTACATTTACAGCTTACGAGGCACAATAGTTGAGTAGAGTGGGGTAATAAAGAGTATTTCTGGACTGCTATTCACTCTCTAGGCTTAACTATATTCTATATGCTCAGCCATGACTTGAGTAGATGGGATATATGCAGGACATTCTTCAACTCTCGAATCTGTCTATCTCTATCTTTTGGATAGTGTATTATTTGTCTGGTGTCTTACTATTCTCTTTCTTTCTCTCTCCCTTACTCATATTGACAGACGTTGAAATATTTGTAACCCCATCCCGTTCGGGGCCTTTCGTTTGGGCAGCGACCTTAAATCGTTTTTGACTTTGACTTCAATTGGCGAGCCGCAATATATTTTATTGTTATTATTATTTTTATTCGACTTGTTGTTGTTTGTCTTTCTTGTTCGTCTAGTTAGTCGAGCTAATTAAGCCATTTGGACTTGCTGTTTGTTTGTTTATTCAGTCATGCATTGCAGAACTCGCTAATTCTCAGCTAAGAAAAGTATATATAAGATAAAGTCCAAATATATTTGAAATATTGTTAAAGACCTGTGAAAGGGAATGCGCAGCAAAAAGGAAATGAATTATAGCGCGCTAGGGGTAAGTGAAGTTTCATAGCAGGCAACTAATACCAATGGGTTTGAGGCGAGTCAGCATAGTAAGCAGCTTTTGCAAGAGATTATAAAAGCTAGAATTTAGATAGATATGTACGGGATATCTGCTAGTCGTTCACTACAGACTCTACGGTATTGCTTTGCTGATTGAAATACAATTCATAAATATTGAAATTTATTTTTAGATCCATTCTATGCAAAAACCCAGTAGCATTTCGAGCTAGCCTCAAGCGTCAAATTCTTCGTGAGATTATGTTTTACATGTTATGTTTTACTATAGCTATATCTTCTACAACTCGAACGACCTTCACAAAAACACAACAGAAAGTTGTGCCAAAAGTGAAAAAATAAAGAAAAACCGAACAAAAAAACTTTTTAGCTTTTTGACCTTCGAGTCATGCAATTTGTTTTGTCACTCTCTAAATATATAGATATATGTATATATGTATCTCTATATATACATGTTCAAATATATATTAATTTAAACAATTGGAAGGGTTTTGTGTGAAATGTATGAATTGATCTTAATCTATATGTATCTTCTCTCTCCACTCTCTGTATTTCTTCTAGCCTGTATAAAAAGTAAATCAAAGATAATAAATAGCTAAAATATATATTAGGCCATAAAATAAAGTACTCCAATAAAGTACTTTTTTTTTATTGTTATTTTGCCACCCACCAAGCGAGACGCCAAAAAATTAGCACCGAAAATAAAATAAAGTTTGACAATGCGCACAAGTTACAGCGGCGCAGACAGAGGCGTTAGCGTAGGCAGCGGCGGCAAAAACAGAAAAAGCAACAAAACCGGCAAAGGCAGCGAGAGAAGCAGCAAAATTACTATAAGCAGCGGCAGCTACAGCAAAGGCAGAGACAGCCGCGGCAACAAACACAGCGGCAAAAGTAGCGACAGAAGCAGCCGAAGACGCAGCAGCAAAGAGAGCAAAAGCAGAGACTGCAGAAGCAAAAGCAACAAAAGCAAAAGCAGCAGAGGCAGAGGCAAATACAGCAAAAGCAAAGGCAGCAGAAGCAATAGCAGAGACTGCAAAAGCAAAAGCCGCAGTGGAAGAAGAGAGGCCAAAGTAAAAGAAGCAGTAGTAACGGCAGAGGCAGCTCACACAGCAACAACAACAACAACAACAGCAACAGTAGTAGCAGCAGCAGCAGTAGCAGAAAAAGAAGTGACAAACCGCTATTTTGCGCTCTCTGCCAAATGCATGCGGTGGTCGTTCGACTCCTCAGCTGAGCAACTTGCAGTCGCTCTCTCAGCTGTGCGCTCTGCCTCTCTCGGTTGCTTTTGCCTATGTTAGGCACCTGTCGCGGCAAGTTTGTTAACGAAGCCGGCGTCGCTGTCGACAACAACTTCGCTGCCACTAGAGCTAAGCTCAGCATTGTGCCGCGCTGGGCACGTTGCGATTTTTCAATGCGTTCCGAACCGCCGATAAGAACGCACGCGAGCGAACGAGCGTACCGAGCAAGCGAGATAGGAATATAGAAAAGTATTCAAACAATTCAATAATTGAAACGCGCGCGCGTGTTAAATATTTTACACTTCTTTTTTTTCGATCGTTTTTATTTGTTTTTGAAGAAAATATATATTTCTATATAGATATATCCATACATGAATATAATTGTTTGAAGAAAAAGTTTCCCAAAGTTTTTTTGTTTTTTGTTTTTTGTGCCCTGGAAAGAAATTTGCGGCCTTTGTTTTTGGCCTAGTTAATCACTGAAAACTATTTCCACTGTGTCATGTGACAGTTCTCAACGCCAGGTGTCGCACCACATGCAACAAAATGTCAGCGAAAAATCAGATCAACGTCTTCATGGAGAAGTTCAATACGGTGAGTGAGAAGGGCGATACAGGAATTGGAAAAGGAACGAAAAGGAATTCGAAAATGATATAGATTATTTAGAAGATATATGCATATATATATATATATATATATATATATATATATATATATAGACAGATGGATATTCGTATATATAGATAAAGAGGTATATGGAGATAGATATAGAAAAGATAGAGGAGTATTATGTGGAGACTCAAATGGAAATTTTGTAAAGGAATCAAATATTTCAAAGATTTATTTAGATTTAGATCATTTCGAAAATATTTGAAGTACTTCAATTTAAGATTATATATATTGAATTTAATTTTGCCAATTTCGATAGATTTTTGTAATATCTGATCTATTTGACGATGATCTTTAGCACTATTTCAATAATAATTTATAATCACATTTGTGGTACCTAAGCTATCAATATAATAGTATTATAATGTTTTCCGGAATTTGGGTTCCTTCGAAGTAAACTCCAGATTTTCGTCGTCTTTTATAGGCTTCTTCAGGGCTCAAGGAAATCTTCCAGATCCAGGTTTGGAGCTGCTTATGCATATTATAATGTTGTTTTTGGTCTTTCAACAATAATCCTTTTGAACAACTCTATAAACTGATGAAGTCTTATAAAAACACTCCACTATTATACGGAATATCCCTATATAGCACTTGGAAAGTCTTTAAAGTTGCGTGCGAGTCTTGTGCAGCCAATTCTTAAATCAAGTCCAAACAATTTCATTGCAAGTTGTTAGTTATTTAAGTGATTTCAATTGGATGCTTGTTGTTTGAATTCTATTTTAAAATGTTTAAAGTAAAGTCAGGAAAGTCTTAAAACATTTGGTTGTGTTAAGACTTACAAGTTCGCTTTTTGTTCACTTGACTCATTTCAATTCTAAAAAGAAAAATTTTGAGTCAACTTTTTTTCAGTTCAATTGCAATTCTTAATTGACAAAGTTTTAAGATTCTTCAAAAGTTTTGCTTTCGCTTTGTTTTTCTTTGAAGTCCGTCTTGAAAGATTTCTTTTGTCATTTGCATTCAATGCTGCGCATCAATAAATTGTAAATTGAAATTGAATTTGAAATTGAAATTGAAACATACAAATTTTGATTTGCTGCCCCAGACAGACACAAAAATGAAAGTGAAATGCGCTTCAAATTAAGTGCTTGGTCTAACGATTTGTCTGTCTCTCTCTCTCCTTCCCACCCTCTCTCTCTTTCTCTCTCCCTCTCTGTATATTTGGCTACTTCAATGAGCCGCAATTGAAAATGTCTGTTGAAATGCTGCGCACCGCATAATAAACGACGAGCACAAACAACAATTTAATGCAGCCGCAGTCGAAGCTATAGCCGCAGTTGCTGTTGTTGCCACTGCAATAATTAATAAATATTTGCGAGGTGAGAGTTGCCCAATTGATCAAAATGCTCACGCTCGATAGGTTATCGGGCACATTCACGCATATCGAATGTACATATATGGATTAACAAGAATCCCATTTCTTCACTATTTGCAATGAGTAATTGCTGCACATTCGCTAAGAGTTAGTGTTATTAGTGGTACCTAATGGCTAGCCATCTGAATTCAATAATAATTTCAGAAATCATTTTAATGAATGCTTAATATAATAATAAGTTATCGATAACAAGCGAACGTTAAGTTTAGAGTTATAAGAAGACCAAATACTCATTTCTTCAGTTTTCAGTGAATCTTACTACAAATGAGCTGAGTTTTTATGAGTTATCGATAACATATAGATATACTAAATCTAAAGTAACTTTGGTCACTGCTTTAGTGATATGCTATCGATAGCACATAGTGAGGCAGTTAACTAGAACTAGTAGAAATGGAGCGCAATACTTAAGGACTACTTCTCAATAACTTCTATTTTGCAACTTATCGATAACTTATCCGTTCTATCATTTTTGTAATGGAAAATCTTTGTAGCTTGAAAATTCCACAAATGAGTTGCATATAAAAATAAATCAAATCAGTTTATGAAATGCTGGGTCAATGCCAATCAATGGCAATGGCAAAAACTGTATAGAATAGCCAGTCAACTAGTCAGCTAGTCAGCAGCTAGGCAGCGAGCCGGGCAGGCTAGGTAATCAGAAACTGACGTCACGTTGCGTTCAGGAATCAAATGCAACCAGTTCGCAAATCAAGCTTTTATGCAACCAAAAAACTTCAAAGGAGAGAAAGCCAGGCAGGCAGACGACTAGGCTAATTGAAAGGGGAGGAAGTATCGGGAGTAGGGGGCTGTGATTACGGCATTTGAATTCTAGCGCAGCTTGCGGTAGTTGACGTCACAAAACGAATGACTTAGACAACAAACACACTTGTGTGTGTGTGTGTTCGAAAACGGGGCATTTGCAAATGCCGTTAATGTGTGCAGCCAGAGTCACGGAATAAACCATCAAAATTTATTGAATTAAGCGCAACTAGTATCTGTGCAAATTGTGAATATCTGAAAATCTGTTAACCCATGTCGAATGCAAACCTGTTTGCCTCTTAAACTTCTTCACAACAGTTGAGCCGTTTAGCTGGCAAAGAGATTGTGCTACTCTTGGTGAAGTAAACGACAAGTGCTTGCAGTTGTCTCATCAACCAGTCAATGCAGTCAGTCAGTCGGTCAATCAGATTTATCTATATATTGTAAACCAATCGTCAAATGATCACCAACGGTTGATTAGCAGTTAGTCTATCTAGCTAGTTAGTTAGTCAATCAGTTAAACAATAGTAACATTAATCAGTTAAGTCTACAAATCAATCAGTAATTTATCAACTAATCGATAAATCAGATCTAATCAGAATCAGTAAGTCAATCAGCCAGTCAACCAATAGTAAGTCCCTCAGTCAGTCTGTTAGTCATCAATTAGTCAATCAAACTGTACTTATTCATCAATTCAATCAATCAGTCAATCGATAAGTCTCAGTCAATCAGTAATCGATCGTTGATTCATTCAAATAGTGGATCAGTCACAGTATCAGTAAGTCAGTCAGTTAGGAAACAAATCCATTTATTCTTCTCATATGAAACAATTGCTCTCAATTGGCTAATGATTCATTAACCAATCCAAGCCAGTCAGTCAGTCAATCAGTCAACTACTCAGTCATTCAATCAGTCAGTCAAGGCAACTCAGTCTTGGCTAATAACATGCTCCGCATTTGAAATGTGAGTGCGATAAATGCAGTTTAATTGGCGTCACAGGTGTCAAGTGCGTAGGGGGGCTTTGGCTAAACAATGTTGTTTACGTACTCGCCCCTAAAAATGTCAGCTAATATATCAACTTTTGAACACGAGGAAGTTGGTCTATAAAGTGCTTTAGTGGATAACTAAAGTAAAGCCACGACAAAGGCAACTCGTTTGATTACAACTTGATTTATGATTATGTTAACAGCTAAGCTAGGCTATATTTAATACATATATCCATATTAAGAAAGAAGTTTTTTAATGAGAAACAACTTGGATATACATACATATGTATATTTAAATATATGCACATCAAGAACATTTATGTCAGATGACGTCTGTAAAGGGAGTTGTGCTGGGATTTGTCTATTGATTAGTTGATGTCAGCGGATTACTGAGATTCTTTTCATATCAAAGTAACAAGTTATCGATTATACAAATCGATAACATTGACCTGACAATGTAGTAAAAATGTTTTAGTATAGTGTGTTCATAGTTGATAAATGTTAAGTAGTTTCCTTGCTTTATTTGCTATATAAGTTAAGTCGATAAGTATATGTTATCGATATGCTGTAGAATCTTGCTACTTTTAGATTACTTCCTATGTGAAGGCTACAACAAACGGAAATAGCTAGAACATGGCTCTTGTTTATAGCTTAGCAAGATAAAACTCTTATATGTATTTAAATAGCTGTATATACATATATGTATATAGCTATATAACTATATATCTATAGCAAACTCTCATTAAAATGCGCATTTAGCTAGCACTACGCATACGCCTCGTGGTGTCTGCGGTTTTTCGCATTGTAAGCAAAAACTAACCGCCAATGCCAAATGAAAATGCTTCCTCAACCAATAGATTCGACTTTCCGATATGTTCAGATGTTGGGTAAACCTCGAAAGGAACAATTTCAAGTTCTCTTTAGACATCCGCCGAGACTTTTGGCTTTTGTCTCGCTTGGCGGCAAACTTGAGTCGGCGCAAATGTTTTTAGTTGTTACTTGAGCCATAAAAACAGTTAACTCTATTGGCAAATATCTAAAAATTATATATGTATACCAGTATATATATGCATGTGTCTGTATATGTACGTATAGCTGTAAAATCCTCCAATTATGGTGCAGCTCTGACCCATATTGTAAAACGTTGACCAACTCGTTGGGTGCCAAATACGGAAGCCATATGTAAGCCTAATGAATTGAAAAGCAAAGCAAAGCAAAAGCAAAACTCAAAAGCTCACAAAACTCAAATCTCGATAACTAGTGAGAGTGAATAACTAGAAGATACCCTGTAAGCACACCTATCAGGCTACTGTGGCAAAGGCCCAATACAACTTTATATATAGATCTATATATCGAGTTGCTTAGCTCAAGTTATCGATATATATTATCGGTATACTAGTTATTTATGCTATAGCTATTAAACTCTTGTACAGACATAAATTGATGCAGAGCTCAAATACCTGATTTTCATGGGCATCATGCTTATGATCATTATATATATATTCTTTGGTCTTCAGATATCATCTTCTCTTATTGCTGCCTGTCACATACAGCTGAGCCTAATCAATATGCTCGGTTTACCAACCCTGCTCAAGTTGAGCGAAAAAAACGGTGAATTTGACAACGCTGTTAAAAAGTTGTAATAATAATTTCCTGACTCTGCTTTGCATGCTGCAAGTTTTGTTAAACATACTTAATCATTGCTACTTTATGTCGCATTGCCTTACCCCACCGGCCGACTCGTGGACCACCTACGCTACTTGACAGCCGTCCATTGGGTAGTCAAATCTGGAAAAACTCTTGAAGTATTTTTGAACCCATAAACTATTTGTGAAAAGTTACAATTTGGTTTCTTCTTGCGTTTCAGTCATATGAGTTACTATGCAAAATAGCTCTTGTTACACTAAGTATCTATGTATGTAAATTCATTGAAGTCAGGTACTCGAAGAGCTTCGATTACTTGATTGTCTAGATATAATTACATATATTTGTATTCCTTCATCATTTCCCTATTATCGATAAGAATTGGCAAGTGAAAATCAGATAGCTTCTAGCACAAGAAACGTATTTCCAATTGAAGATAGATATGAATGATGTGACATAACATTCTCAAAAGTACATCAAGTCTTGAGTTCATGAGCAATCAAGTTCCCAGAGTAGAATGCAGCTCTAGGTCAATCACTGAGCATTTGTTCACCGAGCTCAAAGCAATTCTGGAATCATCCATTAGAAGTAATATCACCCACACTAGCTCAACCCTTGTTGAAATTGTAGCCAAATATCTAGAGCCAAAGGCGCGTCAGCTGAACGCACAGCAGCTAAAGTGAAAGTCTACTCAAAAATTTGATAACAGATATTTAGTGTATCTTCAACTCAGTCTTTTTATTGTTTTATGAATTGTTTTTCGTGTTTTGTATCGTGTTCCATACTTGTATTTGCACAAGTGTTGATAAGCAGCCGTGACTTTTGTCTAGCGTTCTGTTCTCCTCATGTTCTTGAATTGTTAATCTCAGTGTCAAGCGTATATTTGCTGAGCAAGCGACAAACATTGTTCTGTGTGTGTGTATGTGTATGTGTGTATGTGTGTATGTGTATGTGTATGTGTATGTGTGTATGTGTATGTGTGTATGTGTGTATGTGTGTGTTTTTTATTTTTTTTTGTTATTATTATTTAATTTAATTTAATTTTTTTTTTCTGTTTCCATTTCTGTTTTTCTGTATTTAAGTTAGTTTCTTGTCCGAGATGCTTGAAAACGGTTTGTTCGGTTTGCAAATTTGTTAAAGTCGATCTGTAAAAAAAAAATGGAAGCGAGTACGAGTCACGTGTGAAAAATGATGACATGAAATGACGTGCGAATGCAACTTACATGTTTGAAGAAGAAGAAATTCCATGTGTTCTGGATACAGCCTTAGCAGCCAGCCAAAGTTAATAGCTGATGTATTACCATTAAGGTGCTCATAATCTTCTGCATCTTTGCAAGCTTCTTAATGCAGCTCAGCATAACGTGCTGAAATTTGAGCATAAGCTTACGGAATAATATCTTGCATTTTCTAATTATTCTGCGTGGACTAGAGCGATCCCTGGGCAAGGATTTTCTTTGGGCTGGGCCTGGAGCGCGCATCTTGAATTGATTTTAGTTTTTATTTCGTAAATGGGAAAACGTTTTTTTTTTTGTTTTTTTTTTGTGTTTTGTAAAAGTTTTTTAATGCACGTTTATTATTTATTCTTTTTTCAGATTGAGGTCAGTCCTCTTCGAGTTTATAGCTCAGACTGAATATTACTTTTTCTCTCTGCTGAAACACAGCAAATTCGTTCGCAGCTTACTTTGATGCAAAAGAAATTCAATTGCCAATAGTCTTTGACCACGTTCCTATTTTCAGTTCTTCTGTCAAACTGTCTATTCCTGGTTGCATTTTCTCGTTGATCGATATCATAGCAACACTGTGAGCAGGACATAAGTCGCGCCCTCCCACTCTCGCTCTCAGCGCGAGCTGGGACCATGTGCAGCAACAGCTATAGTTATCTCTCTCTCTCTCTCCTATTGTCAATACATGCATTTATTGTCACTAAAATGCCAATTCATTCGATTAGTGCCAGCTGTCAGTTTCCCTTTAATACTATTATCGCACTCTATAATCTCTTTTGCAGTATTAAATCGAATTGGTATCGATATCTCTAACAGCATAATTCACTTGAGCTTTGCATTCCTGTGCCAATAAATTGCATAGTGACATAGCAATAGCTAAATCTATTTATATCTATAGCAGCATTGCTATATAATGCACTCCATTTGTTCGTCTACATATGCACCTGTTCTCTAAGAACTCAGCTGCGAGTAATACATGCATATTTATCAAGTTGAATCTTTAGTTTCTATACGCAACACTTTCTTCTCTCTCTCTCTTGACCATCATCGGCTGCATGGTACGTAGACGTAGTTAACATATTCTTTACTATATTTCCATACTGTGTGTGTGTGTGTGTGTGTGTATATCATGCTCGTAATAATCAAATATTGCTGATGCTAGCCAAGTTTCCATGGGCTTAATCAAAACTTTTTATGGCTCATAAAATTGTGATTGATTGGAATGCCAATATCTAGTTGACTGTGGGGTCAAGCAGCTGGGTAAAAGTTTCGATACGAGGAGCACATGAAAATTGCCAATGGAGAATGGAAGTGTAAAGCGAAGAAGAAGAAGCAGCAGCAGCAGCAGCACCAGCACCAGCACCAGCACCAGCAGCAGCAGCAGCAGCAGCAACGGCAGCCGCGGCAGCATGGGCAGGTGTAGCTTAAAGATTTCACCTAACCAGCAGCAACTCGTAGAAGAAATCGCCAACTTAATTTACAGCATTCAGCGATCTATGCAATCTTCTGCTTTGTTTTGCTTTGGCGCTTTTTTTCGTTTTTTTTTTTTTTTGTCGCCTTTTGAAAAAACATTTTCACTTTCGTTTTCAATCTCCACGTGTGTGTGTCTGTGTGTGTGTGTTTGGTTTTAGTTTTGGTGTTTTTTTTTTTAGCCCGGCCAATAATCACAATAATCGTGGTAAGCGGGCAGTCAGTCAGGCCAGCAAGCCGGCCAGGCCAGGCCAAGCCAAGCCAGGCCTCGGGCCGCGGGGCTGCACACAGTCAACGAAAAACTGGTTGCCAACACTTGGCCGGATGCTTGGAATTTTCGGATGCCGAACGAAAGTGAAAACACCGCCGCCAAGAAGCCAAATGAAATAAAGAAAAAAAAAATCCAAGCCAGAAAAAGAAAAAAAATTGAATTTAAATAAATTACGTATGTTAATTGTGCAGCCGCTCAAGAAAAACGGTTCAAAACCAACTCCCAAAACTGAAACCGAAACTGAAACCGTTGTTGGTTGATTTCTGTTTTTGTTTTGGTTTTGGTTTTGCTTTTGCTTTTGCGAATTTGACTTGCGGCTTACTTGAATTAATGAGGGTCAAGACACTTGATTTGACTTTGGCTTTCTACTCTTTCGGCCTACTTCATTATCAGCCAGATTGCTTATCATCGCAGCATCAACAACAGCTGCGCCAATATCTTTTTTTTTATCAGCAGCATCAGCTTCATTTGCTTTATCAGCAGCTTTAGGCTTTCTAGTCGTGCCGCCCGCTTCTTTACAAACCTGAGCATCATCTGCATCATCATCATGATCATCATCAGCAGCAGAAGCAGCTTTATGGACACCTTGAAATTGTTGCAGGTGGCAGCGTGAATTGTTTTTTGTTTCTTGTCTCTTGCTGTGGTAAGCTAAGGGCAAACGCAGGTCAGCTGTAGCTTAAAACGTATACGACTAGCTGATACCCTGTGCACGTGGCAGCTGTATTGATATCGATTAATTGTATGCTAAAAAGTTATCGGTCAATTGAAATCGAGAGAGAGAGGCAGAGGCAGACTCAACTGAGTCAAATCGAGAAGTTTAAAGAAGTTTCCCTTCTGCTCGTCACATTTCGTTGCAAAGAATCATCATGCCCTTTCTCAATTCACTTTCATCTCAGAGCTGCCCATAAACAACAACAACAACAATGATCGATGGTCAAGCACGTGGCTTCGGTGCAGTTAATGAAAGCGCATTGTTATTACACCTTTAGCTACCTTGCCTGTGATCTCCTCATGCTCTCCTCTCATGCGCTTCTCCCCCTGCTACCACCACTTCTACCACTTCATCAGCCTGCTTAGCAGACATATATTTCCCATGTCTAGAAGCTGACAGCAATCAGCGAGCCATTTGTTAAGCTGCCAAAGAGTTGACCTTCTTCTGTGGCTCTCCTCAAATTGGCAGCTCTATATCCTGTTTACGCGCATAACTGTAAACATATAGCATATATAACAACATTTTCGACAGCGTTGCATGGCGTGAACTTTCTTGAGGCATTTCGCATCTGTGGAATCATTATCTGCGCTTGCTTATGATTAATTGTGACTGCGTTTCAGGGCAACTACTGTCAAAGGCCTTGACGTTTTTGTTAGCTGGCGACAGACTATGACACAGAGTCTATAAGAAGTTGAAGTCGAAGTCAAAGTCATTTGGCCTTAGAAACCACAGTGCATTGACTAGAAGATACTCTAATGATCTACTACGCTTGAAGATTCTTTATGTGAGCTTCAATAATAATTCTACTTAGATTTTACTTTTTCCTAAGAGTATTTAGCTTTCTTTGTGCTTATCCTCTACATTCATTCATACGAGGCTTGATGAAGCTGAATTCTTAAGAATTTTTAGCTAGTTGCCTAAGCTTTAAGTTTTACCGAGAGAGCTTTCGTATCAATTGCATAGTCTTATATCTTTTCATGAGCTTCTTTCTGATATATCTTGAATATACTCCACCTCTTTTAAGCTGCCTATAAGAGCTCTCGGCACCCCAACAGCTGTCATTATTTGTGTCTTTAACAATGTTCTACTTAATGATAAATGAGTGAGGCTTTAAGGTATTTAATGAGATAATCTTTAATAATAAGCTGGCCATTATAAAGTTGATTCAAGACCAGCAAACAAAAAGACATGGAACGCAGACTTGAATGTCAATTCACTTTTCATCATTCGACGTCGTCGTCGTGGAATTGTATGTCTTTAATCTCAACAATTATCGCATTTAAGAGTGGAAAATGATCTCATAATCAGTTTTGTATCCAGTCCAGCATCAGCACAATTAAAGGCCAATTGAACCAAGCGACTCGTTTAGTCAATTAAATAATAACAAAAATATAAAAAAAATAAAATTAAACTTGTTTTTTTTTTTTTTTTCGTACTTTTCTTATACTTTTCTTTTCCGCTTGTTAAAGTCGGCATACAAGACGTGCATCTCTCTCCCTCCCCCCACCTCTCTCTATATAACTGTATACCCTGTAAATGTTATGTGCGAAGGGTACAATAGTTAAACTCCAAGAGTCAATTGAATAAGAAATGTAGCAGTAAATGGAAGTAGACTGTTTAGTGATAAGAGCTTATAATTATCAGGGTAAGGATATACAGAAGACTCAAGAGTATGGAAAAGTATAGAGCATTCGACTTGGAGTTGAAGAGTATACTAGTAAGCAAGTCTCTATATAAGAGTTCATAATTATAAGAGTAGGAATATAAGAGTATGACTTGGTATTTGTCTTCTTGAAGCTTTCATGTAAATAGAAGCTGGAAAGTATGTTAAATCACTTTGATATCTTCTATATCTAGAGAGTATTCGACAGCTACAGGGTATCTCTTTGTCATTCACTGACTGTGAGAGTACTCTCAATAGCTTTTTTTTTTGTTGATTTTGCTTTGCATTGTTTTGAATTAATAATTTATATCGATTTTTATAAGCGCCCGCGGCGCACATCAATTGATTTAACGGATTAGCATGCACACACACACACATGTGTGTGTTTGTGTGTGTGTGTGTATTTATAAACTCTTGTTGTCTTTGCTTCTTCCCCCTCCAATTTACAAGTTGATTTGCAATTTATGAAACGCGTTCGGCAAACGAGACGAAGAGACGAAAGTAAAAGTTCAATTAAATAAAGATAAATTGCACAACAATTGTTGTTGCTTGTTATAGTTGTTGCTGTTATAGTTGTTGTTGTTGTTGTTGCTTTTTACTTACTTTGTTACTCTGCTCTGGTCCAATTCCAATTCGCAGCTTAAGCTCTAGCTCAGTGTTCAGTTCATGTCCATGTCTCCATTTACTTTACGTAAGCTTCAATAAAAATGCAAAAATAAATTCCAAAACTCAATAAAAGACAAAGGCAAAAAAACACTTGAGTATCTGCTCTTAAAACCCCCGCCCTGCCACGCCCCCTATTAAATGGCACACCCACAAACTATTTTGACATTTAGTGAAGAATTGAATCATCATCATGGAATCCTGCTATGTCTATTGTTAAATGTAATGTAATATCGATAAGTCTTA
The DNA here is from genome assembly GCA_030914385.1 of Drosophila antonietae. NCBI lineage: Eukaryota > Metazoa > Arthropoda > Insecta > Diptera > Drosophilidae > Drosophila > Drosophila antonietae. The sequence goes on from JAUESO010000617.1 coordinate 5,207,471, forward strand.
CTCGGCAATCAAAAAATCGATATTTATCAATATTTTGCATATGAGGATTAGAAAGTGAGCAGACAAGCAAACTTACAGAAAGTTATATTTAGGCCTGACTCAACTATCGCAGAAGCTTGTAGAATCACAATAGATCTTTAGCTCTTTTGCTTGTTACATATCGATTCATGTGAGAGACCAACAACAAAGATCAATGGTCAAGCACGTGGCTTCAGTTCAGCTAATGAAAGCGCATTGTTATTACACCTTTGGCTCCGGTCTCTCGCCTCTCGTGCGATTCGCTTGACGCAGAGTTCCCTCCGGCTCGAGTGAGTTATATTTCATGTCTAGATGCTGACAGCAATCAAGCGAAGCATTTGTTAAGCTACCAAAAAGTTGATCTCTGCTACTCTAATAATATTTTGGAATCCATCAACTCATGTTTCTTTGCATTTCAATCCATATTATATTGGATTGGATTAAGTTAGATTGGCTTGGGTTAGGTCAGGTCAGCTGGGATGTTCCATCATGTAGACTCTGATGAGTGTTTGCATTGTGTATTGGCTTTTATTATGTATTGGTAAATGTTACAGCTACATATATATAATATATATGAGAGGGAGATAGAGCGCGAAAGGGAGAGAGTAGTCCATGATATAGCAAAAGAAATGCAATGAAAAGGTCAATGCATTTGGCGTGACATTCAAATGGCTTGTCATCAGAGCAATGAACATGTTAATGTACGTGAGACAATGTAAATGCTAATGATGATCATTTGAAAGTCTAGCAATGATAAGCATAAGAAATTAAGCTGAAGGTGACGATAATGATTCTAAGAATGATAATGAAATTGAGCATGATCTTAATGATAATGATAATGGGAATGAGTCATGATAATGATCATGTGCATGCTATTCGCTATGATAATATTAAAGCTAATGATAAATACAGAATGAATATTCCAATAATGACTATATGAATAGTAATAATAATAATAACAATGATAATTAACTATTATAAAAAAGCGATAATAATGATAATAAAAGTATGCACACGAACGAGAAAGATATAGAGAGAGAGCTAGAGCGAGGGAGAGAGTATGTTCGAGTTGCCATTAGAGAACGACATTTGTAAATGTTATAGAAGATAATTTAATGACAGATGACAACTGACTGACAGGCGTGTTCATGATGAAGTTGATGCTGCTGTTGATGAACGTTCAATGAACGAACATTTGCATCATACACTTGTCGCTGTTCGTTGGCTCTTGTTTTTCTCTTCATCTGCTCAAGAGTGACCATGGAGGACCAAGTAAAGCAAAAAGTGTTTTGTAATCTTGGCAAATTTCAGAAAGCAGCAAAAAAAAAAAAACACTTGCGAGACTAACTATTATTTTAAAAGACTTTAAGAGACGTTTGTCAGAATGCGCCAAATGGAAGTGATTGACTAGCAAGTACCTTGCCTTGGGATAATATGTGAGCTAATGTAAAAAGGGTTTTAGAGAGGTTTTAGTGCATACCATATATCTCTCAAGCTGCTATCCACACTTGTAGGGTATCAGCAAGTGCGGCGCATAAGCCAAAGATGCATAGGTAGAAATAGGCAAAATCAATTAATGTTGGACACTGCACCAATATACCCGCTGTATGCTGCTGTGTTGCAAAGGGTATTGGCAAACATGGCAAAGTATTTTGCACGATTTTATCGACGATTTTGGTGCGCTTTGTGTGCCGCAACAAAGCTGAAAGCTAAAGTGCACACGATGACTGAAACTGAGCCACAACAACAACAGCAACAACGACAACATTAATAACAACAACAACAACAGCAGCAGCAGCAGCAACCTACAACACCAACAAACACCAAGCCTAAACCAAGTTGCAAGAATGCGGAATAAATGTCAGGAGTAAGAAAAAAAAAAAAAAATTGAAACAAAAAGCTAAGAAAATAAAAGCCGCTCAAGTTAAAGTATCTGTAAGATACATTCATGTATCTTTACCTAATGCCTTGGATACTTAGTAATTGCATTTAAAAATAAATGAGCATATGTCACAATTGCCCGACTTGTAGTTAACCTATATACTTGTGCGTTGAGCAGTTATCTCTGTGGTAGAACGTAAATGAAGTACAATCCATATCGTATATCGATTTATCGATATACAATTCTATGTACACATAAACCTAAAGATAATCTGATTATACAAATTTTAACGACAAATTTGATAACGATATCTATCGATATTTATTTAGGAGCTATGGGAAAACTTATCGAAGAAGAAAAGTTCAATTGCATGTGATATAGATGCGATTCAGATTTGAGATTAAATATTTAATAGAAGTCTATGGTCTAGTCTTTGACTCTTATACTCACAGACTTTTCTTTGGTTGTATTACTCGAATACTCTTAGAATGTCAAACTCTGAAGCTCTAAAACCGTTATACAAGTAATATTTCACTCTTATATTCCTACATTAAATACATATAAAAGTTTATTGTATATAAACAGATTGGCAGAGCCACATACATCATTGTTCGTAAATCCAATATACCCTGTATTGAGCAGTCTCATATAATATACAGGGTATATCAAAAGAAAAACGATACATACTCCAAGTTAGCGGGCGCGCATAGCTATGCAATGACAACTCGCATTATTTATGACTACGAAACTCGTTCCATATACCCTGTTAATGTACAATAGCTCATTAGAAAACAGATACATGAAAAGTGTGTTAAAAATTATAATTAATTGCTTAAACTTCATGCTATTCAAGTTCTGGCTAAGTATTTCAAGTTCTTCCGTTCAACTGGAGACCCATTGCTATATTTAGCTAGACTTATTAGGAAAAATTGTAGAGAGAGAGCCAAAAATATATACATTTATCTAAGGAAATAATTATGTATGACCTTAGCTTTTACTTAATACTTGTTGGTTCTTATATCATCAGCGCATTCATTCATCTCATAGTCTTAGACACTTCTACTCCTATATTTATATATGTATGTATATGATAGCATATCATATATCGTCTTATCTCTGTTTTGCTTCTTAATCACGTTGCCTTAGTTGCTCTGTTGATCTGGCCATAACTCTCTGTCGCTGGCCTCTTAAACTTTAAATGTCAGCCAAAAAGCAACAAATAAAAAAATGCCAAAAAAATAATATATATATAGATGTATATATATATATTGTTTTTTTAAGAAAAGCCAATCGAAATGGAAATTTGCTTCAACGCCAGACGTCCAAATCTTTCAACTCTTTCTATTCATTGTTCATCATCTGCTTCTCGCTCGACTCAATGTATTATTAACTATGCAAATTCAATGTTTGTTATTAGCTTAAAGCGACTTCAACTGCATTATATTTGATTGAGCCCAAACAGCTTGGTAGTATACCCTATAAATTGTGAGCGAGCTCTAAAGTTGCTCTAAATGCTGTCTTAAAATGCATACATATCTTATATACATATATGTATATGTATATGCATAACTTGTTCCATGTCTGATTTTAACTGTATTTTAAATACAAACAAAATTTGAGTTGTTTTTTTGTTTAGCGATCTATTGCATGTATTTCGCGCACATGTTGCGAGTTAATGTTGATGATCCAACGAAGAAACATCAATTTGCAAACTCATTTCTTGTAAAGTTTTCGTTGTTTTTGTTTTTGTTTTTCACTTGTATCAATAATAATTAAAAAACACTTTGGCAACGGCTTGTGCCCAGCCTCGTTTACAACATTGATCGTCATAATTATGTTTATTTAGCTCATAATTAAGTTGGGCAAATGAAGTTCAAGTCAAACGCAGAAAATGGCCAATTGTTTAACGTTTTTTTTCTTTCGGCGTTTTATGGTTCGCCATGACGAATGCTTCGAGTGGGGTGGGAGACAGTAGAAGTGCTTGGGGGTAGCGGTAGATGGGGTCATTCAGCCATCAAACAATGGGCCACCATGCAGAGCTAAGTATCCAAAGCATCGCCCCCGAAGACCCGCACACAGACAACGACAACACAATGCCAGCAACAACAACAACAACAACAACTGTGACAAGTTGACTCAAGTGAAAGTTGTGTCCAGAGCTGAGATTTGCCTACTCAGGTGCTCAGAGGATGATCGCCGTCTGTCTGAGCAAAAATAAAGCAAAATGTGTATATACCCTGTACTCATGGAAAATAGATATACGGAATGTAAACAGTATATATGTAAGTGGCAACTCCAGCACTAGAGTATATGAGTTGTAGAGTATAAGATAGAGTGTTTACACAAAGAGCATAAGTGTTAAGTATAAGAGCAGAAAGTAAAAGTATAAAACTGTAGAAGCATTCAAAAGTATAAGTATAAGAGTATACGTGTATAACAGTATAAGAGTATTAGATTAACGGAGTAATAGAGTTGGCAGTTTTATGACTTCAGCTTTGGGCTACTAGAGAACAAGCGTATAAGAGTATGCGAATATTGGATTATAAGAGTATACAAATTAAAGGGTATTACATTAGGAAGCATAAGAATTCATAAAGATACAAAATATGAAAATATGAGTCTATTCGAGTTTAAGAATATAATAAGAGAATATAAGAGTATGTGGCTTTAAGAGTCTTATACAGAAAACACGTCATATCAGTTTGCTTAAACTCCTTAAGATGACAGAGTTGCAGGGTATCTAGCTGGACATGCACTGCCGAGTGGGACACTGTTACCTGTTTTAGCCTGGCATTTGATCGCTCGATCCGATCCGCTGTGGCTGCACCCTAACAGCTATAAATTCTTAAGCCTAATTTTTTTTCGGCTAAATATCAAATGCAATAAAGCCGACAAACTTTTGCAAATGTCGCTCGCCGTTCAACACAAAAGCTGCAAATGATATCAAGAACATTACAGCCGGGTATAACAGACATCTATATACTCGCTTGCAATTGAGGAATTTTAGATGAGATCGCCTAAATCTCTGAGATTTTCTTCTCTTTCGTTTACTCTAGCGCTCATAGCGCTTGATAAGAATATTGAGCATTTGTCTAGCTATCGTATATACCCTCTATAAAATGCTTAAGAAACTTAACGTATTTCGCTTTTGGCGCACTCGAGCTCAACTTTGACTAGAACTTGACACCTTTGACTGTTGATTATTTATGTGCTGTGCCTTTGCATGTTTCGCTTTTGTTGTAAACTTTTTTTTTCGGGGTTTCAGATACCCAGTAGTTGGCGTTTAGAACGTCAAAAGTATCGGATTAAGATTGCAAATGTATCTCATGTCTGTCGAGCTTGAAAGTATATTTCTGATAAGCAGCCAAGTATCTTAAAGTCCTAGTTTAAGACATTCTCATTTAAGTTAGTTGACGTTGGTTTAGTTCTCGTTTTATAGTCACCATGCACTGTAAAATACCCTGCAATTATATATGATGAAGGAACTTTAACTAAGTCTATCCATTTATATATATATATTTCGATATTTTGAATGTTAACTAAATGCAATTAAAATGTAGCTTTAGGATAGATGCTCTTAGGTATCTAAAGGTTCTTATAGTTCCCAACTTTCATGGGGCTTCTTAGTGACTCTGAGCAAACGTCTTATATACCCATTGCAACGTCTTATATATAGATTGAAACTGTTCGCTTCTCCTCTCGGCTGCTTGCATGTGGGGCCTTTTTTTTTTTTTGTTTTATTGGATGCCAACATGCAAAGCTGAAATTCGAAACTTGAATCTTGCATTGTAGTGTTGCATTGCTGGCCGGCAGGTGGCGCTGCGGGTGTTAAAATAGGGGCACATAGGGCAGGCGGCAGGCAGGTTTGCTGGGTGGGTGGTCAGGCAGGGGTGCTGCCTTAGCCAATTGCCTTGTGTAATAATTTTTTAACACCCGCATGCCTGATTACACGATTTCGATTTACCTTTACTTTTGTTTTGCTTTGTTTTGTTTTTTGCTGGCTTGCGGATTCGGATTCGGATTTGCTTTTGATACAAGCTGAAATTCAGTTATTGTACCTGTTGTGGTTGTTGTTGTTGTTGTTGTTGTTGCATGTAAACAACACCTTACAACACCTTCATCACGGTCCAGCGGCAATTGTTGCTGTAGTTAAAGCAACAAACACCAACCACATCATAAAACAAAATAATAAAAATAATAAAAAATAACAACACATTTTTTTCTTTATTTCGTCTAATGCTGTGCAATTAGATATGCGATAGTTGAGGCGATAGTATTGGTATACCCCGTATCACGTTTGCAAACGTGTAAGCCGGGTATACTCAAAGGCAAAGGCAAAAAACGAGTTCTTAGAGTGGGAATAAGCTCTAATAATGCCAATATGGACGAAACGATTTCACGTCAAACTTTTGATTTGATTGATAACCCCCTCGATATCCATAAAATCGACCAAAACCGATAAAGAATCGATTTCGAGCTTTAGGTATCAAGCACATTCCTTGGTCCTAAGATTCTGTTCTACTAATAAGTATCGATAACCTAAGCCAGCTTTTTTCTTGCCTTCAAATATTTGCTATAATAGATAAGATTAATAGAGTATTTTTTAGTCGTTCCCTCTCTTACTAGATCACTCTTATATTTCTTTTTTTTTCAGTTTCCGCATCTCACTTGAATGTGTGTGTGTTTTTTTTTTTACTTTTTCAGTCAGTTGTCTTTTCTTGTAGATAATTTAGAGGCTCTTCACCTGACTTTAATGGTTGTTGCGATTACGAATGAGATGCTTTTTTTCTACATTTTTATAAGAAATAAAATGAACATGATTAACATTACTTGTAGCACGTGAGCCATGGCTCACAGAGCCAGCCATGCCTTTATGCCAATCAAACACATTTATATATACTATCTTTCACTGTCTCTATCTGTAAGAAATTGTCTTCCTTAATAAAAAAGTTTTCAGCTTTTTACTGAGTCTTAATTCCTTAAGCATTGCCTATCAATTGGAGATGATGAAACGTTTTTGCTGACAAATGCACTGAAAATGTGCTGAAAATGCATGCAATTAACTCTACAGTCCACTCGTCCCACTGTCCAATTGTCGAGTTGAACCAAACTGAGAGAGAGAAAACATATAAATGACAACAACAAAAAAGTGTTTGAACAGTTCGTTATATCAACTATCGTTAGCTGATCGTAATGACTATTTTTGGACCGTGCGACAATGTCTGGGAAAGTGAAGTTCCCTCTCTCCCTCTCTCACTCTCTCTCTGAGCTATCCTCTACTGAGTGGAGCTGAGTGCTCCAGTGCCTGAATGCCTGACTGGCATTTTCGTTGGCATAAGAAAAGTGGTGCATTGAATGATCAATATAAAAATCGGTAATGGATGAGCGTGCCAGAGAGTATATGTAAATGCAGCTGTATTAATCGAAATTGGAAGCTATCTAAAGTTGCTTAAGGTTTTGGCTGCACTGTGATGACAACCAGGATGCACAGAAGATTGATAATATATATATTATCGATAACGTGGTGAAGACTTTAATCTTAGGCTATATTGTTATAATTTGTTTACATTTGACAGCTGGTAATAATATTAATATTGATTATTATATTATTCTTATCCTTTGTGGTTTCAAATTAGATATAATCAATACTCTCTCTCTCTCTCTCTCTCTCTTTTTCGATTTTATTGTTATCCAGTATTGAGTACATCTTACTTTAAATTCGCTCTCTTCTTGTGTATTTATCGATATTGTTATCGATTGAAATCAGTTTTAAACTATGCTTTACACTTAGGTATACGCAATGCTCTCTTCTTTTTGTATTCGCTTATTTTTGTTAGTTATCGATAATATTGTTGTCGATTGTTGCTCTCATTGCAAATACCTGCATGCGTTTATTTATTAATTAAATACCAATTTTGCGCTAATCTTTAATGATCGCTGACAACCGAGTGTAGCAGGTGCTCTCTGTGCGTGTGTGTGTGTTTGTGTCTGCTATGTGTGTGTGTTTGTTTGTTTATGTCGTGTGTCTCTTTGTAAGCTACTCAATCAGCTGCCATTTGCATAAAATGTGGGTAAAGATGCGCTTAAATGCGGCGACAGCTGATGAACGGGTCTTTTGCGGCACGAAAAGGAAAAGTTTCACATAGTTTGCTGCGGCTGCTGACAACAGCAACAACAGCAACAACACAATAAACGACAGCAACAACAACAGCAACAACAATGACAGCAGCTACCGTCGCCAGTTGGCGTCGCTTTCAACATTCGCGCAACAATTTTTCCAGGCAATGCGGAAAAACAAGTTTTTCCCATTTTTGCGAGTCACTTGATTTTTCGTCTCTTTGGTATTAAGGGCAAGCATACAGTTGTTGTTGTTGCTAATATATATATATAAATATACATTTATATATATACATCTTCTTAGTTTCCTGCCTTTGCTTGAATTGTATACCCTGTAAAACACTTTAGTGTAGATGAATAGGGTCTCTTGTCGCTGAGTCAGAATGTGGCCTGATGGGAAAATAAGAATTACATATATCTAAATATGTATATATGTGTTCGATAACATCGATAAAAATCGATATCAAACTCCAAAAACACTTTCCCATATCTTAAATAACACCTAGAGTCGTCTGACTTAGTTTATAGATGCATTTATTGCAAATGTGATAAATCGAAATCTTTCTATTTATTCGATAACTTCATTCACTAGAAATCGATGTTGCCTTATGCACACATTTCGATCACATCAGCAAATGCTCGACAGATTAGAAAGGGTATCTTTCAGTTGTCCACAGACTTTGCTTTTGTTTTTGATTTCCCCAATGAGCATTTTCCATTTCACTTTTTGGCGCCCGCATTATGAAGTTATTACGAGACAAACCTTGCGAGTGGGTGTACTCGGAAATGGATGCCTGCTAAAAAGTGGGCGTGGCACGGCCAAGTGTGAAAAATGTAACAGCCATGCGAGGCGACACGGAAAGACGGTAGTTCGAATAGCCTATGAAGAAAATACAAGAAATGGGAAGAAAAACTGCCAAGTGCAATTGTAATTGAATAATCAAAGGCAATTTCAAATGAATGCATTGAAAAGAGGCAGGAATTGGAACTTGAATGAAAACTATTTATCACTCAATTAGAGCCGAATACCTACAAGTGACTGAGTGTATATAATTAGTATAGTCTAGTATAGTATATCCCATGTTGAATCACCAATATTAAATGCAAGTCAAGCAGTAGACTCATAGATATATATATAGGAAATTCTCTTGTTGTTATTATAGAAACTAAACCAATTGGATTCTAGATACTTGCTTGTTTCCTATATAGGAAATAACTAACACTTCAAAGTGTATTCAAGTATTGGCGAGATAATTACAAAATTAGCTGGCAGTATACTTGAGCCAGGCCTAGACAGGCTTACACATATATTCTATATCTAACATGTGTATGTAGCCTTCAGTTTTCATTAGTCCATAGATTCCCCTTCGTGCACCACTTTGCTTTGGACAAACTAAATTTGTTGACCAAATAGTTGCTGGCTAAGAGAGTTTGATTTGCTTTAAGCTCACAGAAGTTTTCGACTATTTGCTGGGTGTAACTGTGTCAGATGTCGATTTCGCAATGTTTGGATCTATCCGCTAGTCGTGGGCTGAGTGTGTGTGTGTGTGTGTGTGTGTGTGTGTGTGTTGACCCTTTTTTAATGAGCAAACAAATATTGGCTCTTAATTGTGGCCAAATAAGAGGCGACCGCGAGCCGAGTTGTTTATGGCCGTAACGCTTGATTGGAGCGCAGCAGAAACAATATTCAAATGACAAACAAAACATGAAAAAACAAAAAGAAAAGACGCAGCTTTAGTCAAATTAGTCGTTTAGGCCGGGCAGGCGCCCACACAGAGCGTTGCCAGACTGTTCGCTGACAGTTCTGAGTCGAAGCATTGACCCGATTTGACAAAAACAACGAAAACGAAAACGAAAAAACAGTTGGCGTTGGCAACTGGGTCGCAAGTTGACTTGATGGCAGCTAAATTAGTTGCCTACTTAGTTAGTTAGTTACTCAAACTATGTTGAAAAGCGGAAAACGAAAAAAAACACACAGACACACACACAGAGCCAACAAAATAGAGTTAGTAACAGCTGGTTAACTGGCTGACAGCCTGGCCTCAATCGATGTTGCCAGACTGTCTACAGAGAGTGGGTAACTCGAAATTATCTAACAAGCATTACACACACTCACTCGCTCCATCATTACATTATATATTACCATAAATTTGATTGCAATTCGCATAGCTAATTGAGTGAAACAACAATTATGAGGCAAACAATAGCCGAGCGGGCATATGGGAATGCTTCAACACAACAGCAACAGACATTCCAAAGCTCATTCCAAATTCCTTATTTCTACATCTGTATAATCCACATTCTAGATCTTGATCCATCTCATTTAACTTTCATTCTATATTGTTCTTGTCTTGAACCTGTCATAGATCCCATTTCTTAAGCCTTCAGCATTCATGATATCGATCGATAGGCTTAAGTCTAGTCTCAATCCCTTTTCCACTCTATATGATTTCATCTGGTCTCATTGGTATTCGTATTAGTATTCTGTATCTAGTTTTCATCCATAATCATAAGCTGATTCCGTGACCCATTCCATTTCCAATGTGAACTGATTCAGCTTCCTTTGCATTACGAAACCCAATCCAAATTTTCCATTTCGCATTCTATGTACGTAATCTGCTCTCGACCCACACGCATTATGGAGGAGGTGGGGATTTTGATCCTCTGCATGATTTCAACACATGTCAAAACGCATTTCGGTCTCGACAATTGCCAGACATTTATGACAGCCAGCACAGCGAGCAAGCCAAGAGATTTTACTTTTGCCCACGCGCCAAACAATAACGAAAAACCCACGAAACGGAATGCATAATGTTCGATATAAATTTTTCAAGTACTCCAAAAAGAATATGCATACCCTAGCTCCAATTGTGCACTAGCTGACGATAGATGAGGTATATACATACATATGTATGTAAGTTATACAGTGTGCTAATGGGGAAAACTCTCTCATCTATAGAGTTGTTCAAGAAATCAAAGCTAAGCTCAGATTTTATCGATAGCATCTCTTTAGTTATCGAAAATGATTTTATATCTCTCTTATATTTGATGTGATATCGATACTGCTTTAAATAATCGATAATCATGTTATGGATTCTTGTTTATATTTGCATTATCGATTGTTTCGTTAGATATCGATAGCATTTTTATCGATTGTTCTCTATCGAATGACATGGGTAAAAGTCATATACTCCAGCATAGTGTAGAGTATATACATTTCAAACACGCACTCACACACACATTCAGCTGCTTTGATAGTCATTGAATTGAACGCAATTGCATTTGCTGTTGCTGTTGCTGTTGCCTTGGCATGCGAGCTGACAGCCATTTGTCTGGTTAGACACCTCGCAGCCCATGTCTTTGGCTTTGGCTTTGGCCAAGAATGCAATGACAAGTGGGCAGTGGGAATGATTTAATAGACAAATTCCGATTGTTACATAAATTTTGATTAATCTATGTATTTCCATCTAAATATTTATATATGTTTAATTTTTTTTTTTCATTTGTCCTTGCAGAAGCTGCAGTCGTGCCCCATTGTTTGTATCAATGAGCCGGATACGCAGAGCACCAATACGGAAATATTGCAGACATCGCCAGAGAGCACACTAGAGAAGCCCAAAGCAACAGCAACTGTAGGAGCCAGCACCAGCACCAGCAGTAACAGCAACAACAACAACAACAACAACAACAACAACAACAACAACAACAACAACAGCAGCTGCATCACAATCAATGCAACTCCAACAACAGCCACATCGACATCTACAGCAGCAACTGCTGCCACAACAAGCAGCACAGCGGGCGTAACTAAGATAACAATAACCAGTGACAACAGTCAGAGCAATAGCAGCAACATACGAAGCAGCAGCATCAACAAGAACAGCAGCAGCATAGTGCTTAACGGCTACAACAGCAGCAACATCATCAACAGCACCAACAGCAGCAACATTCGCAGCAGCAGCAGCAACAACAACAACAGCTTAATATCCATCACTAGCCTGAACAGCTGCAGTGACTTAAGCCAAGGCAGCACAGCGACGCTTAAGCTCAACAGCAGCAGGAGCAGCAGCAACAGCAGCAGCAACAATTGCCTAAACAGCAGCTGCAGCAGTCGACCCAACGGCAACGTCAGCGACACCTCCTCGGCCAATTTTCAGGAACGCTTCGATTTTGAGCACTGGAAAAGCATTTTGAGTGATTTTAGCTGTTTCAATAGTGTCTATCGCTATTGGCAGCAGTACAGCAGCAACAGCAATTGCAGCAACGGCAACAGCAGCGGCAACAGCAACAGCAACGGCAGCAGCAGCAGCAACAACGTTTGCGTGGAACATGCAGATGAAAGCCGCAGCTTGGGCAACGGCGCCAACTCCTTTTACACCCACAATATATTAGGCTACACCTTTGGCTATCCATTTGGCTTGAGCAAGGAGCACGAGAACGACGCCCACGACAGCAGCAGCAGCAGTGTTGCAGGCAACGGCAGTGTTGCTGGCTTCAAGAAATCGCACAACAGCAGCGAGACCCCATTGCAAAAGCACTACAGACAACAGCAGAAGAAGAAGATGCCGGTGTTTCGAGGAAGACGCGTCTGGTGCGGTTGCTTCAAGGTAAGGGAATAGAAAGAGAGAGAGAGTAGCAAAAACTCAGCTGAAGAGTTTTAGTACTTCCTTTATACAAACAACAGTTTAGAACAGTTATTATAAGAGAGCATAGGTGAGAAATAAATACGCTTTTATATATGATATATAGGAGATGTTATGTTATTCATCGATCATACCAGAGCATTTCATAGATAAACTCAATGTGCACTCAGGACTGAGAACTCAGACTTTGGATATATTTCAAGCAAATAATTTATTTGAACTTGGATTGATGGGCTATATCATAGTATAGTAGGCTGTTTTCTGTTGACTTGATTTCTCGCTGCATTTTCTCAAGACTCCAAAATGTCAAGCTCAAGTTAATTGGGTAAACAAGTTTTATATGTATGATATTTTCTGCTGTCAGTTATTTACTTGAACTGTCATTCAGTAAGTATGTCTATCATATGATAGATATATAGATATCGTTACCTATATCATAATTTAACCTTTTTTTTCAATTCGGCCTAGAACCGTCTCAATTCAATTGTCTTCAAGTTGCTCAAGTAGTGCACCGATTTATATGTGAGTTGGACACGAATTGTCGTTGTCGCGCATACATTTCAATCAATTTTAAAGGTGCGCATAAGAATCGTCTTTAGTCACGTGCCAATTGTTAGCATAGGTTCACAATTGCTGCCCCTCGAGTCGATGCAACTCCCTTTTCTCTACCCTCTCTCCCTGACCCAGTGGAGTCGTTGAAATATGAGTGCGACAGCAACTCGAAATGATTTGACTGGCATCAAATTGTGCACGAAGTTGCATAAGTGAAGTGAATAATCAGAAGAAAATTATAATAGGGTGGGCGAGTCTCGTCGAGACTAGCTCGACTAGCAGATGCCCTTTAGCTAGAAGGCAAATGAAAGCCATCAAAGAAAACTTGAAAACTTCTCGAATAGCTATGGCTCATATACTACTGTAGTTAACTATCGATACTTATCGACAGACAAGAATATTCACATAGATCACCCATAGCTTCCCCATAGTTCCCTTTTGGCAAATGCATTCTCAGTGAAAGCAGGGTATACAAATACGAGAAAAGAAGCAAAGCATAAAAAGAAATTATAAACAATTCAAAAGCTTTCGATATCGAGAGGGAGCAGCGGGCGCAAAATCTAAAGTTGTCTCAGGTGCTTAACTAAACCAACAGAACTTGACTCAAGTGCACTTAGACTTAAAGAACCTGAAGAGCTGTTGCAACGGGTGAAAGAGCAATCAGGTCGATGCAACTATGCTGAATGCTTCTAAAGGGTGATAGTTAATAGGTAAGAAGATGTAGTGTAAGGTAGGTCAAGAGAGCGAGAGAGAGAGACTGACAAAGAGAAGGGTGTAGAGAGGGCGACAGAGGGCCAAAGAGATGTACAGAGACAGGGACAGACACGAGAGAGGAAGAAAAAGTTGTAGAGAAAGAGAGTGAGAGAGCGAAACAGACATAAAGTGGGAGTGGTAGAAAAAGAGAACGCTGCCTTGACAGAGAGTGAAGTTCTAGCTGCCTGGCTTCTTCTGGCTAAATACCCTCTAAATTTTTGTCAAGATAAAATTCTTTAAGGGGTCTTGAATAGCTTTGCTCTCCCACTCGAATCTCGAATTGAAGCTAAGCTCATTTCGAAACTAGAACATCGCTGTCAAGACCTTTGCATTAAGCAACTGTAGAGACTAGCTGAGACGCAATGGGCTCACACCAGAAGAACGTTAACTCGTAGAATCTGAAGTGGAACCGATTGTTGCTTTAGCAGAGCGCAGAGCGCAGAGCGCGAGCAACTAGCGCCAGTCTAGGCCCTCGTGGTGCTGGATCGATTACAAGCATTGCAATTTCAATTTCAATGCAACTCAGAAGGCTACCCAATGTCTTTGTCTTTGTGTCTTTCACAATTGGTTCTGCACTGTTAACGGCCCTCGGTCGCTTGGGGCATTTGAGTTGAAAGTAATACTTGGTCTTTTGCAGGATGACGAACCGCCGGAGATTTGTGTGGTGGAGGGTGAGTTCACGCTGCAAACTTTGACGCCCACACAGCCCATGCCGTCGGTCGATGAGCTGGACACGAAGTTCGCAGAGCTCGTCGAGGAGCTGGACTTGACGGCGCCCAACAAGGAGGCGATGCTCAGTCTGCCCGCCCAGAAGAAATGGCAAATCTATTGCTCGCGCAAGCTGCCAGTCGATGCCACCGATGGACCCGATGCAGCCACCATAACCCAACCGCCGACCGCAGAGCACTACATAGAACGCCTGAAGGAACTGGTGGTGCACGTTTCGCTATCGCCCGAGGACTCACCTAGCCACGAGCTAAACACTCGGATGGACAATCATGCCGCCTTCGTGGACGCCCTGAAGACGGCGTTGCGCACCTCCACGCACAGCTTTGTGCTGCGCTTCGTGGAGCTGGATGGGTTGCCAGCCCTATTGAATCTTCTGCTACAGCTGGACATACGCGTGGCGAACAGCTCGTTGCACACCAGCTTGATTGGGTGCATCAAGGCGCTGATGAACAACTCGATGGGTCGTGCCCATGTGCTGGCCCATCCCACGGCGATCGATACAATCGCTCGCTCGTTGGCAGCGGACAACATCAGAACGAAGATATCGGCTTTGGAGATATTGGGCGCTGTTTGCCTGGTGCCGGGCGGACATCGTAAGGTTCTGCAGGCGATGCTGCACTTTCAGGAGTTCGCAACGGAGCGAACGCGCTTCCAAAGCATTGTGAATGATCTGGATCGCTCGACATATGCCTATAGGGATAATGTCAATCTGAAGACGGCCCTGATGTCGTTTGTCAATGCGGTGCTCAATTATGGACCGGGTCAGGAGAATCTAGAGTTCCGCTTACACTTGCGCTATGAATTCCTCATGCTGGGCATTCAGCCAGTCATCGATAAGCTGCGCACACATGAGAACGAAACCCTGGACAGACATTTGGTAAGTCAAGCCTGGCCTAAGCCACTTGCAATTGATTAATCCTGTTTCCTTTGAAGGACTTCTTTGAAATGGTGCGTGCCGAGGATGAGAAAGAGTTTGCCCGTCGCTTCAACGAGGAGCATGTGGATACGAAGAGCGCTAGCTCCATGTTCGAGCTGCTGCGTCGCAAGCTGAGCCACTCGCCCGCCTATCCCCACATGCTCTCACTCTTGCAGCACATGCTGCTGCTGCCCTGTAAGTGAGCAGGAGGCATCTCTCTTGAACAACTAATGGAACTTCTGTTCCTTCTTTCAGACACTGGGCACTGCACAGAGCATTGGCTGTTGATCGATCGCGTTGTGCAGCAGATTGTGCTGCAGGTGGAGCAGCGCCCGAGCAGCGATCTGATCACAGATCCCGATGATCCGGGCAAACAGCTGAAGCTGGCCAGCGAATCGCCTGTGCACGATCCGGATGTGGCGCCACTTCAGATCGATGTCAACAAATTGGTGCGCCTGCTGGTCAAGGAGGAGCAGCTGACGCAGGCGCGTAAGCGAGCTGACGAACTGGAGCGCGAGAACTTTGAGGTGCAATCGCGTCTGGCCAAAAAGGAGCAGGAACTGGACTTGCGCATGCAGGAGAAGGAGGATCTCGAGACGAGCTTAGCGCGCATGCGCGAGCGCCTCGAGAAGGAGTCCGCTCAACACTCGCAGGCTGTGCAACGTGCTCAGACCGCTGAGATGAAGGCCGAGGATCTGCAGCATCGTCTGCAATCCGAGCAACAGGAACGCGCGCGCCTCGAGCGACTCGTCACCGAGGGCAGCATACCCGATGACCAAAAGGTGGCTGGCCTCACTGGCTGCAACGGTGCCGTCTCGCCACCGCCACCACCGCCGCCACTCAAGGCGGTGCCACCGCCACCGCCGCCGATGGCTCCGGCCATGTTGCCGCCACCACCGCCGCCCTGTCCCGGCGCACCACCACCACCACCCAGCATGACGCCAACAATGGGTAAGTAGCACACACACACACAGCTCTTCCTCTCTTCGAGGCTCACTAATCGGGAACGTGTTTTGCAGCTCCAGCACCACCCAAAGTGGAGTTGCCAAAGAAGAACGTGCCACAGCCAACAAATCCATTGAAGAGCTTCAATTGGTCCAAGCTGCCCGATGCCAAGCTCCAGGGCACCGTCTGGAGCGAGCTGGACGAAAGCAAGCTCTACAACAACATGGAACTCGAGTCCATAGATAAACTCTTTTCGGCCTATCAGAAGAATGGCGTTTCGGTAAGTGGCAATGAAAGCGATATGGACGTTTGTGAAAGGAGAATCGTTTCTTTCCAACAACAATCTAATCCTTCTTCCTTCCCAACGCTCAGACCACCGATGGCTCCTATGAGGATTTGCGTGTCTCTGGCAAAAACAAACAGAAGGTGCTCTCAGTTATCGATGGACGACGCGCACAGAACTGCACGATATTGTTGAGCAAGCTCAAGATGAGCGACATGGATATATCCAAGTGAGTTCAATGCCGAACTAGAGAGTCGTATTATCTGTTAACTATGTTTAATTGCCCTTACAGAGCCATACTCTCCATGGATAGCAATGAGCAGCTGGCGCTGGATATGGTCGAGCAGCTGCTCAAGTTTACGCCATCTGCTGAGGAGCGTGCATTGCTGGATGAGCACAGCGAGGATATTGAGTCGCTGGCACGTGCGGATCGTTTTCTCTATGAGATATCCAAGTGAGTGCAATGATTGCCAGATGAAGATTAGATAAGTTTGATGTGTGGATTAGTCCACAAGGCCCAAACAACTCCACTATAAAGTTGATTCTAATATTATATGCGTCTCTCATTCCATGCTATTGTAGAATTCCTCACTACGAGCAGCGCTTGAAGAGCTTGCACTACAAGAAGCGCTTTATGCTGACAGTGAACGATCTAATACCGCGCATCACCAGCGTTATGGAGGCATCCAGAGAGGTAGCACGCTCGCGACGTTTGCGCAAGCTGCTCGAGCTGGTCCTGGCGTTGGGTAAGATCAAAATTCTTGAAAAATATGAAAAATCTCAGCACTGCTCCCTTACTTGCCAGGTAACTACATGAATCGTGGTGCACGCGGCAATGCATCGGGCTTCAGGCTCGCCTCGCTGAATCGCTTGGCGGACACAAAGTCGAGCGCTGCCAAGGGCACCACACTGCTGCACTATTTGGTGCAGGTGATTGAGAAGAAGTTCAAGGATCTGCTCAAGCTGGAAGACGATATACCGCATGTGCGCGAAGCATCGAAAGTTTCTCTCGGCGAAATGGACAAGGATATACAGATGCTGCGCACGGGCCTGGCGGATGTGGCGCGTGAAATCGAATTCCATCGCAGCTCGGGACCGGCACAGCAGGGCGATCGCTTCTTGCCAGTGATGCGTGAATTTCATGCTCAAGCCTCAGTGCGTTTCGCAGAGCTCGAGGATAAATTCCAGGACATGAAGACACGTTTCGATCGGGCTGTGCGGCTCTTTGGCGAGGATGGCTCAGTGTTGCAGCCGGACGAATTCTTTGGCATCTTCGATTCATTCCTCGCCGCATTCGCGGAGGCGCGACACGACAATGAGAGCTTCCGTCGCCGCCAGGAGGAGGAGGAGAAGCGCGCCAAGCAGGAGGCAGAGCTGAAGAAACGCACCATCGAGCGCAAAAACAAAACCGGACTTATGAGCAGCGTTGCTCGCAATCTGGGCTTGAAGTCCGCCAGCAATGGCAACGGCTCAGGCAGCGATTCACTGACCAAGAGCGACAACAAGGGCGAATTCGATGATCTGATCTCGGCGCTGCGCACCGGCGACGTCTTTGGCGAGGACATGGCCAAGTTTAAGCGTTCGCGCAAAGCACGCATTTCGAACGGCTCAGCAGCAGGCGGAGGAGCTGGCGCAGCTGCGCCAGGCAGCGGACAAAACTCGCCGCCGCGCCTTCAACGCGAGGAGAGTGGCAGGGAGCGTGAGCGCACAGTGAGGCGACAGTAGACGGTCGACAGTCACAGCAGATAGTAGACAGTAGACAGTAGACGCCTCAGCTCAGTAGTCAAAAACAAAAACAAAAACCCCCATTTGATTTCTCATACTTTTTGTTATACCATAAGCTATATGCTTTTCCATATAGCTGCAGATCACCAAATTTTGTAAACTAATGAAAGTTGAAAAAATGTTGCAAGAAAAACAACAATTTCGCAGCAGAGCAAGGATATATATGAAACTAACTATAAAGCTAACTCTAAAATCAAGTTACAAACATTTTTGAAAGTGCTCAGAAGAAGAAGAATTGGAAATATAGTTAATGTTGCTATTTAGTGCTACATATATAGCGAAAGGTCATTATAGCAGATTCTATATTGCATCTTATATTATACATATATATATATTAGATGTGTGTGCAAGTTTTGAAGGCGTCTGCGGCCTGCCATAAGAAAAGTCATGTTCATTATTAACATTCATATATATATATATATATATATGATGATTATTATTATTATATTGTGTATTATCCCTTATTATATATACATATATTTTTTTTAGCACGAATCTCGCTAAATACTTATATTAACGCACTTTTGTAAAAGATCAAAGTTTATATTATAAAATTATGATAAATAAAAATTATTTAATACTAATGCATTGACAGAGAAATTTCGTGAAAATTGGAGAGGGCACACAAAGGTACGGAGGCAATATACTCACGGAGAAACATAGAAACAAAATTTGATCAGGTTTATAAATAATATATAAACTGTTGCCTAGTTTTGAGCGCAGTCGATTTAGCTAAGACACAAACATGTCAATTTTATGTTGGACTGAATTGGAGTGTGCGGCAAATGGTTGTTGTCTTGACTAACGAGTATATATTGTGAACGTGCTCATTGAGTATTAAAAACTGTTGCCTGCTTTTGCGCGTAGAAAAAATTTATATGTAAAACCTAGCCAAGACCTAAACCATCTCTCAATGTTGCTTCGCTTGGAAATTGTTGCAAATATTATTCGTTAGACGAATCCTTAATAATTTCAATAATATATGTATACATAATAGGTATATTTATATATAAAATAAGATAATAGTCTAATAATAATATATTCGACTCAACATACAATGCAGTCAAACATACGCAAACAATGAGCTCGTCGTATTTCGTGCCGCCTCTAAACAGGATGTGCGAGAGTCAACGATTCGATGTGCCATTAGCTACTGACTTGGCAGAAACCGTTGAGAGTCGAAATTAACATAAATATTGCAGAAAGCAGAAACCGCACAGCGAACAGGCTCAATGGCAAGGACAAGCGCCGCAAGGATAACAAAGGCGAAAGGCATTTGCCAAAAAAAAAAAATAATAATAATGAAGCCGAAAAACGAAATACCTGAATGTATTGCAAAACAATATAAGCAAAACAATAAATCAAACTTTATATATGAAATCATAATACGCAGCTCGAGGCAACTGTGCGAGAGACACAAAAACGGCGCAAGGACTCGCCCAGGCAACAGCTGTGCCTTTGCCTTTGCCTTTGCCTGTTGTCCAAGGCTCTGCGCCCTGAAATTCGAGCAGGCGCAGGAGGCTGCAGCGCGAAGGTGAGAAGGCGCCTCTCATCTTGCGGTCGCCTCCTGTGCGCAGTTTCCTTTTCTTTGCATTTCTCGCTGGCGAAAAGTCCTTTTGTGTCATAAATATAAATCTTAATATGTCATAATTCGTTATAATTTACGAAATATATATATGTACATATATATGTATAGAACCGCAAGTAGTTCGTGACCCGCTGCGTTCGAGTGCTGCTGCTGCTGCTGCTGCTCCTGCTGCTCGGTTTGTTGCATCCATAAACAAAAAAAACAAAAAAACTGAAAGCTGAAAACTTAATCCCACAAATTATGACTTTAATCGCCGCCCATTGTCGCGGCTTAGCGTGCCACGCCCGTTTATCAAAGTAAACAAAATATGAAATTCAAATTTTATGCTGAGCAAAGGCTAAAAGCCTTTTGCCTCTTGCCTTTGTGCCTTTGAGTCAGCTGCTGCTGACCTCGCGTGCGGTCAGTTTTTCCGCTTTCCACCTTTCACTTTCCCTTCTTCTTTTTTTTCTGCCAGTTTTCAGGTTGAAGTTGCGCACGCGCACGCGTTCGCAGCAGCCGTGCAGCAGCCGCGCAGCTTTTGTTTGTTTAGGCAGCGCATTCTCGCTTCCATTGTTGTTGCTGTCGTTGCTGACCAAACGCTGCCAACACAAATATTCAAAAATATAAAAAACAAATAGATAACAAAAAATAAAAACATAACGGGAAAAAAGAGCGCACGCTGACATGCTCGGAAAATGTTTGAACACATCCGTCACTGAACTAGTAAATGAAAAGAGGGTGGGAAAGCTCTATTCACTTCTATTCAAAATTCAATTCAATTCAATTGAATAGCTGAGCCAACAATGAATTCATGCATAACTTGTATTTGCATAGGGCCAACTCTAACCTTATCTATTTGATGCGAGTGAATTGCTGTTGCTAAGAGATACATTTGTATCTCACACGGATGCCAATGGCAATCGTATCTAACAGCTATGATGCCTATATAGATGCTCGCGTAGCATCTGCTTGGCTAACAACTTTTGTATCTGAAAGATACTTTTGTATATCAAAGAGACGCTTGCTTTGTATATCAAGGCTTTCTTTTGCAATAGAATCAGAGCGATATGCATAAAAGATATCTTATTTTTGTATCTTATGAATGCTTTAGACGTGACAAGAGCAAGCTTGTATCTGAGATAAATAGCCCCACAGTACGTTTTAGATACTTTTGTGCCCCTAAGATGCCTATCAGAATATATTTACTATTACTCTAGATGCATATCTTTTAGATACATTTGGCTACTCTTACCTATGCTATCGAATAGCTTTTGCTACTCTTAGCTAAACACTCATAATCCATATTGAAAACTATTATCGTTGAATGCATCTGTAATGTTGCGCTCTTCTCTGCGATTCTCTCCAAGCCAATTGAAGGCGACTTTTTTGGGCATTGAACTTCAAATCGTATTAGTCAACTTTGCCACATTTGAATATTCAAATTAGCTTTCATATTCATATTCATATGCATATTTATGGCTGTAAGCCCAACCCTGATGCTGCAGGCACAATCAGAGAAAGAGAAAGAGAGAGAGAGAGAGAGAGGGAGAGATGCACAGTAGCAGGACACCCCCAACCCCCTTTAGCGACATGTTTTGGATTATAATTTGATATTTTTGTTGAGTGCGCTTAAAGTATGAGAATTAGCATTTAAATTGCCTCATTAGCTGGCAAGGGACATCGAGAGCAGAAAGAGTGTTGAGCAAAGTCACGAGGCGCTTGCCAACACTGAAATTGGATAATTTCTATAATTTCGCACTGATCAAAACAAAAATACGAACCGATCCAGTGCCACGCCCAGCTCACAGCGCTGAGCGGCGTAACAATAATTTAGAAATTAAATGTAGCCTGGCGAGGGACGAGGACCAGCTGAGCAGAGCTCGACTCTCTCGCTCTCTGAGCTGAGCCCTTCGAGTAGCGAAATGCCACAAATAACACAAATCAAATCTAATCAAGCAGAGAATAAGAATAGGAATAAAGAAAAGGAAAGCGCAGCCGCGACTTTCCCAAGGCCAGAAAGGGTACAACCCACAAAAAAGTGTCGGAAGAAAGCGGCAATTTTTTAAGGCTGCTCACCCCTCACGGCAACAGCAACAGCAACAGCAGCAGCAACAGCAACAGCGACAGCAACAAGGCGCAAGGACACACAGCAAGGACATGCTCTAGTTTTTTTTTTCATCTGCATTCCTTCTGCTTTTTGTAGTCGTTGCAATTACACCTAGATTTTCATTTACAATTACGATTTCAATTTCAATTTCAATTTGGTTTAGTTTTTTTTTTCTTCTTTTCTTTTCTTGCGTTGCGTGCAACATGGGTGCGCCGGGGTCCTTTCACGTACCCCGAGCCATAGCCATGGGTGTCGAGGCGGCTTTGGTGCGCTGTCCGTCTTGCGTCGCCTTGTTTTTGTTTGTGCTGCCGTCGTGCCTTGTAATTATTTAGTTTACGTTCGCCATACGAATATATATAATTTTTTTCCTCCTTTTCTGCATTGTCCTTTCGTGATGCAGCCCTTCATCCTGTCGGCAGGACGACGATTACGGCGAGGACGCCGAAGACGACTGCAGCTCAGTGGCTCGGAAATTTCAGATTTCATGCTTAGTTTTGGTTTCGTTCTGTTCTTGTTGTTTTTTTTTCTTCTTTTCTTTTTTTGCAGGATTTCAGGCACTCAACAAAAAAAGCTTAACGAAATCCTTATCAAATTTTCTGTTTCAATGAAGTTTGCATTACTGAGAGGAATAAAAAAGTTTACCTAGCTCAAGTAGCACATTTTGATCTACATGGGCAATGGCCTACGATATTCCTGTATATGTATATATCAAACAGATTCACCTACAGATATATTGTATCTTTAGATACTTTTATATCCAGCATATACTGCCTTGAACACACTTGTGTATATTGCAGATATTTTTGCAGCTTAAATTATTGTATGTTGTATCTTGAAGATAGTTTTGTGTATTGCATCTTCTTCATCTGGCATTTTCCACCTTGAAGATACTTTTGCATCTTAGAGATAATTTATATCTTGATACGTTTTGTAAACAGATAGTACCTATTTTAATATCTAGTATTCATTCCTTAGTTACATTTGTTTAGATACATTTGTATCTACGGCATTTGCCGAACAGTTTTGTATCTCACTGATAGAAGAGTGTTTTATAGATTCTGTCTTATGGCTGGCATTAGGCATTGCTGCAGACTTTTCTTCTAAATACTTAGGCAATACATTGATACTTTTGCATCTAATGCATACGCTTGTGATATTCTAGATACATTAGGAGTAGATAGATGTATGTATGTAGGAATCTTAGCATTTTTCGTAGGTTAGTCTGTCTCCATTTCTCCCTCTCTCTAGCAAGCTCATTCTCTCTTTCTCTGCCTTATCTCTTTCCATCTCTCTACTTCAGCACTCCTCGTTTTCTTCCTTTCTCTCTGTCAGAATGTAAATCTCGCTATTTCTTTTCTACTTTGTACTTTCTACGTATCTACCTGATCCTCCCAGTGCTCTCCCCACTCCGCTCTCTTTGAAAAGCAATTAGTTAATTAAGCGCAACTTGAAGTGTCCCGTTTCGGGAAATAAATCACTTGGAGAACGATCGCAGTCGGTTGACAATTGTGCAGCATCATCTGCGAGCAATTTGCATATTTAATTGAACTGAAAGCGCACGAGAAGTGAAGAAGAAACGTGAAAAGTGGAAAAATAGTTGGGAAAAAAAAGCGAGATTGTTTTCGACAATTTTCTCATTTTTAATAAAAACAACAACGCAGAGGACACAAAATCAAGTCGAGGACGACTCGAAGATGTCCCGCTGCGTCTTGGGCGTCGGCAAAAGGGGCGTTCAAAGGGTTAAATGCAAATGAGTCCAAAAGATGCGACATCAAGAGCGCAACGACATCAGCTCTGTCTATCTATCAGTTTTTCCGAGGAAAAGCGAGCATTTGAGTCGACGTGTCCTGTTTAGAGACGAGGCAGCGTACCTACCCTAGCCCAACTGTCAAATGAGTTTGATAGATCAGCCACGGCAGTTGTCCCGTTTGCCCGTTCGCCCGGTTCCCACTTGGGACGGCTGCTCAACAAATTAATTTGCCGCCAACTTGATTCACAGCTTTCTCTCTCACTCTCTCTTACTCTTTCTCTCTCTCTCTCTCTCTCTCTCTCTCTGTCTCTCCCTCTCTGCCCTCGCAGTGGCTTCTCTTTGTCGCACTGTCCAAACATTGCGACTTTTTGGCTGTCCATATTGCACATTGGTTGCTTATCGCCTTTCTGCCTTTCTCCTTTCGCCTTTCTCTTCTCTGTCTTTGCTTTGTTCTTCTTCTGTTTTTCTCACATTCGCCTTTGTTTCGGTTTGACCACGGCCCACCACGCCCTGAGGTTTGGCTTATGATTTATGCATTGCATTCGCTTTCATATCGCATCAAATCAAAATGTCAAAACAATTCGCTTCAAGGGTTGACCATTAGCAAATGTGACTAGTGTTCATGCCTGATGGACTAGCACATACTCTATAACATAGAAAACCCATACAAAAGTTTGGTCACATGTCCCATTCCATTGATCTTGCTATTAAGTCTCTATCAAAAATTGTCTTTATATGGCTGACCAACTAACAGATACCCTGTACATTTTGAAAGCATAATGATTTTGCTGGCTATATTTCAGTGGCAGTCATATTATGCACCATGTATTTAGGTTATATTAGAGATGAACATAATTACTCAATGATGACGACTGACTTGTGAATACCCTGTAAATTGTAGTTACTATATCGAAGTATGTCCGCATACTGTAATTAAATGATCTGCATATAGAGCTAAACCATAAATTTGGACAAACGCTCATAATAAATGGACAGTTAGATACCCTGTAAATTACTAATATGTATGTTATTTACATACTAAATTTGTTTTATCTACAAATTCTCTCTCAGTAATCAAGGCTTAGTTGTGATTATTGTCTTATATAGCGTATAAGGTGTGTTTTGCAAGCAACCCTTTGGACTCATATTACAGAGTATACACATGCAAAACTGACCTAGAGAGAAACGCATGCCACGTGTCGCAGTGCTGACCGTTTAGAAAAACAAACAATGGGAAAATTTAAACAGACAGAGAGAGAGAGTGTGAGTATGAGAGAGAGAGAGAGAGAGAGAGATAGAGACAGAAAGGAATGGACAGATCGGAGGTTTATTTACAACCCTTTACCGTCTTTCCAGTTGGTCAGCAAGCTGGCTGGCTAGCAGGCAGGAAGGCAGGCGGAAAATGCGCGTGAAAAATGAGAAAAACATTAAAATCGACGCATTTGATGAGGGTCGATGAGATGAGAGGAGAAGGAACGAACAGGATCTAGAGCCTAGGCTGGGGCCTGGAGCTACTTAGCATAAACGTCAGCGGCAGCTGTGACTGCCTAACAGGTTGATCCTTGAACAGCCAGCTCATCCAGCTCATCCGGCTGATCCTGCTGCACAGGCACGCGCCTTTTTCTTATGTAAATGCCCAGCGTGCGGGCCAACAACACCTGCGGGGGCGCAACTGCAGGTGTGGCTCATAAAAACCTTGAATTCGGATTCGAATTCGAAGTCGACTTTGACTTTAACTTCGACTCGGCATTAGCATAAGATCGAAACGGGAATAGCTGCCGTAGTCTGGGCTGATTAATGAGCTAGCCTAATGCGCGGAAAGTGACTGAACGAGAGAGAGAGAGAGAGAGAGAGATAAATCAGCTTGCTTAATTGTCAGCACAAACACTCAGTGCTAAGCAAATGTTTGCCAGCTAGCAGAAGTGTCCCAAATCCAGTTGCAAACGAGAAATTGAATAAAAATGCAACTGACAGTCGGGCAATTAATGCGAACCAAAAAAAAAAAACAAAAAAATGGGAAAAACAAAACGGGTTCAAGAAACAACATTCATGAAGGCATTCGACATTCGACACAGTCAGCTCCTTAGACAGGATCTCGGCAAATGCAAAACTGATAGAAACTGAGAGAAAAAAGGAAGACAAAGATACAGAGACAGAGAGAGAGAGAGAGAGAGAGAGAGAGAGAGAGTAAAAAGAGTACATTTAGATAGAAGGGGCATACTGCAAAGCTGACTTTTTTCTCTCTTTCATTACTTGTCTCTGTCTCTCCCATTCTCCTTTTGGCTACTTTCTCCCTCTCTCTCCCACTCCATTTCTTCCGATTCACGCTAACTAAGATTTTTCACATAGCGAGAGATTTTCATTCATGCATTAGGACACGCGCCTCGCCATGGGCTCTAGCTTGGGATTAGTCTTTGCGTAATACCCTTTTGCTTGGCGTTTCGCTTCGGTTTTTTACAATTTGTAGACCTGTCCACTGTGTGCTAAGATGCCCTGCTGGCCCATTGTTAAATGGCTCAGCAGCTACCTGCAGTTTGGCTGAGGATCTCTTGCAAACCCGTTGAGGCAGCAGCTTACAGGCTGCATTTGCAGGACATTTGCTACGCCTGGCACTTAATCGGATTCAGAATAATTTACGGCTCGTCCTATGTACATTAACTCCTGTCGATGCTCGATGCATTCAATTTGCATTTATGCAGGAGCTGGCCAAAGGATCAACGCATCAAAGGAGTCCAATCGAAAGCAATGTGGATCAGGCGAAGAGCTAAGGCAACGCCTGCTAAACTGAACGCTTGCACCTGTTCGCGCCACGATTGACGATCGTTTGTCCTGTCGCAAAGGACCTCGCTACCTTCCTATATCTCCCTCTTCGCCACTTTGCCTCGTGTCTCGGCTTTCTATTGATTGCTTAAGTGCCGGCCGATGACTCTAAACGAGAGCAACGAATTTTATTTCTGTTTTTTTTTTTCGTTTTTTTTTTTTTTTTGGACACCCCGCTCGACGTCGAGGCCACTTAATGAAGACGAAGACAGGTGCAGCGGCATCTCGAAGGGCCAGCCAGGACCTCACCTCAACTCAATTTAGTTGCACAGTGGTGCAGTGGACTTCAGGCCAACCGCCACAGTGGTTCCATGCATTGAAATAGTCTAAATACCAAAGAGAAACAATTGAAACGAGCTCGAATATTTGAAAGAAGAAGAATAACTGGACAATTGTATCTCACAGATGTGAGCATTACTAGAAAGGAAGGGAATGGAATGCGAACATCAAAATATGGCAAAACAATAGATTAGTAAATACTTATGAATCTACAGATACTTTTGAATCTTTCAGATACTTTTGCAATTCGAAAATCTTAATGATACTCTTGTGGCTTTTGGCTAGAGATGATTCCGCTTACATTTATAATCAAATGATCTATATAGTTCTATATAGTTCTATCTATATCTATATAGTTTATATATAAACTATATATATTTAATAGAGAATTTTGCTTTGATAAACAATTTTCGTGTATACATATTTTCCCTTTTGTATGCTTTAGCATTTCGAATTTGATTCTACTCTCAAGATACTTTTGTATCTCAAGGATACTTTCGTATCTCATACAGCTACTGCTACAGCTCGCAGCTACTTCTATATCATATCTAGGCAACTGGCCTGCATAATCTGGCAACGCTGTGTGTTCCAATGTAGCCAAATCGTCAGCACTTTACTAATGAGCTGCTGCATACGCTAATTTCGAAACATTTGAAACGTTTTCGCACAGCGCAATTCATCTGTGATGATGCGGGCTCAAGCTGCAATTTTCCCCTCTCTTTCGCTCTCTCGCTGATTGTCTCCCATTATCCTTCACTCACTCTCTCTCTCTCTCTCTGTTTGTGTCATTAAATTTTTGCCACACGCCCCGAAGAGCCTCTCGATTTTAATGATATTTCTCTGTGGATATCAATGAAGGATGTTGCGACGAATCCCGAATCCCGATTGTTGAGATTTATGGGCGCGTCATAAAAAGTTAGCGGCCCGATCGTAAAGTGGGAAAAAAAATCCTCGAGTCCTGTAACTCGTAACTGCTTACTCATGTAATAGCGCCCAGCAATAAAGTTTGAGTTTTACGAGCACTTTAGCCAAATAACCCACGAAATGGGAAGAACTTTTTAATGCGTTTCTTATGACAACTTTTGTGGGTAAATATTGCGGCGCGATCTCAAGAGAGGCGTGCGAAGAGAGCGAGGAGCGGGAGTGGAGTGGGGCGACAGAGCTATAAAATATGAACAATGAGCACTATGTAATAAATGAAAGTAAATGCTTAACAAATGATTCGGATAGGAAAAATGCGAGGCGATAGGACATTCTTCATTCTAATTGAGACAATGCTCATTGGACTTGAGCTGACTAGCTGCGAGTTGTCCTGTCGAGTTTTCCTAACAAAGTTACGAAAAGGAGATCAAGATTATGTTTACTTTTGTCCGATGTTGTTGAGGTTGAGGTCTTGGTTAACCCAGGCGAAAAGTTGATCGAATCAGAATCAGACTCAGAATCAGGAAAGCCTTAAGGCAAACAAACGGCTAGCCGGAAAGCTGAATGAAATTGGTTTAAGTGCTTGAGAACCGGTAAACACCAATGGAAAGCAATTAAGCGAAAGCCAAACCCGAATCTGAGTCGAAGTGCAAACAACTTTGCATCTTAGCATCTTGGCCAACCACCTCTGACCCCTTTTCTCTCAAACGCTGACCCGCAACGATTTTTAATTACCCGAACACCTTTTTTCCATCCGAACTCTTCGGTTATCCTGTAAGAGATCATCGGCATTAATGTATCTATTAGTTTTGCGTTTGCCATTGTCCGTGTCAAAGTTTGTCGTGCAAACAACATTAACATACAGCATCCGGACAACCCCTTCTCTCTGACTCTACCTCTACCTCTACCACTACCGCTACACCTCTCGCTCTCTCGCCCTTTGTTCTCTCACTCTCTCTCTCTCTGTCTATCCCGCTTTGAAATGCAAATGCTTATCGATTGAATCGTTTGATCCTGCGGTTTGACTCATATGTATTCTTTAACCCTTAACGACAATAAGAAACGTTTCAAGGCCCTTGTAAAGCATGTGGGCGTCTTTTGTTCATATTCTTTTGCTTTTGGCTATGCCACAGCTGGATCCAGATCAATCGACAGAGTTTACATTTGATTTAGATAGAAAATATGATGCCTATTCCTATCTCTCTCTCACTCACTGTGATTTTATCGAACAGAAGAAGAAGCATTCATAGATAATTGTCATTTGATTATAGGATTTCAGGCATACTCTATTCCTATGCTACGATCCTTTCCCCTATCTTTACGCTATGATCTTTATACTACGCTGGCTATGCTAACTCTTAAGCCATGGCTACAGACAGCTATTCGCACACCTTTTTATTTTTCACTAATAAGATCGCATAATTCGATCTTGGGCAATCTCAGAGCAGCACAAAGGAGCCATTGGTAGAGAGAAGCTAAGGAACTCTGATCAAAATCGATCAACGCTAAGGGAACTCTTTAGCTAAAATTTCAGCTAGCACTACTCGGTCGAAGGGAAGGCAAAAGGTAAGCTAAAAACTGAATGAAAATCCAATTTCACACGTTGCGCTCGCATTTCGGACAGAAGCAGAGCGGCACAGGACAAAAACTCAATCAGGACTCGGCCGAGGTCTGCCAGGATATGTTCCCGCGCCAAAAAATACAAACCCCGAACTGTTTGCCCGCAAGGCAAGATGTCCCCTGGCAGCCAAAGAATGAAAACAAAACCGAGACGAGGCACAGTCGAAGTTAGCTGAGGCACGAAAAATGCGCACACGTCACCTTGATTAATGGTCTCGTCTTGCTCGCTCGCTCTCTCTCTTTCTCTCTCTCTCTCTCTCTCTCGCTCTCTCTCTCTCTCTCTCTTTGCAGTTGCCTTGACAAATACAAATAGTTGGCAAAATAGAAAATACCTTCAGCTGAGCGTCGTGAAACTTATCGCGCACATCGCTTGGGATTAGTCAACTGGGCCCTGTCCCTGTCCCTTGCTCTCGCTCAGCGCTGTGCTTGATCCTGTCTGCCGAATCCTGCCCTGCGTTCTTCTGCTCCATTTATTGACAGTTGCAATTGCTGACATTGCCCCGTCTGACATTGATTGAGTTGCCCAATCTTTATCAACTTGTATTTGCCCAGCTGCGTTCGCGCGATCTCAAGATCGCTTCAGCCAGAATCTTTTGCATGAAGTGCTCTCTATACTGGAAACTTTTTATCATGATCCTTGTGTGTTTCTTCTGCTAATATATTTATTCTACGATCAGTATTTTGTGTTCCTTATACTACTGCAAGTCACATAAAACGATCCCCAATCTATATTACGGTCTCAATAAAACGATCTCTACATTATAATATGCCCAATACCTGCACTACGAACCCTGCACCACTATTCTATGCTAAGATATCTATCATTATACTATGATCTCTATACTAAGTTCCTTATACAATGATAATTATATTACGATCTACATTCTGTTCCACTTCCAATTCATATGCTATGATCCTACTACGATCTGCATATGAAACCTAGATCAAACCATAAAAGTTCTCCATTATAACATAAACATCTCTTACTATTATATGAGATCGCATATATGTATATATCTGTCAAGTATTTATATATATTCTAGTTTCTGTTTCATTTTTGCGCTTGGTCAGCTCAAATTTGGCTGCTGTTGCTGCTGCTTCCGGCACTTAACCCATTTTTGGGTAGCACTTGAACCAATTGCTCGACACTTGAGAACTTGCAAACGCCTTGCCACGTGCCATACACACAAAAACACACAACACACACACAACACACACACACACTGTGAGTGAGACTCCCTCACAAGCGACGACAGCTGTCCCCAGGGCACGATTTTGTTATTTGTTTGCTCTGCAATACCCTGTACGCAAAGCAGGTATGCAAGCGGGGGGTATTCTTTAGCTTTGTTATGTATTTTGCTGCTCGCTCGCTTCTCAATCTCGTCATTATTATTATTTAAATCAAAATCAATTGAGAGCTAGAGTCTAGGAATATAAGACTTAGCGTTTGGCACACCCTTAGATAAGAGTAAAATTTAATTTAAGTAGTGATGGAATTTAGCAGGGCATTTGCTAGTCGATCAACCTTCAGCTGACGTTTTTTGTTTTGCTCGACTCTCAGTTGTTCCAACTTTTTGGCGCAATTGGCGCAAGGTGTGCGAGCGCCGAGGACGACGCAAGGATCTGAAGGATCTTTTGCGACTCTTTTATGTGACAAATCAGAGCAGAAGTCGGCAGCAGCAGCAGCAGCAGCAGAGGCAGAGACAGAGGCAGAGCAGCTGCTGCTGTGCCATAAAGGAAACTCAATTGAGCAAGGAGTGGAGGAGGCGAGGGAGGAAGAGCCGAACAATGGGCGCATTTTACTTAAGGCATATTTAATAGACGATTTAAGGCCAGTGAGCGCGAAGCTAACGGCCCACGCATTGCATTGAATTGCATCCTTGAGTCAGGATCTCAGCCAGCTGCTGTTGCTGCTGCTGCTCCTGCTGCTGCTCCTGCTGCCGTTCCATATTGCCTTTTGCATAAGTTGGTTCTGCTTGACTGACGCTGAAAATGCCAGAGCGAGAGATATGGCAAGGCTCAGCTCAGGCGGTACAGCCGACAGCACAGACGCAGACTGCCCTGTCTGTATATATCCTGCGAGTCAAACATTGTTAGCTGGTCAAATGCAAATTTATGCAAATCGTTCACCCACCCAGGCCCTAGCCCGGCCCTAGGGAGCCTCTACCGTGGCACAGGTGTGTGATAAACGCCATGTAAATGCCTTGCACAGGATACGAACAGGATATGCACAAGACGCATTCAACAACTGACAGTTCAGTTCAGTTGAGGGTAGTTCAACGACTTTAACTTTCGCGTACCGTACCGTACTTTCAGCTCTACCTATGCGTTCGCCTCTACCTTCGCTTAGTCGCCATTCCGCTTTGTGTTTATGAACAAATTGTTGCAGCTTAGATTTCGGTTATGTTACAAATATTACAAATACAAAGAGCTCTCATGCTCGTTCACGTCGTGACAAGCTGAGCATATTGGTTTCGACCAAATGTAGGTCTTGTTATCTACTCAAAGTCTCTATCTGCCCCGAGTCTCTGTTCTTCTTCGAAATACCTCTCTACATTGTCCATCCGCTTCTTCATCAGTTAATCCGTCCGTCTCTTCTTCTATCCTCACGTCTAGTCTTCAGTTATTCCGCCTCTCCATTTAACTATCCATCTATCCATATTTGCCACAGCCTAAAGCTACTCTTCTACCTCCTCTATATATGCCATATCCTCAATCCTTATCGAGCGAGCGAGTATGTTGCAGTCGATTGCGCCCGATTGCAACGTTTCATATTGTGTTTTATGCATTTCACAAGTGTATAAATTAATTTTAAGTTAACATAACCTCAACAAGGGTAGGAAATGTGGGTCGGGGAAAAATACTAAACAGACAGACAAATATGCAAAGCAGTTATAGTCAGTTCTCAGCGCAATATTCATGCTATATCATATAACTGCCAGTGGAAACTCGGCACTCCTGATGAAATTCGTTATAGATGCGTAAAAACTAATTTTGAAATGAATTTCGACTCATATTCAAGGCGAATTCTCTATGGAATTTGGGTACAGATGATACTTATACTCTTATATATCATATATTATATATGTATTATATTCAATATATCAAATATATATATATATAGCATATGATTATGATGGATTCTTCAAGCATTAGAAATACGAGAGATCTCCTCCATATGAAGACTAACTTTCTCTGATCTCTTTGTCTTCTGCAAGCTCTCGCTCTCTCTCTCTCTCTCTCTCTCTCGATCTGTCGTCAAATAATTAACTCACTTACTATTTGTTTTTATAATCTTGGCAATTTTATTACGATAAAAAAAAAAGTATTTTTAATTAAAGATAAAAAGTCTTAGATCGGAATGTAAATTTGAAAAAGGCAATTGAAAGCTTTTAGCAACAATTTTGCTAAAAAGAAAAAAAACAACAGCAAAAAAAAATGTTTACAAAATATTTGGGACAGCCAAAGGATCAGTTGAATGGAACCAGATTCACTGCTCCACAAAGAGCTCCTCGTGGAAGGAGAAGCTGAGCCGTCGCTTGGTCGCTGCCTCCACGATGCAGTCACCAAATGGCACGAGCTTTGCCTCGTGCTCCAGCTCCAGTTCCATCTCCAGCTCCAGCTCGCAGTCGCTGGTCGAGTTGTGTCCGCTGTCGGGGCTGATGTGCCTCTGGCCAGGGGCTCGTGAGTGGGGATGGGGCAGCTTGTGGGCAGATCGGGCGGCAGCTGCGAGTAGCTTCTGCGCCGAGTGACGCACGCTCGACGAGATCTTCGTCGTGATCTTCCGTTTGCGCCTCACCACGCGCTGCCTGCGCAGCTGCTGCAGAGACGGTCGCTTGCCCGCCAGGGAGAGAGACGCATCTGCCGCTCCCTGCTGGGGAGAGCGCACTCCCTCTCCTCGTAGGCATCCGCATTGGTGGGATTGCTGGGATTGCTGGGCTGCCAATACTCGCGCAGATCGCTGGCCGGATCGAAGGCGGGTCGATAGGTGGGCGAGTGACTCGCGGGGATGAGCGGCAGAGGAGCTGGGCGGGAGTGGGAGCGAGAGCGAGAGATGTGACGAAGACGGGAACGAGGATGGGGATGAGGGCGAGCGCGTGCACGAGGAGCTGCAGTTGGGGCCTTGCGCGTGCTCTCCAGGATTGCATCGATCATGCGCTCCAAGGTGACATCGCCCATCTGGGTGGAGCTGAGCGCCGTCTGGTCAGCAAGAGGAGCAGCTGATGGAGCAGGG
This sequence comes from Drosophila antonietae, assembly GCA_030914385.1. Taxonomy (NCBI): domain Eukaryota; kingdom Metazoa; phylum Arthropoda; class Insecta; order Diptera; family Drosophilidae; genus Drosophila; species Drosophila antonietae. Next base: position 5,241,392 of record JAUESO010000617.1, read on the forward strand.
GCAGCAGAAGCAGCAGGAGTAGGAGCAGGAGTAGGGGCAACTGGCTGCAGGTAGCGCGGCTTCTCGAAGTAGCTGTCTGGGATGCCCATGCCACGCAGTGCTAGGAGCGCTCCTGGAATGATCCTGTTGTCCTGCGTGTGTTGCTGGCTGTCCGCCTGATCCTTGTTGTCCCTGTGGCCGGGCGTACTCCGCCTCGAAGGTGGGCAGCGTGCACGCATAGGCAGTTCTCTTGAGGGGAGGCGTGTGCACGGGCGAGAGGATGTTGCTCAGATCTCTCAGCAGAGGCGTGCAGCGGGGTGCAGCAGGCGCAGCTGTCGTGGCAGCGGGCAGCGGCGTCGACGTCAATGTGGAGGTCAACTGATTCTCCTTGTCGCCCGCCTGCATCTGGATGTGGAGCAGTGATTGTCGCTTCACGTTCACGTTCACGTTCACGTTCACATTCAGATTTAGCTTCATGCGAGAGGCGGCTTTTGGGGTGGGCGTGGCAGTTGGCTGGAAATCGCTGTAGCTGCTTATGACATGGCCTCCAGCTGCCACCTCTCGATCCGGTTGAGTCTCCAGGTAGGACAGACGCGGCTGGTTGACAGCCCACTTCAGCATCTTGACAGCTGTGCGAAAAGTCTGCAAGCAGAGGAGAATAGGTAGATGGAACGAGTTAGAGATGCGCACGAAAGATCAGGCTAGTTAGGCCTGAATTGCCATTGTCTATGAAAGGATAACAGGAGAAAAAACCCGCTCGACTTGCGAAACAAGTTTGCTCTTTCGCAAGGATTCGCAAAAGCTGCAAGGCGGAAGGCGCGCAAAAAAAAAAACTAACTGAATCAAGTAAATAAAGGCAGTTGAGAAATTGGATAGATTTTGCCTCCAGCTGCGCCTCGAGCCGAGCCAGATTCGCTCTGCCCTCGGCCTGTTTTTGCCATTTGCAATGCGATTCGAGTGGAACGCGCAAAAAAAGCCAAAAACACTTGAAAGTGCGCGAAAGCATTTTGCGCATTTGCCCGCCTCGTTTTGCACTCAAGCGCTCTTCAGATGGAACTCGATAAAAATAATAAAAATAATAAAAAGAATATATTCCATAGAAATATATATCAAGGGCATAGCTGTAGCTGGAATACCCTAGAAATACAACAGTTCTAATGCCCATATCAACTGTTGCTATGAGGGTTTCTTGACATTCCTGAATGCTATAGTCTAGTTATAGGGTTAGCATTGATTTATATGCTACTTTGAGCTTTGGCTAGCCCGAGTACCAAAATTCATAAAGATATCTTCCAGGAGAGCTGAGTTCACATAGACAGTTATAAGATATATGAGCCGAAAATTATGTATAAATTACTTTTAGCTTTGACAAGCAACGAATATCAAATTTCATTCGCATATCTTCAGCAATACTTGAGTTCACATAGGAATTACATGAGAGAGAGAGATTAAAGACTTTCACTAATTTCTATAAGAAATTTAGTTGTCTTTCAATCTGATAGAAAACTTAATTCCTGTTCAGGCATTGTCATACCTCTTCATTACTGCACGCAGTCCATGCACACAATATACCCCATATACCCTGTACTAAATGCGATCGTGACGCACGCGCTCAATTTGAATGCATTTCGTATTGAAATGAATTAAAAATTGCGATGATTTTTGAATGGGGTGTTTTTATAATTACATTTCTCACAGAACACTTGAGTTGCCTACTTTTATTTTGTATTACTCTCTACGCTTTACTCTGTGCTCCTGCTCTCCTTCATGGTCGAGGTATTTAATGCATTTTTAATAGCTAATCACAATGCACTTGTCTTCGTATCTTTACCTTGTTTTAAATATTTTTGTAGTTTCGTGGTAGGGGTAGTTCGTTTAGTTGTATATCCAAAAATATTTTCACACAGTCAAAAAATAATATATTTATAATAAAAAAAAAATCCGTAGTCAAAAAAAAAAATGTTTATACTCGCGAAACGAAACGGAACGAAACGAGCGAAATTTTGCAATACGGAGCAGGGCAAGACGTGCTGTCAGAGCCGCAGACGCAATGTGACTGATTCTCGCTATGCACGTCATGTTGCGTGCTGAGCTCTGGTCAGCCAATCAACCACCACCGACTCCCTATGCTCTCTCCACTTTGAAGAACTCTCACTCTCCATTTCGCCTCTCTCTCTCGCTCACTCTCTGGGAGTCGTATATGGCTGCGGCTGCATTGGCATGTTGGCTGTTGGAATTTGTGGGAGAGCGCGCCAGACGAAAATACACAAATGAACTCCGTTGCGCAGAGTCCAAGTGAGCGAGAGAGACAGGGCGACAGTGAAGCGCTGCAGTTTGCATATGAAATCCTTAAGCAAACACACAAATGAACTCGCTGCACGAGTGTGTGAGCGCGAGAGAGTAAAAAGGTGTGAATGAAGTGCTGCAGTTTGCTTGAGTTTGATTTCACATGAAATCTAATCAATTTGATTGAAATGTCAAATAATGAATGACATTCAAATCGAAACAAATCCAGCTTTTAGACAAACTGACGTTTGCATCATTGGGGACATACAGCAGGTCATGAGAATTTCGACTTAGAAGTTAATTTACACTCCTTGAAATATATATACATATATATAAATCGTGCAGCAACCTTTACCTCTAAAATGGTCCTAACTCGACAGAACTTCATCTGCATCATAGGGCTGTGCTCTATCGCACTGCTCTTTGCACTGTGCGTGGTCGCCAAGGAAAAGATCGAGTTGACTGTGAAGAACATAGCGCGACACTTGCGCAGAAATCGGGGAACTCAGGTGATCGGAGAGGCCGAGCAGAGCTCGGTAAATTATCGCTGGCATAACAGGAATAAGGCCTGTCTGATCTGCGCTTGGCTGATCCGTGAAGAGATGGTCGCTCAATTCGAGGAGCTGATCCGGTTCCAGATCTTCTTGTACAGATTGCAGTTCCATCTGATAATCAAGGTGACCCATGAACTCTTGCTCTTGGAGAAAAATATACAGGAATCCATGCGCAAGCGCAAGAAGCAAACTTGTGAGTCAATCAATTCAATAATTCAGTTTCACTTTCAATTTCAATTTCACTTTCCATTTCAATTTCAATTTCACTTTCCATTTCAATTTCAATTGCTGTTTCAAGTGCATCGTACCTAATGGAGCAATGAGAGCAGCGAGCCTCCCTCAAGACAACACAATTTCCATCACAAGCTCTATCCAATCTATCTAATCACTCTAAGCTGAAGCAACGACTAAATCCACACATACACTAATCGCAATTCTGGGTCATTTCAACTCCTTTCAATTCCACACATTAAATTTCAATATTAACTCAGGATGATTGGAAGTTCACAAACTGGAGGAGCAACTGCAACGACAACAACTGTTGCATTGAATTGAACAACTTCTTTCAACTTACCTTCAACTTCAACTTTAGTTTCAACTTATCATAAGCATTACCAGCATTACATTTCTTAGCTTCAAAGCCTCAAACTGGTTCAATTGTGCATCTTTTTCAATATTATTTTGAAGTTCCAAATAGGTTACATTGTGAATAAATTCGTATTTCAGGTACACCTCCTAGCTATTCCAAATTGTAAACCAACTCAATTGAATTGAAAAATATATGCTTTATTAGAGTCAACTTGTATTTTGAATACGTATTTGGGATGCAGCTTGATCTCATGCAATCAAATCGTAGAATCGATCTATATATATCCTGCACCAAAATCGAATAATCTAGGCAGTCCTCCTTTCGTCGCCTTTCCAGCCCACTTCACTTCTACTCAAGGCCAAATCCATCAAAGCTGAGTTTCATATGAAGGCGAGCTTCGATATGCTTCGATTTTTCCAGGCTCTAATCCCTTACAGCTGTTCCAGGATCCATAGACCTTGAGCCATACAACAAACTGGCGCTATCTGACGACTTAGGATTAGCTAACAAACTGCCCTTGGCCCGAGCCTTACCTACTTTATCGACAGCTCTCCCTCTCCCTCTCCCTCTCTCTCTCTCTCTCTCTCGCACTCGCTCCGTGTGAGAAATAAAGAGGAAAATTCGTATAAGGAAAAAGGTAGTCAGAAGCGTGAAGCGATTTTACCATTTTCGCAATTTTTCGGCTATGAGAAATTGCGCAATTGTTGGGCAATTTATTAGCGAACCGATTTGATCCTCTGTCCTAATTTATCTTCCGGCGGCTCGGCTCTCTCCCTCTCTCTCACGCTCTCACGCTCTTACGCTCTTACGCTCTTACGCTCACACTCTCCCTCTCCGAGGCAGGGGCGTTTGTAGTGACCAATGCGTTAAATTGGCTTTGATTCAATGCCTGTCACAAGGACAGATTATTGTGAAGATCCTTTTGCTACTGCAGAATAAGAGGAGGATGGAGAAGACGAAGAAGAAGAAGAGGCAGCAGGCGGCAGCAGCTGCCCCTTGAGACGCGCGCGCGCAGATATGCTGAGAGTCCTGCGACTCCTGCTCGTGCTCCTACTCCTGCTCTTGCTCGATCATATTATTGATTTATTTCCATTAGCAGTCGCCTCATTGTTTGTCTTTTCTCCTCTACGTTATTTTTTTGTTATTGACCAATTGCTCAAAACGGGAGCAGCAGCTGCTCGGAGTGGAAAAAAGAGAGACAAATGGAACCAGACTTTGGATTATCATAATACCCAGTTAAGCTCTTTTATAGGGATTCCTATAACTGAAACCGTGACGTTATCGATATCAAAGCTCTTGGAAGATCAAGACAAAAGCTAACAAGTGAACAATGCTATCAGATATCAGCGTGAGTATTATCATTAGCATTATTGTTATTATTGTGTCGCTATCATTGTCTTTGACATTGACATTGTCATTGCCATTGCCATTAGCATTAGCATTAGTATCAGTATTATTAATCAGTACTAGTATTAGCATTGCCATTAGCATTAGTATAAGTTTTATCATTAATATTATCATTAGCATTAGTATTAGCATTAGTATTATCATTAGCATTCGTATCAGTATTAGTATTAGTATTACCATTAGCAGTATGGCCACTTTTATTATCATTACTATTATCGCCAATCCGATAATTATCGTTCTTCATTCACATTCCAATTCGTAGCTGATCTTTCAAATACTTTACACAGAAATGCAATTTCGTTCAGAACGTGTTTCATTGGCCTGTTTCACTCGGAACTATTGACAACAAGAATAACTCCATATGACATCTTCATGCAGTACAAAGGAATGTTGACCAAACTAGTGTGTAGAGGATTGCTTCTCATGGTGGTCGTCCAACCGGATATGGAATACTGAGATCTGAAGATGCTGCGACTCTACATTTGCCCGTTATCTTTTCTTTTTTAGCTGAAATCCTTTGATTCCCATTCAAGATACAGGAAGAAGCCAGGAGCTCAGCTATAAACGTATTTTCTTGATAGCTATCTCAGGCACATTCTCTTTCTCACTTTCTCTTGCGCTCTCCTGCTCCTTAGCTCTCGCACTTTTCTTTTGGGTTGGCACAGCTGTCGCCTTGGCCAATTCTCAATGTCTTTGCAAAATCTCATAAATTTGCGCTTTTCACAAAAGTTGACGTTGGCGTCGCCGTCGACGTCGGCAGCAGCATATGCTGAGCCCCTTTCAACCAATAAATTGCAAAACAATTGCACAATTTTCCACAACATTTTCCATTCCAGCCAGCCAGGCAGCGACGCAGCCAGCGGCAGCAGCAGCACCAGCAGCAGCGGCAGCGGCAGCGGCAGCGGCAGCGGCAGCGGCAGCGGCGCTTGTCCCATAAACAATGAACTAAATTGTACAAAGGTTTATACAGCGTATGTGTGTGTGTCCGTGTGTTTGTTGTCCTTTTCTTGGCGAAAAACTCAAAGGTGAAAGGAGCCACACGCTGCGAGAAAGGTAATTGAAAATTATGTTTTGTGGCGTAAGCAGCGCAAAGGACCAGCAGCAGCAGCAGCAGCAGCAGCAGCAGCAGCAGCAGCAGCAGCAGCTGGCTGACACACACGCACACAACGATATACACACACACACACGCTCGCATGTCCTGAGCCAACTGTGGTTTTCATTGCCAACTGTTTTTGACCACCGAATCGAAGCTGAGCTCTAGTTTAGAATGCCATACCTAGAGCGAGTGCTCTATATAGAAATAACATGTAAGTAGATGAATCATTTACGTATATATGTATATAATACTGGACAGATTCCACTATATAATTCTGTAGTATATAAGCTACATAGCATTGTAGATAGTATATCTACTATAGTATAGTATAGAGACTTGCAGACAGAGACAGATACAGAAACAGACAGCGAGAGAGGTCAAGAGTCTATAGATAGATATAGATAGAGTAGAGTAGAGAGTAGTAGAGTAGATATGTAGATAGTATATAGTATGTAAATGATATATCTATGCTTACACTTTAAGATATACTTTTCTCTATTGTCATCTATCTACACACTATTTAGGAATCAGTCTACGGTCTCTTAAGTAGACTATGTGAACTATGCTATATGAAACACATTTCATAGGATATATGTATACATATGTAGACACATGAAGAAGTGTATAACAATATATATAAGCCATATAGATTACTGACATATCAATATGTATAGATATGTACTATGTGTGTCTATTCAGATCACAGACTTATACTACTTTATATAATCATATACCTTAATAATTTCTCCAATGAAAATTCAATCTAAGACTCTTGATTTACAAATATATATGATATTCAGCAATCACTCTAGATCAGGTGTCATTCTATATCATTTTAGTGAATATTTTAATATATTTTTAGATACATTTATTTATTTATTTTTCATCCATAATTTCTTATTTGTAATTTCTCACATTTAAGGAACTAGCATGTTAATCCCTGCTCAGAGTATGTCCTTTTTTAGCCCACCCACCAGCTGCATACTTGGCTCACTGCAGTTATGGCCTTGAATGCCTGCGCTCAGTCTGCTGTTAGTGCTGTGCTCTCTCGATGAATTCCTTTGCGCTGCATTCATGCATAGCTGCGCTGCTTCTGCGCTCTCTCTAAGCTGGCGACGCAAGCGCTCGTTTGCCGACTCACCCTCTCTCTCGATTTCATGCTCGCGTTCATTCATACTTGCGCTCCCTCTCGCTCTCTCGCTCTCTCTCTCTCTGTATGTATGCACGCAACACGTTTCTGTGCTTTGCTGCTTGCGGCGACTCAGTTCACTCAGTTAGTACGAAATCAAACGCCGTTTGGAGTGCACGTGCGCGTTCCGCAGTCGAAAAATAAACCAAGAGACAAAATTAATACGAAAATAGTGAAATATTTATTTGCTAGGCAAATATTTTTTTTCTAGTGCTGCAAAATTCTTGTGAAAAAGGTAAATTGCAAGTGGCAAGCAAAGCGAATTCCTCAACAGCATCTGAACAGATTTCGACTTCAATTGTGCATATCATAAGAAGAAGAATAAATATAAATTCATTTGCGAGAAGTGGGCGTGGCGCACGCCCCATGGCGCATTCAATTGTACGTGAAATATACGAAAGGGGAGGGGGCAAGTTCATTTTTGCTGCTTCACTGATTTCTTATGTTTTTTGCTTCACTTTTTTTTTTGGTCAGCCAAAAAGCTCACATAACTTGGCCCTTAAAAGGGCATATCTTTATATACATACATATATTGTATATATGGAGTATGTGTGTATATGTATATTGATATAGCCAGATCGCGAAATTCTTCGCCGAAAAGCGCGCCAAAAAAACTCGCCGAACAACTTCACAGGAGGCGCAAACAAAAGCCAAAAAGCTAAACAAAAAATAAAGCCAAAAATAAAGCTGTACACTATAGTCGACTGTTGAATACTCTATTTCGCAGCTTTTTATGGAAACTGAAACTTAAAATGAAAATTTAAAAAAAAAATCGAATAGAATTTGTAATTTAATTTTATTTAAATATGCAAGTTTAAGTTAAACTTAAAATTAACTGTAAAGAGAGAGAGAGAGAGAAGATAGAGATGCTATGTTATGATACACTTCTAAGACAATATTCCCTACATTCTTGTGCATAGAGTATTAAACGGCAGCCGTAGACATACATACATACATACATACTTACATACATACAAACATTTATATATTTATTCGAAATACCTAACCAACAACTTTGTTCGCGCTCTTTACAGACACCCACAACAAGAACAACAACAACACCAATTGAAACACTGCAAGAGCAAACAGGAACGAAGATGCTGAAGTGGGCTATCAACCAGCCGCGTCTGTCCTACCTGGAGACTCAACCGGATCGAGAGGTGGCAGCTGGAGGCCATGTCATAAGCAGCTACAGCGATTTCCAGCCAACTGCCACGCCCACCCCAAAAGCCGCCTCTCGCATGAAGCTAAATCTGAATGTGAACGTGAACGTGAACGTGAAGCGACAATCACTGCTCCACATCCAGATGCAGGCGGGCGACAAGGAGAATCAGTTGACCTCCACATTGACGTCGACGCCGCTGCCCGCTGCCTCGACTGCTGCGCCTGCTGCACCCCGCTGCACGCCTCTGCTGAGAGATCTGAGCAACATCCTCTCGCCCGTGCACACGCCTCCCCTCAAGAGAACTGCCTATGCGTGCACGCTGCCCACCTTCGAGGCGGAGTACTCGCCCGGCCACAGGGACAACAAGGATCAGGCGGACAGCCAGCGACACACGCAGGACAACAGGATCATTCCAGGAGCGCTCCTAGCACTGCGTGGCATGGGCATCCCAGACAGCTACTTCGAGAAGCCGCGGTACCTGCAGCCAGTTGCCCCTACTCCTGCTCCTACTCCTGCTGCTTCTGCTGCCCCTGCTCCATCAGCTGCGCCACTTGCTGACCAGACGGCGCTCAGCTCCACCCAGATGGGCGATGTCACCTTGGAGCGCATGATCGATGCAATCCTGGAGAGCACGCGCAAGGCCCCAACTGCAGCTCCTCGTGCACGCGCTCGCCCTCATCCCCATCCTCGTTCCCGTCTTCGTCACATCTCTCGCTCTCGCTCCCACTCCCGCCCAGCTCCTCTGCCGCTCATCCCCGCGAGTCACTCGCCCACCTATCGACCCGCCTTCGATCCGGCCAGCGATCTGCGCGAGTATTGGCAGCCCAGCAATCCCAGCAATCCCACCAATGCGGATGCCTACGAGGAGAGGGAGGTGCGCTCTCCCCAGCAGGGAGCGGCAGATGCGTGTCTCTCCCTGGCGGGCAAGCGACCGTCTCTGCAGCAGCTGCGCAGGCAGCGCGTGGTGAGGCGCAAACGGAAGATCACGACGAAGATCTCGTCGAGCGTGCGACACTCGGCGCAGAAGCTACTCGCAGCTGCCGCCCGATCTGCCCACAAGCTGCCCCATCCCCACTCACGAGCCCCTGGCCAGAGGCACATCAGCCCCGACAGCGGACACAACTCGACCAGCGACTGCGAGCTGGAGCTGGGCGAGGAGCTGGAGGCCTCTTGCCAGCTGGACGGCATTTGGCTGCAGTCGGAGGCGAGAGACGCGACCAAACGACGTCTCAGCTTCTCTCTGAACGAGGGTAGCTGAGGGCGCATTTACATATACCACGATATACTATATAGATATATCTGAAGTAGAATTCAAATTTTTTTTTTAATTTAAGAACTTTTTTTTAGAAAAATAAATAATTAAATTATTAAAATTTATAAATAAAAATTGTTTTTATTTATAATAAGGCTTCTCCGTTTCTTCGTGAATTCCCACGAGTCGAAGTGGCCCATCATAATTTTTATGATCTGGAATTTCGACCACAAGAGAGTCTTGAGCTGAGACCAGCATTAAATGCATAAGTAAACTCTTCAGGTGCAGCCAAGCGTAGCGTCTGGCTCTACACGAGTTCCAGCTCCTTGGATGAGGGAAAAGACTCGAGCCACGGAATTACGAACGACGAACGGTGAACGGCAAACGCCGAACCACGAAACCACCAGACACGATTCGGAATGCAAGTGTTTCCCACAGCGCTCTTGTTTTTTTTTTCTTTCTTTCTTTTTCTGGGTTAATGGGCGTTTTTATGCTTTGATAGCTACCAAGAAATGAGTGGGCTAATAGAGAGAGAGAGAGAGAGAGAGAGAGAGAGAGAGATAGGGAGAGACCCCTATGACAACCCCATCTAAGCTAAACCTTTAAGGCATACTCACAATATCAGAATGAAGCGAACTCTACATAGAACTCTGGTAAGGAAGTACTCTACGCGGGTGTACTTGACTATAAGACACCCTGTATAAGACTGCCCTGATACTCTGCGTCGGCTGTATTAGACTGGAAGCTAACCTCTAGTCGACTGTGTTTGACTAGAAGATACCCTGTACTCTGCACAGATGGAAAATAACCAGCTGTCTCACTTGATCTTTATATCTAAACTAGACCCATTAGGAATAAAGCAGTTAAGTCTTTAATAGACCAGGCCCAACTCCCGCTGAGCCTGAAACTTCAATTAAGTTGTAATAGCAGAGCGAGAATTTAGGACAAGTTTGTCTCGCAAAACCCTTTCTGGGCATTTGCATAGCTAAGTGAAGACTGGTCAAGATATATTTTGTGGCTATGGCTCATTAGCTGCTCAAGTCTATTGAGCAAAGGGCGTTAAATGAGCTGTCATAACATATGCAAATGCTTAGACAACTTAAAGAGAGAGGGAGAGAGAGGCAAAACTCTGTAATCTCCCTTTGCTTAGACTAAGCCAAGACGTTAACACTTTTTTTGTTCAAAGAATATGCGCTGAGCTTCTCAGTCCAAAGCCCAGCGAAGCGTAGTAATAAAATAAGGAGAGGCAGAGAGAGTGAGAGAGCGAGAGAAAGGGAGAGATAGCGAGGAATATGTGTAAAGTATTTACATGTATTGTTGCTTTGTGAGTTTTGACAGACGCAGAAACAACAAATATGATATGATATGTCTGGACAGGCTGCCTAGAGGTCAAGCTCAAGAGGGAGTAGGAGAGATAATGAGCGAGAGAGAAGGAGAGAGCGAGTGAGAGGGTTACTTACTACATGTGTTACGTCTTTGTGAGTTTTGACAGTCCGAGCGAGCTTCAATAGAGGTCAAGCACAACAAGATATGTAGAGCAGGTAATACTATGTTCTCTGTCTCTCTCTCTCTCTCTCTCTCTCTCTCTATCTAGCGCTCTCGCTCATCTTAAAGGCCTGTCATACCCTTTTCCGGGACAGTGAACCGTTTTAAGGGTCTTGAGTGACCAGCGGACAGTGTTTCTTTTTTTTTTGTTTTTTGTTTTGCTCCCTTTTGTCGCGGTCCAAATCACTGAGACTGAGACAAAAAAAGGTTAGCCATCGCGAGGGCTTTGCACCTTTTGCTCCGTTTTTACCGTTCCCGTTCCCGTTCCCGTTCCCGTTCCCGCTCCCGTTCTCTAATGATGCGCCTTTGTCTTTCCTGTCTCTGTTACAATTTCCCACTTTCCCACTTTCCCGCTTTTCCGTGCCGTCTCATTTAACAAGCAGTTCCTTAATTTTGTTTTGATTGAATGTGAAATGGAGTCCATCTAATGCAACAGCTCAAAGTCTCTCACAGCACATCAGCTATACTCGTAGAGGTATTACTCACTCTGAAGTCTAGTTTCACACGTGAATTTTCAGTTTGAACTTTGCTCTTGCTTCAGCTGGTTCCACAAATATTATTCTGCTTGTTCTAATCCTAGTTTATAAGAACCTCCATAGTGACCTCTTGATATCACTCCTTGCATTTCCACGCCTATGCCAGTCCCTAAATCTAAGATCAGAGTTTTTTTTATTTGCCTATCTATCTATCAACCTCTCTATCTATCTTGTGCATTAACTTTCCTCTTTTTTCATTGTCTTTAAAGTAAATTGAAACATTTTACGATAGAGTTGAATTTGATACGCCCCTACACTTCACAGAAAAAGATAGAGAGAGGGGGAGATAGTGAGTGCAGTTAATAGAGTTCGCATTTGTCTTTGATAACAATGGGGCATCTGATCTCTTTATGCTGTTCCATTTGATTTGAAACGAGTTCACAGCTTCATTGAAAAGCCATTTGATGGCACACTTCGATTGTTCGCCAAATGAAAAGTGCAAAATGCGCTGGAAAAGTGGAAAATCCAAATGTGTATAGCTGTATTTGGGCTTAGCTAGAGGACATGTATAATGGGCCCGCTTAAATGTTGCGCTAAAGTGAGAAAAGTCGATTGACACAGTCGAACGCACCTTTCGACCCGCACTTTTTTCGCACACTTCACTCTTCGTTCGGCCTCCTGCTTCCCTTTCCATTCACTTTTACCCCGGTCAGGACTTGCACGTCCTGCGTGCCGCGTCCTGCGCGTGCCTCGACAACGAAACAGTTGCAAAAAATTGTAGCCAAACAATGGACGCTGATCGAGGCGGGCGCAGGATGCGAGTGCAGCGCCGAGAACTCAGGACTCGAAGTTCGGAGCTCGGGACTCTGGGGAGCGGGTGTGTTGCGTGTCCTGCATGTCCTGTCAGGAAGTCGAATGTCAGACAAATGTGTAAACATGTGCAAAAAACAACAGTAAAAGAGAGAGGGGAACGGGCAGCGAGAAGAAGTAAAGTGAGAGGTAGTGCTCGACTACTAGCTACCCTCTATTTGGTTAATATATAGGCTAAACGGGATATAAGAGATGAATTGCTACATAGGAAATCATTTAAGATTACATAATAGATACATATGTATATAGGCGAAAATGTTGGTATTCCTCATTAATTAGTAAATATACAAAATGAGAGGAAAATACATCGCTATTAAAATAAATCTATATAAATGTCCTGTAATTTTTTGTTTTTTATTTGAGTATAACTCTTTAAAATCGAAATGTAGTTTGCAGTTACTTCGAATTGCCAAATACCATGTAATTCACTATTATATGTGCAATATAAAACTTGTTCTCAAGTAACCAGTCAGCTTAGCAATATACCCTTTTTGATTGTCGCAACCTCTACAGGGTACATGACAGCAAGCACTCACAGGCACAAAGGCACCTTGACACAGTCGACACGTCGCGTCGGCCTCTAGATTGGCACGTCCTGCGGTTCCTTGGAAGCCATTAGAAGCAGGCGCTAAATATGCATATCCCAATCGCCACTCTCTCTCGCTCATTCTCTCTGCCTCGCTCTTTCTCTTTGACTCCCACTCTCTCTCACGCTCTGGTATACAAGGCTCTAACTAGGCGTATCCTTCAAGATGCAAAACTCACCTGTTGGCCGTCCAAGCATGTCCTTTGCCATCAATTTCAACTACTAATAAACTGAAAGAGCGAAAGAGAAGAGAGAGCCAGAGATCAAGAGAGGGCTAGAGAGAGAGAGAGAGCTGTGCTCTATATAACATGTTATTTGCAGTACGCCAGACCATTCATTAGAAACAATTTCCAATTTTCAATTGCCCGACAGCAGGTGCTCAAGTCTCATCCACGAATTGAGCTCGAAAACAAAATTGAACTGAAGTTAACAAGCTGAAATTTCAGCTAAATTACAGCTGAGGTCGATGATAACTTTATATAGAGTCTATAGAGGAATGGTAAGCGAAGGCATTGACTATTTTAGCAGATAGGAATTTCTTTAACTGGTTCGATAAAGGAGAAGTGGCAGAAGATCTTTAAAAGAAGTATAACCATCAAATTGCTATATATTACAATACTTTTTTCTCAGGTCAATTCAGTTCAATATCTGATACATTAGCCTCAAGTTCAATCGAACCAGGCATTTATATGAACTAGTGAACCAATTTAAATAACGATAGAGCTGAAGTATAATTCGCCTTGAGAGTATCAACTCCTTCTCTCTCTCTCTCTCTCTCTCTTCACTTCTCTCCGTCTCGCGCTCTCTTTTCTCTCTCTCAGGAAAAGCAGATTGTTATTGTCTCTCTAACTCTCTCTTAGTTTTTGACAATTTCTCTACCGCTCTCTTTCTTTTCGCCACTCTCTATCTCTCTTTCTCTAAAAATATCTTCTCTATCTATCTTAACTCTATCCATTGCCAAAGGGTCTTTCGGCAGAAAGTGTTTCATCTCGTGAAAGATCAATTTATATTTGTATTTCAATTTCAATTCTTTTTTTTTTTTTTGGTGTTGCAATGTTTTCTTTCAAGGCGTTGGCTGTTCCCTTTCCCTCTCCCTCTCCTCTTTTTTATTCTTCTTCTTCTGCTACTGCTGCATTTCGCGTAAATGCGGAAAATTGCAAATGATTGAAATCTAATCCGATCGCTGCTCATCGAACTCGTCGAACTCGTCGAACTCATCTTCTCATCCACCTTGACATAATTTAAATTTTTGCGCACTTCAAGTAAAGAGACGAGGAAAGGGTTGCACAGGGTGTAGATGCGATAAGGAGAGGGAGGGCAATGAGGCAAGGGTGGGGGCTATGCTGAAGTTGAGTTTAAGCTGTTTTCTTTTCTCTCACGACCCAGGCCGCAAAATCCGAACGCAAGGGTTTCTCCACTTTACCTTTTTTGCATTTTCCCTCAATCGCTGTCAAGTGAGCCGCACTTAATGAACCAGACAATGCAGATCTATATGACATCATCTTCGTTTCTCTCTCTATCTCTCTCTCTCTCTCTTTCTGTCTATCTATCTCGGTCTTTGTCTCTGTCTTTGATCAGTTTTGCAACTGTTATAATAATATTTGTCACCGACATGACAGCTAAGGGTAGTGCGAAAAAAAAGGAGTAGCGGATCAGATCCTTCTCCCAGATTTGCATTAATGATATGCAACATTTGTTAGATCATTTCCATCTCTCGACATCTCTGCCATATTTCGGAAATCTTATGATGCATGATGATCTAGTAGCGTATGTGAAATCCAATTCAAATTGCATATGCATGAAGCGGCCATGTGGACGCCCTGTGGATAGAACTATTTATCATTTATCACGTCTCAACTTTACGTGAAATTAGAAGAATTTAATTGATTCTGCACATTGATATAATAGATTGAGATACATGCATCGAGTATATACATATATATATAAATATAGCTATGATATATACGAGCTAAGATTGAAAACGTTACAAAATATATATTACTATCTATATATTACTTATCTATATATTCATATTGTCAGTGTTGTTTAACAAATGCTAACTGATTGACTAGCTGAATAATAGGATGAATGATTAAAGGAATAGGAGTAAGTGGTTAAACAACAATGATAAACTAATTGACCGAATGGGGCTGGGTGCCCGACTAACTGATTGAGTTATTGACTGACCATGACTGATCGATTGAGAATCTGATTGAATAACTCTACTGAATGATTAATCGAATAGGAGTAAGTAGTTGACTAAGAGGTTGGCTGATTGATTGACCATGAATGACGGATTAACTAACTATGACTGACTCATTGACTATGATTGATTGATTGATCTACTTATTGACCGTCAATGAGTAACTAAATGACTAACAAATTGAACTGACTGATTGACAAAATGATCAACTGACCCTGACTGACCGATTGAAGGGCCGTCTCATTGCTAGCTAAATGCATTTAGCTAGCTTGGCCAACAACCAACTGGCCATATGGAGGAGAACATCACTTGGAACTATTTTGCATACAGAGGCTCAGGCAGCTGTTGGCTCGAGTGGGTAACAAAGCAAGAGTCGCCTCTCTGGGAGAGGGTGTACGCAGTTAATTTGGGAAAGTTGAAAATCAAATATCATATATATCAACTTACATATCACAACAACATATATATAGAGCCAAACAAAAACAAAAACATAATTTTCCTCTTTCTCAATTTGCATTTGCATTTGCATTTTGGATTTTGGATTTCGGATTTGCATTTGGCATCTTGCATCTTGCATGTCTATTACATGCGCTCACACCTTTCGAGAGCCGAGGGTACAAAGTCAGCCAGGGGCGGGACAGAGCGACAGCTGTCGAACGCAACCAGAGACAGAGCAAGAGGGACAGAGCACACTGCCAAAGTGTGCCTGAGCGTAAGGGAGAAAGAGAAAGGGCAAAGGAGATTCAGACTCCGTTTTCGACTTCGGCATTCAGACACCAGCCCCGAAGACATATGCAAATGTCAATTTATGCAAATTATTCAAGACACATGATCGGGGTAGAGACTCTGTCTTGACTCTAACATCAGTCTACCCCCCTCTCTCTCACTCTCTCTCAAGATCTATTATTATTATGAATTATTGAACTATTGACAGTCTAAGCAAAAAATAAATTAGTTGTGAGGTTCAGTTGGGGTTGAGGGAAGTCCGACTCTCTGGATCTTGGATCTTATGAGAAGTTCAGTTTTTGCCCGAACCTAACTCTGCTATGTCTTTCTCTCTTTGTTTGTTTGATGGTTTTTATATTCCTCTCCAGTTCTATGTCGCTTTCTCGTTCTCTCTCTCTCTCTCTCTCTCTCTCTCTCTCTTTATGAATTATTGAATTATTGAAAATCTAAACGAATATATAAATTGAGCAATAAATTGGCTCGTATAATAGGGTCGTGGCTAAAGTAAAACTCTTTTAGAAGGCTGCACCGATATCGATACGCGTGAGGTTTTTTTTTTTTTTTTTTGTTTTCTCGTATCTTTCTCTCAACTTCCATCTCAAGTAGCTCGGGCGCTGTGACATGTGACATGTGACATGACACAGTGGAATGTGCTCACTCGCAATGCAATTACGATAAGTGCGAGAGATAAGGCTTAAAAAGCGGGCTGCATCGCTTAGTGGTAGCGGCCAGCGACTACCGGTTGCCAATTAGATGAGTTAGTCGCCCGTTTGATGGGCCCGAAAAATTGAGGTGCAAACCGGTAAAACGTCCACGTGCCAGCTGACAGTCGAGCACGACAACAACAATGAAACAGTCCACTAACTAAAGCTAACTAACGTTCTCTCCCGCCCCCTCTTTGCCTCACTCTCTTTTAATATATGCACAACTCTCTCTCTCTCTCTCTCTCTATACCTTACTCTCTCTTACTCTTACTCGCTCTCTCTCTCTCTCTCTCTATACCTTACTCCACTCGCTCTCTCTTGTTATTGAGCAGAAGCTAAAACTCAATTTCAAAGAGCTTTGTCTCAATTAAGAATATTATATATATACTATAGGGTGTCGTTCCAGCTTGAGATACTTTTGATGCTCTGAACGAACCTTGCATTTCAGATTTCTTGGTCTTTGATGTTATTCCGCACTAAAATGGAACCGTTCCACATAGTCTAGCTGAGCATTGTTCTCAGTGATGCGGAGTCTACGATCCACTTTTTCCGACTCTCGACATCCCAGACTTCATTGATATGAAATATCAATATCTATGATTGATAATTGTTAACTAATAACTTTAAGCTAGAGTTGATCTATCTGAGATTCTAATTATATATATCTACATATGTATGTGTATATAATAGTCTTCTGCATATATGCAATTCTTCTATTCAAGTTTCTTATTCATTTTGCTTACCTAATGGGTATTTTACATGAGCTGGGATTAGTAAACGGTAAACAAAGGATGCATTAGAACTCGTGTCCCAAATACTTATCTGCATCTATAGATCCTATATCTGGACACCAAAGGAAAACACCCGCACAGCTGCGTTGACAGAGGAAGAGATAGGAGAAAGGATTTGCGACACCTTCTTGCGCCTTTCTTCAGACTTAATGCAACATTTGTCGCAATTCGAAAGCAAAGGGGGAGGAAGAGGAAGCAGAGGGAGTTGCTTAGACAAGGATTAGAATTAGAATAGGCCTAGATCCGCATAGAGAGATATGAATGAATGAATGAAGAGCTCAATGAATAGGCGAGAGGTTGAGTCAGGCAGGTAAGCAAGGTATGCTAATGAGCAGGTAGTTCGGTTCAACGGAGTTTGTAGGCGTTGTTAAGCCTTTCGACACCTAATTAGTGCTAGCCACACCTGAAAACGTTTCACGAGACCCTGCAAATCTGCATTTGTCACAGGCTGCGAGTTTCACAGTTGACAACAATTTAATTTGGATTACGATCTAGTTCATCTGGCATAGCTACCTGAGAACAGGCTTAAGATCTAGACTCAAGCTTATCTGTGAGCTGGAATGGTAAGAGCGAAGCTATGAAGATTATCTCAAATACTTCCTTTTTGATCGTTTATGACAAAAATGTCACGTTTGAACCAGTGTCGTGGTATATGATCTAGTCTCAGAATACAAAGAATTGAAGCAATTTAAAAGAAATATTTATATTTTATTTATTTAATATTTGAACCTGTAGCTGCTTCAGTAACAAATGATTTTATGAAGTGGGCCAAGAATCAGCAACGGATCTAGAAATGGAATCAATAATGGGACTCGCAATGGAACCAGTAATAGAACTACTAATGGAACCACTGTGTAGAACAATTTGAATCATAATCTTTATCGTTTTTATCGAATTTTGAAAGATCATAGCTTAATAATTTTCTGAATGATTGACATAAGTTTACGACGCACAATCGGATTCTTAATATCTTTCAGTTCCGAGCAGTCCAAGTCCTCATCGGAGTCAGATGACTCTTCGCTCTGATCGAATGCGTGTTTTGTCTTCTTCAGTATCATCTTCTTCTTTTTGCTCTTGTTCTTTTTAGTCTGTTGATTCCTTGTTTTGCAATTGTTTGTCGTCTCCTCATTTGCTTCTTCGTCTTTCTTCTTCTTCTCTGCTATCTTCTTTTGTGCCTGCAGTTCGAGTTGCGCCCTCTTCTCCTCGAGTCGCAGCGCCTTGCGCTCTAATTTCGTGAGCTTTGGGTATTTCTTCTTCATATTCTTGCGGTTCACAACAAAGGGCTGCACCGGCTCCTCAGCTTCTATCTCGTCTGGATTGGCAGTTTCTTCGCTCTCGCCCTCATTTGCAAGTTCCGCTACTGCGCCATGGGATGAAGCCGTGTCATTGGATGATGAACTCTCTGAATTTTCGGAACTATTTTTAGTGTCTTCTAAACTGGCAACTAATTTTGATTTGGTTTCACCTGCCTTCAGCTCGTCTGGGCTCGTCTGACTGATAGATTCCGACTGTGATTGGTTTGGCTTGCTCTCCAACTGCTTAACATCCTCTGAAGCCAACTTTGATTCGTTTTCATCCAGCTCATCCACCAAGGCTGACCATGGAGGACTGTTCTGCTCAAGATCCATCGATGAGACACATTCTGATTGAGTTTTCTTGAGCTCTTCCGATGTTGCACCCTCGAATTCTTGCTTCTCGTCAGTAACTGTTGGATCCACCGCCTCCTCAACTAACTGATTGGACTCCAACTTCTCAGCACCCTCTTGCGCTAACTCCAGGTCGCCTTTCGCTAGCTCCACTGCCTTAGCACCGCCTGAGGCTAAGTTAAGTTGATTTGCATCCACCTTCTCAGCAACTGATTGATCGGACTCAACAACCTTCGCAGCACTCTCTTGAATTAATTTCGACTCGCTTTTTCCTAGATCCACGGACTTTGCAGCCTCTATTGCAACACCTTGTGCAGCTTCTTTTGATTTCTGTATCTCCAACTCTAATGACATGGCACGATTTTCAGCCACCTCCAAGTCTTTTTTCTGGGGCTCTAAAACAGCAGCATAGCTAACTATGCTCGCTTGACTTTTCGTAACGCCTTTGGGATCAGCAGCTTTCAATGCAATTTTTCCCTGTCCAACAACTTCTTTAGCTAGCGGCTTTAAAACTGCAGCGTATGTTGGTTGATTGCCAACCTTGCCCTTCGGAGCTTTCTGCTGATAATTTCTTGGAGAAGGTTTCTGCTTGAACTCCATCGACTGCACAACAACAGGTTGATTAGATTTTGGGTGAGATTTATTTGCATGCTTTGCGCCAACTATTTTCGATGGTTTATCCACTGAAGCAGGTTCAGATGTTTTCTTCACTTCGACTAAAGCGGGCTTCTTTGTTGACTTATCTTCCGCAACTTTAGCTGAATTTAACTTCGGTTTGTCTGGAGTTGGGTCAGGAGCTTTTGATACATTGATATGCGCCTTTGCTGGTAGCACCAATCCATTGGGCTTGGTTGGTGCTAAGACAATACTATCTGCTCGTGTTGGAATAATACATTTTGAAATCGGATTGTCCTTAACATTGATCTGAATAGGCTCGGGCTGAACCTTTACAGAAGGATTTGTCTCGTTTGATGCTGGTTCCGAAATGGGCTTATCAACAGATTTATTTGGCATTGTCCACACTGATTCCATAACTGTTGACTTGGAAGCCTTTGGGCTTACTTCCGGTGAAGTTTTCTGAGCCTTATCATTCGGCTTATCGATAGTTTTATTTGGCATCCACACTGATTCTATAACTTTTGACTTAGAAGCCTTTGGGCCTACTTCCGTTGAAGTTTTCTGAACCTTTTCATTCACCGTAGTCTTTGCAGGGACCTTAATAAAACCCTTCGACATCATTGGAGCTGCTTTTGGAATTTTTGGCTTTGTCAATTCTTTGGCTGGCTTTGAGCTGATCTTTGGATTAACCTGGCTTGACTTCGCATTTGAACTTTCGGCCGAAATCTTTAGTATTATCCCAGAGTTCTCATTAGTTGACGGTTTCTTAGTCAGACTCTGTGGAGTTGGGGACTTACAGACCACGGCTGGAGATATGATCGCGTTCGAGGGCGGTTTCTTCGAGATTGATTTCACCTCAGGTATCAACTGGAATGGTCTTTGCTTCTTACGTGCCAAAAGTTTGGCTCTCTTCTTAGAAAGCGTTGGCGTGGGCTTTGCCTTCTGCTCCTCTTTCGCTTTCAAATTGTCTGGTTCTGTGTTGTTTTTAGCGTCAGGAACTTTACCATTTTTCTTGGCTTTTGTATCTGTATGCGGCTGGGTAGCTGGTGCCTGGATTGGCCCTTGGATTGGTTCACGGCTCGCTGTAGTAAGGGGCTTATTGTTTAACTTTACTCCCTGAGACTGAGATTCGCAGCCGGCTTCAGTGACTTGCTGGGCTATAGTTGAGTCCTTGGCAGTTGGACTGTTGCTACCATTCTTCGGGGCTATGCCAGCTACTCCATTATCTGAGTTTTGGGGCAACTGTTGCTTGGTGCCTGAGTTGATTTCATTAGAATTCGATATAACTTGAGGTGCTGCCACCTGATTGACAACCACAGTCTGCTCGGTCTTCGAACGGGAGTCGATCATTGGAGTTTCGGCCACCTGCTCCGAAATATTCGCATTATTGGTTTCTAGCTTCGGATTTTCTGGAACAGTTTGATTGCGATGTGGTTTCAAAATCTCCTTAACAATCATCTCCGTTTCCTCACGTATTGGTTTCAGAATCTCCTTCACAATCATCTCCGGTTCCTCATGTATTGGCTTCTGAGCCCGTTTATTACTGACAAAGTTTACCTTCTGGTATTTTGAATAGAATTTTGGTGGCCTAGTTAATGGCAATGGATTGATGGGTTGCACAACGCGGCGCGGTGCTCGAAATTGCTCGTATGAAGTTTCCATTTGATTTTTCATTGGCTTTTCCATTTGATTTTCCACATAATTCACTGGAAAATTTTTAAATCTACTAGGTACCTCCTCATTCTGATTTTCCACAATATTTTTCGTATAATTTTTCGCTCTATTAGGTATCTCTTGACGTAATTGGCTTTCAATCTCGCTGCATTCAATCAAATGCGATGGATTGAATGACTGATAGCTCGGCTGAGGCACGAATTGCTCCACGCCTTTTGGCTGTTCAAGCTCAGGCGCCGACTGTAAGGTAAGAAGTGTTTTGATAGATCATATATATGTTCTAGTATTCACAATTTCACAATTTCTCAATAGGTATTATATATATAGTTCTTAGCTATAACAACATGTAAGACTGCTCTAGTCGAGACTGCTCGACTAAACCCTGCAAAGAGCTGATATTCCAGCACATAATCCTATCTTTATCAAACTCAGTACATGATAATGTCATTATCGTATTGTATTTGGCACATCTCAAGTTTCTAGTATGTCAAATCGGCTTTTTGCTAAATTGTTGCGGAAGAGCAGCTTTCATTACCAAAAATGTTTCTTTATATGGAATATCTTCAGTAATTTATCGATAAATAATCATACCACTAATGTAGTTGTGCTCTGCCAAAAAATGAATAAATATTAGGCATAACGTATCTAGTTCTTCTAGCTTAAGAGCTTAAAGCTAAAAAGCACTTATAGAAAAACGATAGTTATCGATATACATGAGCAAGTATAGTGATAGAATCGACAATACAGTACATGAGTGTAAATAGTATATATGTATGAAGCAAGAGCAGCAAATCGATATATTTCGATATATTTAAGGCGGTGAATTTGTAAGAAAATCCTCTTTTATCATTCCTGTATTAGTTTATGCTCACAAGGTAGTACAGTCAGTGCAAATCTGGCTTAGCAATTCGATATTTATCGAAATATATAAGTAGTTGCAACATTAGCATACCTAAATTATATACTTGATATATCTTATACACATACATGAATTCATATTTATGAATGGGCATAGATCATAAATTGTATTTATCTATCTATATATACATATATATTACCTGCTCCTGGGCATAAGAATTAGTCTCTGGTGGTTCTACGGAACCCTGGGGGGCTTGTTCACAGACAGGAGCTCCTTGAGTGACCTTGAGGAGGAGTGGAGGAACATATTAAAAGGAAAAGAAAGAGAGAGAGAGACGAAGAGTGCGAGCTCACCTCGAGTTGTGGTGCATCGTTGTAGGCCTTTGGATAAGCTGTCTCTTTTTCAGCAATATAGTCCGCTCTCTTGTCTAGGTCAGCTGGCAGCGCGGTGCCAGTCGATGGACTTCCATTGATATAGACGTTCTGGCCGAAATCAGATTTGGTCATGCCGGTCTGCTTGTAGATGATGACCATGAGCTTCTCGCGAGTTCTGGTTATGTAGACGTCGCTGGCCAGAGCTATATTGATCTCCATCAATTCCGGCTCGATCACCGCTGATTGCATGGGCGATGGTGGATCAACCGCCTGATTGCGTTCCACCATTTGATCGTTGTAGCGCGAATAGCTGTAGGAGTCGGGCAACTGTGGTTGCATGTCGGGAGTGGGCAGCAGTCCGAACAGCTGGGTTGGTGCCGCCGACTGTTGCGGTGGTGGTGGTGGCGGTGGTGGTGGTGGTGGTGGTGGTGGTGGTGGTGGAGGCGGTGGTGGTGGTGGAGGTGGTGGTGTTGCTGCCTGCACCAATTGACCAGTTGCATCCTGATAGTTGTAAATTTGATAGACATAGTTGGGCTGTGGTTGCTCCACTTGTGGTGGGGCCAGTGGAGGCGGTGCAGCTGCAGCTGCAGCTGGCTGCTGAATCGGCTGCACGTTGGCAGCCACAAGCAATTGAATCCCATTCGATGAAACTGCATTGGAAGGTGTGCTCGGTGGCACAGCGACCAACTGAACAGCCTGAAAGGTTTGATTATGCGGCTGATATATGTAAGCGGTTTGATTGGCAGCTGGCACCAGCTGCATCGTCTGCAGTGGCTGCACCGCCTGGGACGGCTGCTGATAGTCCAACGGCTGTGGCACCTGCTGTTGCATCAACGGCTGTGGCACTTGCTGTTGCATCAACGGCTGTGGCTCCACAACTCGAAAAGCAGTGCTGCCGGCGGCAGTGGTGTTGCCCTGATTGGAAGTCTCCTGGAACTGTATTGGCTGGAGGCAAAATTGCTGCCCCTCAAAAGCCGGCGAAACAATCATTTGCATCGGAGCTTGCGGAACTTGTGGAACTTGTGGAGCTTGCAGAGCTTGCAGAACTTGTGGAGGTTGCAGAGCTTGTGGAGCTTGCGCAGCATCCCCATCCACTGACTGGTATGAGCTGAACGGTTGCACGTTGTACCAGACGCCATCGTGATAAAAGCCATTCGGTGTTAGATTCTGCATCTTAGGCTGCTGTTGAGTTAAGTGCGGTGGCGGCGGCTGCGGCTGCAACTGCGGCTGGGGTTGCAACTGCAGCTGAAATTGTGGCTGCGGCTGCGCCTGAGGCTGTGGCTGAGGCTGAGGCTGCAACTGGAAGTGCACCTGGGGCTGAGGCTGCGGCTGAAGCTGAAACTGCGGCTGAACCTGCGGCTGAAACTGCGGCTGAAGCTGCGGCATCACCTGCACATAGCTTGGCCTATCGAAAGCTTGCAGAGGCTGCTGCTGCTGTTCTATATGGTACCTTTGCATGGTACTCACTATAAACAAAACTGAAGAAAACTTGTAGAAAACAAAAATTGAGTTAAGAAAATTTTACATGTGTCAAACTCACTGACAATTGAAAACCGAAGAATGAAAATTTGAAGCTGTCGCTTCCAGCACTTGGAACGGAAAGAAACCTGACACGACAGGAATTAGCTCCTTTGAGCCATTCGCATGCACAAGACTGTAAATTAGTTTAGCTTTGGCATTGAGCAACACTGGCAAGCGATTGCCTCTGAATGTCATATATTGTATGTATGTGTGTATAGAAGTGTCAGTATATAGATATATTTGCATTTATTTGATTGAAAACGTTCAAACACACTTTTCACTTTCTTAGCTTGAATAGTAAATCGTTTCTTACATATTTTGCAAATAAATATATTCTGCAATTTAACACTTGAACTTATTCCCCTCCCATGCTAGCAGCAGTGCAGCTAACTTCAATTCTTGCAGCTGAGTCTCTTGCTAGCTCACTCCCACTCACGCTCGTCATCTGTCTTCGTCACTCCCAATTGAGACTTGACGTTCCAATTGGCAAGTAGCGAGGCGTCTAATTGGAATTCCATTTTGCATACGAATCTCTAGTGTCTCTGTCTGTGCCAAATTATACTTGATTTCACCAGAGCTGACAACTCGAAATTATTCTTTTTTTCAGCTTAGCTTTCGATAGCTCACGCCGATGCCTAGATCATCGCGACCCCAACTCAGGTTGCACTACAAATCACTTTCTGCCCGATTTGATGTGAAAGAAATTTGAACAAAGAATCTAGTAAATCTTAGCTCTAAATTAGATTTTTTATTTCTTGTATTTGTTTGCTTCGGGTCAGGGCGAAATACGATAAGTGTACAATGTACCAGGACCAGGATAAGGACCACCACCAGGGGCAGGGCCTAGGGCCAGGGGCTAAACGTTTAGCACCATTTGCATATTTAATTGTCAAGAAAATTACAAAAATTTCGAAAAGAAAATCCAAAAGTTTAGACATAAAAATGCGCATTTAGAGCGCAATGAAGGGAAACTATAGAAGATTGTTATTGTTGTTGCTGTTCATAAATCTAACCTCGCGACCGCAAAAGCCATTGGCCAAACGCATAGGCAAGGCAGGCCGCCAAGAAGAGGGTTGTCCGCGTCTTCCCTATGCAAATGAGTTTCACAAACGGGACATCACATCACATCACATCGCATCTCTCGCTCTCACTTGCACTCGCACTCGCACTCGCACTCGCAGTGCGTCTCAGCTGGAAGAGTTTGTCAAGCATTTGACAGTTGCTTGGGATCAGGTTCCGATGCAAAACATTAAAATTAATGCATGGCTGCAATTAAATTTGAATAAAATGTTAAGTTTATCGAATCTTACTCGCTAGCTCTCTGCCTTACCCTAACATTTAACCCTTCGCCTTAAGTTTTTTTCGTTCGTAATTGATTGGCCCAAGGCAAAAACTGACAGACAGAGGCAGGCAGGCCAGACACATTTACAGATTTACTTTATTCCACATGCATACATACATATGTACATACATGCATGCATTGATGCATACACACATATGCACATATGCCTGTGCCATCTCCAACACTGCTTGTCTTTTAGCAATGTGGCGCTCTCTTCGACTTGCTCTCACTAACGATGCGCAGCAAGCTTCTTACACGCATACTATCTCTCCCTCACTCCCACTTCGTTCCCCTTCTAAACTGTAAGTTTGCATAGATTTCGTTTTCGTTGTCGTTTTCCCTTTCTGCTACGCTAGATAGAAAGATGCTTACGCGCAAACGCTCTCTTTAACTCGCTCTCACTTACGATGCGCTGCACGCATGCTATGTCTTCCTCACTCCCACTCACGCAGCGCCTTTTTAATTGGACAGCTGATTGGCAAGCGCGCAGACAGAACAATTGAGTAATAAGTTTCTGATTGGCACATTGAATCTCTCTCGCTCAGCCTCGGCTTCTGCTCACCATAGTTCAGCAAGATGCTCATCTCTTCTATCCCTGGTCTTAAGTCATCAAAGCCTGCTCTGACTTACATGTCAATTAGCCAGAGCTGTCAATTCTGATTGTCACGATTTCAAGGCATAGCTACTAAAATTGTTCTACAGAGAAGAAATCTTACGGAAAAACTAAACATGATTGGAAATCTTATTTTCGACTGGCTAATGGTTGCGATGAGTGAGTAATATATCTACATCTATATAATTAACATTAACTATCTAGCATAATGAATTACCTCTAGTGGAATTTTTACGTGTCGTCAGCTGGTGCGAGACAAAGCTCTTCAACTGCACTCATATACCAGAGTCCAGTCTTACAACAATCATGACCGAGGGCATATATGGCATAATGCCTAATGACCAGGCTCCCAACATCACCAACGTTACTATGGGCCTACCAGCTATCATCACGGATTACTAAGAAATGCTATTCTAATCTCTCTTTCGTTGTGATTACAAAATATAACAATAAACCAATATATATATATATATGTACATATATATGTATATATAAATATCTATATTTCAAAACTTGTTTTTACAATTGGATATATCCATTTAAGAGCTAAGCTTTGGTCAGCGTTTATACGACGCGACGTGTGCTGCTACAGCTCTCTTTCTCTTCTCTCTCTCTCTCTCTCTCTCACACACACACACTCTCTCGCTCTGTCTGATCAGTGAATGCATTCATTAATCATAAGAACAGGAGCAGTTAGTGTGGTTGGGTTTATCGCTGTTCAAGGATCTGCTAATGATTCCGTTGTCCGAGTGCAGAAAATCAATTAAATTCATGTAAACCCCTCAACTGTTTACCATGCCTCTAATGCGGGAGGAGGCGAGTCGTTGTCATTATGCTGCCTGAAGGACCTTGGACAACCCTCAGTATAATGATAAACTGTCAAAGGCTAACATACAACGCGATGCATATCGCACCACCAGCACCACCAGCAGCACCGGCAACCACCACCTCGATCAACGACCCACGACCCACAACCCTCGACCCACGGCCACCGCCGACCCACGCGTCTAACACATTAGCACAAGAGTCGATCAGCAAGTTTATGACACATTTGTTTAGCTCTTTTACAGATGTTTTGCCATTGGGTTAATTTTTTTAGTTTTTTTTTTTGTTTTACGACTCCTGGCATTTCCCTCCACTCGCCCCACCCTCGCTGACAACTGTCAATTACGGCTCAGTCAGGAAGTCAAAGCACTTGCAACAAGCTCGCAACATTTATTTAAATGATATGTGAGCCTAGCTTACAACAGACCTATGCGATCTATGGAATTATCAGAGAATATTGAAGAATGACGGGCATGTACTGCGCCTTGCTTGATAGATAAGCTCTTTCATAGCCTATCAGTCTACATTAGCTGTTTCACAGACTTCAACAGACTTTGGGCCTCTTATCGAAGAACCTCTAAGTAATCCCAGCTCCAACAAACCTTAACCCCTAAGCTTGTCATAGACTCCATTATAGTTAGTATGCTATATACATGTAGACATGCATATATCGTATAGTTGGATAGTTTGACCTTGATTGCACTCTCGTTCTCACGTCTCTCATTTGCTTTGCTTATAGTTTTTTTTCCTCCTTCTTGTTTTCCCACTCGCTGCACAACGCGAAAAGTTTTCGCACACTTAAAAAAAAAAAGATTTATTGGCAAACACACACACTCACTCTCTCTCTCTCTCTCTATCGCACACACACTCGCACATAAATCTCAATCTGTCTCGAGGAATGCGAATTGTGAAATCGCACCAAATTTTTAACCACAAATTAGTCAATAAACAATGGCTAAAGCGGTCATGGGTTAATACGTTTCAAATCAATTGCAATCCGGGCAGAGGTTCGCCTGCCTATTCCCAGCATACATAAGCCACAACAGAGCGGCCCACAAAGGGTTGCTCACACTCACTCACATACAGAGAGAGAGAGAGAGAGAGATATATAGAGAGAAAGAGAGACAGACAGTTTAAAGCCTTAAACTGAAAATTGCACAAATTTGGAAATGGCAAATGCAACGCTTCCAAATTGCATCGCTTGGAGGGGGATTCGTAATTCCTATTCAAACTGAAAATAATTTAAGAGATTCAAATGAAAATGAATAATTACTCTATATATCATCATATACGTATACGAACACATATGGATTTATTTTATAATCGAGTTCCAATTACAGATTTGTTGTATCTATTGTTTATGTGCTTAAGTGTAGCTTCTTCTGGAGTAAATCGGAGTAGATATCGTTGCAGAACTTGGGAATCTACACAGAAATATATGCAACATATGGTATATGGAAATTGGTTAGTATTTCTTCTTAGTTAGTCAATGCCATTTGGAATGCTTATGCTAATGGCAATGCTAATGTTAATGCTAATACTAATGACCATGCCAAATCTATTGTTAATGCCAATCTAAATGCTGATGTAAGCAATAATGCTAAAGACAATGACAATAATGATAATAATATTTACAATAACAATGACAATGAATATGATTACAATAATAAATATCTGCTGGACTTAACTTGCATAAGAAAACAATCCCAACAGGATTTTCCCAGGCTCAGGATACTTTTTCGCACAGTCAACTGCAATTAGAGCGCTTTATCAGCCATATACATATATAGAGCAGACACACACACACAAACACACACAGAGACAGGGGTATAGTATGCTTGTATGCTCATACCCTTGGCCGAAATGTCCGTCCGGCTGTGATTTATGTGACAACTCAATCGCGGGGCCAGGGCTGACCGTAAGTAAGGCTGTTTACATCAAAATTTATGTCACGAAATCAATTGTCCGACACGGGGGCAATAAAAACAAGCGCAAGCGAAAAAGGCAAATTCAGGATCCGTGCTGATCCGAGCTGATGCGCCCTAAGGCAGCGCGACATCGCGACATCTTGCAAGGCGTCCTTCTGTCCGGGGGCATCGCGCGCATGCATAATTTTCCAGTTCAGCGAGCCGCTGGCTCTGGCACTGACTGATCGTGGTTCTGTCTGATTGTCCTGCGACGTTGACAGCGCATAATGAAGAGGTCAGCGCCGTTTGTTTTGCTTGATCCTGCACACCAGTTAAAGGATTAACTGGGCCGCAACATGGGCGCGAACTTGCGGTCGATGGCAAACAGCTGTCGCTACTGTTGCTGCTGTTGCTGCTGTGATATCCTGCTTAGCACTTTCTTTTTTGAGCCTTGTCCTTTGATTGGGCAACAGGATGCGCTGTGTGGCTAGCCACAACAATCGTTTGTGCCCAGTCACATCCTGTCGCCCCACATCCTGCACATGAGTGATAAATGAATCGATCTTCCCGTTTCCCATACAGAGCCCACAACATTTCCCAGGCTGTTGACAGAAATCGGGAGCAGCTAAATACAAAAACAAATCTCAAGCGTAAAGAATCGACGAAATGCCGAAAATCCTGTAAGGCGAGCAAGGACTCTGTTATAATGGGAGTTTACCTGGAGCAATTGATAGTTCTACTAGTCAAGAGCAGCTAGCTAGCAATGGATATATACTTGATATACATATATTCCTGAGAGAGAGAAAGAGAGTGATTACTCTATCTCAGCAAAGCTCTCCCTGAAATACAGAATATTTATAATATAAATTATATCAAAATGAATATTATTATATAAACTTACAAGTCAGAGAAGAAGTTGGCCACCTATGGCTATGCATATTCCAGAATGAACTGAGAGAAAGAATGATCGAAAGAAAGATCTAGAGAGCGATCGACCAAGGATCGCTTCATACTGTGAATCCAAGAGATCAGTCTAGAATGAAAAACAATTGTAA
This sequence comes from Drosophila antonietae, assembly GCA_030914385.1. Taxonomy (NCBI): domain Eukaryota; kingdom Metazoa; phylum Arthropoda; class Insecta; order Diptera; family Drosophilidae; genus Drosophila; species Drosophila antonietae. Next base: position 5,271,244 of record JAUESO010000617.1, read on the forward strand.
CGAAAAGTTAATAACGATTCATTGTTGATATAATTGTTGATGAAATTGCTATATATACTCCCGAAGAGCATAGAGATAGAGAGAGGAAGATAGAGTGAGAGGGAGTGGGAGAGAAGTAGAACAGGCTATGTCTATCATGTCTCTCTCAGGAAGACTTTTGGAGCTCTGCCTAAAAGATGTAATGTTAATTATTGGAAGATGACGCTGTATTGGAATACTTTATTCTGCAATTGAATGTATTCACCCAATATAGACTAATATCTAAGCTAAAGTATTTAGCATTGACATATGCATATTACAATTCGAACTATTGCATCATCTAGTTGCACTAGAGAAATCCGTGTCTAACTTAAACAAGTTTTACTTTATCAATTTGGAATACTATATTATACATCAGTCACGGGATAATATCAATGGAACATGTAACTATACCTATTCCCGATTCTGTGCAACTTTTCTCTAGCTAAACTTTTTAGAAATAAGAAAATATTGATCAAGCACTGATACAGTCTTCAGAAGCTGATCAAAGTTTGGCTTGCCCATCACTGAGAGAGAGACAGAGAGAGAGAGAGAGAGTAGAAGAGCAACTCAGACAGCTTCCAAAGGGTTCTCCAGTCAGTCAAACACAATTAAATCCAATTGTGAAAGGGTCGCAGCGGCTACTTCCGATCTGAACAAAAAACAAAATATGAAAACCTTTTAATGTTGTTTTTTTTTCTCTCTCTCTGATGTGCATTCATGTGCATGTAAATAACTTACATGCAATAAAAATCAACCTTCGTTATGGTACGGGACAGGGGCCAAGGCCAGGCAAGAGGGCTAAAGCTAGGGGTTGGGGTAAGGGCAGGGGCCAAGACTGCCCGCGGGCTGGTTTCTTCGGTTTGACGGACAACCTCAACGCAGATCGCGATGCAATGTTTTCTTAATTAATTTCCGTTGTTTTCCTTGGCAGCAGCATCCGAAATTTGAGAAAACTCTTGCGCTTCCAATGCCGAAGTGGCTATACTCTAGCAGCTCATGAGATTGATCAATGGTTTCTAAATGATATAGTAATTGGATTTCGTTAATTTCGTTAACAATGATATCTACGTGAAGAGATGGGTTAGCTACCTATATGAATCAATGTCTTTATGGATATATCATTGCGATATTCAGTATAATCGCTACTAGCAGTAGTATATTAATACATATTTGATATAGTTGGGCGATATACCATATAGTATACTAAATCTCACAATGATATCTCCCATAGAGCTGAGTTCGCATAGCTGATATTACACATATTTTCTCACATGACTAACATGCCCCTTTGGCTAAGGTATTTACTTACATATACATTATACATTTATTTACGAAAAAAAAAGGGGTCCCGCTATTTGCTCGATTAGCTTACGTGCTGCAGCGGGTCAATGCCTAGGGTAGCGCCTGGCCTAATCCAATTACCGATTGACCGCGCGCTGCTATCGCTGCCTGCTGCCTGAACACGCCTGCAAAGCCTAAGACGTCGCTGCCGGCGTCGCAGTCAGCTGCGCTGGCTGGCTGGCTGGCTGGCTGATGATGACGTCTTTGCTGCAGCAGCCAGACAGCTGTCCTTTGGGTGTTATTTGTAGTTGAGATTTTTCCGCTTTTGCCATTGTTTCGCCGCGCCGCCTGCCTCAAACTGTCTTTGCTGTCTCTGCTGCTTCTTCCAGGCATTTCTTTAGTTTTCGTTTTCGTTTTTTTTTTTTTTTTTTTTTGGCATGTGTCGTCTTTTGTCTAGCTCTGCAGCTGCCGTCGCTGTCGCCCCGTGCTGCTGCTGCTGCTGCTGCATTGTTGCGCATTCCGACTTTTTGTTCAATTTGCGCAAAATGTGCCAATTATGCTGCTTATTACCGTTAGCAATAGAAAACGAACGAGCGGTGACCGAGTGCAATAAAAATCAAATACAGCTGCGCAATGGCTCGCCCACTCTGTGTCTCTCTCTCACACACACACACACACACACATGCAGAACGCTTGCGCACGCTCATGCATTTAAAGTGAATAAGCGTGGAAAGAGAGTGGGAGCGCAGAAAAGCGCAAGCGCAGCATTGCCAGCTGACAAAAAAGCTTGCCAAAATTATCATTTGCGGCAGCCTGGCAACACTAGTTGCCATTTTCATGGCAATTACTTATTGGCATATAATAAAACTGTGACTAGCTGCGTTGTAAGCATGCGAATTTCCTCATGGAGTTTTTTTGATTCGCATATGAGTTTCAGAATAAATAAATAAAGCTTACAAGTGCTGGAATTGAAACGGACTTTTAACAGGTAACCCTATTTACATACATATGTATGAATGCATGTATGTATATAGCTACATGTACGAGTGAGTATGCTAATATATATATGTATCTATCTATGTATGTAGGTATGTATATCTGATATATACTATATGTAAGTATATTTTCGTAAGAATAGTAGTATGTCTGTATCTCTCAATTTCAATATTGACAGGGTATGCCAGCTGATTGAGTACATATGTACATACATACATACATACATACACATATGTATGTACATATATATACACACATATTTAGATGTGCTAGATGGCTCCCATGCATGGCCATGTGACTAGCTGTTGCTCGCTAAACTCGCATCACAGATTACAGCTAATATACTCGCACTTACCCCATTTACAGTATATCATTGGCTACTTTAGGTAAATTATGTAAATAGTTTGGGTTAAGTACCGCCCGAATTGAACAGATCTAAGCAATGGATTATAGAAAGAAAAAATAATCTCCCAATTTTCTTTTTCTTGCCCATTTTTTGCGATAAGAAAAACTCCCTAATTACAAACAAAAGGGGTATTACGTGTGAGCCCCCGCCACTCTCTCTCTCTCTCTCTCTCTCTCTCTCGCTCATGGCTTTCTCCCCCTACTCTAATAATATCGAAGTCTGAAATAAATATTTGAACGGGAGTTTTCATATTTACGCTTGAATTTTCATTGCATTTTCATTGGATTTCCCATTCAACCCTTAGCGGAAAATTTGTTTAAGCAACTGTGTAAATACTTTCTCTCTGCTCTCTCCCCTCTCGCAGGGGCACAATCATTTTTTTTTCCATTATTTTGTCCCAAAATATGTATTTAAAAAAATAATGCTAAGGTGGCAATCAAAATACAAACAAAAATTTTAATTCCACCAAAAAAAAAGGGAATTTTGTTGTAAAAGTTTTCTATAGTTTCTTTGTTCCGTTTGAAGCACCTGAATGGGTAACAACCCCCACCCCCTACACCCTGCCCTGCCCTGTCACAGCCCTTACCATGCCGCCTCCTCTACGAATTGACTTTGTTAAATTGTGCATTTCGCAACACTGTTTTAATCCCCTTTGATTTTCCTCTTTTGTTTTCCCTTTTTTCGTTTTTTGGTTCGGTTAACGAGAACCGGATTTTGCTCGTTCGCACTTTGTTGCTCCAAATGACATTTTCCGTACCACTGAACATCTATGGAAAACTCTCCGACCTGGCCGTCCATTGAGCTGAGACGTGGATGGGGAGAAGAATGAAGAGATAATATAGGTATAGGAGTGAGAAGAAACGACTGAAGAAAGAAGAGACGAATAGACGAGAGAAGAAAGATGACTGAAGACAGAATGGAAAAGAGAATAGATAAAAAGAAGAGAGGCAAGAGAAAAGAAAACTGGAAGAGAGACGAAAATAGTATGAATGAAGAATGAAGAGAGACGGTGAAAAAGAAATTAATGTGGGGTACAGAAAAGAAGAACAGTGAAAGGAAAAATGACAGCTGACAGATGAGACAGAAGAAAGAAAAGAATTGACAACTTACGGGCCTTTTTTTCGGATCACAGCAAGCATTTCGTGGGACTTGATTAATGCAGAGTGAAACTTTTAGATGTGGGAATCAGTTTTAGTACTCCGTTAAAATTCTAGCATGTATAGATTTATAAAACTCGCATATCAATTTCAAAACCCGATATATGTATATCTATATTTATATACATTATTTATATTTTTTTTTTGTGAACCATTCATATTGATTACGTTATAACTAGAAGAGAAGGAAGAGGAGAAGCGTGCTCTGGCCATGTCCTACAAGTCGACAAATACCAAGCTGGAGGCGGAGGAGGATGATGCTGACGAAGAGGCAGAGGAAGCCAATGGGGAAACGGAAACGGATGCGGAGACCAAGCCGGAAACGGAATACGAAGTCTGTTCCATCTTCTCCTCCTCCTCCAGTTGCTCCTCTAGAGTCAACGGCCCCTCGGGCGGCTCCTGCATCCAGCATCCCACTGCAGCGGCCACTGATCTCGGCCTATTGCTGCAGCTCGAACGGATGGCCAAAAAGAAACTGGCCCTGGCCGCAATAGCTAAAGAGAAAGCAGAAGATGCTGAGAAATTCCCAGTTGGCGAAACGGCAAACTTTAAGTATCGCTGCTATCGCAGTCGGTCGGCCAACCAGCTGAGCAGCATGGATCGGGAGCAGTCGCTGGAGCGCAAACAGGTGGTCAAGCTGGAGCTGGATAGGAAGCTAGAGCGGGAGAGGATGCGCGATAGGGAGCGAGCACAGGAGCGAAAGCGTGAACGGCTGGCGTTGCAGGAGCAGAATCAGGAGGAGCTAGCGAGGGAGCGGCAGTGGAATGAAGATAATCAACTGGAAATGGAGCAGGACTACGAGTACGAGCAAGAACTGGAGCTGGAACTGGAGCTGGAGCTGGAGCAGTCGGACTATCCATTCCTCGACCTGGAGCAGGAGGCGCTGCAGCAGCAGCGCACCAAGCGAAAGCAGGAGCATTATGGCTGCATTGAGCTGAGGGAGCAACTCGAGTTGCGGGTAAGAGAACCCGTTGAAGATATCCAAATGGAAGAGCAACAGGCACCGCACGTTGCTTCCTACCCAAGTAAAGATCAGCCAGAAGCCAATAATGCTCTGGATGAGAATGAGAAGCTTAACGAGGCTGTTGAAGTAATAAGCAAAGACGACGACGAGACAAGACCCACGACACCATACACCTACGTGAACGAGAGTCAGAGCGACTACCGACCAGGAGGCTATCACCCGGTGAGTGTGGGCGATTGCTTCCAGCAGCGCTACTTCGCCATCAGCAAGCTGGGCTGGGGCCACTACTCGACGGTGTGGCTCTGCTACGACACGGTGCGGCTCTGCTACTGCGCCATCAAGCTGGTCAAGTCGGCGGAGCTGTACGCAGAATCGGCGCGCCACGAGATTCGCCTGCTGCGGCACATCTCGCAGCTCAGCTGGCATCCGCTGCACGACCGTCTGGTCAACCTGACGGACAACTTCAGCACGAGCGGCGTGAACGGGACGCATCAGTGCCTGGTCTTCGACGTGCTAGGTGATAACATGCTGATGCTCATCCAGCGCAGTGGCTACCGGGGCTTGCCCCTTTACAATGTCAAGCAGATCGCCTACCAGGTGCTGCAGGGGCTCTACCTGTTGCATGACCAGGGCCAGCTCATCCACACCGACCTCAAGCCGGAGAACGTGTTGCTCGTGGCCGACGATGCGTCGCTGCGCACACAGGCAACGCTGGAGTCCAAAAAGTACCTGGAGGCGCACCAGCAGCAACTGAACCAGCTCGACCCGAAGCTCAGCAAGACGGCCAAGCGACGCCTGCGCACGAAGATCAAGCAGAGCATCAGCTTCTTCCAGACGCACCGCAAGTGGCTGCGCGAGCGCGGCATTAGCGACCTCGTGCAGCTGGCCAAGCACAACCTGGTGACGCCCAAAATGGCCATAGACGCTGTCACGAATCAGCTGCCCTACCTCGCCTACGATGGACCCACCATACTGTCCTCCGCAGACGCGTGCCGGCTGAAACTGGGCGAGGAGGACTCGAGCGCCGAGCAGGTGGGTGACACCCAAACGACGACGCGTCGGGCCACGATGCGGTGCTCGGACACGGCCAACAATTCCAGCTCTGGCTCTGGCTCCGACTCCTCCAGCTTGAAGGCATTCAAGATACTGCAGGAGAGCACCGAGAAATTCTTACGCTACGTTCAGAAATGCATTCAAAAGGAAGAGCACCAGAACGGGCGGATGAGCAGTGAATACCATTATTCAAACAACAAACGCATCAAGTCGAAGAAGCCCGCCAAGAAGTCAACAGCTAAACGCCAAGCCGACCTGCCCAGTCCCGTCCCAAGCAGTCGCTGTCTCAACATGAGTCTGATTGAGCGCAAGGATCCTGCCCTGGAGCCCTGTAAGCTGAGGGTGGCCATTGCCGACGTGGGCAACGCCTGCTTCATCGATCAGCATATCACCGAGGATATACAGACGCGGGAGTACCGCGCCGTCGAGGTCATCTTGGGCGCTGGCTACGACACCTCAGCCGACCTCTGGAGCGCCGCCTGCCTCTTCTGGGAGCTGGCCACTGGCGAATACCTCTTCGAGCCGAACAAGTGGCGCGGCGACGCCAGTCAGGATGAGGTTCACATCGCCCACATCATTGAGACATGTGGCCCCATTCCCAGGGAGTTGATAGCCCGTGGCGAATACTCGGCGGATATCTTCGATTCCAATGGGCAGCTCTTGAACATCAAGCATCTGGAGGCGCATCCTTTACATCAAGTCCTGATAAAGCGGTACAACTGGTCGCCACGCGATGCTCATGAATTTGCCGACTTTCTGAAGCCGATGCTCTGCACGAATCCCCTACGCCGCATCACAGCCTTCGCGGCCATCAATCATCCCTGGCTGCTGCTCCACGATGTGGTAGACGAGGACGAGCAGCAGGACCCAAGCGAGAGCAACGCATAGCGAAAAGCAGGGACAATAAGAGAGAGACAAACATATGTACATTCGATTCGAAATTCATTGAAGCTCAAACCGAACTTCATATAATTACAGGGTATACATTTTTGGCATGTGCAATTCGAGACCTGAAATTTGAGTGCCCCATAGTAATTAGTTTGGCATCTAAATCGACAAACTCACCCATCTATAATACACTTGTAGCTAAATAATAATTTACCTCACTCTATATTTATGTATTCAATATATTTGTTAGCTTCGAGTTTAAATAAGAAATAATAAATGCGCGTTAACGATATGTGAAACCGACATGTCTATCGATATCGACAGTTCAGCATCAGAGTATGATCAGAATAACCAAAATGTACATAGAACATTGAAGATAACACACTGCATGATCCGGACAACCATATTCCTAAATTAAACAACATATATGGAATCAAATGAGTTACGCAATCAGGTGAAGCACTTGCATTTGTCAGCATCAAAATAAACTTATTTGCATACAAACTACAACTGTGCAATAAGAAATTTAAAGTTTGGTATTATTTATTTAATATTCAGTATTTTTATGCCATATAAAAAGAAATTTAAAGTTTGGTATTATTTATTTAATATTCAGTATTTTTATGTCATGTCATTAATGTATTTTGTATGTTCAGTAGTGCGGTCACACTGCGTGTAAAGCTGTGAACTTTGTAACGCTGAAATAGGCGCGAATTTGTAAGTGTAAATAAATAAAACATGTAGAAAACAATTTCATCAGACAACTACAATAAATGCAATAAAAATAAAACTAAAACAAAAGTTGTGTGTACACATAACTCATTTAGCGTGTATGTGTGCGTTACATAAAACACATATATTTTGATAACGCATGATAAACAACAACAGAACAGACAGTATTTGCTATACGGAAACATTTACCAACATGCACACGCACACGCTTACAGTCATTGTCATTCAAGGTTGGATTACAACAGACCGAAATGGGGCTATGCGCCAAATTTGAACGGAACAGACAGACAGACAAGTCTCGATTGGCTGTTGTGCTTATCACATTGCCTAATACAGATAATGGCCTATTATGAACTACTTTTCCACTTGGAAATAGCATTTACTTTTGATTGAGTCTACATGTCTTTGTATGCGTGTGTGGCCTTGAAGCTGATATAGAGCTTTTTGTCAGTAATCAGTTATGGTCTCTTCAAAGAGGTTGAGACAGGCTTTGAGGCAGGTACGCTGTTAAATGAAGAAAAATAATAATTAAATTCTGCGTTCTTGCCAGCTGCAGCATTTTCAAAAAAAAAAAAGTATATATATATATGTAACTTTCGATTACTTTCATTCATATTTTAATTTTCAAAATTTATTTGTAGACAGCTTCTCAATTTGTTTTGTGTATGCCACGACCGAGCGCAGTACGGCGCTTTATCGCAACCTGGTCACATTGTTATTAAATGTCGTTAGCCATATTGCTGAACCGCAGTAACTGTTTATCAAACGCGTTAAGTACATGGCGCAAATTGGGCATTGCAACAGGAGCAATTACAACAACAATAGTCCATAGGTATCACAGTAACAAAATCCGTTGCTGGCCACCAGAACATCGGCGTTCATTCCAAAGGTAAGTGCATACCGAACTCATAAACATACACACATACAATGTAACAGGTAACATTAAAATGTATTAAATAATGGCAGTTACAAAAAGATGGACACACCACCGGATGTATTTCAAGGAGTCAAGGATCGTTTTGTGGGTATAACGGTCGATGGCAATCAACAGGACATTGCTGACAAAGCACAATTTTGCGAGAAGCTGCACAGTAAATAATATAAATGAAATGCTCATTAATATATTCATTATATAAGATATATGCATTTATTTGTAGAATCTTTGGACTTTTGGCGAAAAAACAAATATCGTGCAATTTGGTTTCGTGTTTATAAGAAGCAGGCAGATTGGGTGCCCATTCTGGCCGAGGCGGGCTTCGATTTTCATCACGCCCACTCGGGTGTCGTCACCATGTACCTGTGGCTGCCTAAGGATGAGTCGAGCAACCTGCCCAGCTATGCACACACATTGCTTGGCGTTGGTGGCTTAGTGATAAACGAAAGCAATGAAGTGCTGGTCGTGTCCGATAAACATGCAATAGCAAAGAATTTGTGGAAATTGCCTGGCGGCTATGTCGAGCCGAAAGAAAATCTGGTTGACTCCGCCGTGCGTGAAGTCATGGAAGAGACGGGCATACGGACCACGTTCCGCTCGATGGTTTGCCTGCGGCACTCGCATGGCGGCAATTTCGGATGCTCCGACATTTATGTGATCATTGCCCTGAATCCGTTAAATCTGGAAATTACGCCATGTGAGCGTGAAATCGCTCGCGCCAAGTGGATGCCGCTGGACGAGTATTTTAGCCACCCCCAGGTGCTGGAGGGCAATCGATTGTTCGTGCGCACCTATCTTGATTACCAAAAGCGAGGCCTGGACTTTACCTGCACTAGCATGGTGCATAGCGTACTCAAAAAGGAATATCAATTGTATTATGTTGCGCAGGAAAAGGACAGTAACCAGAAAGTGCCAAAATTGTAGTGCAATCACTTCGAGTGTCTATTTTTATATTTGTACATAGATAAAAGTATAGCGAAAATGTACACGGATTTATAATTATAATTTGCTAAACATCGGACTATCGCTAGAGCAGCCTGTCGGTTAGCTAATCGATACTTGTATAGTTAAAATTTATGTATGTATGTAATGCGTCAAAGGACATACGACTTATCGCTGCATAAATACATCGATAACAGTTTGTAGTCAAATGACATTGTGTGAAAAGCGGGAGTTCAAACCATTCATCGAAAACGTTTTTTTTTTTTCTTATTTATACTGGTCATTAATTTACAATAAAATCAAAGTTAACTAGAAATTTGTTGCTTGCCTTTGTTGGTGATTAGAGGCCTGTTACCTCGGACAGAGGCCAAATGCGACAGACGACTCGACTACGTATTAGACCCAGCGGTATAGGTCCATAATAGCGCGAATCCGAGCTATTACCCTTATTATCGCCTTCGATCCATACACAACCATGAGGCACATAGTCTGTAACCATTTTACCTTTAATAGGTTGCTTAGACGTCGTTTCAGCCTCTATTGGAGTCGGCTTAAGCGTAGTTATCTTTTCACCAGACACAGCTACAATTCTTTTGCATATATACTGGCTAGCATTGACTGGCGACACCGCAATTATAATATCGCCAGACTGATACTTGCGCCAATATTTCGATAGCCGTTCCGTTAGCAGTACATTATCGGAAAAGAGCGTTGGCTCCATCGAAGGACCTTTGCACTAGAACATGGTCATATGTCAATATATAAAAATACAATATATATATGCAATGTATAAAAACTTACCAAAACAAAGTCCCCCACATACTCAAACGTACAATGGGTTATACAAGCGTAGGCAATTGTGTAGCGTGCCAGGGTTCGCAAACGCGAGAGTACTGTGTAGCCCATGCCCATCTTCATGACGGCTCCACTGCACCGCACCTGTGTCTCTGTTAGTTAATGTCAAATTGTGTCAGCTGTGTCGTCGTTGAGGCCAACCATATTGAAAATAAATAAGTAAATATATTTATATATTTTCTTTTTTTATGATTTGCGCAACTAATAAAAATAACAACAAATGTGCCGTGGATGGCTGCTATCATTACCAGGGCTACACAGCACTGTTCGTCAGCTGTGCCGTGCTTGCGCTTTATTAGTATTCTTTACCAGGGCTGCAAATGTATTTATGCCCACAGCTCTTCTTCCGACTTGGCGCTCAATTCAAAAATATTTATACTCATTCGCAATATTATACGAGTTTGTTTTTTTTTTATAAATGTAAACTCTAAATTTTGCACACACACACAAAACAATAAAAATTCTATTTATTTAATCATGTTCAACCACTGACAAATTGTTTCAACTACTACTTTTGTTTGTTTTTAATTTCTTTTCTTTTTTCGGTTTGTTTTTTGACTAATAACGCAGAGAAGTTTGACTGATAGTATATTACATATATATATGTGTATATATATAACCAGGTCTCGGTTTGTATTCAGTTTAGTTGTAGTTAGCCCTTACACATTATCAAGTTAAATACATATAGAGTTAGTTGGTTAGATCAAGAGAATTCATTTTTGAAATGACATCAAATTCCAATCATTAACAATATAAAATATATATACATACATATATTTATATGTAGGTATATGCATATGTTATACAACAGTAACTTTAACTTAGGCAAATAAATATATATGTATATATAATAATAAGATTTATAATGCTTAAATCACCACAAACTCAAAAATTGTATATAAATATATATATATATATATATATATAGATATATAGATATATATGTCGAATAAATAAATAGCATTTAAAAATTAAAAAATAAAATAAAAATCAACTAGAAATAATTATTTTTGTTTTTGTTTTGTTGTTTAGTTATTTGGAATCAATGTTGTTGCTTCGTACTTTTTAATAGTTTCCTCTTTCGCTGTTTCCTTTTTGGTGTTTACTCCAACTTTTTGCCAGAGTTTTGGATTTCCGGATTGTGGCGCTTCTCCCGGCGCTCGCGAACATCCACAGCGGCCAAATCGATGCCAGCTACGTAGGCGTGCATCAATGAGATCAAAGCCTTCAGTATAGCGAAGGGACCCGTGAGGAAGGCCAAAATTTTATACAACGAAAAACCTAATACTGGTAAAGAAAAACATAACATTAATAGTATTAACAACAGCTACAAGTATATACTTACTCAAGGGTCCACTGGTGAAATGCAACAGATAGAGGCAGACGTAGAACAGCTCATTCACGCAGCACATGAAGGTAAGCACATCCTTCTGGTAGTAGATGCGCATCACAAAGTTGTCGTTCACCTTGTGCGAGACGCGTCCGACGACAACGCTCCTGGAATGTCAAAGTAATATTAGAGCAATAATAGGATTCCAATTGAATTCGGCTCATTTACGTTTGCATATAGAGCCAGTGACAGGCGACATCAATGGCGATCGACAGCTGGAACCAGAACATGTAATCGGGATAGAAATTGGCCAGGGTAACGAGCAGGCCCATAGTACCGCATCGATCCGTCAACTGATCCAACATAGCGCCGAAGCGAGTGCCTAAAAAGCGAGAGGAGGAAATTAAGCACAGCCTTATATAGTGACTGAGTGACTGAAAGCTAAGCATGTGCCTGACTACGGAATGCCTCGCAGTTTTTAAATTATGATTTTTAAATGATTTTCTTATACTTAAACGATATTCTCTGGAATTGCTCTTTTTAAGAGAATTCCTTAGGAAAATTTATAATTTGATTTTAAGATTACTAGAATAAATTCTTTTAGCTACCTGTTACATACAAATGCTGAACAACATAATACCCTACCTAGGCATACCTCTCTGTGAATGGGTATGCGCACTTAAAGCGTGGAACGCAGGTTCATATCGTTAAGTTAAAAAAATATGTAAAATGTGGCACCATACGATATCAATTTTGGACACGTATGTGGCTAAAGTGCACAAACAACATCTAGATAAACAAACACGCCCAATGGCTATTAGCCCGCTTTGCCGGTCCGTGTCTGAGTCATATCTCGTTGAGTGTTGATGAAGAGATGAAAGAGATGTGGAAGATGCGTGTGGGAGCTTACTCTGATTCAAGGCCCGGGCGGCATGTCCATCGACGGCGTCCAGTAGTGCACTAATTATATAACACCAGCCGGCGACCACATAGTTGGTGGACATAAACCAAAACGCAATAATGGCCAAAATGATGCGTGCATAACCTGTAAAAGACAATTTAAGGAACAACAATGCGAATTACATGCACACACACACACATACACAGCATACAAGCGCGCAAACAAACAAATGCATTCAAATTCCAATCGATAATGTGTTTGTGCGCATGTAGATGGCGCTGTAGGTGACATTGCTGATTGTTCGTGTGAAAGGTGGGAGGGGTGGTTAGTGTGTTGCATTTCACAGGCTGCAACGCCAGCGCCACCAACGCTTGCTAATTGAATTAAGCTAGCAAAACAGCAATAACAAATCTGTGTATACGTATTTGTTGTTGCCTGCTATCTGCACACTACACTACACACACACACACACGCACAACACACACACACACACATACACATTTGCGCCCAGTGCGTGGTACCGTGGGCGCGCAACCAACAAAAAATTAATGAAAAAATTAATTTAAAAAAAAAATCACTTCATGAGCAGCAATGTTTTATACATTGTGATCCATTGCTTATAGTTCAATCAACCACTACAATATACACCTTTTCGATTCAATCATTTGCTTATTTGCGCACATAAATATTTAGCTTGCCTGTTCATTGATTAATGCCCACTATACGCGACGTCACATTTGTTTACTAAACGGCAACTTACCAATCAAATTTGGCACGAATATAAAAACGTTATCGTGCTCGGCAATGGCCATTGTAGATATCGTTTAGTCAATATTATTGATAAAACGTTGTATCAAATTTATATGCTTTAATTAAATGCGTTGCGGCGCGGTAACGTACGTAGCTGGCGCTGCAATATTTTTCAACGTTCTGTTCTACGGCTGTGCAAAAAATGGCGCTGTATGCATAGGCACAAAACAGCTGGCGGCGCAGTGTTGGTTAATGCTCAACAGAAATGCCGCAGAGAAGTGAACAGGTAACACCTCATACGATACACAATTCGTATTTGGCGTAGCTTTAGGCAATATTCACGATTAGATTGTAAGCAAAAATTTAATTCGTAAATGTACTCATAGACTGACTTGGTGATTTGCCCAAATAATATGCTAAGCAAATGAAAATAGAGAAACGCTGTGAAGTGACGTCACAGGTGGATAATAAAAATCAACCTGTTCATGGAGTTACCTTTGCGCGATTTGTCAACGTTCGCTATAGGGAATTGTACAGCACTTGTAAGGCTGTTACTATTTTTCGTTTTTTACAAATTCATTTGATACAGGATTGGCATATAATGTGTAAGCATTTGAAAAATAACTAAACATCATGGAGAAACTACGCCTCAGTAGCACTGCCAACGCACAGCCGGCAGAGCAACAACAACAACATCACCATCACCATCATCACCACCAACATCAGCAGCTCGACCAATACCCAAAGAATCCAATTGAACAATATCTTCGCGCCTCAACAAAAATTAAAAAAATTGAACGTGGTGTATTCTTCAAGTAAGTAAATCGAAGTTAAGTTATAAAGGTTATGGCAAGTAATATGAATTTCCATATTGACAGGCGTTTTGCACCAAACGTGGCCGATGTTCAGGCCGATTTCCAACGTTTGGCCCACAGCTTTGAGGAGTCGGGCATCATGCAATATGCGGCAATGTGTCACATTGGCTTTGCCAAGTGTGAGTCCTTTGGCGGCACGCCGCAGCGCGAGGCTGAGGCATATGTGCGTGCCGCACGTGCTTTTCTTTTAGCGCACAACGAGTTCATCCAGCTGCACCTGCGCAGCGGACATAAGGGTTTCCGCGAGGGCGCGCTCCATTGCTATAATAAAGCGGCCGAGCGTGTCGCCGACAGTGGAGTCTTCAAAGCAGCTGTGTTGCGCGAGCTGAAGCATCTCAAACGCAAACTGGAACGTACAAGCAGCTTCGCCTCGCCCACTCATCAGATCAACGACCTGGAGATTAGTGCCGAGATGAGTATGCAGCGCGAAGACTATCGTGGCGCTCTGCTGCACTTGGATGACATTGTGGATAACATCTATGAACGGCGCACACCCACGATGTACGGCGAACTACTGCGACGCGTCGAAGTGCTGCGTCTCCTACTACTAGTCCATCTCAACTTGCCACCAGCTCGCCAATCGCCCGCACACATCAAGCTAATTGAACACTATTACACGCTCGCCCAGTATGAGACGCCAACGCAGCTGATTCACGCCGCCAGTCACCCGACAGAACGTGCCGGCACCTCGGTGCCAATACAGCAACAGTATGGCCTGGCGGAAATCATTTGCGCCTGGGTGGAGCGCAACATGTGCGATCTCAAGCATCTGCTGCGCAACTTTGGCGCGGAAAACATTTCGATCAGTCAGCAGGAGCGCCAACTCCTTAAGACCATCTATTCCGAACTATCGAAGATCTATTAGGGCAGCAGCCCATTCAAATATTTTCCCTTATCATGCATTCCATCTTCGTTTATCCATTCTTTCGCGCCGGGAGAGAGCTGCGACAGTTGGCGAATTTATCTCTTTTGTACTATCGACCTTTTGCTCTCTATGTAGACATCACATTTTGCTATTCCTTCATTTATCCTGTTCCTCTTAGCTGCTCAAAAGCCTTACTATTGCGACTTACTAAGGATCGACTCGAGCAGAAAGAGGGGCTTGAGAGCAAAAGAATATCTTTTCTAAACCAATGACCCTCGCATCTATTCCATTTACTTAATCTTTCATTACTCCACGCATCCATCTATCAATTAACTCCTTCGTTTAACGCCTGGAGCGAAAAAAAAAACAAACAAACAAACAAAAATGTGTAACATATAAAACGAACAAAAAGAATCTAAGAGTAATTATGAAAAAGTATATATACTTCTATATATACAGTATATGGAATATCGAGAGTCTACCAATTAAACTTGTCAACGTGCCTACACGAATAAAGCAAACGTATGAACGATATTAGTTTATAATAATTTAACTAATTATATTAATAAACAAAAAAAAAACAACTATGTATAAAACTCTCAAGTACAATAAAATGATGGAACATGTACACACAGCTATATTCTAACTTTTGGTAGGGATAACATTTAATTCAATCTAGGCTGCTGAAGAGCGTGGCGCCATCTGTTGAGTATTTTATGCGCATATTCTTCCAAGGGACTGAACAACTATGACACGTCTAGCTTGCATATATATATATGTATATATTTGGTTGAGAATGTAGAAATTATTCATAATCTGTAGCGCATGTTAAGCAGGAATACATGTAATTTAAAGCTACAATTTCAATTTGAACATTTTTTTAATATATATTAAAAAAAACCCCTTTTGCGTTATCTATTCGTTATGTTTTTCCATTTTGTTTTTATTGAATTTAAATTATTTAGTTTACTTAAACTTGTTTATTTCGCAGTGTATTGTATATATGTTTATTGTATATCAATTTGCTTTCATTGAACAATTTTGTATGTTACTTTATTTTCTTTTCATTGTAATTTTATTTTATTTATAATTACTCCTTTAAAAAAAAAACTTCGTTTCGTTTTCGAGTATAAAAAAAAAACGTTTTCTGCATTAATTCTCTAGCGATTTCCAATTGTTTATAAACTATCAAAAAAGTTTGATATATATATATATATATATATATATATATATATATATATATATATATATATATATATATTATTATATACTATTAAAAAATTTGATTTTTGATTCTGGGAAGGGCAGCGGGCAGTAGCGATTTTATTATTGTTTAACTGGTCTTGCAATTTCTTCATAATTATCCAATACACACACTTATATATATCTATATACATATATACGTGTGTGTACAAAGATGTCTGTATATTTAAATATTGTTTACTATATGCTTTTTTTTTTTGTTTAATTTTTTATTTCTATTTAGTTTAAGCGCTTTAAACAATTTGAAACCTAGCAAAGAATTTCTTTTCAAATCAAAAAAGTAATATAAAAATAAAAATAATAAAAAAATAAACACTTAAGCCACACAGTTTGTTGTGCACAACATGCAGAGTATGCGTGTGTAGGTTTACGTGTGTGGGTGTGGGTGTGTGTGTTTACGTGTGGCTTAAGCTTAAGATCACAAGCATTTGTTGTTGTTTCTTTCTTTTTGACTCACATTTTATTTTAATTTAAATAGACACAGAAAAAAAACGGAAAAAAATTCACCTATAAATTTGTTTGTTGTGTATCGAATTGTGTGTGTGTGTGTGTGAGTGAGTGTACGTGTGTGTGTGTGTGTGTAGTTCAATTTGACGTGTAAACTCAAAAACTAATTTCGCATAAAAATCATGAAAGAAAGAGCGATAGGCGCAGCTGCTGCATGAAGAAGAGTTTTTTCCAGAAGAGTTTTCAAACAGTATTTTAGAGCGTGTGAGTGTGAGTGTGTGTGTGTGTCTGTGTATGTGTATGTGTGTGTGTGTGTAGCTATCTATTTATTTGCCGCCTTGGCCTTCTTCTCGTTCTCAGAGGTAATCTTGTTCTTCAAATGATCCTTGTAGTCCAAGATGCCACCCTTCCATTTGGTCACCGTCTCCTTCTCACAAACCCAAATCTCTTCAGCAACCTAAAGAGAGCAAAGAATTGTTAGCACAATCTTGCTTACAGTAATACGAAAAACGGATATATACCTGATTGATCAGACGGAAATCGTGACTAACTAACACCATGCCGCCATCGAAATCATTTATGGCATCCGCCAGAGCATCAATTGTCTCCATATCCAAGTGATTTGTAGGTTCGTCAAGTAACAGCAAATGGGGAACCTGCCAGGCCAGCCAGGCAAAGACAACGCGACAACGCTGACCGTCAGAGAGCTGACGTATGGGGCACACCTGCTGGCGGCCAGTTAGGCCATATCGTCCAATTATCTTGCGCATCTCCTCCTTCTCTTTCACGTCGGGGAAGGCGCGCATCATGTACTCCAAAGGACTGGCGTCCAGGTCAAGCAGCTCGTGCAGATGCTGATGATAGCGTGCAATGCGCAAATGTGAATTTTTACGTATCATGCCAGATGTGGGCACCAGATCGCCATAGAGCAGCTTCAACAGTGTCGATTTGCCAGCTCCGTTAGGACCGACCAAAGCGAGACGCGTATCCAAATCGATGCCAAACTCGAGGTTCTTATAGATCCAGGGCGTTTCATCGTTGTACCGGAAGTTGACATTCTGAGGAAAAGCAGAGCACACGGTAGAGAGACATCCATATACATGTATATATAGGCTATGGACTCACCTGAACCATAATCACAGGTGGCGGCACCTTGCCACATGATGGGAAATAGAAATTGAGCACCTTGTCGTCGGTCACCTTTTCGGTCAGACCTTGGGCAACCATTTTGGCCAATGTCTTCTCCTTGGACTGTGCTTGCCTGGCCAACTTGGCCGAGCCGTGACCGAAGCGCGCTATGTAGTTCTTCATGTGCGCTATCTGATCCTGTTCCCAGTTATATTGCTTCATCTGATTCTCCA
This sequence comes from Drosophila antonietae, assembly GCA_030914385.1. Lineage (NCBI taxonomy): Eukaryota > Metazoa > Arthropoda > Insecta > Diptera > Drosophilidae > Drosophila > Drosophila antonietae. The sequence goes on from JAUESO010000617.1 coordinate 5,289,265, forward strand.
GCAGTTCCATGCGTGTCCGCACGAAAGCCTCATAGTTGCCCGTATAGTATTTCAGACGCTTGCCCGTCAGGTGAATGATGTTCGTGCAGACGCCATTGAGAAAGTCCTGCGAGTGTGAGATGAGTACCAGGATGCGCTTGTACGTCTTCAGCTCCTCCTCCAGCCACACGCACGCGTCCAAATCCAAATGGTTCGTCGGCTCGTCCAGCAGCAGCAGATGCGGCTTCACAAATAGAGCGCGCGCCAAAGCAATTCGCATACGCCAACCACCTGAAAGAGACGAAATCACACAGTATTAGAAATCTTTCTTTTCCTGCGACCAATAAATAGAGAAACTCCATTACGACGTATACTATTACGTTATATTGAAGAGAGTTAGAGAGAGTGAAAGCTATGGGCGGATGATGATACCACAGGCCATCGGAGTGATTGATGGCTTGATAAGAAGTTAAGACATAAAGAGGTGATTGAATAAGAATCTTGAATGATATCTATATGCTGTAGCTAGTATAGCTTTCAAGGTTCTTTGTGTATTAGCAATTTGAAACAGTTAAGAGAAGATAAGTTTTCACAAACAAGCTGAGTTCTCATAGAGTAGATTGAACTATGAACATGTGAAGGAATATGCAGACTCAAGCCAAAATAGAATATTGCATAGATATTATTAGGAGCAATTCTTACCAGAGAAATCCTTGGCTTGCTTCTGTTGCATGGCCTTATCGAATCCGAGACCATGGAGGATGCGAGCGGCCTTCGCCTCGGCTTGGTCGGCGGACATATCGTCGAGACGTTCATAGATATCGATTAACTGCTCTTGGGCATCATCCTCGTCGCTCATGGCAAGCTCTTCGGCCAGCTTCTCGAGCTTGATGCGCTCCTCGTCCACCTCCATGACGCACTGCAGCGCACTTTTCGTGCTGGCCGGTATCTCTCGTGTCAAATGGAATATATCAATGTGTGGCGGTATGGGCACCTCGCGTCTGCCAAGGACGGCGAGCAGCGATGATTTGCCGCAAGCCGTTCAGACCGATTAGGCCATAGCGTCGTCCACAATTCAGCTCCAGCATTGTGTCCTGTAGCAGCTCGGAACCAAAGAACGTTATCGAAAAGTTGGCAATCTTCACATCACGCGACCTTGGATGCACGGCCAGCGATCCAGTGCAGGATCTAGCCTCGGCGCTAATCCTTGCCTCCTCCTCGAGCTTGGCGCACAACTTCTCCTCCTCGGTCATTTCCCGATCCAAGCCGTTGGCGTTGCCGTTCATCTTCTTTGTGGATGGTATCTGTTGGATCTTCTTGTTGCGAGCATCCTTTTTGCGTTGCGCATCCCGTTTCTTAGCGTCCGATGGCATTTTGCTTCTTTTGAAATTTTTTGTGTGTTACAATACTTTCAGTTGCCAAATCGAAATATGTTTCTGTGTGTGTTCTGTGTCGTCTGTTTGTATGCCTAAAATATATATTATATTTAGGTATAAATATTTCCTGTCGGAGCGTGCCTGCGCTCGTTAGTGTATATGTCTAGGTATGCGCTGAAAAGGACAGCAAAATAAAAGCTAAGTTGAAACAGCATGAATAGCAATATAGAATGATTATAGACGGCATTCAAGAACAAGTAGATCACATATATATATATTAGCATATTTCAGCTTTTGCTAATTCTCTTTCAGCTCTATTAAACGATGCTCGCGGGAAAAGTGAAATGACAGTTGCGAAGGAATCGAGTTACTTGCATTCTGGAACGAGTGTTGCTAATTGTCATCTCAATTATCAAATGTCAATTATTCAATCGATAGCTTAGCTCTTCGCTCATTAACTAGACCTTGAGGCAGTTCCATCTGTGACACGCTCTGTAGCCCGTCCGTGCGTCGAAAATATGTCAAGTAATTAGGCTGAATACTACGAATTGGACGAAAAAGCCGCGCACGGAAAGTACTAATAAAACAAAAAATTTAAGATATATTTTTAAAAGTTCTATTACGTGTGTGCAACATAGTGGCCCATATCCAGTTTCAATAATGTTGAAAGAGAACATGTGAGAAGAGATACAGCGGAAATTTACTGTGAATACGAATGTGGAAAGTAGATGGTACGCTGTCTTGGCTGCAGATGGCGCCACATGCGCATATTGGGCCGCAACTGTTTCAATAAAGCGCCTAAAAACGCTTGAATAGAAAAAAGTCGCCAGCAACGCAACACGAGTTTTTATAATACGTTTTAACAATTCAACAATGAGTTATACTCTTGGATTATCATTCTAGCTGTTGCTGAGCCACATTTCACCTACATTGCCGCATTTTTTTTTTGCAATGAATCACTTTTGGTCAATGGGGGACGCCGCGCGCTGAGTCTACAAAATGTGCACAAAGGAATTTCACTGCAGCTGATGGTAGTCTGCAGGTGTACAGTATAATATGGGGGAAAGGGGTGAAATTGCAACACATACACGCGCTAGACAACACTTATCCTAAACTATTACAGCACACACGCGTACTCACACATACACAAATCTATACATACAAATGTACATTTGCATGTGTATATATCAACGCATATACTGACACATGTGCACATTTATATACTAGATATGTACATATGTATGTGTGTGCACATTATTGAGTTTTTCATGGCTGGCATTATATAGCACATCTCACCTTTAAATTTGTTGATAGAAAAATAAAAACTAAACGTGTCACGCACAAGAATCCAATCCAATTTGCATTTGTTGGGCTGTTAATGTTGGTCCGGGCTTCTAGGGGCTGCTGCTGCTAGACGACGGGCTGCTGTTTTACAACGGAACAGGAACACACCGAACACACACACTAACAGCAGCTGCAAAAATGCTGCTGCTTTTGCCTTTTACCGTTTTGACCACCGCACACGTGTTACGTTAAAATAATCGAGGACCAGATATCGATATGCTTGATTAATAAATATAAATAGATTTATGTGCAATTCGGACTAACTGTTAAATTTTACTTAAATAAATATTAATTTTGGTCAGTTAGAAAATGATATATATGAATTATTTCAATACATTGATATTTAAAATATCGATAGCTTTAACGCAAATGCTAAAATTTACTTTTATTCAAATTGTAAAAAAAAATGGGTTGCTTAGACAAGGCAAAAGTTTTATTATAATGTGTATTCTACAAAAAAGTTGAATTTCAACATGTTTATACAAATTGATATATGGCGGCAAAGGAAGAGTGCTCCTTCTTTAACATTTGCCATTCACAATTTACTGTAAAACCTTAAACGATACTAGTCCAGGGCTACTCATTTATTTTCGATAATTGTGCAGCACTGTTTTAGTTTCATGAATTCAAAATGGTGCGCATTGTTTGATGCATACAATTGGCTTTTGTGTACATTTGTTATTCTGCTCATTATAAAAGTTTGTGAAACAGTATAATACACTTTGTTTGGTTATTAAAAATAATTTCTGCCTAAAATGCTGGAAACCAAGAGCATCGCTGCCTTGGCCTTCACTGAAACGCCGCGCAAACGTAAACGTGAAGCTAATTGCGCAGCCGCCACCCTTAAACTTGAAGGAGCAGCTGCGGCTGCAGCTGCTGCACCTGGTGTTACAGGAAATGCGTCGTCATGCTTCACCAACGCTGCTTTCAGCTCGACGCCTAAGAAGTTGATTGGCCGTCGTCGCTTGGTCAAAGAAAATGAGCAGCCAAATCCTTTTGCTGTTCATCCGGGATTGGAAATTAAGTCGATAGCGGATTTGGCTGCAGTGCATCAACAGCAGAAGGAGCAGCAGGGACAACTCTCACTGAACCCTTTTGAGGTAGTGCGTGAGCCCTCGAAGAAGAAAAAGCGCGCGCACGCTTGCTTCGAGAATCCGGGATTGAATCTTGAGCTGCCGGAGCGTCAATTTAATCCATTTGAGGTAAGTGGCAGAGCTTTCATATTGACCCATATTCCACATAAGCTTATCAAACTCTATTTAAGGTCGTTCGCTCAACTGGCACGCCCACAAAGGGCTTTGTGAACGAGGCCTTGAATCTGAGAGGCAACGATGCACCCGCCTCGCTGAATCCCTTTGAGATTCATCGTCGCAGCGATGTGTCCAACGCAGCGGGCAATCCAACGGGCGTAGAGAACTTGGCTTTGGCCGAGGAGCCATTGCCCACCAACTTAAAGATCGGCTTGCCATTTACACCGCGGCTCAATTGCCGCATTGATTTCCACGGCCTATCGCTGGCCCAGCTCACGCCCAGCAAGCTGCTCGCCGATAAACTGGTCTTCTCGCCAGTTCCCAAGCAAGTGGAGGCGCCAGGTAAACGTTCGCTGGGCTCCATCAGCGAGGAGAGCAGCAGCATGGACATTGGAAAGGAGCTGGACCGCTACCAACTGGAGCTAGAGAACAGCATCAATGAGGCTAAGCTGCGCAAGAATGGACTGATTTTGGAGACGGAGCAGACCGAGCTGGAACTGGTTTCCAGTGTCGAGCAGAGAACCGAGGAGCGACGCTTAGTGTGCACCACACGCAGGCAAACCCTAACGGAGATTCTGGAAACAAATGAGGAGGAGCGGGAGACGGAGCAGCAGTCAAAGGAGGAGCAGCTGGAGCTGCCCCATATGACAGTTGAAGATGTGGCGTATGCATCTGAGGATTCAGAGGAGGAACAGGAGCCGGACGCAGGTCCTGCCGCAGATTTTAAACCTCCTCCACGTTTTGTGCGCTCCTATCGACCAGGTGGAACAGCTGCGGCCATAGCTGGCAGCAAGGAGTCGCTACACTCCATAACATCTGCAAAATCTGCAAAATCCTTAGATCTGGACATTAAAAGCAATATACGCAAATCAATCAGGAAGCCCAAACAGCAGATGGAGCAGCTAGAACAGGAGTCGCAAAAGCAGCTACAAGTCGAGGGCGATGATGTGGCCTATGCTTCCGAATCGGAGCCAGAGGAGGAGGAGCGGAATGAACTGGACTTTAAGGCCCCCACGCGCTTTGTGCGATCCTATCGCCCAGCAGCCGTTCCCACAGCCGCAGCTGCAGCTGCAAATATGGCAGGCAGCAAGGAGTCCTTGCACTCCATTGCATCCAGCAAATCTGCCAAGTCTGAGGAGCTGCATGGTGCTCACGGCGTTCGCAATATGATACGGAAATCTATTAGAAAGCTAATGCCCAAGCCGCAGGCGGAACAGAAGCAATCGGAGCAGGAATCGGATTCACTGGAAAAACCGCATCACAACATCTTAACTAGCATACGTCACAGTCTGCGCCGGCGGCCACAGAAGCCGCAGCCCCCCAATACCAGCCCATTGGACATTTCCATTGTGGACAGCAGCGAGCGAACAATGAAGCTTCGCTCCACAATTGCACAAACCGAATACATGACCATCGATCAGCTAACAAATGAAAAGAAGCACACGCTGCGCAATAGTATCAGACGTTCCACACGGGATGTTCTCCGACATGTGTTCCACAAGAGCCACGATGCCTATGCGACGGCCAAGTAAGCGGCGAGGGAGCAAATGAGGGGGAAGAGTGAGAGAGATAGATTCCATAAACATATACATATATGACAAGTTCTGCATGTGTTTCATATGGCGCAACGGGCATGAGGGAGAGAGATAAAGAGAGACAGTTCCACACACATGTTTGTATGACTAGTAAGAGATAGAGAGATAGCGTGAAAGTTTCCAGATTCCAGTTGCATACATACATACATATATAACAAGTTCTTTAGCATCCAAAGATTGTCTACAAAATTTTTTTTTAAAATTCATTTTAGTATTAAGTTTTTACCTGAAGCGATCTGGCCACGCTGTTTAAAGTCAACTATCAAGTGTTTGGTATATATACATATATCAATGATATCCCATTTTCAATGAGTTCAGGATATAAAAAAAAAAAAAAAAAAAAAACTGCGGAAATGTTCAAGAAGCGTGTGTTTATTGATCAGCTGTAACCAGGAATTCTTAGAGTTTATAATTTCTATCAAGAATTTTCCATAATATATGGAATTACTATATATGTATATTATATGGATTTTTTCTTACTTTTTTTTTTATATATATCTGAGCTTATCTCTCTTGATATAGTAGATGTATTTCATGCAATTTATTATTGAAATTTTTTTTACAAATCTTGTTCCAGTTTTTTATTGGGTAAACCCCTTTTACAGATGTTAATTCTACCTTCAATTTAAATGCACGTTTTTTATATTAACTTTAAGATTTGTTTTTAAATATATATATATATTTATATATTGCACAATAATAACATTGAATTCTTTTAATAATCGTGAGTTTGGTTCTCGATTTTCCCCAAAAATTTCTATAGTATATATATGGTCTGCTAGAATGTCTAATCCTAACATTGCTAGGCTTTTAAAACTTATTCATCGATTAGGTTATTGGTCCTCATTTGCAAAAACCCTCAACCGAAATGGATTTCTTCACATACAATTCTGCTGCCGCTACTTTTAATTCTAAGTGCTAAAGATATCTTTGAATTGCAAAGTTCATACAGATCTTCCCTATTAGACGTACTTTCAATAGATCGCTTTCCAATCTCTTTGATGACATAACAAACGGAGTTGCACAAGATGAACTTCTCTTAATGCTAGGCTTTTGCATAGCTCTTAGCGATAACTCCTGAAGGAATCATTTCCCTCAAAGAAAGCCTTCAATCTAAAGTAGGATACAATCTAATACAAAAAGCTTACTTAACCTAAATCGAACTCAGCTTTTGGAAGAGATTCCTTTTGGAAGGAAGTACCCCTCACCAAACGGGACTGATGATGCTTAAGTTAAATAATGCTATAACATAATTTATAATTAGAGACTAATAATTAGAGAAATTAGAATCTCCTTAAATAATTCCACCAAAAGTCCTCGGCCAATGTGTTCCCCATCATCGAAGGTCCTGTTGACTGTTGACAGTCTCATCCCCACAAGAGATTCCTGTTGAGGAACTGATGGATTCCTTTGCAAGTTGCTGCTCTACTTGTAGACAGTCTGCAGTAGGGGTCTTCTTCGCTGCTCGGGCGGCTTGTAGGCATGCTGATAGACGCTCGCCAACCTCCAGTGCTCCGGATAGCCGCCTTGTCCGGCGCCGCCACCTTGGCTGCGAAACGGTGGCACCAATGTGTCAATATCGTAGTTCTTTTTCGCATACGGCTGTCGTGGACGTGGCACGACTAAAACACGTCCAGCTCCTCCCGAGGCAGCTCCACAGCCCTGCGGGATGCCCACAAAATCGCCGGAGGCATTTAGCTTGGGCATGCCGGCACGAAAAGCTGCCTTGCTCGATAGGCAATGGTCATGAGCTGAGGGGCAACACCTGGGCGCCGGTGCCACTTTGTGGCAGAGGCGACGGGTCGGCCGACGGGCCGGCTGATCTCGCCTGCACGCGGGACCGGGGATCTGTGGACAACCCGTGTGGCAATCGCTGTTGTCCGGACCGAGATACTTTTCGCGCAGCGCTTGATATGCTTTATCGCCCAACATGGGCGAGGACTGATACTGCTTGGCCAGGCGATTCGTTGGCAGTCCGAAGCTAACCCCGCCGGAATGACCACTGGAGTCGAGTAAATTTGGAGCTCGGCGACAATGCGAAGCGCTGGACTCTCGAGAGACGCTGCGCGCACGCGCTGGTGGCCCATAGTCGCAGCCGCAGTTCTCCTCCCTAGCCATTGCTCGGCCGGCAAAGTCCGACTTTCGCCGTAGTATGTCCTTGTCAAAGAAGTCTGGCTCACCCATGGTGCTCGTAAACACGCCCGCCGAGCGACCCAGTTCCACGTTAGGCTGCTCTTCTCTAGGCGTTTTCACGCACGTAAATACAGCCGGCCCAGCGGAGTCGTTGGAGCCATCTATGTGCCGTGCCAGACGTGGCTCGTCCGCCGGATTCGCTGGCTTGAAATCCCAGCCAATAGCCAAGTCCATGGCACCCATCTTCTTCGCTGGCGCCGAGCCAATGCCTCGGAATGGATCTCCGTTCAAGGCTTTGGGTAGAACGCCACCTGTCTTCGGTCGGTAAACTTTCATCTTGGTGCAGTGCGTTGGGCCGGCGTTGTGGGTCTTTACACCAACGCCTGTTGCAATGGGATCGATGTCCAGGGCCAGGCCACCGTGGCCTCCGCTAATCTGTGCTTTACGAAACGCTAAGTCTGCAACGCAATCGGGCAACGGCTGGTGGTCGAGATTATCATGGTGCATTCGCTTGGCCAGCTCAAAATTCGCATACGCTGGCACTACGGGCGACGGACAACGTTCGTTCGGCTTCTCCGTAATCGAGTGCAATGGCATTTTACGACTCAAGTCCGTTTCAGCTATAGCGGGATTGGGGGCAGGCACTGGTCTACTTGAGATTAGATCTCGCCCGGGAGAGAAGTCCAACTCGGATGAAATTTGAGCAGAGCTGTGGTTCAGTTGATCAGTATATTTGGCCTGGGCGGCAGCTAGAGCCGGAAATTGTCTACTCGCCTCCTTTGCTCCGGTTCGGTCAAATCTGTCCGCCTCCTCGTCCAAATAGAGACGACTTAAGGGTAGCTCCCGTTGGAGCACATTTTGTGGCTTGAGTTTCGCGTCTAGCAGCTGCTGGTGCGAGGGTAAACGATATTCCGGCTCGGTGAGATCTCCGGGCGTATAGCTCAGATCCGGCAGTTTATAGTTCGCACTGCTGCTGGCGACGGCTGCTTGCGACATTATTGAATTATAGACTCTCCTCGAATTTCTACTCTCAATCGATATCAATTAACTGAGATGAGCGATACATGATTGATGGAAGATTATGGGATTGCCGATGTGGATGTGGATGTGGATCATGATGAAGAATTAAATGAGATCGTAGATGATTGATGAGTGATTTATGCATAATTTATGTTTGATTGACGATGATTGAATACCAGCCAATGATTGTGATTGAATGGACAATGATTGATCATTGATGGATTCTTGGAATAGGAAACTATATTCAAAGATGATTGGTGAATGATTGATGATTGATTGATACGGGATTAGAAATTTAAGTTGGTTTATCAACGTTTGCATGTGAAAAGTGGAACTATAAATGATTGATGATGATTGATTGATGGTAATTGATGGTTATTTAATGCACAATTGTAGGATGGTTATGGACGATTGATGCTTGATAGATCGCTGTTTTAGAACCATTGATGATAATTGGTGTATGATTGTGATTATTTGCAATGTGCTATAAACTCTGTAATATGAGCTTATCTATGTGCTATTTAATTGAGGAAGAGGCTGACTGACTAACTGAAAGATCTACTGATCGATTAATTGACGTACTAGGATAGGCTGAGGATGTTAAATTCATTGAGAAGCATTTAGGAAGAATTGAAGGTGCAGAAGATTTATTAAGGGATTTCACTCTCGAATTTGTATGTTAGCCAGTTCATTGTGATGCATTCATGGCAGAGGCAGAGGGATTGAGAGAAGGAATGGGATTGGGATTGGGATTGGGATTGGGATTAGGAGTGGGAGTGTGATTGGGATTGGAATTAGAATTGATATTGGGACTGGAATTGGAATCGGACTTGGGTTTCTTCTTTGATTTGTTGGGTGCTTTGGTTGGCGACTTGGCCGTCGATTTGCTGTGAGTCGAGGCGGCAGCATGAACCTTGATATCTTTGGACGCCTCTTTGTTAACTTCCTTGCCAGGCTCCTTAGACTTGGCAGTCGATTTGCTGTGAGTCGAGGCCGCAGCTTGGACCTTGCCCTGTTTGGACGCCTGCTTGGAAATGTCTTTGCCAGAGTCCTTAGAATGATCCTTGATAGTCTCCTTGGATGCTTTATGTGCTTTTGATTCGTCTTTATTGCTTCGATTGTAGTCGAAGGCGGTGACTGGACGCTTCTTTAGTTTCTTTCGGTTCCTGGACGAAGCATCGCCAATGCGTGGAATCAACTTTTCATTTTCCTGTAGACGGGGGTATGGGAAAGGAGTTGGATGAGGTAGTGGTTGTGGGTGTGGGTGGGGGTGTGCATTGCGGATGTGTTCTGATTGATGGTAATTGTTGTGGCTCAACTCACCTTTGGCACGCACTTGGCGCGTCGACACTTTATATGCAGCTTGTTGATGTCAAGCATTTGCTGCAGACCCTGACACTTGGTCTGGCATTCGGGTCGCTGCCACAGCGGATCGTCCTTGAGGCCCAACGTTTCGCGATAGCCGCACTGATGCTTGAGCGCCCGCTGGCAATTGCACAGATCTTTCGGGTACTTCCAATACTTATACCTGTTACTCAGGCAGTTGTTGTAGAGCGTCGCAAAGCTGCGCGTGATGCGCAAAGGCAAATGATACGTGCCGCGATAATGGCCCAGGAAATTGCCGTCCCTGCAAAAATGACAGAGTGAGCATGCCTTCTATATGCCATACATACCAATAGGTTTGGGTTCAACCTTACCGGGGTACTGAGGGCAGCAAATGTCCGTCGTTGCCTGCAATTGGCTTTGATGTGCCCCTCGGATTGCGTGGCAAAGGCGGAGAGAATCGTGGATACTCCCAATTACCGACGTTCTTCGCTTGAAAGCTGCGCTCGTACTAGCCGAGTGATGTGAGACGAAATGCAGTGAAACATGGAACAGAAAATAAAGATAAATAACACGAAATTTTACAGACAGATAGATATATAGAGAGTGACATGGATAAGAGATGTGATCACAGGAAAGACGGACTATACCTATAATAGAAGTAAATGTAAGAGGTTAATAGAGAAAGGGAGCAACGAGGCAGACATGGGTAGTGAGTGATAGATCAAATAAATCTTTCAATTAAAATTCTTGCTTCTATCTCCTAAAAAAATAATAAACTAATATAGAATTTAGAATGAACTTATAATGTAAAGTCCTTAGCTGCAATGGAATTGACACGGTGTCTGTCTCCATGTCACACCCTCTTTGATGATGAGACGAGAGACAGAGTGAGAGAGCGAGACAGTGGGCTGTCGCAGTTGCAGTTGGCTTTAAGCCAGTTGGACCTGTCAGCCACCTGTTTCAATTGCCAACTCCTAAGGCTGTTATTTATGGCCGCTAAGCAAACCAATTGATAAAAAGCCAAAGACCGGACCGGATCATATCGTACCGCACCCTCCCTTACCGTCCCATCTCCACCCCAAATGGGCGTGGCCCAACCCTCTTGCAACGATTACACGGCGTAATCGTAATCTCCGTGTTGCAACATGTGTAAAAAAGGCATTTGGGCTAATGCCACTTAATGCCTTGTTTGTGCTTCTGTTTCAGCCTCTGTCTCTCTCTCTCTCTATCTTTGTTTGTGTTTGCTTTTTTAAACATACGGCACATGGACACAATAAAAAATGGCATGGAGACAATACACAACAAGAATATACCCCTTAATAGAATGCAAACATAATTTACTGCAATTAGATTAATAGAAACAAGAGAGAGAGAGAGAGAGAGAGAGAGAGAGAGAGAGAGAGAGAGAGAGAGAGAGAGAGAGAGAGAGAGAGAGAGAGAGAGAGAGAGAGAGAGAGAGAGAGAGAGAGAGAGAGGGAAAAACTGATAAACAATGCAGTCAACTGAAGTCCACATACCCCATGTGTAAGCGAATTCCTAGGGCATCAAGAGACAGGAATCATATCAAACTGGAGTCAGAGTCAGATCTAAGGCCTAAGGCTCTGTCGTGAGCCATGGATCATAGCTGCTGGCGCAATCATTTATCAGCCCAGCTCAGATATCTCTCTCCCTCTCGCTTTCTTTCTCTTTCCACTTAGCAGCTGTTGCTGAGCAGCTGCTCCAAGGAGCGAATGGAGCAGCCAGCGAGCTTGTCGCACTTCCCACGCAAGCTTCTTTTCAATCAAGACGAGGTGGCGAATGCAAATTGCGAATGGTAATACAATACACAAGGCCATGCCCAGCAGCTGCAGCCGCAGCCGCAGCACGTGGCAGGCTGTCAACACTTGATGACGGAATGCGGCAGGGGAGGGGGTGCAGGTCTTGATTGAGTGCGTGCGAACCAGAGGGAGATCTACAAAGGACCTGCACCGAGGTCGCACGCTTGTTGCGAGGCGTTGCTACTGTAATTAAATTTGCACGGCAATTACACAACACTGGCGCTTCGAGATGGGCGCTGGCAGGCAGGCAAGCAGGCCGAGCTCTCATCGTCGCTAAAGATGGGTGGGGGAGGGGGCTATCGATAACAGTGACTGGGACGAAGCGTAAAATACAAATTGATTTTAAACTCAATTAGCAACAATAGGACGAGAGGCGCGACAAAAGACCTCAAGAGCTTAGCTCATACAGACAGATAACGGGACAATTGATGCCCACCCCTTTACACGCAGCAGCAGCAGGAAACCCTTAGCGATGATTTTTATGTGCAGCCCTCTGGGGGGCAATTTATCACATGCTGGATTAGACAGTCAAAAAGCTAGCGAGCTGCACGTGCAACGTCTGGTGTTTGTGTGGTTCAAACACCGCCCAACCGCCCAACCACCCACACACAAACACACACACACACACATTTACGAGGCGTGTCTGATGTTGCAGCAGGGAAGTTGCAGAGATGGACCGATGGTGAGTGTCTAGTGGGCAACACTTAAGCTAATTTCACGCACTGTAGCAGCAATAGCAGCTTCTTAGTGCACAGTTTTCACTGCCATTTCCACTTTTCCACGTTTTTCCAATCAATTTTGTTCAGCAGTTCGTCCAAAACAGCTGTCCACATGTAATTGCAATTGAAATGCCATTAAATGCGATTCCCCTCCACAAGAGGGCGATGCAGATGCAAAAAAAAAAATAATAAAAGAAGAGATACACACACGTGTACATACATACAAATGTACATACATATAAACACTAACAAAAATACTTCACACTTCGGCTTGACCGTTGGCTTGAGCTAAGCAAAACGCAGAAATTCCGTTAGACTGTTTTGAGCGCGTCTTCTTTGTGCACAGCGCAAAAACAAAATTGTTGTAATAGAATTGGAAAAATAACTGTAAACAAGTTGCATGGCAATCGGTAATGGTATCCAAGTAAATAAAACTGTCGCTATTTTGGCATAGGCAGCTGTCGACAGTGTGAGTGAAAGAGAAGGATGAAGAGCAAGACGTAGGTGACAAGAAGGGCAATGGAAAAATATGCAAAAGTTGCGTACGCATCGCACACACATACACATGTACACATGCAAACTCATGCAAATACATATGTATGTATGTATGTATGTATGTATGTAGTAACAGCACAGCTCAGCCGGCAACCGACAAAGGCGTCGAAAGCGTTTAACTAATTGAGCTGTAGCTCAGGCCAAATTGAATATATGAAATGCAAAAATTAACGAAAAGTAGAATGAATATGTAAATATCTCTACTCAATTTATTAGCCACTGTGCATAAAAAGTGGTGCTATTATTGCATTCGCAAATCTTTAGTATATCTAAAAGACATTTCGATATACCAGACACTGCTCGAAATAGTTTCATAACTTAAACACATATCGATATTGAAACCAATAGACTCTATTAATTATTGTCGCCTGTTTGGACTATGGACTATGCTCTCTATTTATAGAGCCTGGTACTTGGGTGGAGACGAGCTCCATTGGTATTTTGATTGCTGTGCGGGTTAAACATAGCCCAGATTGAGGACACGCTCACCCGGTTGCCATGTCTCTATATCCATGTTGTTATTGTTGGCCTTGTAAAACATACATACATAAAGCCAGTTACATATACAGGACTGGAATAAACTCGATGATAACATATGCAACTATTAGCAAAACATTTTATAGAGAATTTCTTGAGAACTTGATTGATTAATCAATTCAAAAGTATACGACTTTAGATTGATGCAATGGATACAGCAGGAAGAACTTGATGCAGAGATTATTTAAGCCTACAGGGTATAGACTAGTTATTCAGAATAGCAACTCTTACCTCAAGTAAGGTTTCATCAATTTTGAATGCCTCTCGCGAATAACTATGGAGAAGAACATATCATAGCCAGTTTGAATTGGCTTACAGGGTATACAGCGTCTACTCGTACACATCAGCTACAACTACGTCTATTGGCAAGGAAAGGAAACACAAAAATTGTATGCCTACAATAGAAGGAACTTCCTTTGACTACCAACAGCTGCTGTACTGGGCATATCCTAGTCGTTCTCTGCACCTACTTCATGAAGAGCCGCTATGGCTAGAGAAGCAGCTGCTTTACAGTTCATACGCTAGTCGAGCTAAAGCTTCCTATTTTGCGATTCGTACCAAACAAATTTCAGTTACAGTCGCGGAAATGTAGAAACACTTAGATGACGCCTGCAATTGGGTCGCAGCTAAAGAATGAGGTTAGGTCCGTCGTTGGCTCACCTGCATCGCACTGAAATTAAACGCCATTTTCGATCCTCCCCCTTCTCCTCCTCTAATTTGATGCGGCTAATGAATTTCGAATTTCGAATGCGATGGAGAAACGGGGAAAAAGTTACGAATCTGCAATGGCTCGATTCTGAACAAACTGATGTATAACTGGAATGTATATATGATTTTACTGTTACTTCAAATTCTGTGTTGAGCCAAACAAACACAAATACAAACACAGACAGACGAATACTCAGATAGGCACACATACACACACACACACACACACACACACACACACGCGCACACTCAGGCAAAGCTTGCTGCGATTGAGAATGTTTGCTTGGGGGAGATTTTATGGATTCTTGGGGGCGTGGCCTGCACTGCGCACAGCAGCCAAAGTGGAGCAGAGTGTGTGTTTATGTGTGTGTGTGTGTGTGAGAGAGAGAGAGAGAGAGGGAATGAGATAGATATGATGTGGAGTGCCGTTCTGGATTGGGGCTTGGCACAGCTGGCGTATTGCGCGCAGACAGAAAAACAAATGAAAAGCTTGACAACGCCAGCTGAGGCACAAAACTTCGCGCTGACTGACTGACTGATGGACTGTGGGATACTCTATATATTACTAATTTGATATGTTATAGAAGGATTAACTATGAGATATCCATTGAAGAAAGCCAACTAATATTGTAAACAAATAGGTTTACAAAATAACAAATGATTGATTCTGTGATACCCTGTATATTAATATTAATACAGCTATTCGCATTATTAAGATACGCTTTTAGTAAGAGTTAAAGCATAATATGTATAGGATGAGAAATGATGAGACTCTGATACATTCATAGAGATGTTAAGACATAAAGACAGATAGAGGGTGGGAAATATATATATGTAGAGAAGAGTATACGTATATTAGTTAATGAAAAGAGAGATAGTAAAAAAGAAAAACAGAGAAGAGAGGGAAAGCGAGAAAAGACAGAGAGAGAGAGAGAAAAGATAAATAGAAAATAGGAAAGGCTGAAAGGAAGGAAATTTCAGAATAAGGAAGAATGAAGAGAGATGGAGCACATCAGGAAGAGAATCGGTCAGGGTGATAGCAATATAAAGAGATATTTACATAGTATGTACATTTATTTGATAAAGAGACAGATAGAGAAAGAGAAAGAGAGAGACAGTAAGAGAAAGAGAGAAAGGCGCTTGATTCTACGCCTCACTTACTATCGCTTTCTCCCTTTCTCTCTTGATCTTGGTGAAGGAGATGAAGCACACTAATTAAAATCAATAAAGATGAAGTGATGAGAGTGAGATAGAGATATATGAGATAGGCTTCCAGATAAGTGCATAGTTTTCCCAACCCGTTTCTTATATTGACCCAAAAGTAAACTCAGATAAATGCTGTACAATATATACATACATACATATATAGATAATTTTATTGCTGGACTTGGATATATAAGCAAATATCACGTAGTACACATATAGCTAAACTCTATGAAAAAAAAAACACGAATTTACACATTGCCTATATTTATATATAGAGAGAGAGAGAGAGATATATATATAGATATATACAAATATATCGGAGCTAGTTGTAGGAGTAAGAGGAGGCAGAGGAGGAGGAGGTCGAGTTGGAGGTGCGAGTAGGGGAGTGGGTGGAGTTGGAGCTAATGTTGAGAAACATGGCGCCTGGCAACTGGCTGCAGCTGGAGGCGGTGGCGGAATCTCAGGGCGTCTCGAGGACATGATTCAGATACGCTATGTAACAGATGGCCAGCTTAAGGATCTCGATCTTGGAGAGCTTCTTGTCCGGCGGCAGCGTGGGCAGCAGCTTGCGCAGCTCCGCAAAGGACACGTTAAAGGCCTCGACCCGAATCCTTTCGCGCGTCGCATGCGCTGTTCGATACTTGAGCGTGGCACGACGTCGCCGACGACGCTCCTCCCTGGACAGCCCCACCAGCTCGGAGGGATCCAAGTGAGTGATGGGCGTGGTGCGACGTCGTGGCGCCGGCGTCGGCGGCGGCCCCGGCAGCGCTGGCTGTGCCGCCGTCTCGCACGCAATCCGCGCCTGATATCGCTGATCGATGTCCAGCGTTGTGCTTCCCGCATAGTCCTCGCTGGCGGCGTGCCCGTGCCCATGGCCATTCGATATATTAGCGCTGCTGTTGCCCGATGCCAAGTCGTCATCCTGGTCCATGTAGTAGCGACTCAGTGAGATGCTTTGCGGCGGCCCCGGTGCCAGATGTGACATATCGTAAACCATATTTAGCTGATGATCCTAATCCCGATCCCGATGCTACTGCACCACGGCTGGCCACTGTTTGGGGTGAAAAGAGAGAGTTTACAAGTTGTCAAGTCTAAGTTCAAATGTGGATGCACAAATAGGGGAAGCAGAAGAGCCATCTAAAAGCTGAGCTATTCCTAAGCCTAACGCGGGCACTGATCTATACACCTCCTCCCTAGGCTTGCGAGGCACGCTCCACTTAACTTGCAGTTGGGCATGTCTCTAGCTCCCTTAGTTCTCAAGTCAGCTCGGGGTAAACCATTCTGAAAGGCTTTTATCCAACTGAATATAGTGTTCTAGCGCTTGTATCCTCGCAGCTTGTCAAGTTCTTCACTGTGGATACTTGAATGTACACGATCTAACTCTAGTTTTGAACATGCTTGAGAATGCTCCTATCAGTCAGTTATTTTGTATATCAATCTATCTTAGAAGAGCCCCTATATAGCAGCTCAGATGTCTCTAGCTCAGCGAACCCAAGTGTCTGAACGATCTATACTAAAAGTAAGTTATATCCAATTTAGAGCCTAATGACAGCCTGTAAGCTAAATCAGATCTTTCCTGTTCTAATAGCTCTCTTGAGTTGTTTCTAAAAACAGCAGCCCAAAAATTCGATTTATATCGATGTCAAGCAAATGGCAGGAAATTCCAATTAAATGGGATATTTATTGAGAAAGTCTATATGATAATATATGATGTAATGCCTTTGATAAGTATAAGATTCCAGCTGAACCGTTAGACGTTATTGAAAAGGCAAGCAATCGATAAATTATCGAATTCAATTGCAGGAATATAGCTACATAGTTTTTATAAAAACCTGTTTCAATCGGATCAGGTCCATAAGTATTTAAATACAAATGTATATACTTATATGTATTTGTTGACGCTATCTTAAGCTTGATTAAGAATGTTTACCTTGCCTCTCCGCCCTAGCCCTGACCCACGCCCTAGCCCACGCCGACGCCCACGCCCACGCCCACGCCCACGCCGCAAATAACAGTTGCATTATTTATAGAATTATGCTATGGGCAGGACGAAAGGGTGTGCGTGTGTGTGTGCGTCGATCCGCCAGTCAGTCAGCCCTGTCCGTTAGTCAACCCCTTTGGGGAACCCTTTTTGGTCACGTGTTGTGTTTGCGTTTGCTATTATATTATATTCATTGTGATTATTATTATGTTTACTTATTATTGTTACTTCTGCTGTTGCTCTTCGGGCTCTTATTTGCGACATATTTTCACACCTACACAAATAACAGAACAATTGTCACGTTTGCATTTATTGCGGCCCGCGGGAGTTGAGGCGATGCTCGAACTGTGAACCCCTTTTTTTTATTTTGGCTGTTTAATGCGCTTTACGAAACCTAAGAACTCGTTAAGGGCGGCAATTTTACTCCAGAGATCAAAACACGCACTTAAAAATAATATTTAACCAGGAAAAAAAAATCAACTTTTACACAGATTTTTAGCTGAACATCTTTTACTTACAAGAATCGCAATCAGACACACGATTTGATTTTGAAAGTTTTGTTTCAGTTGTTAGCTGGTGTCCTGCGCCCGCAAAGCTTTCGAAACGAACTGAGTCGCTGCGCGGATGCTGCAGCATCCTTTATAGCCAGCTGCCGTATGAACCGAGCTACCCCCATTTGTATGGCCAGGCAGCAGCCAATGGCAAGCGCTGCATTCAGAGCCAACGGCCAATCAGCGTAACAAAATGGCGGCGATTATGCTAATCATGTAACTGTAACGCCCCACCATTAAAATGCTGTCCTCTAAACAGTATAACAGAAATCTGAATAAGATAATTATAACAGTTTTAACGCATGCATGAAATTTAAATTTGCATATATTTTAGATTCGATATTTATATGCAGATAATTTGAGGGCTAGAGACAAAATCACGAAACGTAAACTAAGTAACAACTGTTTTTAATATATAATATTATATTAATTTATATTACACTGCTTTTTAACAATAGAAAAACTGTTACGACAAATAATTCAATTGGCGCATTAACAACACTATTATGAAAACGTCTAGCGATAGTCTTGAATTACCTGTGGTTATTGCACCGTTGTCCATCTAACTATCGATAGATACAACTGTGTGTGTGAATGGCAATTTTGCGCTGCAGCCCTGGCAGGCTTTCATAACCAAGCAGTTGCCGATTTCGTTAATTTATTTATAAATTAACATATTTGTTAAATAAAATGAACACATTGCAACTATTGAAGCCGCTGCAGCTCAGCCTGAGGCTCGAGAGGAGCTATGGCAAGCACAACAAAAAGTTCCTGTACAAAGATGGCAAGAAATACGACAATATTATTTACTATCCGAGGTAAGCTGGAAGCCCCGGTGTGGTAAAAATAATTCTTAAAATTAAACCTATGTATAGAACACCTGACCATCAGGATCCGCCTATCGAACCGGCCAAGCTGTTTCGCGTGCAGCGCATCAAGCCCGTCAAAGGAAATCCCTACTGGGAGAAGCGCTTGCTCAAGGATTTGGGCTTGGACGGCAAACAAAGCGATTTCACCGTAGTTAAAAATATTCCCGAAAATAATGCCCGTCTGTGGAAGATAAAGCATTTGATAAAAGTGTCTCCAGTGACATTCCCCTACGGCGAACCAACCAAAGATGACATCAAGCACACGATACTCAAGGAGAACGGCGAGTGCCTGGTGACCAAGCAAATCGGAGCTGTGGAACAGCGCAGCGAGGCACGCGCAGAATTCGATCAACAGCCCAAACGATTGGACACCGAGCTGCTGCGAAAGGACTCGCGGCTCAAGTGGCTCAATCCCTGGTAGCAATAGGTCCATTCAATTGTAATATGTTAAAGAGGAAAGAAGTTATTAAACGCGCGGGAAGTAAGTAGAATTCAACGTAGTCTATTAGTATTGCCTGCCCTTACAAAACAGACAAGACTCCAGCTCGTAAACCCGGAAAGAAATAAACTATCATGGAATAGTTTAGATTTATATATTTCATCTAAGCTCATATGCCAAGTTTAGTGCCTTTAGCTCCTTAAGTTATCGAGCTGTGCTCAAGAAACGAAGTCCACTGAGTAGGTATCCAAAAAGTGAGATATTTCCAATGTTTATATACCTTTCGGGAGCTGCCTCTAAGGAAATAGGTAACGAAACAGTAAGTCAATGGACACGGTACAAGTACAGGGGAAAGATGTCCCAAATCTGCATGTGGTAAAATTATGTGGGGTGAGTTTTAGAGGATTCCATCCATTTTAATTTATGTATATATGTATATATAAAAAAAAAGAAGAGTAGAAAAAATGCGCATAGACTCCTACGTCTTGCTGTCATAGACAACAATGGCGACCTTCTTCTCGATCGTCTTGCAACCGGATGTGACAAACATGCTATGCTTGGGATCGTAGGTGACGGCATTGTAGACTACCTGCTGGATATCCTCTGGCGTAGGCTCATGCCCATGTCGATTAAATTCGGCCTTCACGCACTGGACGATGTGGGCTTTCTCGAGGGCTAAGAAGGGAACATAGTGATCGATAACATGCGCCTCAATCATGTTCGTCTTCTTTAGGCCGCCCTCCATATTGTAGGCGGACAGTTCTAGCATCTTCTCGAAATCGGAGAGCTTCGTGTCCTCTCGCCGTTTGCCACTCTTCATGAGCCGGACCAACTGGTCCGATATTTCGATGCCCGCCGTATTTGATAGGAATATAAAGATGGCCTTCGTATAATCGACGTCGGCATTATTGGCGGCATAGTCAATAAAAGACGTGAGCGTATCGAAAACACCTATCGGCATCTTGTCCACTTCATCGAATATGAAGAGGGAACGCGGGCATTGCTTGATGCTTCGCCGAACCTCCCTATTGATGCGCTCTTTGTACTCATGCAGGCGATCCGGATGCGCAAAATCCGCTCGACCCAGATATTTGTGCACGAATTTGCTCTTTGTACCCTCCAAATAAAGAGCCTGTGCAATCTGATCGGCGACAAAGCTTTTCCCTGTGCCCGGCGTTCCATGGAAGCTCATGACGAGCGGCTTCCGGGACGGATTCGTCGATTGCAGGTGGGCTGTGAGTGCGGACACAACATATTGCTGCACCATATGTTGGCCGAACAACGTTTGGGAGAGTGACTGCTTTAATTCTGAAATGCATCGGTTATCAAAAACGATCTGCTGCTATCTTGATCGACTTACTTTTTATGTCGCCCGGCACGTAGTGGTCATCGCAACACTCGGCGAATTTGCAATAAAAGAAATTGCTTGCGCCAAATATGCCTGTAACTATTGCAGTACCTGTAATTGCTGAAATTGGCTCAATGCCATTAACTGTGCCAGTTGCAGTTATTGCAATAACTAGCAATATATATATACATCTAGTGAACTTCCCAGACATTTTACGCTATTATATAGTAATTTACATAGATCACTATAGCGATTGGAGTCGCTTATGTTGAAATAGCAAAAAGTATCGATATATATTAAGAGCTTTGACCAATAAATAATTTACAAAAAATCAATTTATTTCATTATGTCAACGTATGCTACGAAGTTGTACTTTTTACATTTACTTCAGATTTCATTTAATACATGTGTTAATTTGTATTACTTTTTTGCCGCCAATATATTTTATTCGGTCCACTATTGAGCTAGCTATCGCAATGTTACAATCGATGGATACAGACTAAAGCCAACTATCGATACTAATGTTGAGCTAGTGCAGATTAATTGTAGTTCGATGACTCCATTTTCAAATTATAATCGATAAATGAAAAGAAAAAAGTAAACAAGCGTCGTCGTTGCAATTTGTATTAGCATCAAACAGATTTAAGCAATTTTCAAGCATATTGCCGTTGGAACTTAATAATTTTAAAGATGATGGCGCAAAAGCAGGTGCTTCAGGAGACCTTCCAAGGCCACAGCCAGAATATTGAATCAACAAAATCGGCAATCACGAAAATGTTAGTTCGCACCGAAAAATTTCAAACGCGCGTACGTAAACACATTGATGAGAATTACACTGAATTCATGCCCAATCATACGTCGCCCGACATCTTTCTGGAGAAATCAAGCGTGCTGGGCGACGAAATCAATGAGCTGCTAGCCACCGTAGGTGATGAAGGTTTAGCGGCCCTAAACGACGCTAGCGCTGAGCTGGCAAAGAGCAGCAAAGATTTGCGGGAAATCATGTTAGAGTTGCGGGTCAGCGAGCATATATTAAAGCTCGACGATCTATTTCAGTGTGTCGAGGAGGCGAAGGCCAACAAGGATTGCCTTGTCGTGTTCGACCTGATGGGCAAACTACGCAGCCTGATCTATAGCGAAGCCAGAGAGTCTGGCGATGTAGCGCCCGAGGTGGAACGGCTTTTCCAGTCATTGGACTGCTATGAATCCATTAAAGTCAAGTATCATGTGCAGGCCCATTTGCTGCAACAGAACCTGCAGGAGCGGTTCGATCGTCTGGTGCAATTGAATTGCAAAACGTTTCCCAATTCGAAATGCGTTACGCTGCTCATTAGCAAGGACGAGGCGCAGCTACAGGACATCGTGACTGCCCTGTTCCAGGAGCGCTATAATCCAGCCAAGCTGTGCAACTTTCTCCTGGAGCACTGCATCGAGCCGCTGATACAGAAGCCCGTTTCGGTCGAATACAATGAAGCGGCAAAGGATGACAGTCATATACAGCTAACGCTATCGTATTCCATCAAGGATCAGGACGCTGCCTCGCCTCTGCTGCGCCCCAACTATAAGGATGTCTTTGAGCATTTCCGCCTGCTGCTGCAGTCATTGAGTGGGATCAACAGCAACCTCAATGGCACTCAACATGTCTTCAGCATTATCGGCGATCAGGTTAAGGACCGGATGTTCCAGCTGCTCGTCGAGGAGTGCCTGATACCCGCTGTCCCGGAAACAATGGACGAATACAACAGCTCGACTCTATGCGCAGATGTTCTGCAATTCGAACACCTTTTGGCTGACACATTCCTCATTAACCCAGAGCTGGACTGTGCTCTAACCGATTTCACCAAAGAATTTGATACATTTTATCGAAATCGTCTGTCCGCTCGTGTTCTGGCCACAGCTCGCGAGATAATACAGCGCGATCTACAGGACATGGTGCTAGTGGCTCCCAACAATCTGTCTGCTAACGTGGCCAGTGATCCATTTCTGTTTCCTCGCTGCATGATCTCCAAGAGTGCCCAGGCAAGTCCATCTCCTCATCTAATTAAATAAATAACAAGGGCCCGAAAGGGTATTCATGTTGTATACTAATCGACCCACTGGTAGCCTTTGGACCATGTCTCTATATGTCTGCCAACTCGTTGGCTGTCCATCCATCTGTCTGTCGGCATTTGCATGGCTCCCCTAGCTCGCCCCTTCGTCTGTGCCTGCTTCACTTTAGCTCTTCATCCTTTTCTCCGCTTTTTCATGAACCTATTGTATATTGAAAACATGTCTTAACTCTCCCATTGATAGGACTTTGTTAAGCTGATGGATCGCGTGCTGCGGCAGCCAACGGATAAGGCAGCAGAGTCCACGCCCGATCCCCTGGCCGGAGTCATTGCCCAGCTGCTGGAGACGTACATCGATGAGGTGCCCAAGGTGCATAAGAAACTGCTGCAGAGCATTCCCCAGCAATCGGCGCTGTTCCACAACAATTGCCAATACCTGATGCATTGGGTGGCGCAGCATGCCAACAACAGCATCGATAGTTATCCTTCGCTGGTCAAGATGCTTCAGTCCACGGGTAGCAAACATCTGCGCGTTCAGCTCAACTATCAGCAGTCGATATTGATGGATATTATGAGCGGATTTGGTAGGCTCTGTCGTAACATTACTAATTTTAATAATATATTATTAAATCCTTCCCTCGTGCTTTCACAGAATTTGAGAATCCACATACATTGGGCTCGACGCCACTGCGATTGGTGCGCCAGTGCCTGCGCCAGCTGGAGCTGCTGAAGAACGTGTGGCAGCAGGTGCTGCCGGAGAATGTCTACAACAGCAGCTTCTGCGAGCTTCTGAATGCGTTTGTCACCGAACTGGTGCAGCGGGTGTTCAAGCTGCGCGACATCTCTGCCACGATGGCCAGCGAGCTGAGCGACCTGATCGACGTGGTGCTGGAGAAGGCGCCGCTTTTGTATCAGGACAAGCACGAGGTGCTGCAGGTGCGCAGTTGGCAGAAGCTGCAGCAGCTGAAGACCATGATGAATGCCTCGCTGAAGGAGTTCACCGAATTGTGGTGCGACGGCGCCGGTCCGTTGACGGCCAACTATCAGGCCAGTGAGGTCAAGCATCTGATACGCGCCCTCTTCCAGGACACGGATCGGCGAGCCAAGGCCATCACGCAAATTGTTTAACGGCGATTGCAAATATATATACATACGTTTGATTATGCTTAATTAAATTCTTTATTTCGAAACTGTAGCCGATCTCTCAACTGATCTGATCTGATCTCATTGCATCTCGTGTTGGGCCTGCAGCATGAGCGGACGCAGCTGCTCCAGCAGCAGTCGATGGTCACGTCCATGCGTCACGTTCAGGATGCGCTGTGCGTCCTGCAAGTGCTGCATGGCCTGCTTGTAGTTGCGCTCGTACAGCTGGATCTTGCCCAGCTTTAGATGGAGCAGGCCCAGCAACGGATTCCATTCCCCATGGTACTTAGCAAAGCCTGCCAGCAGTTGCTGACCATACTCCAAGGCCTCTGTCCATTTGCCCACCTGAATCGATGCCTCAAAGGCGGCATCGAGCGTCTTCACGTGCCAAACGTTCAAAGGATGAAGTATGCCACGCTGCTTAGCCAGACACACTTTGCAGACGTCCAGATCTGAAAGGGCATTAGATGGGGTGTGAATAGTATATAGAGTGTATGGAGTATACAAAAAATATATGCTCTAGTTCTCTTGCCAGCTCCTCCTCCTATTCCTGCTAACAGCCAGAGACAGAGTATATATATATATATATATATAGAGCGTATAGCCTATCGAGTATTGCACATAAAAGAGTATATGTTAGAGGGAGAGAGAGTATATAGTGTATCTGAAATATAAAGTACATGCCATACTATACATTTTGTATATATATGTATATCTGAATTATCTAGAACTGGAGAGTGCTGGAGCATCCCCGACTGTGCATAGTATATGGCGTATATAGATTATAGTATTATATATAGGGTATAGGCTCGACTGCTCGAATAACAGCTAAACTAGCTCTATATTAACGTATTCGCTTGGTCCACAAGCTGTTTGCGAACAGTGCCTCGCCTACTTACAGGCCACCTCCTTCATGGAGTCCAGGCTGGACTGGGTCAATGACATCACCTCCTTGTAGTCGCTGCGCAGCTGTTCCGACACCGCCGTACCGCAGCTCCCGCATTTGTCTAATTGTATATTGACGCTAGCATCGCAGCTGCCGTTTGAGCAGACGGCTGCGGTCATTTCGTGCATCTCCTCCGGATCAATGCACTTGCTGCACACGCAGAGAAAATAGTAGTGTTCCTTGAGGTCTGCCCTGCGCTGTTCGGGCGTGTTGAGCAGATCGATGTAGCTTATGTAGATCTTGGACCAATCCAGGCACGGCAAATCCTCAATGATGTGGACATGTAGTTCGGTGCCCTCGAACGTGGCCACTGCATTCGGCTGGCAGCTGTGATCCGTTATGGAGACACCCAGATAAATGGCAGTCGCTATCGAGTTCATCTCTGCATCCAGAATATTGAAGCCGTTCGTAATGAGCTGCACGACGAGGGACAAGAGAGAGAAGAGGATTATTAGATGGTTATCGAGGGGAGTCTTTAACCAGACTTGATGCTTAGCATCCGTCTTGGCAGGAGACAGAGTGAGATGCACACATGGTTTAAAGCAGTGCAGCCATATGGCTGTGGTTGTTGCTGCTGCTTTCTCACACTTACACGGCCATAAATGCTCATCAGTTCGTTCAGATTGGGCACTATGCTTCCGCTGCCAGTTCCACTTCCTTTTCCGCTCTCCGCCATCATATCGGTGAGCACCGCATGCAACGACTCCAAATGCTCCCTGCGCTTCGCGTCGTTCTTAATCTCCGCATAGTCTGCAAATCAGCGAATATCAATCTGGAGCATATATAAACGCAGAAAATTCATGAGCCACTCACGTGACATTAAATCGCGGAATTTGCGAGATCCGTGCTCAGTGTAGTAGCCTCTTTCTAGATCCCCGCCGTGCTCCAGGCGCAATATGAGCCGGCAGAGCATTCGCGCCGCGTCGGGCACAATGCGCGGCAGCGCACGTTTAAGGAAGAGGCATTCGTGCTTGTGGATGGGCCAAGCCTGTTGCTGGCAGCTGCGGTTGCAGTAGGAGACATAGCGGCAGTTGGAGCACTTTAGCACCTTTGTCCTGGTCAATATAGAAGTAATATTATATGTTGTATATTTATGATTCCACTCTGCAATTCCACCACAACTCACGCTTCCAGGCAATTGTCACAGCGTTCCAGCCGATATTTCGACTTGAGCACAAATGCAAATGGTTTTTCAGTCAGAATTCGCGTGCCGCGTTTGATGGCCAATTTCGAGGAGGACTCCATTGCGAGCACACCTGTAGACGTGCCAGCCAGCAGCAGATCAAAAATATTGCATTTTGCTATATTCAAATTTGAAATGCTTTAGCGGCACCTATTTTCTAAATTTAGCGCACGGCACAAACAAAAACACAATTTACGCAAGCAAAACTGAAAGTTTGCGCTTAGTCGACCCAGTAATACCCTGTAGAGCAAGCAATACGATGTGCGGTGCATGGAGTGCAGCGCTGTGTTTGTGTGTGATATGCTTGCCGCATTGCTTGTCATTAAGGATGATTGACACATACATAGATACGCACATACCTATAGGCATATTCATAACAAACGCTATTAGTGATGTTCTCATAAATCAATATTCGCTCCGAAAATAGCATGTGCACACTTTTGACAAAATGCGAGCGAAATTAAAAATATATATGATATTACATATGTATACATTTTCGGCATATACATATATATTTATAGCGCACACACCTACATGCCAATCAAATCATAAACAAAAATATTGTTTATGAGAGAGGGCGAACAAGTGTCGCTATTGATGCCCTTAGCCGCGCCAAGCTCTGCCACAATATTTGTGACGTCACAGCTGTTGCCTTCGGTGAACGCTTTCTTTGCGCTTCTCCTACATAAATATGCTCTCTGGCAACACTTCTCTCAGAACTTGCGCTCATGTAAATAAACGACCTGCACAGCATGCAATTTATTCGGATACATTTCTTTTCAATTTTTATTTTGTTTTTGTTTATTTTGTGTTTTAGCAAACTTATAGCTTAGATACCATGTACTATCAATTTGTAACACCTGTGGTATGCTTCAGGCCCCCATTAATGGAAATTACTCAAAATAAAAAAGCAAATTATTTCTTCGCTTTTCTGGTTGGCATTCCCGGATTCCCGGCCGCTTTCCCTCTTCTCACACACATACACACATCGCACACACGCACACATCGCCGTCGTCGTCATCGTCATCTTCTTCCCTCTTTAGTTGTTTTGTGGCTTTGACCATTCCACACTTAGGATCAAATGATCGTAGCCATGGCCATTCAGGATTTCGATGGCCGCTGCCGCATCCTTGCGCTGTTTGAAGTGAACGTAGGCGAAGCCTTTGCAGAGGCCGGTATTCTTATCGCGGGCCAGGTACATCTTACTCTGTGGACCGATCTTCTTGACCAGCTCCTCGAGATCCGCTTCGGTCATCGATTCGGATAAGTTGGAAATTCGAATGGCGGCCGTATCATCACGTCCACGCATGCCCATGCCTCCCTTTTGGCTATCCTTAAGGAATGGTGGCACATATTTTCCAGATTTGGGCGCATCCACGGCGGCCGACGCAGCAGCTGCTGCTTTCTTCTCCATGAGATTGGTATCCATGGCGGTGCCTTTGTAGGGACAGTTGACGGACCAATGCTCGCCATTGCAAATACGACATTTCGCAATGTTCTTGGTGGGATCGAGCAACGGATCGTTGGCCTTCTCATCCTCCTTGGAGTTGAGGAACTGCATTATAATCTCTTCTGAGACCATTGTTGTTTGCGAATTGGGGCCGGGTTTGTCGTTCTTCGAATCACCAAATTTGGTCCAGGTGCGGCGCTTTGCGACAGTTTTCGGTACAACCTGTTTCGAAATTTTGTACGTCCGCACCACTTTCGTTTTCTTATCGTCCTTATTGTATTTGTATTCGGTCACATATTTATGGCCATTCTCAATCGTTTCCGTTGTTGGTGGCAGGCCTCCATAGTCGAGCTCAACCTCATCGGCCCAACTGGATTTGATTGTTTCAACGCCAGGCATCTGTAAATGTTAACAATAATATATGTTTATATGTCGTAGTCTGCATCGTTCTGTGTTAATTAACCTTGTTTTTGCTATGCAAATGGAAAACGAAAATTTTATACAAAATTTCGCCACGAGTTTGCAGATTGCGTCCGCACCACGAAAAGAGTCAGCTAGGGATGCAAGATAATTGTCGATAAGCACTTATCGCACAACAACCATACTTGCAACAATTCATCGTCAAACAGCACGCCTTTGATGTCATCGCGTTGAACCCCTTTGTATTCTTTACCTCTAATTACGTAGATTTGTAGTTTGTCTATTATCATGAGAAATTAAATATAAAATATCATACCATAGTTCGGATGTAGCTAATATTGTAAAGAATAATAAACCAATTTACCTGCACTGATAAGATATATGAACATTCATATCGATAGGTGAAACTATAAATTTAAAATGAATGAGACATGCGATATTTGGTAGGTGTGTCAATAAGCTTTCTGCTCTCGATAATCGGGCGGTCAGTTTGAAATACAAAAAACTTACGATATTCACTACTGACAATGAGACAAATATGATTTGTTGTAGTATAATTTTTATTGACAATAGAATTTAGAGCTCTTCAATGGAGTTACTCGTAGGTATAAAGCACAGAATACATATATATATATCAATATATGTCTATATATATTTATGTTATGTTTATGAATGTAAGTATTGTATATAAATATATATTGTATAATTGTTTGTGTATCGTGTATGTATATATTTATGTATGCGTATTATTTTAATATTTAATTGCTTAGCTTAAAGCACAGAGAATTTTGATATGAGAATATGATTGAGCCACGCAATCGTGTGGTGTGAGGCAGAGAGAGAGAGTGTGAGAGAGAGAGGCAGAGAGGGGATGATTTTTGAGTAAAAAAGCTAGAAATTGTGTTGAAGAGTGGATACGATATCGATAAAGGGATATCCTGACACCTATAAATTTGATTGATATCGACGTCTTAAGTAAAAAGATCAATATCACAGCTGCAGTGATATCGATAAAATTGGCGCTGAATTTGAAGAAAACTAAAAATATGACTAGAAAGGGTCTTATAGGGGGAAGGGAAGGGATGTGATTGGGGGACTATCTAATGAAAGACATCCATGAAGGGAAAATAAGCTTGCTCCGGCTCCAGGAGATCGACGAGGAAGCACACAGTGCCAGCGACTCCCTCGTAAAGGCTGTGCGGTCGATCAGGAACGCGCGCACGTTGCTTAAACTCAGAATTGGTTAAGAGTTCCATAAATTTGTGAGCACGATACAGGTACTTCATTTCGTTGGTCATGCGGAAGAGGAGAAGGAAGACGTAACCATTGCCGGCTACGCCGTGGCAAATGCCCGGTCCTTTGCGCAAAAATCCCTTCTTCCACACTAGATCAGCGGCGCGACGCAGTGATTTAATGTATTTGTCTTCCTTAAAGATTAGATAGGCTTTGGCCAACACGTAGACAGCGCCGGGTGCGCCATGGCACCAATGCACAAGTCGCTTATCCCTTCCCGAACGCAAATCCTCCAGAGCAACCGGGAAGTTGCCTTCAGAGTCCTGCAGTTCCAGCAAGTAATCAATCGAACGCTTGATATCCCGCAACTCCGCGGCGGGCGCCGATATGGGCACCGTACGAAACCACGGGCTATCCAAGAGCATGTGCAAAATGGAACAAAGGCCATGAGCAGCGCCCAGGTATTCTGTGCCATGGTATTGATACATCAATGGCAACGGGGAGTTATTCAACTTGCTATACTCCCGCCCGCTGTTGATGATCAGTTGGCAAATGGAGATGAGATCGTCATCGGTGATCTTCTTCTCCGGCAGCACATCATTGAGCCAGTAGCAGCCAGATAGATAGCCGGCGCGTCCAACTAGCACCTCGTCACAACCATATTTTGTGTGCATGAACTCCTTGCTCGATGGGATCCCCGACTTGAAGTTGGCCAGGTCTGTGGAGAGATCCTCCGTATTCTTCGACTCCTGCGATATGGCAGCGGAGACGGCATAGATGCCGGCATTGCCGCAGAGAAAAGAGTAGCGTTCAGCTGATCTCTTCTTGTAGCGTTTGGCATTTGTTTTGGCATTGCGTATAAAGGCAGCGGCGTGCTCCAGGGCCGGATAGAGGTCACGGGTTTGCTCGTTGCTATTTAGCTTCCAGAACATGAAGGCAATGCCAGCATTGCCCACATACAAGTCACCGCGATTGTCCTCTTCGTCGCTATTGGGATGACAGTGCTCCAATATGGCATCCACATATGTGCAGATCAAGGTCTTAATGTGCTCCTCATCGGTAGCAAAGGGCATATTGTCACCGCCAGCGAAATCAGGAAACGGATTCTTCAGATAACGCCGCTCCATCTCGAGACCAAAATTATCGTCCGCCTCCACTTTGTCGTCTATTTGTCCCTTTTGCGTTAAATCCGTTTCGGCGGCTGCTGATGCTGCTGCTGTTGTCGCGGCTACTGCGAGGCAATTACCGCAACAAAAAAAAGTGAAGAAAAGAAATGAAAGCAAAATACTTTTGTTATCGTGAATCGATTTACCGTTTGCCGGCTGCTGCATACCTGGCGCAGGGCGCGGCCCCCGCCGGCTGCCGGCTGCCGGCATTTGTATTGTCTAGGATTCGCACTTACCCGTTGTGTCTTTAGCTTTACACCTTTTCCAAATGGTTGTATTATAGTATCGACGGGAACGCACCTGCAACACGTTTATGCACTTATTAACACACAGCCAAAGTAAATAATAATTATTTATGTATATTGAAATTTTATATCGTTAGCAGTGAAATGACTTGTGTTCTGTTCAGTTGTTAGTTTGCAAGTGCTCACATGCGTACAAATACTAGTTAAATACTACAGTTTTGTCACACATTTGACACTGTTGCCAAAGCCAAGTCAGTTTCTAAGCTCTTAAATCCTTTCTAATATTCTGTACAAGTTTGTTATCGTATTATCCTGTCGACATATATACATCGTTTAAAATGACATTCGTGCGATAATTCATCGAAATGCTGAGCGATATAATCCGCAGTTACATATTTAAAAAAAAGCTAAATGTGTAATTGTGTAATTATATACTACAGACGGTCTTTTGAAGCTAATAAATAAAACAAATAATGCAATATTTATTAAAAGAATAGCAAGTGGCTTCAACAATAATCGATATGCATTGCATAATATCGATAGTGTCACTGGCGCCTGCCGACACACACCGCTATTTCGCAAATTTATAGAAATGCAAACATTTACTTTTTTTGTTGGCTTTTTAGCCTGTAAGCTTTATTTATTATATTTTATATGTATATATATATCAATGGTATATCACAACTGCATTTGCTTTAAACTATTTACGATGGTTGAGTCCCATAATAGTCGCAATCCTTATGAATATATTCAAAACATCCATATAAATAGACATCGAACTGAAAGATGAAATCATATGAGTTTCGAGAAATACGGGTAACTAAAGGGTTTATTCTTACGCATTAATGGGATCGTAGGGTGCATAAGCATACTCTGGATACACCTCAGCCTTGCGCACCAACAGTTGCGTGTCGTAGAGCAGGAATCCGCTGAAGAGAATCAATCCTCCGTACAGCGACATCGAAGCCAGGCCTGGAAAACCATCGGACAGTTGAATTAGAATAAGATTTGTATTATTGTCTGATAAAACTCAATTACTTACCAGCACCCAGCATGGTCGTGGGCGGCAGCCACATTGATGCCAAGGACGAGGCAAAGACAACGCCCAAGCCAATGGCCAATGGACCGCCCATGTACAAAAATTTATCATTCGGTGCACAAGTTGCGATGGTCGACAAGCCACCGACAATGCCGCCCGTATAGAGAGCAGCGCGCGTTAGGATCGGTCCACCAAGGAAACACAAAGGAGCTATCATGGCACCCAATAGGGCGCAATGCACGGCCCAGGCCAAGTGCTTCGGGCCCAAGCCCTTTTCATACTGAATAGAGCGAGTAACAGCCCCACTGCCAATTACCAAAGCAAACGAACCAAGTGTCCACTACGATAAACATAGATATATATGTATTCGTGTATGTGTGTGTCGATGCTTTTATGTATGTATGTGACTTACCAAAATGCCTCCACGCGAGGCCAGCGAGAGAAGGCGAGGTGACCGAAAGACAGCGGCAGCAGAGGCTGCGGTCAGCAAGCAGGAGCTGCCAAAGAATGCGTATGTCGATTGAATCCGATCCTTTACATATTGCGGCCACATACTGCAGAAGAGAAAGAGACGGACTATTACATAAATGTACATGTACACATATATGTATACATAAATATATATCTATGTATGTGTGTGTGCAGAGACAATTTCCAAATGCTGCCCTTAGAAGAGCAGTAACGGGACATTCGTATTCACGCATATTCATAATACTGAAGAGAACAATCTTAGTAATCAAACCATATAGAGTTATGGGTGGATGGGAGTGGCCATCCTGCTCGATCGCAATGGGCCTTCGATTGTAAAGTACCGTTGCTCGCTGAGGCCGCAATGGAATAAGAGAATTTGGCAAAATTCATGTTTTGTTTTCTAGATTGTGCTTTGAATGCTTTAGAGAAGGATAGTCTAGAACTTTCTCTCTCCCTCTCTTTTCGTTCCACACAGTTCTGACAGATGCATTTCTAGCTTATATGTATGGTAGACCAGGCAATCGTGGAAGCAGCATATATACATATATGTATGTTCCTACTCACATGGCGTTGTCCGCAATGCTTGTGTGCTTGCCCATGCCGACGCCATAGTAGCAGAGTGCGCCCAGGCCGACGACAGCGGCGCCCGCAGTAGCGCCTTTACCCAATGAGAAAGCTGGAAGGGGTAAGGGAAAGTAGTTGAATTACAGCTACAATTGAAGAGCAGCTAAATACTTACCATTTTCACTTGGTGGGCCCATTAGCTTCTCTTTGAGCGTGGGCTGAGTGCGTAGTTGTGTCCGATCCACGACGCCAGGATTGCGAGGGGTGCGCACAGGGCCACGGGCGTAATTGCGAACTAAATTTAGATTAAGTCTCGAAGATTTGGCCAGAAATTGGCAGCTCGATGGAGCCTTCGACATTGCAAAGCGGAGCAACATTTTCTTGTTGTGATGAAATTCGCAGTCGATGGATAAAAATTATTTCGCTTTGGTCAGAATTTTATTTACACACGATTTTGCTGTTGAGTTCGATGAAACAAATTTTGTTAGCGAGCGCAACTGATGTAAAATTTATACGTATTTTGAAATATTTCTAGAATTTCCTACTTACGAGCAATTGATACTTCGATAATTTACAATGTTGACTATTTGCTATCGATATAAACATGATGGTCAGCTGAGTGTTACAATATATATCGTTTGAACTAAATGCTGTAGTTGGCAACGCGATAGTTTTAAATTCAAATTAATATCTTTAATATTAAACATTAAAGCAGCGGACAGCG
The DNA here is from genome assembly GCA_030914385.1 of Drosophila antonietae. Classification (NCBI taxonomy): domain Eukaryota; kingdom Metazoa; phylum Arthropoda; class Insecta; order Diptera; family Drosophilidae; genus Drosophila; species Drosophila antonietae. Next base: position 5,322,650 of record JAUESO010000617.1, read on the forward strand.
ATTATATATTTAGGACACACTAAATTTTTTTTTTTTCATTTCCTTTAATGTCCGTAATTTATTATGAAGTCTACATCTTCATTGGTCATTGCAACTATCGATAGGCTAATCTTTGCCGCAATAGTTAAACAGCCCTGTTTTATTAAAAATGTCGCCATTGCAGTTGAATTCAAATGTAATTTAATGCAATTTAATTATGCCTTACACATGTGTATATTAAGGACACGTAACAATACAATGCGATAAAGCTGATTTATGACTAACTACGGCCTAATTGATCACACGACAAATTCACACTATAAACACATAACATATATATAATATATAACGGTTGCTCATATTGAATATTTACGAACATTCGTCTGAACGGTTGGTCTCTCTCGAAAATTCGGCGCTAGACGATCCTTGTTTATGACAATCACCTCGGTCAGATGCGATTTACGCAAATTGCCAGCATGATCATACGTATTTGTTTGCTCCAGCTCGCCCTCGGGATTCACCGTGAACGTTTTGCATTCGTATAGGGGACAACATTTCGGATAGGCCAGATTTGTTTCAGTGGGCGGCAGCACATGACAATCGCCTTTTAAGGCAACCGGTACTTTACAGCTGTAACGGTTAATCAAGAATGACAGTGAGAACGATGTATGGAATATTAGTGCACGTGATTGGTCAACCAATCTCAACTCTCTTTATCTCTCTCTATCATTCACTCACGTATCCTCCCACAGCTGAAGTGTGCCCAGGCATTGCACTCGCACACATTGGCCCGGCCGCGTAAACACTTCTCCCACATACAGCTGCCTGCCTGTCAGCGTATCCCGACAGTACTGTGAATCATAACGGTAACCAGCTGCCAAATGCACCAAAATGGAATGAGTGAAGAGCACAGCTATATAGAGGGAGGATCGTGCACACTTACAAGGAAATTGCGGCAGTGCCTGGCTGCCGGCTACGAGGATGAATCCTATTAATAACAATTTAGCTGATTCCATATTTAGTTTTGTTTGCCTTATTCGACTCGACGTTTGCAAAGTTTAGTGCGCAACTGATTTCAAGCGAATGTATATAATCTCTATCTACAGTTCCTCCGCATGGATTGTCTCTATCTTTATATGTGTGTGTCTCTCTCTCTCTCTCTGTATGTGTATGTGTGTGTGTAATCACATTTACTCACAGCATTTACGCGCTTTCTCTACTGGGAATTTAACAATATTTTTTATGTATATGAAATGTGTTGATGCTTTTCTATATGTCATGCTTATCGCTTGGCCCGCAGCGCAGAAAAGATCGAAATTCACATGTTGATAGCATGACCTAGCGCTACCCTGTAGAATCTTTAAAAAGTGTGACGAGAAGAGCATTGGAGCATTGCGACAAAACTTTTTCTATATTTATTTCGCTTTACTACCTTTGCTATCACTCTGTAGTTTTCTGTGTGTCTCTCTCATTTTCTGCCTATATCTCTCTCTCTCTCGCATCCTATCTCTCTCTCTCTCGTATTCTATCTCTCTCTCTCTCCAACTATAGGCTTAGATCTCGCATGTTTCAGTTCCTTTTCTTTTTTGCTCTTTCTGTTCTATTTATCTCTTTCTGTTCGATTTATCTATCTTCTTTGGCTCTCTACTCTCTCTCGCGCTCTCTTGCGAGCGCGTCTGCGCTCTCTCTCCTAGCTCATATATCTCTCTCTCTCTCTCTCTCTCTGTGTGTGTGAGCTGACCTCTCTGTGAACAAATCCCGTCTATAGTCAATATACCATTCATGCTCTGCTGTGGAAAATGGCAAACCGATGGATGTTTACGAGAACGTCCCTATATATGCGTACATACAAGATACATTCTTATATACATACTATGGATGGTGTATGTGTGTGCTCTTTGATGTTAAATGTTAAGACACTGTTTATAAATATTTTGATTCAGTTTGTGGACTGCGTCAAATCATTGCGATGCGAATTGGGTGTGGGGCACTGGGCCACGGCAGATGATTCATATTTTGACGCATATACAATCAAGAGAGTGTGTGATAGAGAGAGAGAGAGAGAGAGAGATAGATAGAGAGAGAGAGATAGAGAGAGAGAGAGAGAGAGAGAGAGCGAGAGAGGCAAAGAAAGAATGATACAAGCTTCTATCCTATTCTATTGCTTCTTCAATCATTTTGCCACGATCCTTTCAATCAACTATTTTCCTCCCTCTCGCTTGTGTAGACTGATCATAATCTAAAGGGGAAATGAAGATGAACGAGACTATCTCAGATATACAGACCTATAGTAAACCTTTGATTCGATGTCTTGTCTTCTGACTGATTGATTGATGGATAGCGATTGATTGCTTGACTGATGATGGATTGATTTGATTGTTTGATTAAATAATATCTCGATTGATTTGATTATCTATGCTGCAGTTGAGCTGTGCACAGATGATTGACTGATTGATTGACTGCAATAGAAATAGAATCAGGGGAAAAGTCGATTAGTTTCTTTGGCGTAATAGAGACTGGCGCTTCCATTCGCAATTCCAGTGAGTCCCCCATTTCGTGCGCATTTGACAGTTTGAACCTTTCACACAAATCCGTTCGGCGATTAGCTGTGGCTGTTGCTCAATCTAATCAATTGCCCAGACAGATAACTTTTGACACGGCAGGGCAAAAAAAAAAAAAAAAAAGAAAAAAGAAAATGCTCGGAATTTCCGCCACACTTGCAATTTCCTGCACAAATTGAATCCCGTTATAAAAAAGTGTGCGTAACGGTATTTCTAGCCAATAAGTTTTCGAACGGAAACGGAAATGGAAATTGTCAAACACAAAGTCCTAATAGCCCTCTCAAATGCGATGCTGATTGACGGCTCAGCCAACAGAATGTTGCTTACTTTTCAGCGCTTTCTCCACTTCGTTCCGATTTTATTCATTGTATACTTTCGCTGCAAATACTCAGAGCATGGGAGCAAGGGATTACCAACTTAAAGATACCCTAACAAGCGATGGTAGTTATGCATAACAAGACTTAGCTTGAAGTCAGTCCATATTGATTGATCAGCCAAATCAAGTTCAGCTCAGAAAGTCTCAAATTACTATTAGAAGTTTGTTAGATTAAAGCCAATTGAATAATATATGCATTTGACCTGCATCAATCATACATCAGTCATAATTCTGTCATATATCAGTCATGCAACAGTCATACATCAGCTATACATCAGTCAAACAACATTCATTAATTAGTCATACAACAGTCATACATCAGTCATACAGTCATACATCAGTCATACATCAGCTATACATCAGTCAAACAACAGTCATTACAACAGTCATACATATACAACAGTCATACAACAGTCATACATCAGTCATACAACAGTCATACATCAGTCATACATCAGTTATACAACAGTCATACATCAGTCATACATCAGTCAAACAACAGTCATACATCAGTCATACAACAGTCATATATCAGTTATATATCAGTAAATTTTCATTACTCTAAAATAAAAAATATTAAAAAAAGAGAGATATGTATTGGAAGAATTTTCAATAGCCAGAAGTCGAAAACATCATGCATTCATCAATACATCATCAATCAAAAGCCAATAGAACTATTTAACTTCCAGTCAATCAGATTGATTGATTGGAAGACTAACCGACAGATTATAGCAATATAACTGAGCTGTACATTTATGATTGAAGAAAATGAAGAACAATTGAATGACTGATTGATTGACTGACTGATTGATATCTGATGAACAAACTCTCAACTCTCAATAAATCAAGTTTATAGCTGAACGCCAAGTGGCAGATCGATTGAGAGACTTGCAAGGGCATGAGTCGCATAGATCAATAGACTTGACTATTAATGCCTCAAGTACATGAGTTTCTTCGCAGCAGTTGCAATAGACTGTCAATAATTAGCCGAGAATGTCAAATCACTTGCCATTAATTGATGCAGACAGCGAATAGTCCAACTAATCGCTGCCGTAGCTCGCTTTTTAGTTTCCACACGAACTGTGCGAGCTGCATAAATTGTCGCTGAAAAGCTGATCGAGAAAGAGGTGTAAAGCGAAATTTGGGAATTGCTTTTTATGAAACCCAACTCTCTCGCTCTCCATCCCTCTCTCTCTCTCTCTCTCTCTCTCTCTCTCTCTCTCTCTCCGTCCGTTGATCGTTGTTTGTGGTTTGTTGATCGTTGAGCGTCTTCGGCTTGGGGTTGTTTTTGTTTTTTTTTTTCTGTTTTTTTTATTTTATTTAATTTTTTTTTTTGGAGCCGTCGCCGTTTGCCGGTTTCATCAGTTAAGCGGCGATCGCGGCACGGTAAAGTACGTAGCGCTTTATAGATATAAAGATTTAAAGATATATAAATATAAAGAAACCGATTCACATACAGATACCGATACAGATACCGATACAGATACAGATACAGATACAGATACAGATACAGATACAGATACAGATACAGATACAGATACAGATACAGATGCAGATGCAGCTAGAGATGCTGAAGGGCTTGCAATCAATTGCAATTAAGCTGCTCAAATCAATTACGTGCATTAACAGCAAATTGAATTAAAGCGCGTGAACAACAACAACAACAGCAGCAACAGCAACAACAGCAACAACAACAACAACAACAAAATATCAAGTGTTCGTTCGTTTCGAATTTCGAATAAAATAAAAAAAACAAAACATAAACAAATATGAGAAATGCGCATAAACAAACAAAAAAAAAGTGAAAAAACAAGGAGAATGTGTAACAATCGAATTTGTTAAAATTAATTAATAACGGATTTGCATAAAAGTCATTCATTTGTTGTGTTTTTTTTTTTCTTCATTCTTTTATGTTTTGTGATTTTTTTTTTTTGTATTGTCTCCTCATTGCCTGAAAGGCGTTAAATTAGATGGAATAAATACTAATATACATATGGACCCTATGTGTGTGTCTGTGCGCGTTTTAATTGAAGGGTAATAAAAAAATGGAATTTCTAAATATGTGACTAAGGGCCCACTACCATGGAGGATGTACAACTATGAAGCTACTTGAATGGAAGAAGCTAGCCCCAGCTCATGTGCTGCTAAAGTTAATCATCTCTCTCTCTCTCTCTCTCTCTCTCTTGTTGCCCATATTCAGCTGCTTCTGTTAGCTTACCTCTGCTTTCTGCCTCTCTATCGGCCTGTCAATTCCCTAGACCAAACTTTTTCAAGATGAACGGAGAATCGAAGATGTATCGATAAAAACTATTTGAATATTGATAAAAATCGATTATGCATTCTAGCTATTTTGTGCATGTTTCGCACTCTTCCACAGCGCTACTCCTCAAATTTGGTGTAGAGCTGCTATTGAAGTACCCAAAGATATGATTCGCTTCGTGATATTGTTTTCTAGTAGGCTTTGCGAAGAGCTGGATCGCCACTCCAGGGCATCGATTAGTCGTGCACAATCCACTGTAAAGTTCTTAGCAGTTAAACCCTATTTTTTTTCAATTGTTCTAGGGCCTAGAGTCTAGCGGTTAATTAGCGTTAATGTAAACATAAATAAATGTATATACGTACATACATATGTATATACATTTGTATATATGTGTTTTCTCTACTTTTTGTAGAACATGTGTTGACTTTATTAAAGACCCATCAATTATTTTCGGTTGTCCATAGACTCAGTGCCAATTGAGCGAGTATATTAGTTGCGTGCAGTTGCTGTTTGTTTCATCATCTCCAAGCTTAGGTGTGCCCTCATCGTTTCACCCGTCCGTTCGTTCCTCATCTCCGTTCCTCTTTCGCCTCTTAATCCGTTCGTTCCAGTCCGCATGTCCGTGTCGTCGCTTAGTCTGTCAGTCTATTTGTCCTGTTTCTTCTGCTTCTTCTTACCCATCGTCCGTTAGTCCAACTCTCCCTATGGCTGGCTATCTGTCTCTTCTCTCTGTCTATCCGTCTTTTCCACGGTGAACAATCCGTCTATCCCTTGCTGTCCGCCTTTCTGCCTCTCTTTTCGCCCGTCGTTCATCTTTGCTCTTGTTTATTCTTGAGTTCGTCTTTCTTTTCTTTTTTCCGCCCGTTACGCCAATTCTGCGCCTATCTTTCTAGAGTTACGTCCGTCATTCAGAGGTTTACTGACCTCTATCTCTTTGCTTTTAGTTTCTCTCACTTTATGATAATGAGTCAAGTAGAACTCGAGCTTTTGCCACTCAACTAATGATCAACTATTAATGAGATTCTATGAAATAGATGTAAAATGCCTTTGAATGATTTAACAATTATATGCCAAAGTGGGGCCCGAATCTTTGAGCTTTGTAATTTGTTTCTAAAGACCTGCATTAGAGGTGTTCCCTATAGGTATATTATATTATTGCAAGTGATTTCAGTTGTCCTCGTACATTGAACCACTCGGGCAATTGCTTTTAGTTTATTATAATGAACATGATATGCTAATTCCCTCATTTTGTTGTTTGTTGTTGCGACCGATACAAATTCCAATAAGAAACAAAGTATTTCTGACTGTTTTTATTTGTTTGTTTTATTTCGATTTTCAATTTCAGACAAAATGTAAATTGCAAAGTGTCAAACGAAGCTTTTTAAACAGCAAATCAAGAAATTAGAAACCAGCCCAGACATACACACACATACACATAAAGATCAACACACACACACACACACACATACACGCACATACACGCACACTCGCTCGCCGAGCTTTGCTTTATTTTGATGTGTTTCAATGAATATTTTGCATGGAAATTGATGCAAATTGTTGACTATGTTTGGCCAAAATGATGTGCAAACAGCAACAGCAGCAGCAGCAGCAGCAGCACAGCAGCAACAGCAGCCAGAGCAACATCAAGAGCAGCAGCAACAGTTGCTAGAAGAGTCAACGAATCAGCAGCAATCGCAAAAATTGCTAGAGCAACCGCAACATCATAATCTCAAACAGAATCTCGAACGGCAACAGCAGCAATTGTTGCTAGAGCAGCAACGACAACAGCAACAGCAACATACTCTGCAGCAGCAACAGCTGCTGCAACAGCAGCAGCAAACCCTTAAGCAACAGCAGCAGTTGCTCAAACAGCAACAGAAGCAGCAGCAACAACACCTGCTGATACAACAGCAACAACAAGAGCAACAGCAGCAGCAGCCGAAACGTTTCAGCTTTAGCTTCAATGTTAAAATTGCTGTGAATGTCAACACGAAAATGCTGGCAAATCAAGAGCGAGCCAAGCAAGAGCTAGAGCAACAGCAGCATCATCAGCAAATGTTGCAGCAACAGCAGCAATTGTTGCAGCAACAGCAGCAATCGTTGCTAGAGCAGCAGCAGCAGCAGCAACTGTTGCTAGAGAAGCAAAAGCAACAACATCAGCAAAAACTGCTAAAGAAACAGCAAACACAGAAGAAGAACAAACAACAACAGCAGCAGCAACAGCAGCAGCAGCAGCAGCAGCAGCAGCAGCAACAACTCAAGCAACAACAATTGCTACGATCTCGTTCCCATGCCAATTGCTATGGGCAAAGCCTGTTGCAGCTAATCCGTGGCAACTTCTCGTGCAGCCGCAACGGCAACATCTCGACCATGTTGCTGGGACATTTGCTGCTGTTGCTGCTGTTGCTCTCGCTGTGCTGCAACGTCTGCTGCCGCTCGCAGCAACAGTTCATCTTTACGACAGCAGCAACGACAACGACAACGACAACGACAACGCCTGTTGCTGTGATGCCACTCCCCCAGGCGAACATGCGACCCACTCTGGACAGCGATGTTGTTGAGAAGGTCGCCGTCTGGGCCAAGCATTTGGGCGCATCGCCACCCAGCGTCGCCGAGGGCATTGTCATCAGCAGCGTAGCTCGAGCGCCAGTTCATACGCCGTCGCAGTTGCTGCAACAGCAAATACAGCAGCAGCAGCAAGAGCAGCAAGAGCAGCAGCAGCAGCAGCAGCAGGAGGAGCGAAATTCAGGCATCGACGAGCAAATCGTCCTGGAACAGGTTACTCACGACTGTGTTCAGCGCTGCATTGTGGAGGTGAGTCGATAGATCTCGTGCGATAAATACAACTAGCTAAATTTAAGTACGGATAGCGAGTAAAGTTTGAGTGACTTGAGACTTACGAAAAGAAAGATTTGAGAGACAACGCTTTAGGGCTACCTGATTGATCTGCAGTTAGGCTTAAAAGTCCATTCTGAAATTTCCTTGTGAGATCTAAAAGTCAAAGTTCTATCCAGCTAAGACTTACGCTCAATAGAGATCCAACGACTTAAGGAGCCTAAGGCTTGAGAATGAAAGAGTTGGCTTAGTCCTCTGACTAAGAGAGATCCCTTATATCTGCACAAAGTCCATGTTAAGCCGATCAAGTCAAGGCAGTCTATAATAACAGGGGAAAAACTCATTAGGACGACGACAGAGTTGATCTAGTCGTATCCATCCTTATATGAATTACCAAATCTGGATCTTAGCTTAGTTTTAGAAACTCTAACTGCAGCTGAAACTCATATCGGTTGCTATTATTTATCCTCTTGATAAAGCTTATGTTGGGTATACATATATTTTCTGAATAATATATAGCTATATATAGATGTATATTTTCCTCACGCTCTCCACCCTCAGCTAATCCCTTGTTTAGATCAAGCAGAGCATTGCATGATAGTATTAAATATATATCTTTTGTGAATTGAATAACTGCAAGTTAACTGCAAATTAACATTTGTTACGTTTAGTCACATGTCCACAAAGCTCATTCAAATCAGAGGCTTTAATTAAGCGATCAACGTGATCTATGTAATCTACATGATCTATGTGATCTATGTAATATTACGCTCCCCCCCTCCCCTCTCGCCTCTCTCGCTCTCTCTATCTCTCTCTCTCTCTCTCTCTCTGTCTCTCTTGTTTTCTTTATTGTCGAGTAACTTGATTATAGCCTGTTGTTGGCGCGCTTGTCATGTCAAAGAGCCACTTAAATCAGCGGCATCTACAATTTAGATGCTAAATAGAACGATTATATGTATCACAGTCTAAGCTCGTGTATCTGTATCTGTATCTGTATCAGAATCCAGCCTATGCAACTGCAGCTGCAAGGCAACTAAAGGTATCTATAAGTGTATCTGAATCTGTATCAATGTATCTGTATCTGTGTCTGTATCTGTATCTATATCTAACTGTATCTGAAATGATTGGGTTACCTGTCCAAATCTACTTCGGGTCTGACTTTGCACCGTGTGAAAGTTGCCAGGTGTCGACACTAGATGGCGCCAGCCAGAGCTAGTTGCTTTTTGCTTTTATTTTATTAATTGCCCAAAAGCAAAATAAATAAATAGAAATTGTTTGAAATGGAAACAAATTGAAAACATATTTCATCATCTTTAGTTTATTTAGTTTATAAAGTGCGAGTGAGAGAGGCAGAGAGACCATAATTGATATTGTTGCGCTGCTTTTAATTAGTTTCTCGTTGAACTCGACTCGTCTGTTCACGTATCTGGCATAATTAAAAATATATTTAAGTGCTCTTTGTATTCCTAATTTATGTTTTTTGGTTTTACAATTGTTGCCATGATTAATTGAATTAATCGCTCTGAAATACCCATTACTCGGCTGCTCAACAATAGATGGAGCCACATCATCTTAGAATCTTGCTCTATCCTCTCACTCTGTCTTTTCTCACTATTGATCATGATCGATAATAGTGTTATCGATATACATTCTCTCAGTCTCTCATTAATCATCTTTGCCACTCTCTCTCTCTCTCTCTCTCGCTCGCTCTTGCTCAGTTATATTTACTAATCGATAACTGTTTATCGATATATCTGAGCATACTGGCAGCTGTCAGAGCATTCAATTAGACACTATTCCCGACTAGAGTGTGCTAATTAAGCGCTGCACATTTCACACTCATTCAACACTCGACAAATCCCATTTCACTGCTCGTCAAGCCCATGTCCCATTGCCCCGACCGAGACCCATTTCGAGAGAGTGAGCCAGAGAGAGAGAGAGAGCGAGTGAGCGCAATGCAATCGAAAGCCCCATCTCGATGTCAGTTTGGCTTAATTAAAGCTAATCAGGCAGCCTAATTGCTGTAAATGCTGTACGAACTGAGATTCAAACACGGATTGAGAATTCAAGAGACTCTCCTTACTGCAACGCTCTCTCTCTCTCTCTCTCTCTCTCTGTGGGGAATGTCCCTAGTATGTTTGTAAATTGTTGCTTATCGCTTGGCTGCTTTAATTGCTTCAGCTGCAGCAGCAGCTGTCTAGGCAGCTCTAGAGGGGCAGCCGAATAGATTGGATCGCAGCGCAAATATCTAGCTCTACAAAAGAATCACTCGACACGATGATGATGCTGTTGATGATGCTGATAATGCTGATGATTCTGTGCAAATGTTCAGTCAATTTATTTAGCTTTACGAACTGCAGCGCAGTAAAACAACCAGAGTGCATGTGACCGAATAGCAAATGCCCTGAATAAAACCCAAAGCAAGGCTTAAGTAAACAGCTCGAAATGAGCGGTATTCTATAGATGAGCTATATACAATTCTAGAGCCAGAGGTTTCTAGGTCTCACTCGAAAGTTATGAGTAAGGGAAAATGTTTTTTGATTCATTTACGATCTATAAAAGCTTGCACACAAAATTATATTTCTCGATTTCTGAAAGCTCGTGAGTTATGCAAAAATAACTGGATTGGCTTGGGTCACATGCGAAATTTCATATTTGTAGCACTTGAAATTCTCGAGTTTTAAACTCAGAGAAACGAGTCTTTAAATAGATAATGGATGGCACCAACAGAAGGTGTCAACAGCACATGAATAAGCACTAGGTGTGTGTGTGTGTGTGTGTGTGTTCGTGCTGGTCAATCAATCATTTAGTCATTCAGTCATTCAGTCATTCAGTCACTCAGTTAGTCAGTCATTCAGTTAGTCAGTCAGTCAGTTAATGTAATAGAAACTGTACAACAAAAGATGCTGCAATGACGACATGAAAGTCCCCCTCCAATGCCAATTAACTAGCAGCTCGCCCTACATGCCACGCCCGCCAACGCCCACCCCCTCACACACACACACACACACACAATATATATATATATATATACAGTTAGTCTCTCTCTGTGAGCTGTTTGTGAAAAAGCCAATCAAGCTAAATTAATAAAATATTACGTAGAATTCTAAATTAAATTGACGCGTGTGCAAGAATAAAGAAACACAAACACACACACACACACACACACATTCATATATATGCACATGTGTCTGTGTGTGTGAATAAATATGTACATATACAGAGAGATGTCTAAATTGTGAAACTGCATGCGATAATGTCAAGCTTAAAGGCAATTCGAATCATAGAATCGAAAGCTGAATGGGAAATTGAAATTGGAAATGGAAAGGGAAATGGAAGTAGCAGTGAAGGTGGGAATAAAAGAGGGAGATAGTGCTACGGTTGGAGCGACAAAGAGAGGGACAAAGATTCCATAACATAGGGAAGTATTATTACAGAAATACAGAGGGAGAGCAAGAGAGAGAGAGAGAGAGAGTGAGCGAGAGAGACAGAGTGAGAGACAGAGAGAAAGAGAGAGAGAGGTAGTGAGAGGGAGAGAGAGAAAAGAGAAGGCGAGGAACAGGGAAACAATTTTGTGATTGCGAGAAACCTCAGAGCTCATATACAAAACGAGGGTCTCGCTTACTGTGGAGAGTCAAAAACAAAATTCATCTATCAGAGATAAAGAGAGAGAGAAGAGAAGGTGGAGAGGAGAGAGAAAATCGGCAAAGTACACAAGCTAGAGAAAAATCGCATTCTATATTCAAGCATTGTGTGCAAGCTGATTTCATTGTGTGGTTTATGAGTAAGAATACATTTTGCTGTGGACTATTCTGTCATATATTTAAGCATAGCTTCATTCTAAGTATCACTCGTTAAGCGCTGTCTCTTGTTGACCTTCGCTACACACAAAATTTTGTTTCCCTTTCATTTTTATTTACTGCTTATTTTTTTTTTTTTTTTTTTTTTTTTTTTTTTTTTTTTTTTTTTTTTGCTAATTTCATGCAGATTTTTGTGTCGAATAGAGCAGAGATCAAGATTCAATGGGGCCAAAGTGAAGTCCCGTGCTCTAACAGACAGAGATGGAAAGAGCGCGATAGTAGCGATTGAGAGAGAGAAGAGAGAGAGGACGGTGATGGGAGTGGCTAGAGCCGTCCGAAACAGCGTTTGGCGTGACGCACGTTAAATGTTGATTTGGTCCAAATAGATTTTGTGCATTTTTAATAGCATAATTCTCAGATATCGATATGAATGCAGCAATGAACAGGCTTGTTAGATGCCCATTGAATAGATGCAAATGGGTATATTGAGAGCTTCGCGGAGTGGCCGAGGCTTGCTGGAATATTATTGCCCTTCTTGACCGCGTACATCAATAAATTAGGCTAGAGATTTGCTCTTTAGGTAGTATGTAGGTAGATTATGTTATAGATATAAATAGCTAGTATATAAGATCTCACTGCAACTAGTAATGCCCTATGTAACGTACACTTTACTCTAAGCTGAATATCCCTCATTTGTGTTCATATTCATGTTTTACAGGGTACATGCACGCTTAGCAAACCGACTTTTAAAGGTCACAGCTGCTTAAGTGCATTTATCGCTCCTCTCTTTTCCCTCCCCCCATCTCAATGGTTTCATATCTTCATCAACTCTCTCCTCGCTTCCTCCGGCGTCTCGTTTTTCATTCCCTTTTCGTAGCACTTTGCACTTTCTCTTTTTCTGTTGCATAATGAATGCGAATGCATTGAGATTGAATTTGAATGGTTTTCCCACGGCTAAGTTTCCCTTGCACTGCCCTACACTGTCCTACACTGTTTCTACACTCACCTACAGCAGCATTTCCGTTTTCGCACTTCATTGATATTTACTTTTTGTTTCTTTTCCAGGAGGATCTGTTTCTCGATGAGTTTGGCATCAGGTGCGATAAGGCCGACAACAGCGACAAATGCTACAGAACCCGCGTAAGTCTGACACCTGTCCCTGGCCCCGTCTCGCCCGCCTCATCTTGCTTCAGCCTGCCTGGTCGCCCGCTTCATTCTCCTCTGCTAAATTGGTGTCAAGTGTTGCCTTGACCAAAGGCCGCAAAAGCCGCGTAATTCGAAACTCGCCTTCGACTGACCCACAAAAATCAACGTAGCAACGAAAATCAGAATATTCTCAGTAACTGAAACCGAGTAACCCCTAATTCCCAGACAAAAAGGGTAAATGCAGAACGACAATGAGCGACTGGCAGTTACCCTATATTGTACATAATCTCTATATATACATATATGTGCCTTCATTGTACATTATGAAAAGTGTTTCTTGACAAGTTGAATGACTGATAGATACTCTCTATTATATATTAGATTCAATTCCGTGCACCTTCTCTAAAATGCGCGTTTAGAAACTCATCTGCTGAACTTCGAGTACTTCGATTGTACTGTAAGAGGCAACAGTATATTTTGAACGACTACCAGATACCCTCACTTATGCATTTACAAAGTAAAAGAAAGTTTCCGTTTCATATGTGATGAAAAATACTTTTCATAATGAAAAGCTAACAGATATGAAGGACCGACTATCAGATACTCTCTATTATAGTAGGTATATGTAATCATATAATCATTTGTTAAAGTTAAGACACAGCCATTTTGCTTTTATACTAGATGTACAATTGCTCTAAGGCAATCACATTGAACAACTAACAGATACCCTTTCTTATACATTATTCAACTCCTATCTCATGAAAGATTTTCATAGCCAATTATTGTTCATCAGATCAGATCAGATACCTAGTTCTTATGAAAAAAGCCAACGTTTAATAATATTGGCAAATTTTCTGCTTACTCGACACACCAATTAACTTTCCTTTAAATCTAGGGTATACGAACTACCCTACTTACATTAAGAAGTAAACAAAAACACACACACACCTTAATATCAAAGCCGTTTCATGGCTTACATTTGTATTGAAGCTTAACCGCAAGTTGTTAGTGGTTGCCGCTGATTGGGCTGTGATTGAGTTACCCCATGCGGGCTGAGCAATGGGTATCCCGATATCCTGGGCACAGTGAGAACTAGTTGCACACCAGCTCAAAGTGCATGAGGCGCGCCCAATCATACTCCCGTTCCAGACAGCTCAGGAACCCATCGAACATCAGGTGCAAGCTCATCAATCGATTCGACCTGCATTTCGAGGCGAGGTACTTGATCCAGACCTTGTGGGTCTTTTGTATCTTGCAGCAATCCATCTTAGCTCAGGCAGAATAGAATATTTCCCAGGGTTTCTTATGGCGCTTACTTCCTTCACTCACCTATTGAGAATACGAACACGAAATTTTTCGTTTACGATAAATTAAAAGAACAGAACTAAATATATGAATTGCTACGAGTATCAAGAACAGCTCTTTGAAAGTATTTGAAGTGAACAACAAAGCGAGTGTGAAAACCCGAAATTTGTCGAGTAGTTAGACGATTGGTGAGTTGTATTATTCTCGTTTTGATAACCCAAGCTGAGTTACTAGCGGAAGCCTATGTCCGTGTCGGGTCTACCTCTCCACTCTTCGTCTGCTCCGCCTAGCTGTAAGCCTAGCCCGACTTATTCTGCTTCTTTCTATTTCTTATGCCTCAGTTTTCTTTGTTTCGCCTGATATTTATAGAAGGAACGACATCTTTACCTTCTCATAAACTTTCTTAACATCTCTTATATGAATTGAAGTTTTCTTGATATATCTGTGTTTAAGAGATCTATTTTCCCAACTCGTGCCAATCTCTGACCCCAAATCACTTTCTCTCACTCTCTCTCTCTCTCTTTTGCAGTGTACTAAGGGCTGTGCGCAATGGTTTCGAGCACTCAAGGATATTGAGCCTTGCCAGGAGGCCTGTGTAAGTGACTGTCGCTTGCTTTCTCCCCTTGGCCTCCCTCTCACTCGAAATCTCTCTTTATCGCTGATCTAGGCCTCCACGCAGTTTTATCCCTACGATTTGCCGTGCATTGGTGCCTGCGAGATGGCGCAGCGCGACTATTGGCATCTGCAGCGCTTGGCCATGGCCAAGCTGGTGGAGTCAACGCAGCCGCAACTGCTGGAGCCGTCGAGCGATGCGAGGGCTTTGACCATCAAGTGGAACATTCAATTTCCGGAAAACTTCCTGGCCAGTCGACCCTTCAACATACAGTATCAACAACTGGACCAGCTGACAGAGCTGGAATGGCACAACCTCGCTGACTACGATTGCGATGAGTATTACGTGTGCGAGATACTCGAGGCTCTGATACCGTACGTGCGATACAGGGTAAGCTATAGGCGAGGAGAAGGGTTTCAGCTGAGGTCTAAGCCCGTTTCAGAACAAAAACAGATGATCTATAGGGAAGTTCTTCTGTTCGAATGATTCATTCGCACTACTCTCGCTTTCTCTTCTGTCCAACTTCAGTTTCGCTTTGAGCTGCTTTTTAGCGAGGGCAGCTCGGATGTTCTCTATTCGCCCGCGACGTCAATCTATGAGACGCCCATCGCCGGGGCACCCATCTCTGCGCCAATTATTGAGTCGCTGCTGGCACTGGACGAGCATCACGTGGCCATACACTGGCGGCCCGGCCGCTACAGCAATGCACCGCTCGAAGGCTATAAGCTGCAGCTCTGTGGCGGCCTCAACGACAGTCACGAGCAGGTGAGTCAACAGCAGCAACTGGTGTGTTAGTCCAAGTAACATCTCTCGTCTGCCTCAGCTGCTGCCCGCTCAACGGACCAGCTGCATATTTGGCCAGCTGCAGCCGCTAACCAATTACACGCTGGCGCTGAGCATGATCAACAAACAGGGCCCGGGACCGTTGGCTGTGGCTGCGATTCAGACGAAACCGCCTCTGGAGCCGCAGCAGCTGTTGAGCGTGCTGCTCGCCAGCAGACGGGAAATCGTCTGGCAATCCCTCGAGCCGGCGGGTGAGACGCGTCTAGTCTATCGCGCCAACGAGCACACCAACATCAGCGACTTGGCTTGGTCGCAGCGCGAACAGCGACTCTGGGTGCTCGATTCACGGGGCCAGCTGCACAGGTGAGCAATCGAAGAGAGATCTGCCTGGCTAGAAACTACTTAATGTGAGAGTGCTTAGTTTTCTATATCCTTGGCTTTCGCCAATAGCTGGCTGTATGACATTGTATTCAAGTATCAGCTCACATATCAATCCCAGGTCAGCTCAGGTAGTCAATCACCAATCGATAAATCATCAACATTCAACATTCTGTCACTCGAGATCGATAGAGCTAAATAGAGCATAGTCGGCTTGAGCTAATGTTATGATTCTCTTATTATCAATGCAGCGCCAGTCAGTCAATCAATCAATCAATCATTCAACCTATAGATCTGATAAATAATCAATAATAAGAGTACATAAGATTTTTATAGCTAGAGCGTAGTTTCTTATATTATTATATTATTATGGCTCAGGCAATCCTCAGCCAATCAATCAACCAATCAGTCAATCAATCCATCAAGCAAGCTAGAGCGCAGTTCCTTATAGGCCAATTATGCCTCAGACAATCCTCAATCAATCAATCACTCGATCAATGAACTAACCAATCCATTGACTGATCTATCCATCAATCATTCAAACAGAAGACAGTCAGCCAATCAATCAAATAACACAGAAACTCATAGATAGCTACAGTCAGTCAGTTTCACCATAGAAATTTTCTCCTAATTTTTTCCAGCCAATTGCTGGATGAGCCAGCGACGAGCTCGGCACGACCTTTGCAATTGCAGCTGCCTGGCAACAGGATAGCGCGAAAAGTTAGCTTGGACTGGTTGAAACGACGTCTCTACTTGGGAACTGAAACAGGAGCAGGCGGAGCAGAATTAGAGCTGTTTAGCTGTTCGACGGAGGGCGACGAGGTGCAGGGGCTGAATGTGTCCCTGGGAGAGACGGTGCAGCAGCTGGAGGTGGATGCATTGAATGGCTGGCTCTTCTGGTCGGACGGCGAATCGATTTATCGCCTAGACCTGAGCAGCAAGGAGAAGCTGCGTCTTGGACCGGCCCAGACGAAGCTGGGCAACTTTCTGCTGGAGCCACAGCGCTGGCTGCTCCACGTGCTGCTCCTGGAGGAGCAGCAGCTGCTGGAGCTAAGTTACGACGGTAGCTACAAGCAGCTGAGGTCATTGCGGAACGAGAATTGGATAAGCTTTGCGCTGAGCGTCGACCAGAAGCAGCTGCTGCTGCTGAACGACAGCAAACTGGAGATGCAGAGCAAGACCAGCAGCTGGACGATGCAGCGCGACGAGCAGGAGCTGCTGCAGCAGGAGGAGATCATTGAGATGTTGACTCTGGAGCGACGTCGTCAGCCCTTGGCCTTAGAGCCAGCCAAGCCGCAGCAGCTGCGCGCCATGCTAGGCACCCAGGCGGCCAAGATCAGCTGGCAGCCGCCGGTCCTGAACCCCTACCAAACCCTCTCCGTGGCCAACTTCAGCTACGAGCTGGAGGTGCTCGATGTGGTTAGCCAGAACGCCTACAACATACGGAACATACGGCAGTTGAGCTTCGGCCTGGAGCGCCTGCAGCCGAACAATCTCTACCAGCTGCGCGTGCGCGCCATCAACCAGGCCGGCTGGGCGGGCGAGTGGACGGAGCAAATCGCCACGCGCAGCTGGCCCATGGGCGAGCATCGGCTCAGATGGGCCACGCGACGAGGGCGGCTCTACATTACCAACGAGCTGGGAGAGCAGCTGAAGGCGTTGCCCGCCAAACTCGCCGTGGCGCCCAGTCCCCTCGTCCTGGTCAACGAGAGCGTGGCCTACTACGTAAGCGAGCAGATCCTCTACTGCGTGCACCGACTGGAGCCGCAGCTCAGTTGCGGCTCACTCAATGGCCTGCAGCAGGTCAGCTCGGTGGCCTACGATTGGCGAGGCGGCATGCTCTACTGGACGGACCTCACGCGCAACATGGTGCAGCGCATGGATCCACTGACTGGCGAGCGGGAGCTGCTGCCCATCTTTGGAGCTAAGCAACTAGCGCTGGATCCCGAGCAGGGACAGCTCTACTACTCGAGCGAGGCGCACTTGGCCAGCCGAACGCTAAACACCCAGCAGGAGCTGGAGTTCTATCATGTCAATGGGCTCACCGGGCGGATACGAAACTTTTGCCTGGACTTGCAGCAGCGCTATCTCTACTGGCTGGTCGAGGGATCCAGCTCCAGCTCCAGTTCGAGTTCGAGTTTGAGTTCGAGCTCTAGCTCGCAGTTATTGGTCTATCGCAGCGCACTGTCTATGGATCATAGTCTGGAGCTGCTGACGACGCTGAACTCGATCGACGCCCTGCCCCAAACGTTGCAGCACTTTCAGCCCTTGAATGCCCTAGTCTGGCTCGGCGCGGACGGCAGCGGGGCGCACTTGCTGCGCTTGGATGAGAGCTTAGAGAGCGGTACGCAGCTGCTGCAGCCGCTGGGACTGAACACATCGCTGACAGCGCTGCAGCTGCTGAGCGAGAAGTCGTACCCCAGCCAGGACCAGAGCGTTCGTCCGCTGCCCGTGGCCGTGGACAGCGTGCGCATCGAGCCGGGCGGCCATTGGAACGATTTCCGCCTGCGCTGGCAGCCCACGCACACGGCCGGCAATCATAGTATTAGCTACAGGCTGCTGTTGGAGCAGGGCCAGGAGCGACTGCTCAGCCTGGAGCTGGCCACGTCGTTCGCGCGCATCACTCAGCTCTCGCAGGTCATGCTGCCGCTGACAGTCAGTCTGACGCCGCACTCGGCCTGGCGTGCCGGACCCACCACGCGGATAACGCTAGCCACGCCTTTGGCGGCGCCTTCGCAGCCGAGAAGACTGCGTGCCTTCGTGGAGCGTCGCGCGCAGGCGCTGCAAACGGGCGCTAACATAAGCGCGCTGCTGCGCTGGGATGTGCCCGAGGACGAGCAGCGAACGACGCTTCAGTATCGCCTCAGCTGCTGGCACGGCGCCGAGCTCCACGCCGAGC
The DNA here is from genome assembly GCA_030914385.1 of Drosophila antonietae. Taxonomy (NCBI): domain Eukaryota; kingdom Metazoa; phylum Arthropoda; class Insecta; order Diptera; family Drosophilidae; genus Drosophila; species Drosophila antonietae. The sequence goes on from JAUESO010000617.1 coordinate 5,341,585, forward strand.
TGCTGCTCAACCAGACGCAGCTGGAGGCGCGCATCGAGCAGCTGCAGCCGGACGAAACGTATCGCTTCGAGGTGCAGGCCCAGGAGTCGACAGAGGCCGCAAGCCTCACGCTGCACATAGCTCCCGAGCTGCAGTCTGTGCCCCGGCTGCTGTACGCCAATGCGGAGCACATCGGAGAGTTCGACTTGGACTTGGGCAAGCGCAAGCAGTTGGTCTACACGGCGAATCCTGTCGAGCATATGGTAATCATCGAGAGCGAGCAGCGCCTGCTCTGGGTGAACGAGCACGTCGAGCTGCTCAGCCACCTGCCAGGCAAGGTGCCCGCCAAGCTGGCGCGCATGCGCGCCGAGGTCCTGGCCCTCACCGTCGACTGGGTGCAGCGCGTCGTCTACTGGGCCGAGCTGGACACGCAGGTCGATCAGTTTGCCGCCGCCTGTATCTATCGGCTCGACCTGTGCCGCTTCGAGGCGCGCATTCTGCCGGGCGAGAAGCTCTGGTGCACGCCGCGTGGCCAGCTCCTGCGGGATCTGATAGCCCTGCCCTATGCGCGCGCGTAATCTGGCTGCAGCATTCGCTGACCGAGTGCCGCGGCACGCTGATGGGTCGCAGCCTAGCGAACGGCACGGAACTGGACTTCCAGGGCCCCATACCGCCGCTGTGGCGTCTCTTCGAGGGCAGCCAACAGCCGTCGGAGGAGACAGTCAACCTGGTCGATGACCTCGGAAAGCTGTGCATCTACCACATACATCGACAGCTCTGCACGCCCAGCTCCCTCAGCACCCAACTCAATCTACTAAACGAGCATATCCTGCAACTGGCCCAGGACTCCGGCTACCTCTATGCCCTGCGCAACGGCAGCGTGCGCGCCTTCGGTCGACGTCGCCAGCAGCTGGAGTACTCGATGCCCCTGAGCTTCGATGAGGTGCGTCTGCTACGCTCCTACAACTACCAGGCCTATCCTGATCGCCACTGCCTGCTTCTGCCTGCCGCCTGGACTGATCAGTACGAGCTGCCGGAATACAGCTGCGATGAAACGAATTGCACTTTCCAGCTGCCTTATCTAACAGCTGCCGCCGACTGCGCTCTGCCCATACCCGGACTGGGCTATCGACTCAACTTGACGACGAGCCATGGCAATTCCAGTGAGCTGCGTTCGCTCAAAGCTTTCGCTGGTCAATCCCTCAGCATAAACGGGTTGAAGCCCTTCCATAGCTATGAGCTAAGCATCTCTTTGAGCTGCTATTATCAGACTGTGCTAAAGCTCAAGCCGCTGCTGGTGCTGCCAGCGCTGCAGCTGCACACTGCGCCGGCCACGCCTACGGCGCCTCGGAATTTCAGCGCCAGGGCTTTGAGTCCCAATGAGCTGGAAGTGAGCTGGCTGGCGCCATTGCAGCTGCGAAGCGAAAGCGTCTACTACACCTTGCACTGGCGGGTGCTGGAGGGGGAGCTCGAAGAGGAGCAGTCGGAAATCGAGGAGGGTAAGCCAATGGGCACTCAACCGGAGAGCCATCAGCCAGTTGACGTAGCGAGAGATCCATCGGGCATGCATCGGCAAGGCAAGAAAGTGAAGGGTCAATCAGCGAATACGGAGGAGGTGGATCCAGCCTTAATCCATCAATTCGATCAAGAAGAAATTGACACGGATCAGAATCAGTCGACGATCAATCAGACGCAAGAGCTGCGCCTAGAGCAAGCGGGCGTCCAGCGATTGACCCAGCTCCAGCCTGGTCGTCTCTATCAGCTCTGGCTGCACGCCCACGCCACGCCCACGAAGTTCAACAGCACCAAACCCATATTGATCCGCAGCTACCAGAAGTTGCCGCCCCTGCAGCTAGTCGAGTTGAGCGCCTACTCCCTGACCCTGGCCTGGGCGGGCACAAGTGATGCCATCAGTTCGCTGATCCTCGAGTGCCAATCCCTGAACACCGAGCAGCTGAAGTTCAACGTAATCGCCAACTACACACTGATGAAGCTGTCGTCGCTGCAGCCCAAGACACGCTACTCGTGTCGCCTAGCCATCAGCTATGCCAGCACGCCGCCCGGCTCGGTTTACTATACAGCGAGCCAGGTGTATGAGACGTTGAGCGATGCGCCCAGCGCGCCGGGACGTCCGCAGCTGGAGCATATCGCGGGGGAGGTGTTTCGGGTCAGCTGGTCGCCCGCCTCGGAGAATGGGGCGCCCATAATGCTGTACAATCTGGAGGCGTTGCAGGCGCGTCGGCCAAGCCGTCGCCGGAGACGACGCGACACTTCGCTTGCCACGCTGCCATGGGCAGAGGAGCCACAGGTCATCGAAGATCAGTGGCTGGACTATTGCAACACCACCGAGCTGAGCTGCATTGTGCGCGAGCTGCACTCGCGTCGTCTTCTCCTGTTTCGTGTCAGGGCCCGGAATGGGCTCCATGGCTGGGGGCCCTTCAGCGAGGACAGCGAGCGCATTGCGGAGCCCTTTGTCTCGCCCGAGAAGCGTGGCTCGCTGGTCCTGGCCATCATAGCGCCAGCGGCCATTGTCTCTAGCTGTGTGCTTGCCCTTGTGCTCGTTCGCAAAGGTAAGCTCAGTCGACTTCCATCACTGTGATTCAGTCTGCTCGCTCGTCAAACAGTTATCTTTCATTGTCAATCAGTCAATTTGTAAATCAATATCAATCAATCCATTTTACAGTACAAAAACGTCGCCAGCGAGCCAAAAAGCTGCTCCAGCAGAGCCGGCCAAGCATTTGGAGCAATCTATCGACGCTGCAGACGCAGCAGCTGATGGCAGCGCGCAGTCGCGCCTTTTCGGTGACTCTAAGCGATGCGGACATTGCACTACTGCCGCAGATCAGTTGGAATCGTTTGACGCTGTTGCGTTTTCTGGGCAGCGGCGCCTTTGGCGAGGTGTACGAGGGCCAGCTGCAGGGCGAAGACGAGGCGCAGCCACAGCGTGTGGCCATCAAGGTGAGTGCTTAGCAGCTCGCCTGCAGTTCCCACAACTACAAAACCTTTCATCCTCTTGCAGAGTTTGCGCAAAGGCGCCAATGAGTTTGCAGAGCTGTTGCAGGAGGCGCAGCTGATGAGCAATTTCAAGCATGAAAATATTGTGTGTCTGATTGGCATTTGCTTCGACAGCGATACCATTTCGCTAATCATGGAGCACATGGAGGCGGGCGATCTGCTCAGCTATTTGCGTGCAGCTCGGCCCAACTCACAGGTGAGCAAACTGCGTTACATTTACCAAAATGTCATACAAAGATGGCAATTACGAAGCTTACACTGATTTGTCAGAGGGCACTGTCATTGACCAATCAGAATTCACAGATGGCGCTCGCTCTATTATCCGCGAATATGCCATCTTCGCCATACTTATAAACACACTCGTTTACCTATGGCTCTTATTCTGCATCTCCAAATAGTTCATATTAATTTGCTCTCTCTCCTCTTTTACTTATGAGAGCAGCTAAGTGAGCAAACACGACAATCGAAATACTCTACATAAAAGTTATGTGTTATCAAATCGTAATCTTTCCTTTACTACATACAAACATTCTTATAAGCAAAGTTTAAGAAATATTTAATATTGTTTTCCACAAAGAGCAGCTCTCAAATTTAGCAACCAACACAACACCACATAAAATAAGTTAAGTAGGGTATTTGTGTGTCGACGAGCGTGTAATGCATGGCTTTGTATATGTGTGCTCAGAAAGAATAACATGTTTGATGTATAAAGATTAAAACTTTGCTTGCTGCTTATGCCGTCATAACTTGGAAATATTTTGTGTTTGTAACGTTATTCAACTGCTAAAATACTTGAAACAAAATAATTTAATACAATTTAATCTGATGAAATGTCTGGTTGGTATGAACATACTCAATGTATACGAATTTTGCAATTTGACAGAGCTTAGACTCTAATATGTGACGTCACAATTGATGCTGTCGTCGCACGCTTTGCGTAATATTTGCATTCGATACCATGTGCTAGCTTCTAGAGGCAAGAGCGAGAGCGCAAGCTCTAAGTGAGGCGCATTGTTTTGTCTCTTTTCTTTGCATGCTGTGACCATCATTCGAAGAGGATCAAAAGCGAGAGCAAAAAAAAAAAAAAACGTTTTCTATGTGCGCTCTCGTTTTATTTGCAACTGCTGTGCTGTTGTTGTTTCAGTTTTTGAGTAAAACAGTTAAAGTAACCGAAAATAGAATTTGTATGCGAAATGCCATCTTTGTTTTTGTAACAGCCAATGAAAGCACTTGAAGGAATGACTGGCTAAGTGACTAATGTACCGTTGCTTGCAGGAGTCGCCGAAGCGCAAATTGGAAATGGAGGATCTGCTGAGCATGTGCCTGGATGTGGCCAATGGCTGCAGCTATCTGGAGGAAATGCACTTCGTGCATCGCGATCTCGCTTGCCGCAATTGCCTGGTGTCCGATGGGGCCGCAATTGGCGGGCGACGCATTGTGAAAATTGGGGATTTCGGGCTCGCGCGCGACATCTACAAGAGCGACTACTATCGCAAGGAGGGCGAGGGCCTGTTGCCGGTGCGCTGGATGGCACTTGAGAGTCTTGTCGATGGCCTCTTCAGCACTCAGTCAGATGTGTGGTCGTTCGGTGTACTCTGCTGGGAGATACTCACACTCGGCCAGCAGCCCTATGCGGCGCGCAACAATTTCGAGGTGCTCGCCCACGTCAAGGAGGGCGGACGACTGCAGCAGCCAGACCAATGTCCCGACAAACTGTAAGTGCAAGCCATATATCAATTTTGCTCGCCCACAAGTGAGTGCAAAGCGGGGTGTATTCGTTTCATAAATCTCAATCTCATTCACAGCTATGCGCTGCTGTTGCAATGCTGGCGCTCAGAGCCCTGGGAACGGCCCAGCTTTAGGCGCTGTTACAGCACGCTGCAGACACTCAGCGCGGATATGCCCATCGTCGAGCTCGACGCTCAGGCTCTATTGCATCATGGCAGCAGCAAGCCAGAGGTTAAGGTGCGCTTCGACGATGCACCCGAACGTCTCTCGCTGCAGATGGACACCAAAGATACGCAAGCACAAATCAACGTACACACTCAGCCATCCACGCCCACGCCCACGCTCACGCCCACGCCGACACACACACGCACAGACACACTTCCACACACACACACATCTGAGGGCGGGCAGCTGTATGCAAATGAAAGCATTTCGCGGCTCTGAAATGCGGCTCAATCGCGTCTCAATCAAATTGATTGAGCATTCGCTTTAGCGTGTGCACTCAACCCTGTCACGCCCACTTGCCAAAAACAAAAAACGACCCGCTCACACGCCTGGGCAGCGATAGCCAACTAAGTTTTTTTTTTTTTTCTTTTGTACTGAAAAATTAAGCCAAAACAAAAAGTTGAGCAAAGTCTTCATCAAATGTTTTTTTTTTCTATATAAATATATACATGTATTTTTTGATAGTTTACCTATTTGGCAGAGTATGCGGTATTCTGCAATAATTTCGAAATAAATAAAATAAACGAAATACATTTTGCAGCGATTCATTTCAAGTCTTAGTATATCGACACGATTTGATCTCATTATTATTCTCTGTGAATTTCAATTAAATTTTTCGAGTAGAATCCAGGTTACTTAAGAACATATACGGTATGATGGATGCTAGCAGTGTGTAGATCAAGTAAAGCAGTTGCATTAAATGCACTGCAGGTGGCGCATGTGCATGTGTATAGAGTTAAGGCAGAGTACTTGCTAGCAGAGCATTTTCCCCCAGAGCACTATTTCTTGTTTTAATCTAACTAATTGATTGATTGCGATGAGCATATACATCTATATATCCTCAATTTCATATTTAGGTTAAGCTTTGGTCTTTTTCGATTGTAAACAAAATTCAGTTGATTTAGCATTGGCCCCATCTACCCTGTTCTTTTCTCTCTCTCTCTTTCTCTCTCTCTCTTTGTCTGTCTCTGTCGAACTGCTAGCCTAAGTAAATAACAAATCGGCTTTGAGAGCAATTAGAAATGATGTCTTAGCCATTCGATTCGGGCTTCCTTTTGGACGCGTGCCGCGGCTTATTTTAATTTCATTAAAATTTTGCTCATTTATTGCTTGGACAAAGTTTTCTATTCGATATTTTATTTCCTTTTTCTTTCGTCTGGCTTTTTTTCTGCCTTATTGCTTTGCTACTCTATGTGGCTGTGTGCCTAGAGGGTATATTGGTTTAGCCTAGAGCTTGGTAATGCACAATCGATAAATATCGATTCCATTAGCTGCATATCTAGGCATAATTTAAAATTTGATGGATTAGTTAATGCTAGCTATTAGCTTAGGCAAGGAAATATTTCTTGGATAAATTAAATAAGAGCTGAGCGCCTTGAGTATAATTTAAGCACCATCGCAGCTGGCGTATTTAGATTTACATAAAGAATAGGGTATCTTGTGGTCATATATTCTGTACTTAGAAACTTTGACCTATTTTTTTATTGTGTGCGAGAAAATGTTCTAAGTTAGTGGAGAATGGCTCGAGGTTTTCATCCATTCAAATTAAATGTGACTTTCAGCTAAACTTCTAACAATGGCTATTGAGATCGTTACCTCTCTGTCTTATTCTCTCTTTACCTTTCTCTTTCAGTCTCTGCTTTGTTGTTTAAAACTTCGCTCCTTACTCTCTGACGCTCTTTTATCAGCGCTTAAAGGCGATTTAAGCAAAAAGCTGCTACACTTTCACACGCATTGCTTTAATTTCAAATATCTCCAGATCCAGGTCCATCCGCCCGTCCGTTCGTCCGTCTGATTTTGATCTCTCGCCAAATGATTTGCGTGAACTTTTGCATATGGCTCGCATTGAATTTCACAAATGTTGCTTGGCTACCAGTGGGTGGGTGGGTGTCGACGCAGGCTGCCTGGCGGGGGGCGTGGTCGCTGTTTGTGCCGCCCAAATAACAAATTGTAAATAGCTGCGCATAAATCGATTACCGTCGTCGCGTCTTCCTCGCATGCCTTCCCTGTTTGGAGTGGAGCATAAATAAAGCATTTTTAATATGCGCGTAAGCAGTTTTTCTTTGGCACACCCTAAGCTATAGGGGGTAGCGGATATATTGGCACGACAGTGCAGAAAGTTCAGCTGGAATGGGTGAAGAGAAAGAATTTCAGATAAGTTGAACTTAAAAGCCGTTGACTTTATTAGGAGACTTGACGGAATTTTGCTATTTTCATATAGCTATATTGTATCTGTAGCATGCCGTGTATTAACTCTTTAGAACATTTTCTACTTTCCCGTTTGCCATAGGTGCAAACTGAATGTGCTTCATACTGCAATTATCACTGTACATGTAACTACAGGGTATCTGCTAGTCGTGCATGCTACATGACTTACATGTTCATTTGTCATCTTCCTTACTGCCCTAAGCTTTTCAGATAATTTATCGTTATTTATTTGTCTACAAGTTATTGCATTACAGGGCATTCTCCAGTTGCGTATACCCTATGCAAAAACACCTTCACTTCCACGTTTTTTTGAGAGTGCGTCGAAGACGCCTCGCGTTGACTTGCCATTGATTTCGCTTGTTGGTTTTTCGCTTTGCTTTGGGGCTTAGACTATAATATCGCGTATAGGTTAAGTGCGCTCCATGCTGAAATGCTGCCACAGCCCCTCGCCCACCTGCTGTCTTTGCTGGAGGCTTGCGCCTTCCCGAAACGCGGGCTACCCTCACTTGGAGCTTTTGAGCAAGGATTTAATTTTATTACCTTGGTGCGTCTCCTGTTGACTTATTATGCTGATATGATTAAGTGGTTACGCGAGAGCTACTTGAAGTTTGGTTTTGGCTCGAGCTATGGCGAGAATGGCGATTGGGATGGGGAAGCTAACAGGAAGCTACACAGTGGTAGGAAGTTGACTTAGGCACGGGTGGGGGACTTTTTACGATTAGGTTGACGCTAATACGGCGGAGGGCTGCCGACAAAAATGAAATTGATTTTTGATTAGATGCGAATGTGTGGAGCGTAAATGATCGTTATCGTTATCGAATAAATTAAGATATTATGGAGGAAAGATATATATTTTATGATTATATAAAAGAGACAACTAAAAGCTAGCTGAACGCATAGTTCTAAACGATAACAATAGTTATCGGCATCGTGCTTGGGCCTAGATAGCAGGCAGATTTCGCTGATCGTTATCGAAGTACGAAATAGAAATAAAGAAAGAGCGAGAAAGAGTTTGTCCATATTAGCAAAGGTCTTCTTTTGATTTGATTGGAATTGATATTATCGGTATTTATCGTTATCGTTATAGACAGGGAGTTTCTTAGTGAATCACAATAAAGTGAAAACTTGATGACATGCATTGTAATTATTATCGTTATCGTACTGATTTATCGATTCACTCGATACCTAACAAATGTCCTCAATGTTATCGTACAGCGTTATTAACCAGCTATGTATTATGACTGCCGTGGGAAACTATCTCCAACGCCGACCATCTCAAACCAGCAAATGTTATCGTTTATCGTTTATCGACCCGTTGCAAAATCTATTTAGCTGCACGTGTGGCTGGTTATTAAATTTCATTTTGATTTTTATTGAATTTAATTTTTCAACGAACTTTTTGTTCAAGCAGCGCCGCTCCGGCTAAAGATATTGCCACACACACACTCACACACACACACACACACCGAAAACAGGGCGAAGCAGTGGAAGAGAAAGGGGAAGAGAATGAAGTGGAGGTAGCAGAAGTAGCACTTAAAAATTTGTTGCCCTCAACTCTGGCAACAATTGATTGAAATTAGATGAGCTTTTCATAATACAAAACTTACCTGTAGGTGTAGCTAAGCAGGTGAGTGTGTGTGACTGTGTGTGTAGGTGTGTAGGTGTGCGTATCCTTGTGCGTTTTTCCATTAAGATTCACTCCGGTCTTCACTTGGCTCAACCCCCTCACCCTCCGGCGACACCTGCTCAGTTCCAGCAAGTATAGAAAAAACTTGGTCTAGCTCTTAGATCCTGGCGTCGAGGACAACGCTAATATCCTTTTTGCCGTCTGCTGGCTGCTGTCTGCCAAATTGGTTATTAAAAGAGTCAACTAGTTGCGGCTCAGAGCAAAGCCATAAATAAATTGAGTGCTGGTTAGGCCAAGGTAACTACATCGAGGGAAGATGCCAACGATTTAACTTGAACAACTTTAAGAGTTTCTGCATCTCTTTCTCTCTTCCCTCTCTCTCGCTCTGCATCTCTTTCTTTCGAGTTTATTTGAAATTTTAGCAAACTTTTCATCGCCCGCCCCCAATTACCCAGCACTTGAGTCAAAACTGTACGCACATATGTACGTTAGCTCGGCTTTACGCATTTTCCATAAGCTACTCCAGCTGCCACGCCCTCTCTTCATAGCCGCTGCCTTCTATTGGACAACTTTCTGTAAATACCTCTGCAAGTTGAGGGCGCAGAGGCTTATAAAGAACTTGCTAGCAGGCAACAATTTCGTATTGCCAAAGTGCACTTGTTTTTGGCAGCAAGCATCAATCATGATCTAAATGCATTACCAAAACCAGACGAGCTGCAATGCCCGACTAGGGGCTATCCTGTTGAAGTATGAAAAATTGTCAATAGTGAATGGATTGGAGTCACCAGGGTTAATTTCATAATGACTTCAATTATGATGTTAACAAGTAGCGATGGCATACGTATCTGTGTCTGACTAGAAAATACCCTATGAAATCAGTATTTATATATATAAGAATATCAGAATATACTTATTATTAATATTTTCTTATTCATTGGCTCTCAATTTGGTTTGCAAGCATCAATTGTGATATATACATGTAGAAAATCATAGCCCGACTCAGAAATACCCTGTATATTTTGCAGAGCTTTGATAACTGAATGCAGTTCTTTCTTGTTAACCAATGCATTGCTTCTATCTTTGGCTGCAGGCCTTAATGATAATGCACGGTACAAGAATACCCTGTAAAAGCTGTCCAGACTCAATAGGCTTTTCCTGTACAATATGTATGAAATCATTGATTACATTACACTACAAAATACCCTGTGAATGTTCCCTTTTCATGTGGCTCTAAAGTTTATCAAAATACAGGGTATTTATTAGTCCTTCACATAAGCAATAAAAATTCAATAAAGCTATTAATGAATGCTGTCTGCTGAAATCAAAAATCAGCTTTCAATAACGCAGCGTTGCAGAGAATAAGAGAGACAAAGACTCAACTGCAGAGAGTAAGTGAGAGAGGTAGGGAGATATGGAGAAGAAGGAAGAGAGAGAGAGAGAGAAGTAGAGAGAGATTATTAGGGTGGGTTTGCTTTATCTCAAGTCGAAATATGTTGGCTATTCCACATAAAGCTGCTTAGCCATGCGATAAGCTGTCGAACTAATTGGGCTAATTTGCGCAGTTACAAAGGACTGCAAGGTAAGGTGAGGTTGAAGAAGCTGAGGGAGAAGCATTTCCCCCCAAGAGAAAAAACACAAAAAAAGAGGTAATAAATTCTCACGATATTTTCGCTGCACGCGCATCTTAAGCTTTGAGACTGCCCGCCCTTTGGCTGGTAGTTGGATAGACGCGACTCCCTCCTTACTTTTCTCTCCTTCTCTTCCCATTCCGCTTTGCCTAGCCTCTGATTCCCCAATGCTCAGTTCACAATCTGCGAATCTGCGACTGGGACGCAGCTTCATTATTTCGCACTAATTAACGTTTTGCGACAAAAGGTGCGCTATATTTATTTTATTTTATTTTTAATTTTATTCTTTTAAACAATACCCTGTAGCCAGCTGGACTGTGGGGTGCATCGAAAATAGTATAGCAGTAAGGGAATTTGGCAAAAACTAAGTGAAATGCTTTCAATCCCGAGCGATCCTGGACTTCAATCGATGGACTGAAAGATTGACTGGTGGATGATTGAGCGATTAAATGACTGATTGATTGAGTGATGATTGACGAACTGTTTGATTAATTTTTAACAGTCTGATTGACTGATTGATAAACTGATGACGGATTGATTGATTTACTGATTGAATAATGAGCGATTGAAGTCTGTTTGATTGACTGATTGTTTGAACCAAGACTGATTGATGGTTGATTGATTGATGGACTCTTTAATTAATGAATGAGCAATTGAACGACTATAGCTGATTGACTGACTGACTAACTGGCTGATAACATGCCCTTTTACAGATTAACTGATGGATTGTCTGACTGATCTATGTTCCCTATGGTTGATTGATTGATCTACATACTACTCAATTGATATTATATGTAATATATCTATATATAGACATATAGAGACCTAGGGTAGTTGAAAGTCGCTCATGTCTCAGCCACCACAGCCGTCAAGTTTCATTTACAGCTGGTGCCTCGATTGCAGTTGGCGCCACTTCAGAGGCGGCACGGAGCATGTGGGGCACGTTAATTGGTGTTTATGAGCGGGCTGGCCCAGTAATTAAACAGTTTCTTTGTGTATGCAGTATATGTGGAGTAAAAAAAAAGAACAGTTGCTTGATTCGATATACAAAGTGGGATAATGTACAAAATAAATTAGCATAGCTTGTTTGCCGCTGCCAGCGACAGATGGATTTTGAAATGGACTCCAAATAGACTCCAGATGTATTCCTTATATTATGCATCGTCTACGCTCCCTCGGCCGCGTTCCGTTCAATGTAGAAGGGCGCTTCGCCCGGCTGTGTGCATTTGTAGCGCAGCTTGCAGCACTCCGGGAAGGGTTTCGATGGATAGATGCGTTCGCCACGATTGCATTTATCGATGCGAAGCTTGCCGCAGCTGTTGACGGAAGAGAATGCACATGGAGAGAGAAACGTATGAAAGAGAGAGAGAGAGAGAGAGGAAGAGACAGTTAAAAGAGTAAAGATGCTTGATACACTGAAATGATTTCTGATTGATCATGACTGATCATTATTATGATCGATTTTTCTATATTGGGAATAACTTCTTGATTGAATTGGACCCATCTTAAATTGTGCTTACGGGTTTCTAAGAAGAATTGCATCTTGTGTTTCTTTTCTAAATTGATTGATTGATTGAACTAGCTTGTTTGACTGAGTAACTTTTGAATTGAATGTGTCAATTTCTATTCAAATTTGCTTGAAAAAGAGCAGTACAGTTTATTAGATTTGCTGTCTCGCTCTAATGCGCGACAGATTCTTCTCATTGAGCTAGAGAATATTGGAACTGAAAGTTGGAATTATGTTGAAAATGATCCAATTGTGTGTAACAAATATTATAGACTTTTAATCCGAATATATTGAGCAAAGGATATATCTATTTATCTATCTTAGATCTACATATCTATATAAGTACTAGTGAAGCATTGACCTCCATGGAAATGTAAACGATGCAGAGATGAGTTTATGGAAAGTAAAGCTCAAGCAAAAACGAAGTTTTGCAGACATATATATAAGAGATTATTCTCTCCAAATCAGCTGGAAAGCTGGAAGATCTTATATACTACTCTATAGATGGCATAGAGATTGTTCCCTAGACTATATAATTTACATCTTTTTTTTGCTTTGTTTTCAATAGGGAAATATTTTCTTGTGTCACTTTTTAGATAAGTTAGTCGATGCTTAAGAATGATCACTTTCCGCTTCTGTTTCTAGGAAAGTTTTTCTTGTGTCACTTTTTAGATAAGTTAGTCGATGCTTAAGAATGATCACTTTCCGCTTCTGTTTCTAGGAAAGTTTTAGGCACAAGTTTGGGTTAGCAAGGTCAAGAGTCTCTTTTATATTACATTCTCTATTGGCATATATGCATATATATCTATATCTGATATGTAGCTCTCGGACTATTTGGCGTCACTCGTAAATGTTGGCGCTAAAAACTCAATTCACAATGTTGTGACTATGTCTACTGTGCCGTCAGCCTCTTTCTTATCTGTGCAAAGCATTTCGAAAGTTTGTGCTTAGCTTGTTGAGTGCGTGTGTGTGTGTGAATGTGCGTGTGCGTGTGCGTATTTGTCCCTGGCCAGACTCACCCCTCGATAAGTATGGAGCCATCCGCATTGCAAGTAAGCCGTTGACAGGGCGGAATGCCGTTGTTGACGCCCTCCTGCAGCAAATCGCCACGATAAATGCATTTGCCGGGATTAGCTAAACAGAGAGCGAGAGAGAGAGAGAGAGAACGGCAGAGAGTGAGTATGAAGGAGAGAGAGTGAGTGAGAATGTGAGTTGAGCTCACACACGAGCAACACTCGTTCGTACCTTCATCGATGGGTATGATTGCTCGATAGCCCTCTGTTTCTTTAGCCAGCTGCAGGAGCAGCATGAGCCAAAGGCTTGTGAAGATCAGGCCGAGGCGGCGGCTTCGATTGCTGCTCCTCGGTTTGGTAAAATGTTGCTCAGACATTGCGATGCGTTTGTCGTTCGAAATGGTACTGGCCGCAACTGCTGCCAGACTCGCTTGTTCCACTTGGGCAACGGCTATCGAAATTTGTCATCGTCAATCGGCATCGGCATCAGAATTTCTATTATTATTATTATTATTCTTGTTGTTGTTGTTGTTGTAGTTGTAGTAGTTGTTGCTGTGAGTGACTTGGCTTTTGGCTTAGATTCATCAATTGGTTTGTTTTTTGCCGCACCCTAACCACGGGGGGTGCTTTAGACTATGTGATGCGCTCGGTCAGTCAGCGGGTAGGTATTCATTCATCCACGACTTGAGTCGGAAGTGTGAGCAATTCCAGACAGCTAGATTTAAAGCGATGCACAAGGGACAGCGGGCTAGTTCTAATGCCTTGTGCTGTTCGTCAGTGCGCAGTCAATCAATCAATCTGTCAATCATTCCAGAGCATCAGTCAATTGATGGGTTATATATGCTGATAATGCTTGAGTTTTGGCTTGGTTACGCTAGGTTTCCTTGCTAGTTAGAGAGACAGAGAGAGACAGTCGGACAGTCAATCAATCACAATTACAATCATTGAGATATAACTGAATAATTATCTATAGTATTTGATTGACTGATTGATTGACGTAGACATTAGTCACGGTTTCAGTTTCAGTTTTAATCAAGGTAAGGCATTAAAGTATAGTTTGGCAATGCCATTGTTCAGCTACCAAGCAGTCAATCAAGCAGCATCAGTTAATCAATTTCTAGTCAATCAATCTCTTAGTTCAATAGGATTATCATATTTACAATGATTGATTTATTTGATTGCCAATCAATTATTCAAGTCATTCATTAGTCAATAATATGTAAAATATGCTTCACTTTAAAATTGGTTGAAATCAATCAATCAATCAATCAAATAAGCCATCAGTCTGAGAGGCATCCACTTGGGACTTGTCAAATGTCTATTAATCTGAGCATTGACTGGCGTTCAGCTCACATACATTTTTTTTATTTTTAGCTGAGCGTAGCTTTCGACTGCTATTGATTGATTGATTGATGATACATGCGCTTCCCCTATTCCATAGGGTATTCGCTGTGCTGCTCTCTGCTCGTTGTGCATCTGTTTGTTTTTGCTTCTTCTTGTGTTGATTATTATGTATTACTATTTAATTGAAGTCGCTGCCGACAGCAACTCGCGCCCCACCGCAGCCCCACGCCCCTTCTCGCCCACTGCGGCTGCTTTGCGGGTCAGCGAGTTTATCACGCAGAAGCTGTCACTGTCTCTATACACCTCTCCCTTTCATTCACTCACTCTCGCTCTTTCCTTCGTTGTCTCATCATTTACAATTCGAGCTGTTGCTTTGTCACTGGGAATTTGTTTTGTTTGTTTGTTTGTGTTTTATTTTATTTTACTTAATTTTTATTTAGTTTTTTTTAGAATTAATCTGAGTATTTGTGTCGACATCCAATTGAAAGAGCTTCCGCTGCGATCGAGCTTTGGCATCGGGTCTTTAGCTGCATGTATAAATATATAAATTAAACACTTAGCTGAGCTTAAAGTGAGACATATTTAATAGAGCTTGAACAGAGCAGCTTTTGCAAAAGCTCTCTACCGGGTATGTTCGACTATTAAATGCCCCTGCACCACTTGACAGGCAGCACTGGCAAAAGGGGGAATTGTGAATATATTTTAAGGTTTCGATATGCTGTGATATACGAAGGTATACGATAACAAAACAATACAAAAATGAATGTACTTAAAGCAACAATCGATAAGTATTTTGATAACATTTGTGTATAAGTAGAATAAGTGCAATGTGCTAAAGCCATGAGATGCTGCTTAAAAATTAGAGAATAATATACCTTTATTGCTTAATGCTTAGTCGAACGATAAGTATCGATAACATATCGATACCACTTTTGTTGAGGTAAGGCATATGTAGGGTATAATCTATAATAACTCAGACTATTTTTATATATATTTTATATGGATATACTTAAGTCAATAATCGATAACATTTATCGATCTATGCTGCACACGCACAGACGTTGCTCCCCTAAAGTTTTTCAGTTTCTGCTATTGAAAATTAATGAAATGCATTCGTTCGGGTTAAGCCAACCAACCAGGCAGACACCCACACACACACACACACACACACAGACGGGCAAGACAAGTGTTGCGGCAAGTTTAGCAATTGAATAGTCATGTCAAGCAGCGAGAGAGGGGAGATAGAGAGAGATAGAGAGAGGGAGGGAGTGAGAAAGAGAGGGAAAGGAAGGGAGAGAGAGGGAGTGTAGAAAGTTGAGCTTCGAAGAAAATTGAAGCAAATGTTTATCCTGCTGGCTATTAAATTTTTAATCAAGTTAAAGTGTTGCCAAACACTTCATTGAGCCAGTCAGCCACACACACACACACACACACACACGCACACACAGGATGCGTGGGACATGCATTGCTTGTGTGTTTGGTCTGCGTGTTAGTTATGCATTCATTCATTCAGCCATTCATTCATTCATTCATTCATACAGTTAGACACTCATTCAGCGACCTTCATTGCGTTTCATTGCCTTTTCTTGTAACTTGGCCGTTGCATATGCCACGCCCCTCTTTGTAGTAGTTCGCCCATTCTGCCATAAGCTTTGCCACATCTTTTTACGACTTCATGAATTCACTTGTTCGTCCTGGCTCTAGCTCTGGCTCCGGCTCTGGCTCTAGCTCTGGCTTCTGCTTCCACAATTGTGGTAAATTAAATGCAAATAAATTGTCAACTGCAGTTAAATAAATTTTTAATTTATTGCACAGTGAATGTGTCTCTGGCTCTGATTGTCATTGTGACTCTCTCTCTCTCTGTCTCTCTCTCCCTTTCTCTCTCTCTCTATGACTGTGATTGTGACTGTGCACAAAAGTTTTGATGTGCCCGCCTTGAGGTGTTACTGCAGGTTGCACAGCAGATTGTCAGTTATTCGCTCATAAAGTTGAGAGGCTAATGTTGAGTGTAGTTCGAGTGTAGAGAGTATATGTTGCTTAGTTGATCGATAACATGTGTTATCGGAAGGGGACTTTGGCTGTGGGAACTGTTATTGATAATATCTATAATATTATAATAAGTTTCTAATAATCGATAACATATGAAATTATCACATGCTTATGCTAAATGGCATTGACACATGCTATCGATACTCGCTATTATCGATTTATTGACTCGATATGTGCTATATGCTGTTATCGACAAATATTTGCTAACATGTTTAGAGTCTAATTTGCATAGTATATAAAATGTTATTGGTAATAATTCTCATCAACTTGTTATCGATAACAGCATAATATCGATAACGATAAATATTAATTTGATATGACTGTAAGATAACATGCAACTGCAGCGAACTTAGGCATACCTAAACACATTTATCGATCAATTTGGAACATAGACCATTAGCGATACGTGTATCGATATAAGACAAAGCCTTAATTTAATGCGAACTAAATTAATATACACAAATTCCTGGGTGCGTTGACTGCGAACACTAGTTCGTAGCCCCTTGACACAGCCAGAGAGAAAGAGAGAGAGATCGGGAGTGTGTGTGTGTGAGAGAGAGACAGATATATATAAAGAGACGACGCTAAGCTAATTCACAGTTGATTATCTAAATTAGCAAAATGAGTGACAGGCGAAACGGGCAAACGAGAACCGAGTGAGAGCGCGCAACCGAAATACTAAAATACTCGCTCACTCAAATTGAATAGGTTGATGAATGAGGACCGAAAACAAACTATGTATATGCGTAGAGCAACAGTTTGAGAGTCGGGTATGCACGACTGTCGGATGCACCTGGGCAGAGAGAAACTGTCGAGTGGGAATGAAATGAAATGGGGAATGAAATGCGATTAAAGGAACGAAAGCTGTGGGAATGTTGGGCTTGAAGGCATGAGTTGAGCTTTGTCTAGATTTTTTATTAATATTATGGCAATGCACTAGTAGTAGATCAGAAGTAGAACACTTAAGCTGAGAGAGTCCCTCTCTTGAGCCTTTCTTCTACCTCAGACTCAGATTCCAAATAGAAATCAATTTACCCCATGCATCCGTCAAATGCATGCGGGGTATTTGTAATGCTCATACGAAAACAGAGTATATAGAAAATGAAAAAAAAAAAAAAAATATATACGTATATATATATGGGATGGAATCAAATGAAAATATAGACGGACAACGCCGCACAACCGTGGAGCAGTTCAGCAGTTGGGGAGCCAAAACAAATTCACTTTTTCAGACAATGTATTCAGTGCAGGGGCGACATTCGCAGCAGCAACGAAAGCGACAGCCATAATACACACACACTCACACATAGTCGCACACACTCACGCACACACATACACACACACACACACACAGCGGGCCACCTGAAGAAAGTGCAGCAAGGCTTCGGCTTCGGCTTGCAGCCCAGCCAAAAACAAAGAACGCCAACGGCTCCGCCCAAAGCAAATCAAATCAAATCGAATCGTCGTGTGCCACGCTTCCAGTCCAACGGGAAATATGGGCAAAGCGTTGAGCTATATCTTCATAGTCAGTTCGTTGATATTGTGGTACCTGCTGCTCTTTGGCAGCTCCAGCACGGGCGCCGAGGCTACCAACGGCCATGGCATGCAGCTGGAGGGACGCGATTTTCATCATCACGGCGGCAGCCATCACATAAGACGTAAGTTCCAGCCAGTTGATGGCAGCTGCATTCGCCAGTCCACTCCATTCCACTCCACACCACTTCACTTCACTCCACCCCACTCTACTCTACTCCAATGCAGGCAACATCAATCACTGCTGGCGCCGCTACGATGGCTACAATCTACAGAACACCATTGTCAACAAGAAGGAGCAGCTGAAGAAACCATATGGCATTCTGTGCAACTTCAAGTGCACCTGGTTCTTTACAATCAGGTAAGCAGCAATCGATACTCTGACTGTCCTGCCCTGCCCCTTCCACCCTTTCAGCGCCAATGTCCGCCAGTGGCCAGGCCCAGGTCCATTTACCCCCAACCCCACAGCCAACTTAGAGATGCAAACGTGACAAGTGAAAATCATTAGAGCGCAATGAGTTGTTTACAAATAGTGCTAACAAAAACGATAAGCATCGATAATTATCGATGTCATTGATTGTTGATCATTCTACATATTCTTCGATAGCTCATATTTATCTCAAATATACGATATATATCGATTGTTGTAAGTAACGTTTAATATGTCTAGCTATATAGTTCCAAATAATCGTATTACAACGGAGTGCCGTTTAGAGTCTAGAAAGGAGTAGCATTGAGTTCTAGCGTTAAGTGAAAATGAGTCCCATCTCTAGACATCTATCTGACGACATATAAGCCTTACTTTCCAGCTAGATATACCAAACATCATTTAAATTAGCTTTCAATGGGGTTTCCATCAATTTCCAACTGCAAGTTACTCACGCGTGTAACGACCTGCTGTCCCGTTGTAGCGCTGGTGCCATAACTAGCTTAGCAGGAGCTAACAATCCTTAACAATTGCTACTTTTTGCTTTACAAAAAGAACTCCAATTTCTATTCTATAATATTGTTTGATAACCTCTTTTACTCACTCTGTATTTCTCTCTCTCCCTCTCTCTCTCTCTCTGTTTCTCTTTCTCGTTGCAGTTATCCCACTTGCGAATTCATCTACGACTACAAGTTATCCTGCGTTTTGTTCACTTCACTGCCCGATTGCACGAACGTCAAGTGCACGCTCTTAAACTATTTCAGCTAGACAAAAGCCAGATATCGCGTGCCAAACGGGTATATGCGCACTCCCATGCAGCTCTATATATATATAGCTAATTAATGTATTTATAGTTCAAAGTGCTCTTTAATCTTAACTTTTTTTTCTTTTTTTTTTTTTAAGTTAATGTTTATGTTTAAAATAAATTTTAGTTAATTTTATATGAATTACGTAAAGAGTGGAAAAAAATACGTTCATATTAAAGAAACTTTGAGTTTTTGTTTTATTCATACGGAAAAAGTGGTTTCTTATAGATCTGAAGTTTGGAAAATTTGATAGAAAAAAGGCTTGAATGATTTATGATTTGGTATGTGTGATTTGGTATGTGTAAATATATAATGATATGTTTCAGTAAAGCAGGTTTTGTGTCAGGCAGATGCAATGGATTATATGCAAACCTCATCAGTATCTGGCTTGATATGGCATATACCGCATATACTCATTTCAGCTCCTCTAAGCAATCCATCCTTTCAATATGCCCAGCACAAATTTATTGGCCTCTGACCTTCTCCTTGGAAATCGAAATAAATTGATTTGGGTTTCTTTGCTTTTGACCTTAAGAGACTTTATATTTGGCACAATTGCACAAGCTAGAAAAAGTAATACATTTCTTATGGATAATTCAGATATTGGTTAGTAAAAGTCAGTCAGCTAAATGATTATATTCTCTTCGCTATCCATATAGAAAGTTAATGAAATGGAAACTAGAGAAATTATAGTTCAGGAGGTATCAATATAAGAGAGAATCCTTTGACTAAAAGATCTATGCGGCTGTGAGCGTCCACTTGCTGCTAGTCAAGCTGTGCTCTTCATAGCAATGCATATATTATCTATATATGTATCCTACTTATTTGACTTGATACAGCTACTCCTAGCGACACATCCGATGCAAGTGCCTTGGTAGTATTCAATTTTCCACTTGAGCGTGAGTTTGCAGGTTGTTTACAAGTTGTCTCAGTTAAAGCTGGTGCTCGAATGTGTGAATTGATTCGCAGCGATTCGATTGTTGATTCAGTTCGGGACTTGTGAATACTGCGAATGCAGCGTGAATGGCAGCACCAACAGCAGCACCAACAGCAACAGCAACAACATCAACAAGAACAATCCTTGATAACTACGGCGACGTGTCTAGCATCGCAACGTAGCTAGCGGATTGCGTATACGCCACGTGTGCTGCGTGCACTCATTCATTCCAGCAAACACACCCACACCCACACACCCACACACACACACACACGCGCACACGCACACACATTCACTTTGCTGAGTGGCCCATTAAAGTTGCACTCTGCGCTCTTTGCTATTTTTTTTTCCATTTCTTGTTAGCTCTCAAGTCGATTTTGCACTTCATCTGCTGGCAAAAGACGTGGCCAAAAGGCCATGGCAGCTATCAATGCTGCACAAGTGCCACGCCCCATTTGCCTACAGAGTCAAGGCTGGCCGAAAAAGCAATTCCAAATTTTTTGCCACGGAAGTTGTGCGTCAAAGTTGCGTCCAAGGCATAGGACATATGGGATTAGTTGTAGATCGGTACTATATATAGACTCTATATATAGTTTTGTTCAATTTGATTTAAAGTAGAAAGAGAATATGTAGTTGAGCCTATATAAAATTCTCTTGTATCATTTCTAGCACAACTTTCTTAGCTTTTAATAATAACTTTCGCCAATTTGCGAAAATCGATAAATATCGATTTAAATTTTTCACCACAAATCGATGACCCACGCGATCTACAATTTGTGCAATGCTAAAGGAAGACTTGCAATATTTCTTAGAGTATCAGCCAGTCACATACATAATTCGCAGCAGCCCAACTTTAGCTTTTTTTACAGCTTTTTTCTTAGCAGTAAACAAATTTGAAACACTTTGTTAGACGCGTCAGCTATAGCTATATAATATATATATTTAGAGGCAGGTGGTTAGAGCGTCCATCTCATTCCCCCATTCCCCACCGCTCACCTGTGCTTACCTGTGCAAACAGCCGCAAATAAATCGTTCGACATTTATAAGCCAGTCAAAGTTATGCTGAAATTTGTGTATTACGTGGCTAAGGGCTGGGCCGGGTGACAGTAGTTGGATGCGGGGGATGGGGGAGGCACTCTTGTTTTGTGGGCGTGGCTGGACGGGTGCTGTGTGCGCTGTGTGTGTGTGTGTGTGTGTGTGTGTGTGCGGCTGGCTTGGCTTGCCTTTGACGCTGGCCTCAGAGTCAGGCTAAAAATAAGATAAATTGTGTGGCTGTAGTCAATGGAGCTGTTAACTTACGCACCTGCGGCTCCCATAGAGGCGACCTAGAGTGGAAGTGGAAGTGGAAGTGGAAGTAGGAGTGGAAGGGTTGCGATTGATTTGCACAGCCAAAACAAGAGAATAAAAAAAAAAAAAAAACACAGTCGCCCTGTTCCTTGACCCGTTCAGCTGCTGGCCATCAGCACTGCCCTGTAAACAGTTTCCATTTCCACTTGCGCTTTGTTGTTTCGCATTGCGTAGTTCGCAGTTTTTTTCTTTCTGTTTTCTGTTTTGTTTTGTTTTTGGGGTCGCACTTTAATGGAATCAAACGAAATGACATTGATCGCTGAAGGCCATCCAACCGCCCTCTACACACACACGCACACATACGTAGACTCTGCTGCCTGCTTCATGCGAAGATCAACAGCATTGCGAACGCACTTCCAAATGTATTTGTTTCCATATACCCCAATTCGACACCCTAGCTGCGGTATACGCGTATCAGTGGGCTATATTGGTTTGTCTGCAAGCATCTAAATGAGGTCATAGAATGGAAGAGAATGAAAGGCGAGCAATATATATGGCTATCGTTTGTCTTGTAGATATATCTTCGTATTTGGTTTACTATCGATAAATATCGAATTTGTCATCCGATCATAGCTAGAGAGCTTACACTAAAAATGACGAATAAAGAGGCTAACTACTTGAATCTAATGCTATCTGCCAAGATTTCTCTCCTCTCTCCTCGGGCTCAAGGCAACTCTGATGGTGTCCAGGGTGTCTGTCAGTCAGGCATTGCCACTTCGAGCACTCTTACTTGTATTTGCATCTATCGCTGTAGTCGTATCTGTATCTGGGATTTGGGTCGTGGTCGTTGTGCGTTGATTGGGCTTGTTAGATTGTTTAGATGGATGCGTTTATTGTTGGGCGGGCGCGCGCGCGTTCGTTCGCATTGCCGGACTTCACTTTCAATGCTGATTGGCAAATTACAGCAATTTTTGAATGAAATTAGATTATTTCGAAATAGTTATAAACAAATTAATTGCGCATTACGCATCGCGCTGCATCACGCATCAACAGCAGCAGCCGGCCCCCCAATTGCAATCGCAATTCCAACTGCATCCAAATGTGATGCAAAAGTGCGTGCAAAGTATGTGAGAAATGCAGGGCCCTCGTTTGTGATTTAGTCTTTGTTTTGCAACTCTGGCCAAAGAATTTTGCAGCAAATAAATTCCAAAGTGAACATTCACTTTAAGTTCCATGCGATGAATTCCACAAGGCCAATAGAATAAGTCGAATTTTAATCCAAAAACTTGCAAATGCCTCAGCTCAACCCCTGAGGCTGCTGCCGGAGCGAGTGAGCGGGACTGTGCTGGGAATTTGTACTGAAATTCACATTGTGATTGACAAAGCGCAAAATGCTTTTTATAAATAGCACAATAGAACGTATCTACAAATTATGAGAAACAGCTCAGGCAGCAATTCGCCGCTTAAGTTGACAGCCAAACTGACAGAAGCGAGACAGTCGGACAGCCAGACAGCCAGTTGCCTGACTGACTGACTGACTGACTGATTGACGGCAGCAGCAGAAAAGGTGTCAACAGCTCCATCAGATGCGAGCAGCAATTGAGATGGCGACACAGATGCAGATACGTTGATAGAGATGTTGAAATGAGGTTGACTTAGCAGGAAAGGCGGACGAAGCACGGAAGATAGAGATACAGATACAAATTGAGATAGAGATAGAGATACAGATAGAGATAGAGATAGAGATAGAGATACAGATACAGATACAGATACAGAAATCGACTTAGGGCTAAGGTTGGCTTGGGCATGCTCTGGGCTCTAGTGGCCTCCACAGAGTTAGTCACAGTTACTCAGTGTTGACTTAGCAGGAAAGGCGGACGAAGCACGGAAGATAGAGATACAGATACAAATTGAGATAGAGATAGAGATACAGATAGAGATACAGATACAGATACAGAAATCGACTTAGGGCTAAGGTTGGCTTGGGCATGCTCTGGGCTCTAGTGGCCTCCACAGAGTTAGTCACAGTTACTCAGTGTTGACTTAGCAGGAAAGGCGGACGAAGCACGGAAGATAGAGATACAGATACAAATTGAGATAGAGATAGAGATACAGATAGAGATACAGATACAGATACAGAAATCGACTTAGGGCTAATGTTGGCTTGGGCATGCTCTGGGCTCTAGTGGCCTCCGCAGAGTTAGTCACAGTTACTCAGTGTTATTCACAGTTACACACTGGTTACTCACAGATACTACTCACGAATACTGTGACACTCTGGTCGGCTCTCGCCTCGCCTCGGCGATTGTGATAATTTATCAATTGTCATCAATTTAGGGGCAACAGCAACAAAACACAAACTTGTGGCATTTCTTTGCTGTCTTGGCTTCTGCCTCTCTGTCTGTGTGTGTGTGTTTGTGTGCGTGTGTGAGTGTGTGCTTGTATTGTTATAGGCTTCGTTAGACGTGGCGCGCATAAAGCGGATGGCAGTTAAAAACGCGTTGAACATCGATGCGCTGTTGCCCGGGCACAGGCGCTGAGAGCAGACACCAACGATACCAATAACTGGAGGATGTTCGACGGGGACGGTACTATCAATGATTGTTATGCAATGGCCAAATCGATAACAGCAACAACAACAACAACAACAACAACAAAAGCAGCAGCAGCAGCAGCAGCAGCAGCAGCAACGCCAACAACAATTACAGCGATACACACACGCAAAGGCACAACGACAATCATATTTGTGTTGCTGTTAATTCTATGCTGTCTATGTGATTACAATTATGGCAGTACGTATATCGAAACGCCTATCGTCTATCGTCTATCGCATATCGTTTATCAATTATGTGCAATATTTTTTGTTCAAGTTTTTGTTTTTGTGCGGCGCTAATTTAAAGCCTATTGAGAATTTCATCAATTATTCTGCGGCGCACGCTGCGTATGCGTAATGAAAGTGTGTGTATGTGCCTGTGTGTGTGTGTGTGTGTGTGTGGCAAACCCAATTTGGCATATATAATGCCTGCCTGCCTCTCTGTGTCTGTGTTTGTGTGCGTTAATGAGCGTCCAAAATGTAATTTGATGTATATGGCGCATATTACGCATTCGCCATGTCAGCCTCCACATAAATTGTTTATTACGTAGAGCAAAACAAAAAAAAAAAAAAAACAACAAAAAATCACACACACTCACGCATTTTTGGTCTAAAACTAAATTCAATTTGAATTTAAAGTGGTTGAAAATTGTTTAATGGAAATGCGCGTGAAACTCAGCAGCAGCAAGGATAGCAGCTGCTGGAGTGAATAGTGTTAGCTATAGAGTTCGATTCTCTCTCTCACTCTCTCTATGAGAGAGTCTTTGTTATGAGATATATATATGTAGATGTTGCATAGGATAGCTTAAACATTTATAAAAATATTATAACTCTTTTAGCTTTTAAAGAATTCTATATATAATATCATCTATGTATATGCATATCATGTGAAGATCTTTTTGAAATTAATTTTTGATGAATTTATACATCTCTTGGTTCAATGACATCCAGACTATTAAGAACTACGGCCTTGTTACAGACTCATAATTCATGCGCATAGATAAAAAATATCCAAAAACCCTTCTATACGAATTAGTTCTCTCAACTCTCCCAATATAGATAAATTAAGTCCTACTATTTGCATAGCTGACTTCCTTATTATAGAACGAGAATTTTTATAGATGTCTAATATGGATATACAGACTCTTAAGAGAAACATACAGCTAACAATTATTACATAATTTGAATACCTATCCTAAAGACTTGGTGTAGTTAGAGAGTTCCAAGAGTTCCACTGAGTCAATTATCTCATGCTCACGCGATTTAATACAGTAAGAGTTCATCTGTTAGTCGACTAGGGCCGACTAGAGCGCGCTCGCTTTAAGCTTCCATTGTTGGCCACTCAATTATGAGCTGGAATTCGTGTGCCGTAAACAATTGAAAACACGTTGCTTGTTGGCCTGCATTGATATACGTTGATGGTTGGGGTTACAGGTTGGGCCTCGCAGTGCTGGAAGAAGCACAACTCGGGCTCGATACAGACGCCGGATGGTGAATTCAAGCGCCCGTTTGGCATACTCTGCACATATCGCTGTTTCCTCTGGTTTCCGCCAATGTAAGTTCAATCACAAAACCGCACATTGCCTCACACCTATCAAGCTCGACCCCAACCGCAGCCTCACGATCCCCATATAGCCCGTACCCCATATATTCCATATACCCCATATACCCCATATACCATACAATTTACAATTTATGTTATTTTCAACTTGTGTGTATTGCATTTTAAAACAAAACTCGCCAAGTTGCGCACCCTCGATGGTGGTGCGATGGGGGGCGAGTTTGCTTTAGCATAACAATTAAAATAGCTGGCAGCGTCGGTATAAATATTTCAGCGTTGCAAATAATAAAGTGAGTGCACGTGTCGAGTATTCACGGCGCCAACTATTCGCAACTATTCCAAAAGTTCTGCTCACTTTAGGCCAAGCTGCATTATATAAACACGCTTATTACCTGCAAGCCAGAGAAATGTTTGCTTGGACTAAGCTGGTTAGCTCACAGCTAGCTTGATTAGCCTACTTTTGTATCAGAGAGACTTTGTTTTAAATTTCTAGATGAATCAATCAGTAAGTGTCATCAACTTTATTTGTCAATCAGTCTATCATTCAGTCAATCATATATAGATTTCAGTTCATTTCAGTCAGTTAGTGACTCAATGTGACTCAATTCATATAATCGATTGCATACATCATACATTCATGCTTCATTCTTTATCGATAGATCTCTAATCGTATTCGTTCGTAACTTTGACAGCTATCCGTATTGCGAGTTCATCTTTGATTTGCGCTTATCGAGGCACTTCACATCGTTCCCGGACTGCTATGAGATACGCTGTAATGAGACGTTTACGTTCTTTGGCAGCGAGCCCAACTATTGATCGTCAGCCTGGTTCCTGTTGTTGCACAACTATCGATAACACTATGGCTTGTCGTGAAAGTGCATTACATATGTATATGCGAAATTAAATAATTGTATATCAACAGTTTTTCAGCTCTGATATTATAAAATTTATTGATCGATTGCCACGTTGGTGTCATCGATAGTTATGCAGCTCTATTATATATAATATAAAATATTCTTTTTTTTTTTTGTCTAACTTTAATTTCTATGCATTAATAAACATTTACTGAAAATATCAACGATTTTTACTTAAACCTGTTTATCGATATTTATCGATAAGTAACTCATCTTGAACTCTTTTCTTTCTAAAAGCTAAAGTATTAATGGTAATGCGAAGGTAATATTCTGATATAAATCATATAGATTAGATCTCGCTTTAATCAGGTAATTGATAGCTGTCATAGTTATCGGTAGCATATCTATCTATCGATAGTTAGTTTACCTTTCCAGCTGTTTTATTTACCATTTGCATAACTCCAAATATTTTGTGATGAATAGAGAGCTTTATTCAAGAATTTATGGAAATGCTTTTGACGAGGACGTGGCAAGTGAGCGAGGTTGAGGCGGAAGGAGACTGGAGGAGGAGCTGGAGGAGTCGCGCTTCAGGTACCTGCTGTTTAGATTGTTCACAGTAAGTAGTCAGGCATCCACTCTCCATTCAGCATCCTCCACTCTCCACCCACGAGCACTGGCCGTGCTCAGTGCGCAGTGAGGCCTATTGCCAGCTGGAGCTGGCATGGACAGGAATGTCCATTAATTTGCGACGACCTGCTGGCAATTTCCTCTGGCAGCGCATTTTAGTTGGTTTATTTCCGTCAAAAACTGTTTGCTTGTCCATAATAAAGAACAAGCTGGCGCCGTATAAACAAAAGTGCCAGACAAAGCCGCCGCGCAGGCAAACAAAACAAAACAAAACAAGCCTCCCAGCCGGATGGACGGAGAGACAGTGGGACAGTGGGACAGTGGGACAGTGGGACGCATAGACAGCAATCCGAACAGCCGAAGGACGAAACAACAAACTCGGAAATTCTATCCGCAAAAATTTGCATAAAAATTAGCATTCTAATTGACATGAGGCCCGACAAAATGAAGTAACCAGGCGCAGCGACCAGTTAAGCTCTCTCTTACTCTCCCCCTCTCCTTCTCCTTCTCCCACTCCGTCTACCTCTTCTACTCCCTCTCTCACACTCGCTTTCACTGTGTGCCTTTGTCTTGGCTTTGGTGTCGAGTTAATTGTTTGTTTAGTGTCATAAAAATACAGTTTACGCCTTTCGCAACAACACGTGCAGACGCGGCCACAATTACAGATGCGTTGAGCTTTAGCCACCCACTGACTGCCCAACTAGCAGATACCCTGTAGGCTGAGCATACATACATTTAGTTGATATCTGTCAGATTTGATGTATGTAAAAAGTTGAGCAAACAGGTAGAAAATATGCCAAAGTTATTTTATGTATTTTGCATACCCATTGTGAAAAGTGTATGCATAGGCGGGTATATTGGCTGTCAGCAAGTGTTTGCCACACGTGGAAAGCATGTAGATGAAAGTTGTGTCTATATCTCTCTCTCTTTTCTATTTCTCTGCCTCTCTCGCTCTGTCTCTCTCTCTCTCTCTCTCTCTAACTCTCTTTCTATTGGTCTATGCAGACCCATGCGAACAGCTCTTACAGCTACAGGGTATGGCAACAATGGCTACGTATTGGGCCACGTGCACACAAAAGGGTCGCATCAGACAACGTTTGTCGCTGGCAAAAACTTTTAACTTTCACAAACTTAATTGCTGGCTGCTCGTTGGGGCGCAACGTGCTTCAAATATAAGAGCATGACTACCGCTTTGCCACCGCCCCCGCCCCCGCCCTCGCCCCTCGCCCTCGCCCCGACCTCGCCTACTCATGAAAACATCTTCAGGATGCGAGCACAAGGATCTGGCGTCTGCTCTGCTGACCAATAAAGGGCAGGCTTTGGGAGCAGGATGCTGGGGGGCGCATTGGTTAAAGTGTTCGCTTTGTTCCCTCAGCTAGAGTTTTCATAATAAATTTTCATATAATTAAATTACTTTAAAAAAATACTTGAAAACAATGTTTCAGCTGATTGAAACCGCAAACAATTGCATTTGCCCACACTAAGTGGAAGGAACTTGAAAGGAATATATATCAACTTAAGGGCACATGAAACATCTAACATACATATTTCTATATATATAGATAGTACATACATATATAATGTATGTATATATTCGCTTAAAGCCATGTTGTTGTTGAATGGTTTTCCGATTTATGTGTTTAGCCTGGCAGCTCTTTGTCTGTCTCTACGTGGTGTCCTCTAGATGTCAGAGGGAAGTTAGGAAGTTGTGAGATGGAGTAAGAGAGAGAGAGAGAGAGAGCGAGAGAGAGAAAGGAAGCAGATGGAGAGAGAAAGCGAAAGAAAGTGAAAGATACAGAAGAAGAACGAAGGCCATGTAGAGTGAGAGAGAAATAGGGTTAGAGAGAGAGAGAGAGAGAGAGAGAGAGAGAGAGAGTGAGAGTGAGAGAGTGATAAGGAAAAAGGAAGCAGATGAAGAGAGTGAGAAAGAAAGTGAAAGATACAGAAGAAGAATGAAGGCCATGTAAAAAGAGAAAGAAGTAGAGTTAGAGAGGGAGAGAGAGGGAATGAGTGAGAGTGATAGGGAAAGAGGAAGGAAGCAGATGAAGAGAGGGAGAAAGAAAGTGAAATATATAGAAGGAAAGTGAAGGAGGTGCTGAGAGAGACATAAAGTTAGACAGTGAGAGAAAGTGCGATTGATACTGTGAGCTAGAGAGAGATAGAATGAGAAAAGGAAAGAGAGAAAGAGAGACTGAGAAAGGAAGCGTGACAGAAGCTTCAAGTCATGATTGTTTCAGCACTTTCCTTGTGAAGGTAGTCGATTGCAGCATAGTGAAGAAGCAGCATAGTTGCTGATGATAAGCATATATCTACTTTATACACTCTATCTGTCTCTACATCCCCTCTCTCTCTCTCTCTCTCTCACTGTGTGTGTAATGCTGCGAATGCGAAATGCCAACAAATATCAACTCCAGCTTGAGCAAAGCTCTTACACTATCATATAACTAATCAGATTCTATATATTGCTTTAAAAAAGAATTGTATTTTTTCCCATTTTTTTTTTTCTATATTTGCTTAGTGAAATACTTTTGCTTGCCACATGGCGTATACGCAACATGGATGCTTGGAATATGCCTGCTGCTGGATCTACGCAGCGCATAAATATTCCGACTGCAATTATGCATCCGATTTGCTTATCGCTGCGTTTCGAGTTGTTGCTGCAAAAAGTTATTTAACTTTTTTGCGTTGTCATTGGGCGAAAAGTTTTGCCATCGAGTGGGCGTGGCAACAGCAGGCAGCCGAAAGAAATTCGAAGAAAATTTTGTTACACGATTTTTGCAGTCGACGCTTCATATATGAAGCTGTATATGTGTATGCATGTGTGTGTGTGTATGTGTGTATTTATTTATAAATTTTTGAGCTTTTTTTGAGAAACTTTTACTTTTGCAGCGCCAGTTGCTGCTGCTGCCAGCTGAAGCTGACCCACTCGAAGAGCAAGCGCAACTTCTGTTTGGCTTCTGCTCAAAAGTTTCAGCTATGGAAATGCTAGACTATTAGGCAGCAGAGTAACTAACGTAAGCTCTGCAACAATGCCTAATGCACCAATTCAGATATAGCTATAAATAGATATATATATATATATATATATATATATATGGAGATGTCCTCTTTCAGTTATAGAGTGTCTCAGTTCTTGATTCCTATATTAAGCTTCTATTAGCTTCAGCTATTAATATTGGATATAGCATATCATATGCTAGGCATTTGCTGAGCACGGAGCGAGCATTGCTGCAGTCAGTTATGCCCGGCTGCTCAGACCTTTCGCATTTCGTTCAAGAGTTTGACAAAGTTTCGAGTCTTTGCTTCGCTGGCTTAGAGTCGATTTGCTGCCAAGAGTTTGACAAATGTAAATACACAATTTAGTAACTATTTAGCTTTAGTTCGGGCTGCCTCCCTCTCTCTCTATCTCTCTCTGTCTGGCTGCACTTGACATTTGATTTGTTGTTTTTCCACTTTTTTTTTTTTTTTTTAATGTTTTTTTTATTTTGATTTGCTGGCTGCTCTTTAACTGGGCGACAATTTCGCATAATTTGGGCGGATGGCCGTTGTGTTTGGCACCGAGTGAATGTACTCACAACTAGTATTCATATTCATATTCATTTACGGCAGCGTCGCTCGCCTCAGCGCAGCTCAGCGAACCGCAGCATCAACGAAAAATTTGCATTTGTTAAGTTGTTTTTCGTTTTGTTTGTTTGTTGATTTAATCAAGTGTCGCGGCCAATTTAACTGTTACACACACACACACACACACATTATGTGAGTTCACACACACACACATACACACACACATTATGTGAGTTGATATAACATTGCGTATACGTAATATTGTGAATAGTCCAAGCAAAGCCAAAGGCCGTGCAGTTGGATAGAAACATACACACCCACACACCAACACACCCACACACCTACACACCCACACACACACACTCACACACACATATACATGTGAGGTGATAGAACATTGCGTATACGTAATGCAGCAAACGCTCAGTGCTTAGTAGCCAAAGAACAGCCAGGCTGAACAGTTAGCTACACACAGAGAGCAAAACAGATATAAGAGAGTGTGTGTGTGTGAGTGGGACTACCAAAGAGAGAGAGAGAGAAAGCAGCAGTGTGAGTGTGTGTGAGAGAGAGAGAGCATGTATCTATTGCAATTGCTAGCTGCCGCTTGGCTTAGCCTAGCCTGGCTAAGCAGCTGCCAAGGCTTTGGCCAGTTCCACATGAAGCGCTATCAGCTGCAGCGCAGTTACAATCCAGATGATTCCAGCGAGAATGATAATAGCGTATTACGTAAGAGAGAGATAGATAGATAGAGAGAGAGAGAAAGATAACTGTATTGTAATCTCTATTGCTTCACAGGCTCGTACCGTCGCTGCATGTGGGAGCAATCAAAGTTCCTGCCGCGCCGCCTCGTCCTGCTCAGCCTCTGCTCGAACCTGTTCTGCGAGAACAATCAGATCATGCCGCGCTCCAGGTCTATTTTCGTAGTGGAAAAAATGTCTAGACCGAACGAGTAGTGACACTTAATTATTAACCAAAACTGCATGACTGCATGTACTCAGAGGGAGACCTCGACCACGACTCTGGCTAATGCAAACATTTTGCTGCTTCTCTATCTTCCCTCAGCTGCCTGGACATTCTGCCCGAGCAGTGCGAGCAGGGCGACGAGGAGGACCTCATGTACAAGCCATTCCCCGACTGCTGTCCCGTCTACTGCAATCTGAAGCGACGCATGCAGCGCCTGCGGACAATGCACTTCCGCCATCGCATATTGCGCAACATGCAGGACGGCTCCTCCTCCTCCTCCTCCAGCTCCGACGGCAACACCTTGCTCAGCGAGATGGGCTACAACAACTACTGATGCTGCTTGCTGGCCATCGCCCGTGCACTTTGTCAACTTATAAGCTGATTGGCAATTGTGTTGAAGCGTCGCATTTCTGATTGGAATTCGGCTATTCGGATTGGAATTCTGGCATGGGCTCGCTTGTCTAGACAGAGCACTTGAGGTCTGGCCAGGAGCACATAAGCTAACATTACTCTATCGACTATTAAATACCCTAACTATCAAATACTCAACGAGCAAGTTTTCACTCAAGTCTATCTATCAATCCATCAATCAATTGATATTGATAGAGAGAAATAAACTCTATTTTAAGTACTGCATTTATCCTCATAAAGGTAAAAGGAAGCATCCTATTCAAACAATGTCAATCAATCAATCAAACATCGTTGGAATTAGCGAAAAGTCTGAACTCAATATATTCTTCCATATTATAGTAAGTAACCGTTCACCTTTGTAGAGCGAGTCTAAGGGAATGCAGTTACCAATCAATATCAATCTGTTAAGTATTAACATGAGCTGGAAATCAATGTCAATCAAAGATGAATTAGCGTTCAACCAATCAGTTGATTTAGCTTGAGCTCTTTCTCAGACATTGAATTGATCTTGAGCTTCTCTATAGACATACTTACTGTTTGAGATGATAGTGAATAACTGACAAGTCAATCAATCAGTCCATCAATCATTCAATCATTAAAATTCGTATATTATTCAGTTCAATGCTAATACGCCCTATGCATGCCCTTGCAGCTCAGGGGTAAGCATAAATTAGGGTGAGCTAAAATAACTTGAGCCACTCCAAATACTTGGCGACAGTTGGCGGCTGCTCTTGTGACTGGCTGGCATTGTCAAGTGCCTGGACGGGCATGTCCAAGTAGAGACGGCTCGACTCCAATGGAGCGAGGAAGATGAAGAAGCACAAGCACAAACAGAAGCAGAAGCAGAAGCTGGAGAAGTTGCGGTTCTTGGGCAAACGGAATCTGTGGCCTCTTAAACGAGTTGCTCATTAAGCGGGTCGACTACGATGCTCGCTCAACTCAACTCAAAAGTGGGTAGATTGGTTTTTGAAAATTAAGAATGATAACTTATTCTCCCAATGCCAGTTAATTGAGGTGAAAAGAAGGCATTGAGTAGGAGTAAGAAACTTGGCAGATATATTCGTTGTCTCTTCAATGTACAATCTGCTTCTCTCTTTCTCTCTCTCTCTCTCTCCCTCTCACACTTTTATCTTTTAGAATTTCTTATAGATCTGTTCCAATCTTCTTTTCCCGATTTGATTTTGATTTTGATTTCGTTTTCGGCTAACCTTCAGTTCAGTTCTTGAGCGAGTATTACGCAGTCGGTATTTGGCCTGGGCTCATTAATAATTTGCATTGCTTTTGCACCTTTGCAGATTTAATTGCATTTTGGCTTTTGTCTAGGACTGTCCTAAGCAGTGCGCTCACATTCTGTTATAGGCTTCCTCCTCCCAGTCCGGCCCCTCCTGCAGCTGCTGTTAATCTGCCACCTCCTGCTGTTCGCTTTGTGCGCTGCATGGCTTTATAGCTTTATGTTGCTGCATTTCCTGTTGCAGCAATATTCCTGATGTTCGCTGCGCCATCGTTCGCTGCTTATCGTTTTAACACTTTTACGTGCCACACAAGGCTAAGCAAGTTGCTCATCATCTTCATCTTCTTCTTCTTCTTCTCCTTCTTCTTCGTCTTGCTTCTCACTTCTACTCATCTCCTTTTTCATCTTCCTCATTTTTATCAGCAAACAAGCAATAAATTTTATTTTAATAAGCAACACTTTTGATAGCCCAGCGTCGAGGCTGAGCTCCTTGCCATGGGGACCTTCGCCTCGGCGCATTATCATTGCTGTCGCCGTGCCTCTCCGCCGTATCTCTCTCCCCTATTCCTGTCGCTGTTCCTGTCCCTGTTGCATGTTGCATGTGGCGCAGAAGTAAATACAAAAGATATAGCTATAGCCATAACTGTTCGCTGTCATAACGTTCGCAACCGCAGGCAGTGGCGTTACCTAGCGGGGTTCGATTTTAGCAGAGAGATGAGAAAGAGAGAGAGAGTGAGAGCGAGAGCGAGAGAGTATATATAGAGAGATACAATGTAATATAGGAAAAGCTCTGCAATCCTATCAATCCGATCTATGAAAATAAAACCGATTGAAATTCTTTAACTGAATCCCTGAGCTAAATGGCGCCCTATTCAAGCGACGTCAATGGCTCTAGCTTTGGCTTCGGTTGTGGACCTAGTTAGCAGAAGCAGCTGGATGCTAAGTGTAGGGAGCGGGCGAACAGACAAAGAGAAAGAGAAAGAGAAAGAGAAAGGGTAAGGGAAAGGGTAAGGGAAGGGCGTGGACAGTCGGGTAGGGCCGACTGCCTTTGCCTGGCTGGTTAGGCAACCTGTCTGCCTCGTTTTCTTTGTCTCCCTCTCTCTCTCTCTCTGTGTGCTTATATCCTGCCCAAGCAGGATTCTTCTCCTTCTACTCACTGGTATTGTTGTTGCTGCATTTTCTTCTGCTTGCCTGGTTGCTTCGTCTTATTTTTTATGTGGCTTTATGCATTGGACTCACCAGCTACCAGCTTTCAGCTGCCTCTATCTCTGTCCACCCTCTCCTCTCTCTTTCTCGCTCCCTTCTTAGATACTCATTGTATTTTGTGTTGCTTCATCTTCTTCCTCTTCTTCATGGCATTGTTGTTCTTGTTGTTGTTGTTTTTACTTTGTTGCACTTTGAAGATTATTGCACAATGCAATTTATATTTATCGTACGCTTTTAGTTGTTGCTGTTTCTTGTTTTTCTTTCATTTATGCCTTTGTAAGAAACACACACACACGCGTGCAGACAGAGAGAGGGACACCTATACAAACACACCTACTCACACACATGCTTACTTATAGCACTGCAGTTGCACTAAGAACTCATGTGGAACCCAGTGGAGCTGGCAGCCAGTGCCAGAAGCACTCACAAAGCGAAGTCTCTTTCTCTCTCTTTATTTTCTATCATATATATTTTAGCGAAGTCTCTTCTCTTTATTTTCTATTATTTAATTATATTTTATCTATTCATTTTCTTTATTTTTCTTCCTTTTTTTTGTTTTATTTTAAATTATTATTTTTAGTTTAATTCTCTTCTTAGTTAATTCTCTTTTTCTTTTCTTTTCTTTTCGTTTCTTTTCTTTTCTTTTCTCCTCTTTCCATTTTCTTCTCTTTTGCTATCTTTCTATTGAACTCCTGCTGGGTCCAATTGCATCTGCATCTGAACTTCTTCTCCTTCTCTGTCTGACTTTATCTTA
Organism: Drosophila antonietae; assembly: GCA_030914385.1. NCBI lineage: Eukaryota > Metazoa > Arthropoda > Insecta > Diptera > Drosophilidae > Drosophila > Drosophila antonietae. The sequence continues at coordinate 5,376,662 of JAUESO010000617.1, forward strand.
ACTGTGCATCTTTCTTTACGATTATTTTTACTGTTCTTGTTGTTTTCATGATTGTTATTGTTGTTGTTTGGTGTTGCCTCTTGCCACCCAATTATTATGATATAAGGAATGCATTGGATTGCATTCCTTTGCAACTTGCAACTTTAAGTACTTTAAGCAACATGGGGGTGTGTGTGTGTGTGTGCGTGTGTGAGAGAGAGAGTAGCTGTAACTGTCTGTCTGCACTTCCGTTTCCGCTGCAACCGAATAAACACTGCATTTAAACGGTTATCCACCTGTTGCCGACAGTTTAATGCAGTCTAATTGGAATAAATCCAATGGGAGGGCCAGTTGTGTATAAAAGGAAGACAGCAATACGGGCAGACAAAAGAAACAGAGCAAAGCTGAGCACAAATGGCTTAAGCTCTATACTGTAGCTATCTAATTGGAATAGATCCCAGCTATAAATGTACATACATACATATGTATGTGTGTCCAATTGGCATACGGCAAAGGTTTTTCTTAAAGTAGACTCGAACTGATTCCAATTGGTTTGCAGTATGAGATGATATTCCAATTGGAATATAAAATAACAGACTTTCATTGCATAGAATGACAATGGAATGGAGTACGGGCAAAGGTAAAGGCAAAGGTAAAGGTAAGGGCAATGGGAAAACTTTGTATTTAATAGCCCAGGATTCATGAAACTTGTGAAAGTGTAATGACAGCTGCTTGACAATCATTTAATCAACTGAGGCACACAGAGAGTGAGAGAGAGTTGCCAGAGCTGGGCAGCTCGGCGTTGCCATATCAACGCGAAAGAAGTACGCGCATTAATTAGCACTGCGATAAGCACTGAATGCTTGCTGTCAACTATCAATGCAAAAATGCGAGATGCGAAATGCGAAATGCGAAGCACAATATGCCCAGCTGAAGGGAGTTGCGTGGGTGGGCGTGGCAGCTGCGTCCACTTCCGCTGCGCTGTTGTCGCTCAGAGTTTCCGCAATTAGTTTAACTCCTAAAGATTCGCCCAGCTGAACCCTGAATTGAACCGAGTTGAACTCAAACTTTTGCGGAGCACTCAGTAAAGCGCCACAGAGCGGGGTATATGCGCACAAAGGGTGCGTATGTGACAGGCTAAAGAAGGAGCTACATAGATGGAGTACACTTCATATAATATATATATGTACATATCTAGCTCTTACGAAGAAGATATTGTGAAATTTTCCCTCTCTCTCTCTCTCTTCCATTTACAACTACTTTTTGCCCAAGGTATTGTCCAGTCGGGCATGCTCACATCTTTCCATTGCGAAACGAACACAGAAAAGAAAGGAAGAAAAAAAAGAAAACAAAAGACGACAGACGAGATTACAGTTTCACCATTTCGATTTGATGGAGATAATGGAATGAGTCTCTCCTAGCAAAATGTTGGCTAATTAAAAATTGTTACCCGCCATCGAAGTTTTTTCTCTCGGAGATTATTATGGAGATATACGAGTATTACAAGTTCGAGGCAGAGCGTGAATGGGAGAAAGTGTAACGTAGCGTTAACTGGTAGAGGTTAACGGCTAATGGAATAGTCTCAGCAAAGTAGAGGGAAGCTCTATGAGGCTGCGGTCTACATCATTCTCTTTATAGTCTATTAGAAGCACTCCTCAAATTCAAGTATAACAAAATCTTAGATTATGTTTCAAGTCTTTTCAGAACTCTGTTCAATTATATCAATATCATTTATCATACATATATATATAATCCGTTTATCATCCATTCGATTAGATATGTCCGTGGTAGTTCTGCTCAGCATATCTAATAGTAGCCTATTCCTCTGGGGGTTCGCATAGGTTTTCAGATCTAGATTTCTCCATTAATCTTGGCTAGCGCATCAGCTGCGGCTAGGCCCATGTCGTGCTCACTGGAACCAGGTGGCTCCAGCTGCAGTATGTGTGCGCTCTCCTTGAGCAGTCGTACGACTTCCTTGATGCGCCTCTGAAACTCCTGGCGGGACATTTGACCGCTCTGCATGCCCAGCTGGGCGAGCACCATGATCGGCGCATGCAGTTCGTACATGATGAGGCCTGCGACGAGAGACGAAGAGAGCTTTAGATAAGTTCTTCATGCACATAGGGTCGCTCAGCACTTACCACGCAGTCGGGTTAGACCTGGTTCGAGTATATCAATGACAGCCAGAAAATCGCGACAGTAGCGCTCCTTGCGCTCAATATCCTGTGGAGAGAGCTCGGGCAGGAGATAGCCCTCGATGCGGCCATATATCTGGCAGAGCGAGTACTTGGCGGACAGTAGGAGATAGTGATTGGGGCGCAGCACATCGCGATATCTACAAATAGGACAATCGCATTGTTTCAATTAATCAATCAAAATACGAGTCACCCATGACCCTTGGCCCTTAACCCTTGACCCTTGACCCTTGACCCAAATGCTGCTGATACAAACCATGAGGCGAATTAGCGGAATTATAAATAGTTAGTGATAAGCTTTATTAAACGATCCATGGCCGGAGTGAAGAGAGAGAGAGAGAAAGCAAGAGAGTCTTTGATCAATCATTATCAGTCATGATTTGCGTACTACTTATATTTACTTTACTAATATTCTATATAAACAGACAGAAGAATAGATTTCTTCTAGATCTTCTATCTTGTCATTCTTATGAAACCATTTGCTGTGATTGACTGATTGAATAACTACTAGCTGAATGATTGACAGAGTTTCACTTATAGATGCAATGATTGTTTGACTGAGAAACTGATTTTCTTATTGATCTGTCTTTCTGTTTGACACAATGATTGACTGATTGATGCACTCAGTGATGATGACTGAACGTCTAACTCCTGACTAATCGAATGAAGGTATATGATTGACGGATCAATCAGTCACTTACGCATTGATTGATTAATTGTCTTCTGCCTTAGTGATTGACTGAATGATAGACGATCGATTGGACTGATTGATCACCTTACTGAACGTGTCACAGTGATTGATGAGCAGCTGACTGCTTGATCAACTCAACATAGTCCTATCTTTGATTTTCTGATTGACTTACTGATTGACCTATTGCTTGACAGATTGACTGCCTAATAGAAAATTAAATTTAACATAAACTAATCATTGACAAGATTGACAATCAGATTTAAAGGTCTCTCAAGCAAAAAGTCTGTAAAATATTAAAAGTTATATTAGACTGATGAGTTTTGAGGGAAGAAGCCGCCGCCAAATGCGAATTGTCATTGAGTTTAAGCAAAGTTAACGAAGTTGCTGAAATTACTGTTAAAGTTAATATTGAATAATATCGAGATATAGTAAGTAGTGAAGTTAGAAGTTGAAGAGCTATGAATCTTGCTGAATGAGCTCTGCAGGATGTGAGGGATCGAAGGACTTACCGTACTAGAAAGTTCTCCAAGGCGGGAATGTCGTGCACATCGATGGACTCGAGGTCTGCATTGATGTGATCCAAGAGACGCTCCAGCTGGACCGAGTCGATGCGATGAGCACAACGATCGCAGCTATAGAGAAGATAGAGAGAGAGAGAGAGAAACTCTGTTAGAATGTGAATGAATCAATGTTGGTGTTTACTCACGCCCAGTCGGCGTCCTGTTTGAGCGGCTCTGTGGCTCGAATGCTGCCTGTTCGACAGATTTTGCAGACGAGGTCGCTGCAGTCGCTGCCCAGCTCACGGGGATCGGCGCAGCGCTGGCATTGGCACCAGAACAGCTTGCCGCCCTGGATGAAGGTGCGACGCTTTAAAGTGCCCTGCAGCGTATACGCATAGCTGAGCGTCAGTGTCTCCTGCTCGCGCACTGAACGGGACGTCCGCAGGATGATCGAGTAGTCCAGTGGATCGTCCGTGTGCGATGTGTTAGGTCGGCAGTCGTGCGCGAGCAGAAATGCGCTCGGATATAGCGTACGCGCCTTGCCCCCTCGTTGCCCAATCTCAAAGCAGTTCACATCCAAAATGCCACAGATCTCGTGCACCTCCGCCGGCTCCAGTTCTCCCAGTTCTCCCAGCTCTCCCACCTCGCCCAGCTCCTTGGCTAGCTGCCAATCGTTGAGCAGTCGATGCACAACTTTCTTCTCATAGTGCTGCCAGAGCGTGAGGTTCTCGCGCCTCTGCTCCGTGTGCGATTCCATCAGCCGTATCTTGGCGTACTGCTCCGCCTGGTGCTTACGCATCAGCAGAATGCGGACGATCAGCACCAGCTCGTACAGATCCCGCACAGCGTCAGGCGAGGCGCTCTCCTTCAGCAAATCGGCTGCCTGCGCCCTGTGCCTGCCATAGAGCTCGCACTCCTCGCGACTGTGGCCGTTGCTCTGCTCCAGTCCACGGCAGTCGGCGCCGCAGAGGGGCCAGCCGCATCCGCTGCAACGGCATTGCTCCAGCCCTAGCTGAACTGACTGGTAGCAGCCCAGGCAGACGGGCTCGCAGCTAACGCATGGCCCGATGGCCAGTGGCTGCTCTCGGATGAGCTGCTCCCCAGCAGCTAGCGGGCGATTGGCCACCAAATAGCGCCCGTAGAGCTCCGAGCGCTCCACTCGATAGGCTGGCAGTGGCTCCTCCTTCAGCTGCTCCTTTGTGTTCCTCTGCTGCTGCCGTTGCTGCTGCTGCTGGCGCCTCGTCTGAGTAAAAAAGAAGAGTGGAGGGGAAGTGGATGCTCATTAGTGGCGCTGCTAATTGTATTCTAATTGCTCTGGCATATTCCGAGTCCATGGCTCATTAATCACATGGCCCGATGCTCGAATCTCGACAGTGAACGAGTGCGAGTGGGGCATAGGGAGTAGCTCCAACTCAGCCCCCACCTCTGCCTCTGTCTCTGCCTGTCAACAGCTGGCAATTAAAAGACACTCAACGTTAAATGCCTCAAACGATGAGAGCGCGCACACCTCAACAGGTGCACAACAACGTTACAACCTGCTCCATTCCAGCTGCTGCCAGCTCAGCAGCAGCCACAGGCATTCCGTTGCAAGCTCTGAGTAAATATCTATGTCTGGGGTAATTCAAACTTGAGAATGCTCCATTTTTGTAAACTATGATATCATCTTGCCCAAAGTTAATCAGCTTAGTCTCTTCGGGTCTAACTAGATCTCTATTCCTTTCCAGCGAATAACTCTGTCTCATCATTTGCCTTATTGTTGTTGTCATCATCATGGGTTTAGTTTTACTTTTGATATTTATTGCCAATTATCATCATTGTCATCATTTACCATCAATCAAAGTCATCCTGAGTCATAATCTATCATTCATTAGCACTCAGGACTTTTATTCATTATATATAAATCATCATTATCATTAATTTTCAAAATGTTCACTCATTATCAATCATTCACTTGTCATCATTCATCATCAATCAAAGTCATAATCTATCATTCATTAGCATGAGTTTTGCTCAATCTCTGTCACTTATTATCAGGACTTTTATTCATTCTATTCATGCTATCTATCATTCATCACTCATCACTCATTATCATTCATCATTCATCATTCATCACTCATTATCATTATCTATCCTTCATTATCATTATCAACATTGATAATGAACACTAACTAACTTAATTTGGCACTATTGTCATCATTGTCATCATTCACTCTTTTATTCATCATTCACTATCATCACTCATTATTATTAGATTTTCTTTTTCTCTCATTCAATTCTGATGTCAAATTCGCTTTCCTATGCTTCGTCCCATGTTTCTAGCTGAATTGATCACACTTGTTGCACAGCAGCAATGCATTGCACATTAAAACTGACTTATTTTTAAGACAATTTTTATATAAATTCAAAATACGAAATGAAACTATAAACAATGTGAAGCCGAGTGAAGAAACACAGAAACATTTCAATTTGATTAGAGCAACCAGAGACGAACGTGCGACGCATATTTCGCTTCTATATGGGGTTTATTTATAGGTCGCGTCGGCTGAGACATTGCGCACTCTAAAGATAGATGGCTGGCTAGTGAACGCACCACAGCACCGCCCTTGCCCCTGCCCTCTGTGCCACGCCCCACTGCGAATTGGGGGCATCATTCCACAAAGTGCGGCATGATTTTGGTTTGTGTTTTGATGTTTTCGCATTATTATTAGTTTCTTATTTTCATTTTAGAAAATGAATATGAAAAATTTTAAATAAAAATATTTTTAAAAAATGTAAAAAGTTACATTTAAAAATAAAATAATTGAAATAAAAAAGGAAACACAATTTTCGTATTTTGCTGCATTTCCTTTTCATTTGGGCGCAGCCATTAAAATGCACACACAGACGCTCTCTCCCTCTCTCTTTCCCTCTCTCTCTCTCACTCTCAGTTACATTTCATATGGATATATATTTATTGTGTATTGAATTAATTTTTAATTATGCTGCGAGTCGAGTCGACTTCCCTCCTACCTCCTGCTACCTCGCACTGCGTATACCCTGTAATACTGTGGCAATTATGTTTACTTTTTTCCTTGCTGGCATGTCGCTTTTTCTTTTTTCCGGCTTTCCCTCTGCGGCAAGCAGCGATTAACGTCGAAATTGCTTTTAATTGATAAATTATTTTTGTTTGGTTATCTCGTGAAAGATTTTTTGGGGTTGCGTTTTTAATCGATGTGTTTAACAAGTTGTCATTTAATTACAGCCCATTTAAATGGGCACGCATAATAAAGGAAGCAAACATCAAACAACAGCAACAGCAACAGCAACAGCAACTACAACATTTAGCATTAACAAGAACAACAATAAAAAAAAAATAAATAAATAATTTAAAGTTTATTTTGGTTTTGGTTTTGGTTTCGCGTTGTTCGAGCCGCGGCACACGAATTGCAACTGTCGAATTTGTCGTCGACGGCAGCGGCATTTGGCTCAGATTCAACAGTTGGCCTACACACACACACACACACACACACACGCACACATCAGTCACACTCACATCCCTCATCTGAATTTTGGTATATTTATAAATTTTTCAAGTTATTGAAATATAATTTTTGTTTTCTTGGGATTTTTCTTTTTTCAGATTTGGAATTTCCTTAGCTGCCGCGCCCCTCACGAATGCTATTTGCCACGCCTTCATTTGGTGTAGTTTATGCTCTATATATCGGAGCATGCATCTGCCTCGGAACTAATGCTTGAATTGACATAGTTTGACTGACTTGAGAATGCCCTGTAAGTAGTTGATGAACTATGCATACATTCAAATAGCAAATACCCTTTCAAACTCCATCAATCATAAAAGTAAACTACTTTTGTAAATGTAAATGAACTATTGAGTCAAGCAAAGATTATTGAATATGAAATACCCTGTAAACTGCATATGCATTTTGATTGAGATATACTTGAATGTATAGAAAACCTCTATTAAAACCTTTACGAAGTTTATGTATAGGAATATGCTTGAATATGAAACACCCTGTAAAGAGTATAAGAAGCTACATTTATAAATATGTATGTATGTATGCATACCCTATAAAAGTTTTGACAAGTGTGTATGCTCTTATAATGGAATTATAACTGAATATGAAATACCCTGTAAATGATATTTGAATCTGAGGTAGGTTAAATAGTCGTTTACTTTAGTTTAGTTGCATACCCTATAACTTGGATGAGATGAGATCAATTCAAATGAAATTGTGTTTAGCTTGCGTATAATGAAAGAGCACATACCCTGCACAAATTACATATATATGAATTTCATTTCTATTGCCACTTAGCATCTGTGATTCACAAGTTTCTAGATACATATATGCACTGTCGAATACCCCGTAAGAAGTCTATGAATTTCGAAATCTATCATTCACGCAATCAATCGTCAGCTCATCTAATTGAACATATATGTCAGTATGTATGTGTGAGGCTAAAGAACATTCTCTGAAATTGCATTTGTTCGCCTTTAAAGTATTTTCTCTTTATCTATTGTTGGGCATTTGCGTTTGATTTAAATTCCATTATCAAATAAAATGAAACCAGTTTCGCTTGAAGCTCTAAGAAAAATATGAAAAACCAATTTGTGGACAACTAAAACAAATTGCATTTTCGAGCAGATTTTTTGAACAGGTGAGAACTAAGGTGAAAACTGTTGAAAATGGTGTCCCAAAAAATGTTGCAGGTCAGATATTTAATGCATCATCTCTCTCTCTCTCTCTCTCTCTCTCTCTGTCTCTCTTCACACTCTCTGGCTTTTTCTACATGGCAAGTCCGTTGTTTTTTATGTGCAAAACGAGGGCATTTCAATTAGTTGCCAAAATGTAGCCGCTGGCCAGTTGCTGAATACCCTGTAAGCATAACGAAATTAGGTATATTAAATTTCAACAAAATCTAGTTAAAACTTACGAAAATGTGCATATATTATTTTCTTGCAGAGAATGGTATTTGCAATTGTGGTATTACAGGGTATGTGCTAGTCGAATACACAACATGTATATTCTGTGAAATGGAGTCTATTGAAATATTATCCTCATTCAATATTAGGCAGCTCCTTGAGTCTTTTTTCTGTTACTTACAGGGTATTAAACAGTCGAGCGTATCCTTTTTTGCATCCTTTCTAAACGTAAACGTTGAGTCTTCTTCAACTTCAACTTCATCATCTGAACTCTTGCTTTGTCTCAAAGGGTATTGCATAGTCGAGTATACTCATACATCATACATCGAATTGAAATATTTCAATTGGGAATTTAGCATTTGCCTTTCCATTCTGTTCCATCGACTCAGTTAACCAGCTATTTTTGACTTATGGGGTATTTGCTAGTCGGATATACCCTGCTTGGCAGCCAAAGTTGCTTTTAATTGTTGCTGCCATTGCGAATGGGAGCAACAACAACTTGAAACAAAGCAGGCAGCCCAAAAGTATGCGATGGCAACTGCCAGCGGGCGTTCCGCTGTTGTTTGTCAGGTGTCGCGGGCGGAACGGGCGGGAATGGAACATGGAACTAGTAGGAGCATGAAACATGAAATGTGCATAACTCGTATTGGCACTCGCTTTCGCTTTGTTTATGATCTGGAGCGGAAACACAACGCATGCGACACCTCTCTGCTGCCACGTCCCGCCTCCTGCCGCCCCGCCTCCTGCTGCTATCCAGAAGTTTGCCTAGCTGGCAAATATTTGCGAGTCAAGTTGCCAAGCAGCAGTAGAAGCACCAGTTGGGCGTTGCGTGAGTGGGGGCGTGGCTCGCCTCCTTTGTCGCTGTTGTTGTTGTTGTTGTTGCTGTTGATGATGATTTTTGGTGTCAGCATAAATGTCACTCGCTTCCGTTTCCCTCCCTTCTCTCCCTTCCCTCTCCCTCTCTCTCTCTGTCTGTCCTCTGTTAGTCAACTGTCCGTCTTGCTATGCTTTGCAACTGTGTCAACTTAACCCATTGTCTGCCCATTGCCAGGCTCGTTGCCACATGCCACGCCTACGTCGAGCACTCAACGCCCCGAACGTTCACTGCCCGAATAGAGCTGATGCCAAGTGCAAGTGGGTAAATGCCCAGCGAGGGTCGCTCCATCAGCAATGAGCATCAAATCTCAGACTATGACTTTCTCCCTCTCTCTCTCTAAAGCTCATTCTCCTCTTGCTGCCACTACGTCTCGAGTGACCCACGCGCCTTAGCCCTCCAGACACACGCATGCATGTGAGAGACCTTTTAGACATCGACAGAGCCTGAAGCTGCACTAATTATTACACTAGGCACTTACCCAATCTCTGCTGCTCTCCCTCTCTCTCTCTCTCTCTCTTACTCACTCTACCCAAACAGTTTGTGGAAATGGAAAAGACAGTTTTCGTTCTTTAAATGCATTATGTAGGATATATATATATTTATAATGTTAAGCATAAGTGTGAGTCAAACGATTTATAAGTGCAGCAAACCGGATGAGCCAATCTCGCTTTCAAGAACGCAAAACCTTCGCGACGACCTAGTGTGGGTTAGTGTGTGAGCTGCCTGTGCCTGATTGCTTGCTTGAAGAATCCAGGAGAATCTTGAAGTAAGGGACATCAGGCCGTTAGTGTGTAGAGGTCGCGGTACCGTAGGCTTGAAATCGAATTGGCCGAGTAACTGCAATCAGAGTTTGAATTGTGGCGCAACTGCTGCAAGGGCCGATTGCAAACTTACCATCTCTCTACGAATGATCAGTGGTGGAAAGAAAATTCGTCGGGCTCATGTGCACCGCGCAAGCGAAGTTCGTGCGCGCTCACGTGGCTGGCGAAATACTCGTGGAACATTTACGGTTTGTGTAGCGATTCGTGATTCATGGTTATTGGTAATTAATAATTAACTGATTGATTGATGATTCGTTGATTGATAAAGATTCATTTTCGATATTTGCATAGCGATGTGTAATGACGATTCCTTTTTTTTTTTTTTTTTGTAAAGTTATATTGGATAGGATAATAACGATTCCTTCTTCTGTAAACCTTTGTAAATCTAATATATTATATGTGGATAGGGTATCTAGTTTTGGGATAGTAGCTGCGCAACTGATGCGTGTGAATTTCAATCATATCGATTCGTGGAAATGTAATGGAATTCAAATAGTATATCAAATATTGTGCTAGTGTCTTTACGTTTTCCGCGCAAATGTTTTAATATTTAAACACATTTTTTTATTTTTTATTTTTTATGCATTTTTCCTGAAACGAAAAAAAAAAAAAAAAAAACTCTCGTTAGTTTGTTGCGATTCTCCTGTAGTCTTCCATCGACTTACCTCGATTCATTTTTGCTATTTTAATTTATTTTATGCTTTAGGTTTTAGTTTCCTTGAGGGCCCGAAAGTTTTGTTTGCGTTTAGATCACGAAACGAATCACAAACAAAGTATAAAAAAAAGAGCAATTTTGTTCTATAACTTAATAATTTTGCACTGCATTTCTGCTCAAGCTTTTATCACCAAACCACAAAATATTTGTTTTTACCGAAATTTTTATTTTCTGATTTTTTTTGGTTGCCGAAATTTATATTTTTAATTTTTCATTTTTTCACTTTTAGATTTTGGATGTTGTTTGCTCGAGAGCTGAATACAGAATGAAATAATATGAAATCCGGCCAGGGGTATCCGTTCGGTCGGAGCCAAAAGCTAACTAGATTATACAAATTTTCATTGAGAAATCCGCCTGCTTCGATTTAAAATTCAAGCGACAAAATGTTGGAAGAGGCTGACTGACTGAAACGGGAGAAAGAGAGAGAGTATACAAATACAAAGAGTAAGAGATGGAAAACATATCAATCTTAAATTCGCCTAAAGAAGTTGTTGCCTAGAAATCGCTATGGCCGATCGTACGTCGCATATACTGAAAGGCAATTTGAGGAAGCGAGATAGCCACAGTGGTAATTAAAATCCAATGATTTAATAAGCTTGCCATTGAGTCGAAATATAATTGGCTGAGCTGAAACCAACTTGATAGAGATGGTGAGTGTGAGAGAGAGGGGGAGATATTGCAAATTGTACAATGAGTTAAAAGTACCGTTGGCTGGCAACCGTAATGGCTGTCGTTAAGCCTATCGCGTTGATGGATTATAAGAGCGAGAGAGACAACAGCAATGATCACAAGAAATTACAATAGCAAGCAGACTGTGGGTGAAAGCAATGGAAGACTCGTTGCAGCGAGTGCAGTCTCGAAACATAATTACATATATATATTTTATTAAATTTAAAACAAATATGTGTGTATGTGTATCTGTGTGTGTGTGTGCCTGCGATAACATTGATTTAAACACTCCGCTGTGGATGGCTTTTAGAGTAAATATTGCTATTGTCTGTTGGCCTGCGGCGTATTTAAAAACTCACCACAGAGTGTAATTCTTTTATATTGTTTTCTTTTATTTCATTTCAATTTTTTTTTTGTTTATTTTTTTTTTCTTATTTTTTGGTTGTGTTTGGGGGAAATGCAAGTGTAACGGCGTTATGCCGGCTTTTTTGCCTGCGCCCTTGCGTTCAGTCTCTCCTCTCCTTCCCGTACAGTGAGCAAAGCCCACTCAAAACAAACAAATCAAAGCGCTTTGCACGTGTCAAGCAGCGCCTCAGCCACACAGCGACTCAAACGGGACGCCATGAAAGAGTAGGCGAGACGATGGGAGAGACGCGACGAGGCGAAGCGAGGCGAGACATGGTGAGAGGGAGCGAGACGAGATGCGGCGAGGCGAGGTGCAACGATTCGAGCCAGCCGAGCCGAGCGGTTGAGTGGCTAAGCACGAGCGACTGCCGACAGGCGACACTGTATTGTGTTGCTTTATAACTCACCACGCAGCATAGCAGCTGGAACAGTCGTCGACCGGCTTTCGTAGTGTTCGCACTTGTCGTGCGCTTTCCGCAACGTAACAGTTAACAGTTAGCACTCGAAAATAACGTAAATAACGTAAGCGAAACACACGTGTGGAGCCAACAAGAAAAGGCGCTTATTGGACTTGTATACCAGCTGCCTCATTCTTGCTGTTATTGTTTGTTTTTTTTTTCTATATTTTTTTATTTTTTTTTTAAAGTGAAACTGAAACCGCGCCGCAGCGACCGAAATTCGCGTGTGCGAGAAAGGAGTGACAAAAGTTATTAATCATTTAAGCACATTTATGTCGCCTGGCTAACACACACACACACACACACACACACGCACACCACCCAGCACACACTTCAAAAAAAATTGTGGAAATTTAGTTTGCTTTGTCTGTGTGCGTGCCGTCGTCATTGTTGTTATTATTGCTGTCTCTTTTTTTCTTATTTTCTGTGCCGCGCTTTAAATTCTGCTCAGTTCCTTGCTGCCTATTTTTAGGCATTTTGCGGTAAATTTAATAACGGCACCTGCCAAAAGCTGCGCGTGTTTCGCCAACCGTTTTGAGTGCATTTTTTTTTTTGCCCATTCAATTGTCTGTGTCTGATCGAAGCGTTGTTTAAAATTAATTTCGCTCAGCCAGAGTTGAGTGTTTTTTTTGTCTTTTTTCTTTTTTGCTTCTCTTTTGTTTGTTTTGAGTGTCTTTGTCTTTGTGGACTGTTGGAGTGCATTGAAAGGAGTGATCGAAGCATTTGTTGAGTGATTTTGTAGTTTGGCGTATTATGCTAATAATAAGTAATACTAATAATAATCATAATAATTATTGTAATATAATAATGAGTATATTTCGGCTTAGCTAAGCTTTTCCCTCTTTATCTGCAATTTAAAATAAATGCTTTGCATTTTCGACTCCATTCATTCATTTCTTTTCTTCTTTGGCCGCTGCTCTTGGTGCGCTTCACCTGGCGCATACAAATTGAAAATTAGTTTTTAATCGAATGTAATTTCTTTTTGTATTGTGAAATTCAAATGAGGGATCGCTTTCTAATGCAAATACATTCACATTTATGCATACATATACATACATGTATGTATATGTATGTAAATATATTTCGCATTCATCCTTCAATCGGTCTTCCTTTGGGCTGCTCTCATCAGCTCTGCTTAGCTGACGATTCCTCGACAAAGAGACTAAACTCATTTAAGCGCCTGGTTGGATCAAAGTTCGATGCAAGATGCTGACAATAACCCAATACATGGCATTGCCTCTGCCTTAAGATGTGCTCCAATAAGATATGAGAACTCTCTACTCTTTGGGCGAATGGCTGGCAGACACTTTCATCGCTAATGAGAATCTCCATTGGCATTTGCCTTCTTTCGGTCCATTGATTTCGTCAGCTTGTCGCAGCAGCTCATATATTATCATAATATCTTAACGATTTCGGCAACGATTTATGAAAATTGAAATTGTTTTTTGTCTTTTTATTACACCTGCTCCGCTGCCTCACACCTGTCACAGCATCGATTCGCCTTTGTCTACATTTACTTCTTCTTCGTTGACTCTTTTCTTTTGTCCTTTTTGCCATCTGCTTCAATATTTTATGCAAAAGAGTTTGAGTTTTGGTTGCTCAATTGCGAATTGTTTAGCGATTCGATAGAGCAGAGGCCAATCACTGGATAATCCGAGTAATGTCTATGCCTAAATTATTAGCCATATTTTTTTTATCGATATATATAGAGTATATATAGCTCGTAGTATTACATATTCCATTTTGCTTATACATGAAATCATATATGATTTAAAATCGTTAATCTCTTAACTATCGATAACTCTTGACTCTATAATACATATACTCTCACATAATACATAGAAAATTTTCTTCTGTTTTGTTGTTATTGATATACATATGTCTAGTTTCAGATAATTGTTTTTATCGATATATATCGCCGTTTAATATGCAATGAAACAATGAATCCTTGCTATAAATGGCAAACAGATCTGCATTCAGCTCTCTAATTTAGTGAGTCGTAAAGTCCACGTGGCGCCCCATTTCTGTAGACAGAATCCAAATTCCCATTTCCCACTTAGTCATTTATCGATAATTGACTGTCTTTCGCTCTCCCTTTCTCTTGCTCTCATTCTCTCACTTGCCATGCGACATACAATTGCCATAATTCAATTTTAGTTTTAATTTCCGCTTTTGGGCGTCGATTGCATTTGCATACACTACACACCCACACAACTACCAACACCCTCCACCACACACAAGCGCTCTACTCACACACACACATACACATATACATTTAGCCAGACGTGCATGATGTATTGATGAAATCTATTCACACTTCTATAGAGCACTATTGTTATCGGTTATCGAAACACTTTTGATTGCAATAAACTTGCGCTGAGAATGTCACCGAATTCGCTTCTTGCCATGTGCCACGCCCCCAAACCGAAATGGGGGCTTCTTGGCGGAGTTGTGTGGCTATCGCTGCTGTTGCCTCTGGCGGCTGGCGGCTCGTGCCGCGAGGCTCAACTCTGTTGCAACGGACGCGACTCGTCGTGCGTGGTTCAAAAGGCGCCGGTGAATGCGATTATCGAGGATCTGAGCGATAAACCGTGCTACTGCGATCACGCCTGCCTCAAGCTGGGCGATTGCTGTGACGACTTCAAGGATCACTGTGGAGGTAAGTCACTTGTCGATGATATTGTTATCGATCGGCCAAGCTTAGGCTTCTCTTAAAGAAACTTGAGCTTGGCTTTTTAAATCGAACTATACTGCAAAGCAAACGCGTACAATAATAAAAAATCGATAAGTATCGATAAGTACCAAATTGCACATACTGCAAACATATATAAATGGATTACAGACTTGAGTACGCATTTGCATGAATTTCCAATTGGAACCCGGGATATATCCCAATTGGGATCAGTAATTCCGTATTTCAAAGGGACAATGAAGAGAGAAACTTTCCTGAGCTGCACCGAAGTTCATTAGCTAGCGCCGCAGATCTAATGCGATATAAACTAGCTAAACAACAGCGCGAATATTCTCAATATGTTCCAGACTAAAGTCCTCGCCTTCTTCGCCCTTGCGTCCTTCGCGTGTCTGTGTGCCTGCCTGGCAGGCATGTAACTAGGACTATAAAAAGGCCAACTTAATGGCCACATCCACAAAACTAAGAGCAACATTCATGGCTCGTTGGCTCGCACTGCCTGCTGACTGCCAGCTACCGACTGCTGACTGCTGCCTGTCGACGCAATGCCACGCCCCCTGGCCCCTGGCCCCTGACTGACTGCTACCCGCTTCTTACAATTTCTTCTTTTGCATTTTTCTTCTCTTCTTTCTTTCTTTTTTGTTTTTTTTTGTTTTTTTGGTTTTGTGAAAGTACAATAGCTAAAGGGCTTTAATTTTATTACACACAGCAAATAAAGTCAACGAACATGCGGCGGCGGCATCTCTCGCCTCTCTACGCGCTTCTCAGTCGGCCAAATTAAATAAGATACAAATGGAGATGGAGTGGCAGGGGTAAGGGAGGCTCCGGCGAAGACTTGGCCAAAAGTTGAAATTTTTGCGTGCCAGCTGCGGCTACACAACTTGCCACAACAATATATAAGAGAAAAGAGTGACAGTGACAGACTAGTCAGATACCCTGCAAAAGCTGCACCGCAAAGCCATGGAACATACGAGTTGATCTTTGCGCTGAAATGTGCTAGAAAAGAAAGACCAACTGGTACTGAGACTGAGGCTGAGATTGAGTGATGCTCATTTGAGAGCGTAGACTAACTATATACCCTGTAATTCACGGCAGCTGCTTGCTATATATGTATGTTTGTGCAACAGGCTACTCTTTATGCTTGCCAAATCTACAGGGTATTTGATAAAAAACTACAAAACAAAAGGCGGCGCAGCAGGCACAACGGCAGTTAAAGCCTCTCGCAACCAAAACAAAATTTACTTAATTTTGTATTAAATTTGATTTGATTTTTATTATTATTAGAAGAGAAAGAGAGAGAGAGAGAGGGACTCAGAGCGAGCAGAGATTTATGATTACATGAAGGAGACGCATCAATTAAAGCGCTGCTGCAAAAGAAAAGCCATAAACGCTGTAACTAATACGAATACAAATAACACCAACTTACACGACTCACACACAGAGAGAGAAGAAGCGAGACAGAGAGAGAGAGAGAGAGAGAGACACTCATACATTAGGTCCAGCTACAGCTTCAGCCGCAGGCAACACAATGAAACATAAAACGGACAATGACAATCATTTGCCAGCCTCTGGAGTCTCTTCGTAGTCAAGGTATCTAGGGGTTCGGGCCAAGAGCGAATGAAGGAACGAAAGAAAGCTTTGCCCAGCTCTTGTCAGCAGCTGTGGGCGAGTGGAGTGGCATGTGGGCGTTAATTGAGTGGGCGTGCCTAGACAGCTGAGTGCAATTGAAATTCGGGTATATTCCTCATAACTGAATGCATTCACTTCAACACGTTAATCGATATATGGATCGAGAAATATATAATTAATATCGATAACAATGTAATATTTGGCATATATAGCTTAAGAATTTACCATTTATTATTGCCTATAAGTAGAAATAAAATTGGTAAGTCTTTTCAATGTGAAAAGATGAAACATTCAAATGCATATAAGTTATCGAGTGTATATCGATTATCTGCCATCTCATACTGTGCAAATGACATGAGTCTAAACCGATATATCGATAGCCCGATAATTAGATTCGCATCTCGCATTTTCTAGCTTTATTACATTCTTACACTACGTATAACAATTACTTTAAGGGCTTAGCCTTTAACTGCGCTTACTCCCTGCCCTTTGTGCCCTATTGCTGCTGCTGCTGTTGTTGCTGGACTTGCCTAAACTCTCGTGTTTTATTTTCTTGGCATTTTATATGGAACGTCTATAACTACCAATTAAGTTTGGTAAATACATCGTGCTATAAACATAACAAACATGTCAAAGTAACAGGCAGGCGGAATGGCTGCGGGGGCGAGCTGAGCGAGCGGAGAAGCCGAGTGACAGGCAGTCAGACAGGCGGGCAACAGGAAATGCGTATAAAGCGATAAATGTCAAGTTGAGCAAAAGAAAGAGAAAGCAGAAAACCGAAAAGGGAAAAGGGAGAAACGCAGAAACGAGAGTAAGGGAAAAGGTAAGGGAGTGGGAAAACAGGAAAACCCATATAGCAACAGCTCGTAAAGTTGTAGAGATCAAGCTGTTGGAATGGGACATTCAGCTGGGCTACATACATATCTGCAGCTGTTGCTAACAATCAATAAAATTCATCTAAATATATATTGATAGCGATAACGATAACCAACTGAATGAAATTGACAACATTCAACTCTAAGTTAAGACAATCTAAAATGTTAATATATCGATAACGATTATCTGACTCTCATACTTTATAATGGCTTTAATCACCATAATCTACTTAAGTCTGTTTCGCTAGCTCTGTTTCTCGCTCTCTCTCACACACACTCTACAGCTGTCTCTCACAATCTCTTTGACTCCCTCTATTTTTCTATCGCTCTCTCCCTAACTTTTACCCTCTCTCTTACTGGCTCTCTCTCGCTCCTTCTCTGACCTTCTTTCTGTGAGTCTTAGTCTCTCTATCTCAACCCATATCTACCTCTCGCTCTCAGTCTCTCTTCCAGCCAAGTCTTTTCAATTAATTCGCCAATTAAACTATCATAATTAACGCTAATTAGTTTGACGAAGCATTTGTTGTTCGCGGATGGGAAAGGAGACGTTAATAAGGCATGGAATTTGCAGTATCTGAAGGCTTAGCAGTTGACGCCTAATTAATGATAATCGGTTAAATATATGCCTAACCCACGCACTAACTGAAAAGAGAAAGTTAAGCTGATACGAATGCTGTATGCCCTCATAAGATATGTGAACTGAGTGAGAACTGGCTTAGGGCACAACTCATTATCTAGTTCTTGGTCTTGCCTGAATCATTTGTGGCTTAAATGCATTTACTGACCTATAAGGCAAATAACTTAACTTGGATAATTCATCTCGCGGTGCGAGTTCGGCTTACCGCATTTCGAAGCCTTAGATCTTAGTTCGTATTACAAGTAGAGGATAACTTTGCACGAATGCTAAATGTTATTACATTCGATACTTTTTACAATGCCCACGGATGGCTTGCAAAGCACTTTAAGCTATGTAAAGGGTATACATCAGAGAAGAAAAAAGAATAAATTTAATGAGCGCCGTATCGAGTGACCAAAAAAATAACCCCTTCTGACCCTATTAGCCTCGAACACTGCGTTTCAAATTGTTGGGAAACAACTTAAAGGCAGGGCACGCCACGGCAAGGCAGGGCAAGGCAAGACAAGGCCAGACAGATAGACAAACAGACTGACAGACAGACTGGCTTCTAGACTGACCCAACCACCCCCACAGGCCAGGCCAGGCCCACCCCGGCCCAGCCCCTTGCCACGCCTTCCCTTGAAAGCGTTTTGTGAGTAGGTAAATGAAACACATTTGCGTCAAGACCTATCAAATCAAATAAATCAGTTGCAAAGTGAAAGGAAAACAACTTGATGAATGCCAACTGCAACTGATCGACAACGGAATACCCTGTAGCTAGTAGAGTATAATATGAATGATCAACTATGACTATAACTATTGGTATAGCTGCATAAGTTTAGGTATATAATGTAACTATAGGATAAAGAACAAGTTAGAAGAAATAAAATGAACACTTTGAGATACCCTGTAGCTGAAATTCCTTACAACAATAATGGTTCTTTCTTTGCACGACTGATGTATGCTAGATACCCCAAGTAAATACTATTAGAAACATATTGAGCGGTCCATTTCTGACAGGTATACATATGTGAATCATGTATACCCTTTTTAAAGTTTTACAAGGTATATTTTTAGTGAAAAAAATTAATTAAAGGCAAAGACGTCTTGTAGGCGTCAACATTAATTTCTTACATTTAACATACAACATGTATACCCTGCTTGAATGCCTTTACAGGGTATATCTAAAAAGGGTCAGTCTATCGCAGTTGACTTGGGTCTTTACTTCGAACGGATTTGCAGTCGATTCTTTTCCAACTGTTGTTGCTTTTGCTGCGCCTAATGAGCGCTGAGCCTGCAGCTCGCACGCTCCACTTGACCTAGGATGAGGAAGGGGGAAGAGGGAGGGAGCGAGACTGAGACATGGCAGTAGAGCATGGAATATGCCTTATACTTGAATGTTTCCTTATCAATTTGTTGCGACATTCTAAGCCAATGTGGCGAGCATAAACGAGACAGCTTTAAAGAGACTTCAGAGGTCGGCTTGGCGCATGAAGTCCATCCATCAAAACGGACCGAAAGGGAAAAGGCATAAATATTAATTATTATCAAAATTGTGCTAAACACTCACTTGGAAAGTCGATCCAATGGTTTGTGGGTTAGCTGGCGCTGTGTGTGTGTGTGTCTAGCTGTCTGGGTTCAATAATGATATAATAGAGTAATTATTATGAAAACGTTTGTTAAAGCTTCACATGCCACGCCCACACACACAATGGGTGTGTGCCTGTGTGTGTGTGTGGTGTGTGTGTGTGTGTGGATAGCTATTCACTAATGCTGGAGGCCAAGACTTTTGCGGCTCAAAAACTTTGAGCACTTTATTAATTTCATTTAGCACATTAAAAGCATTTTGTTAATCCTATGGCCATCAATTTGTAGGTCTATGCATATGCTCCCTCTCTCTCACTCTCTCTATCGCTCTCTCTCTCTCTCTCTCTCTTCGTCTCACTCTATGCTGGGCATTAGTCAAATCAAGTTTTCATTAAGCCAAAGTAATTGGTAAGGGGAAGAATGAAACTTCTTTAATATGTGAAGTCATTAGACTAAGGCCAACAAAATTTCGTTGGAATTTGTTGGGCTATAAGAGTTTGGGTAATCCTGTTACAGCTCAGAGTTTTGCGTCTTCTGAAACTGAAACTAGAGAATTATGACTATTATGTAGGCCTTTGAAACCCACTGACTTGAAGAGTAGAATTTCTCTACTCGGAAGTAGATACAAGGCGGAGGCTGGCTTGAGGGAGTGCCATGAAGAGTATTGGTGGGTAGGATTTTCATAAGGGAAGTTGAGGTATTACTGCAAGGTGCGCCCACTTCTAGTTTAACAACTCCAAATCTATTTTCCATATGGGACTAATTGGCTCAGTTTCGAGCTGAGTACGTCGGGAAACCTTCATGAAAGTAGAGTTTGATTTTAATTGACCAAGCTCTCTTTGAGTTAACCTTTGTTAATGTCATACTAGAGATATTCCCGCCAACTCTAGCTGTTAGTCTCTCAAGGGAAACTGTTTTCATAGCAGGCCATGAGAACGTTCAGAACTGATGTGCGAGCAGCGGCAGTAAATAGTTATTGAGTTTGTGAGCAGTCTTCGAACTGAAAAGAAGGAAAATTATTTAAAAATATTTAATGTGAAAAAAGGCAACGACATTGAAAGGAGATAAAATGTTTAGAAAAACGAATGAGTGCAATACGATGCAAGGCACACGGGTTGTGAGGCTGAGGACGGTGCGCAGCTTGTCGGACGAGCAGATGGATCGCCACTTCGTGCAGCAGATGGAGATGATCAGGGAGATGAGCAGGACACATCCGTGCGCAGTTGAGCGCGAGCTCTGCCCCAAGTGGCTGAGCATCTTCTCGCGCACCACTAAAGACGAGAAGTCGGCGAGGAATTGCCTGATCACCCTGATGCACTGCCAGCTGAAGGAGGACCGCAAGCTGAGCTATCCCTTTACGGATATTCTCAATTGTAACCGGGACTTGCGCAACGTGCTCGAGAGCTACGACGCGCGCCGCAAGCAGATGAGGCTGAGGCGGTCCGAGCCAAGGGCTCTGGATAAAGATGCGGGCCAGCCCAAGCAGGTGCGCAAGTCGGACAAACACAGACATGTTGATAAGGGCAGCAGTGCCATGGAGTTGCGTGTGCCTGATCCGTCGTGTGCGAGTGTTCAGTCCAAGGAGCCAGTGCCTCAGTATCAGGGCAATCTAATTGAACAGAAGTCAATCCCGGTTACAATTGCTACGAAACAGATAGGCCAATTGGACAAAGGCGAGCGCAAGCTCTGGCACCATGAGCTCCTGGCTAATACTAATCCCGGCGCCAAAATGCCGCCCACGCCTAAGCGTCCGGCCCTTCCACACTACGTGCCCATCGCCAAGAGCGCAGACAGGGCTACACCAGGCTCAACTTCAGTCTCAACCAAGGCCCGGCCAGTGACCACACAGAGAGTCGAGACCTCAAAGGAGTTGCCAGTGGCTGATCGCGCGTTGAAGCCTTTGCTTGAGTTGTACAAGAAGACGCACTTCGCGGAACCCGAGAGCGATCCCGAACCGGACGTGGCAAAACCTACACCGAAAACCCACACGCCCCAAGCTTCGGCTGTGGGCTCGTCGCGAGCCGAGCAACAGGAGAAGACGTCAGAGCGTATGCGCAAAATGCTGGAGATCGAGCGACGCAAGGAGCAGCAGATGATTGAGCGACAGCAGCGAGAGCGCGAGCGTGAGCGCCAAAAGGCGCGCGAGGCCGAGGAGAAGAAGCGCGACGAGCAGATGCTGGAGCAGGAGCGTCAACGTAGGATAAAGGAGCATGAGAATAAGCTGTTGCGCGTGAACGAACAGCGGGAGCACGAGCGCAACTTGCGCAAGCAACGCATGCGTTTGTTTCTCGTACAGAAGCAGCAACAAAAACAAGTCATGGAGCCGGAACCACTGACGGTGCCGCAGATGACTCTGAAGAAGGCACCCCGCGAGGAGAAGCCGAGGCTATCGCATGGGGTTGAAGCCAAAATACAAGAATCGGAATTGACACCACAGAAATGCCTGGTTAAGGAGGAACACCTTGAGCGCCAACGGGAGCAGCTCGAGGTGAAACAAACCGAGCTGTTGAACCGGCTGGCGCTCAAGAGGGAGGAGGAGGTGAAACAGAATAATAAACGCATTGACACGGGAATAAGCGAAAAACTACTATATGAACTGGAGCATGCGGAAGAAATCAAAAGGCAGCAGGAGCAGCAGAGGATGCGCCAGCAGGAGGAGCACATACGGCGTCGCAGCGAGGAGTTGGAGCGAAAGCTAATTGCAGCACGTGACAGGCAGCTGGCAAGCAAGCTGCGCTCCATTTGGAGCCAACAGCAGAACCGAATGGTCGCCGACAGCATAAAGATGCAGCAACAGTTGCTGGAGAGAGGAGCTATGTCGCCGCGCTCAAGCCCGGAACGTAGCCTGACCCCAGTCCCGAATCGGAGTGCCACAGAGCGAGTGGAAAAGCCACGCGATGTGAGAGACTCGAGTTCGAAGGCGCAGCAGAGTCACAGCAACAGGAATCTAGGTGGCGAGAGACAGCCTCCAGGCTATAAGCCCATTCCAGCGCCAACCCCGTCGCCCTCGGTCTCCCCAACGCCCGTTCAGTCTGTCGGCGAGTTGAACCATGTTAGGCGAATGCAGTTGCAGGAATATACAAGGGAGTGCTTTCTGCAGCACATCGACGAGCAGCGACTGCGCCTGGAGCTGGCTGAACAGAAGGTCCACACCATCGAAATGGAGAAGCAGCAGCTGGAGTCGGAGATCAAGGAACGGTGCGACATGCTGGATTGGCTAACCCAAGCGCAGAGTGGCAGCGACTTGAGTGCGATTGGACGGCTCAACCTGAGCACTGATGACAGCGATAAGCTGAGCAAGAAGCGGTCTGGTCCGGTGCCGGAGTTCATCAAGTTCGCCTGGCGTGTCCATCGCATGAGCAGCGAGACCAAAAACAAGTCCAACAGCACTCGGAAGGAAACTCCAACCTCGGAATCGACGAAGCGACGAGCTCAACCAACGAGCGCTCCCAAGTGCAAGCGCATGTGGTCGCCTCTGATGAGGCGCTACATTCAGTTCGAGCGACACCGCAAGTCGAGCTCCAGTGAAACGCCACTGCCCTCCGACATAGATCTGCAAAGGGAGCTCAAGAACTACCTGAGACAGATGCTGGATCGCAAGGGGCAGACACAGGAGCAGTCCAGCGGAGAGTACTTCATAGCGCAGCCGCTACGCAGCAAAGTCGAGCGCTTCCAGCGTTTCATAGACATGGGCAAGGCGAAGCAGGAGAAGAGGGCGAAGCAGGAGAAGAGGGCGAAGCCAGCGGAGGCCGACCACTACAGCAGCTGCAGCAACATCAGTTGTTGTGCGGTCTTTGGCGGCGATAACAGCTCCATTGAGCTAGCCGATGGCTCTAGGCCCAGAGCCATAATCATGCGACACCATTGGCCACGTCGAGTGCGCAATAGGAGGCAAAGGGATAGGCAGAGGCAGAGGGAGAGGGAGAGGGAGAGGCATGAGTGCCAGAAAGAAGAGTCATGTTATAGAAAGGGACAGAAGTCTTCGACTTCGACGAGCTGCACCCAGAGTACGCAAACAGAAGTCCCGTGCCAATCGCTTCACTCTAGCGCCGCGCGTCGCTCGTTGATCATTCGCAATAGACGACGAATGCAGAAGCGCATGCGCTTGCAGATTTTACGGAGTCAGAGGCGTCATCGCGACCGCTTGTTGACCGACGAGCACCTACAGGTGTCTGACCAGGATCTGGCGCGTGAGCGCAACATCTTTCAGCAGCTGTTGCTGGGCAGCGAATCGAGCCTGGACGGACCCCAGCTGCTGGTGGAGAATGCGCTGATGGAGCGCAAGCTGACCATGGCCAAGCAGCGGGAGCGACAACTCAAGCAGCTGCAGGAACAAATGCTGAAGGCGTCAATTGAGGTGCTGAGACAACTCGAAGGGACACCGGATGCCTCGCAGGCTGAGCCGGAGCACTCGTGCAACCGCACTTGCATTCGATGGCGTCAAGAGCTGCAGCTGACCCTGAAGCCATTGTCTAAGGTGCCCTGCCGCATCTTTGCCAAGCTGTTTGAGCCACTGCTGTTCGAGGGCGACGATCAGGTGGAGCTGCGCCGCAAGATCGGCCATCTGGATGCTCAGCTGGAGCAGCAGCTGCTCAGCCGCCTGAGTCGCGCAGTGGACAGGTGCCACAGCTGCTGTTGCCAGCAGCGCTTGCAGAGCGCCTGGAAATCCCACCAGGAGCACGATCTGGCGCAGCGTAAGGTGCTGGCCACTCACAGCTTCCAGCTGCTGCGTCAGCTCTTCGACGAGCACTGCAGCAGCTCGCGCGCCATCTGGCTGGGCGCTCTGCAGACCATCGAGACGCTGTACTTCGAGCAGATCGCCGAGAATATGTCCATGGCTCGACCCGACAGGGGCTCGAGTCTGCACAAGAAATGTAAGCACTAAATCACGGATTTTCAAAAGTCCCTTGAGATCGAAGCATCTCCAGCTATAGTTCGCTTAGCTGACAAGGGCAACACCGGCTAGACTAATTGAACCAATACTGGAATTGAGTTTGCCCTGGATATGGATTCCTTTCGATATCTATTTCGATCCGCACTTTTCAAAAGTCCCTTGAGATCGAAGCATCTCCAGCTATAGTTCGCTTAGCTGAGAAGGGCAACACCGGCTAGACTAATTGAACCAATACTGGAACTGAGGTTGCCCTGGATATGGATACCAGATTATCTCCAACCCTTTTATTCCTTTCGATATATATTTTGATCCGCACTTTCTAAATTTTCTTAGTTGCGCTTTGTTATGTTTGATTCTTTGTCAATTTCGATTTATGTGCTGTTAGTCCTATGCTGCTCATAAAGCTATTTGCCGACAGGTCTCTTCTAGGCCTGATTAGTGTATTTTGAGTATAGAAGGCTTTTCTTATAAGCCAATAAAGTTTTAGTTGACCCCTTTTGGGCAAAATTTCCATCATTTTTTTACTCTTTCCCCAGAGCTCTTCACTGGCTGCTAGACTCGACAGACCCACACAGCAACCCATCGATCTCTTTGAATTGCCCCCTTGCATCTCCGTCTATATGGACACCCATCTATTATAGATGATGTACTGACAGAAACCTTCCTCTGCTCCGCCAGATGTCTTCCCCTCTCTGCCAATTGCATCTCACTTCTCGTGTAATTTTGCGCTTCTTATAACCCATTTGTGTCCATGTCAATGTTGATATTTGTTGCCTTCGCCTGTTTGTTGTTTTCGTAACGACAGCCAAAGTCAAACTCAATTTAACAAAAAATCAACGTAAATGTAAATTGAAACCTGTTTCCGAGCCGTGAGTCAACGTTTGGCAGCTACACAGCGAGCCTCAGTCCCTGCCCCCTGTCCCTTAGCCCTTTCACCCTTTCTCTCTCTCCCTCCTCTCTCTCTCTCTCTCTCTCTCTCTCTCTCTCTCTCTCTCTGTCTTTAGCTGTCTGTCTGACTTTGTTCCTTTCCACATGTGCTTGCCACACAACACTTGAGCACCGACGCTGCGGCAGGTGAAAAACTCTGACCTGACCTATCTTGCACTTAAACTTTTCCTCCGACAGCCCTATACCTCTACCCTTACCACTGCTCCACCTCCCCCTCCCCCTCCCCCTCCCCTTCCCCCTTTCTTTGTTGGCTCGCTCTATTTGTGTTGGTTAAAAAGCAATTTCTTCACTTGGTGTTGTTGCTGTTGTTGCAATTGCATTATTGCCTCGTCGACTGCAACAACTGCTGACATTTGCGCCGCCATCAGCTATCAGCAGTTTTGTATATACCCTGTTCGACAAGCGTGAGCAGGGTATATTGGTTCATTGTATTTGCTAATTAACATATATCTGTGTATATATTTCACTCAACATGATTTTGGGACTTTCACTTTAGCTTAATACACACTTCCTATATATTTCTAGCCTCAGTTTTTGATAGCGAATCCTTCTTCCCTTCTGTGGATTCCCCTCAGTTGGCCTGTTTCGTTTGTAGCTTCTTCTTTAATCTATTCTGCCCTCTTCAGTAATATCCTTTGATATCCATGAGTGTGCCATATTTTTGCTCTTTTCTGATATCCTTAGTTGTCCATGTTGTCTTTTCCTCTAGATCTGAGCAGAAAATTTGATGGATCTATCAGTTACCAGGTCTGTCGTATATACCCTTTCAACCTTCGCCCTTTGTTGCTGCCTTCTCTGCTGCTCCCACTGTGTCCTCTCTTCATTTGATTTCGGCATGGAGCTTATGGCCAATGTGATATGCTAGGGTATTTGATTGTCGTCTTGTCGTTGTCAGTTTGTCTGCGCCCTTTCATCTCGCCTTCGCCACTTTCCCAGCGACATCCGCAGTCTCAGCCCTTCGCTCAAGCACTCTGCACTCACAGTCTGCACACTCACACAACCCACTCGCAAACCTCTTTTGCATTTTTATTTTGGCATAATAAATGATGACAAATTAATTAAATTGACAAGGATGCCGCTGCAGCTTCTTGACGTTGGCGACGACGACGACGAGGACGACGACAACGATGAGGATGCTGATGGTGGGCTGCAATCTGTTATTAACATCGCGTATACGTAATGAGAACGTGACGCTGCGTTACGTTACGTTGCGTTACGTTACGTCTACGCAATGCTGTCGTCTGCTGATTGCTGATTAAATGTAAATGTTGTTGTTGAGTCTCTCTCTCTCTCGCTCGCTCATGCATTCGAGTCTCTTCAATTAATAATGAAGGCGTGGCCATGCCAACCCAGCGCCTCCTTTCGCTCTGCTGCCACTGCGGCTCAGTTGCTCAGTTGCTCAGTTGCGCCTAATTGAAAGTTGTTTTTTTTTTTCTAACTTGAGTGACATGAGTTTTTAAGTCAAGTGAGCGTTGCATTTGGCTGCATGACTTTGCTCTGCCTCTCTCTCTCCCTCTCCCTCTCTCCATTCACTCTCTCCGTCTGCCTCTTCACTCACAAATGCACAGCAGCCAGTGAAAGTTCTGGGGCTAAGCTGACCTTGACCAAAAAAAAAACTGTGCTCAAATACATATGTACATGCACGCATATGCACAGACCTTAGCCACTGCCCTGTAGGAAATTTGTCGAAGCAGCAACTGGCATACATTAGTGCAAAACTGCCCCGATATGACGTACATAAAGTATATACCTATATGAGTTTGGCCTGAGTCTCTGAGCTAAGGCTTCCTTTTGTGTGGGAATATAAGATTCTAATGTCTGCTAGAATCTGTAGAAAGTCTGTCTCTTATATCAGGCTGCCTGTGGGTTAACTTTCATTAGCCTTAAGACTCTGTCATGGAAACTCAGTTGCAGTGCCCTTTAGCCTTACTTTAATCATATCATATTGCAGCACTACAAGATTCTCTCAATGCCAGAGTTGCGATGAGCTTTTCTCATGACATCTCATTTCATTCGAAGCACTTTCTTGATCTCTCTGGTGCTCTGCTGATGTGTAGATTGCAGATTCCTCTTAGATTCCTTTTTCATTTCATCACAAACTCCCAAAGCGACTCTCTTGATAGCCTGTCCTGTGAGCTGTCTGCTAGATACACGCCTGGAAGGCAGCTTTCATCGAGTGCCAAGCTCTCGATATTTGTGCTATATCTGAAGCCCTCTATAAGCTTTCATGCATGGATTTTCATCATGCAGCGAGTGCAAGAGTCTCCTGCTGACAGTGCTGTGGCTTGCTTTTGACTTGAGCCAATGCCAAGCTCTTTGCCATAGCCAAAATAAAAATGAAATTCGCTTGTTGACAAGCTGTAGCCGAAGCCACCAGAACCACCAACGCCACCAGAGCCACCGACGCCATTGGCGGCTAACATGATGTGTCGCCGAGGCTGTCAAGTTTCTAGCTGGCATTTTGTTAGCCTCGTTTTCAAAATTTCGTCTTGGCTGCTTGTTTGGCTGTTGTTCGAGTTGTTGTTGTAATTAGTGCATGTAACATTTGAAGGGATATTAATTACTTTGATGTGCATGTGTGTGTATATATATGTATATATATGTATGTGTGTGTGTGTGTTTACCTAACATGTTTGACATGCTGGCAACATGCGGCGCCATCAGCACCGCAGCTGAGCAGCTTAGCTGACCCACTTGCTGCCGTCAAGCCTTTCAGCCGTGCCGTCACAAGCCCCTTTTACAAATCTCACACACACACACACAGCTTTGTTTTGCATTCGCTCTCTTACGCTCACTATATCCCTCTCTCTCTCTCTCGCAGCCATTGCAACTTGTGGCTTAAAGGTGTAAAATCAGCTCACATGCATCTAAATATTATAATACGCTGAGCCCATTAGGGCTCAATTGCGGGTATATTAGCTGGTTAGAAGAAGGCCGAACAGAACCCAAAAAACAACTCTGCAACTCTGACTACTTGCATGACTTTTAATCACCAGCGTACACGTCTGGCCTGCTTGATCAATGTTCTTCTCCAACTCTTTTCTCATGCATCTCATGCTGCTTTAGATGTCTGACTAGCATCAGGAGTTGAGTCGATCTAGCCACGTTTGTGTTTTCTGTCTGACTCATCGACTGGCAGCGATCTCGCTAGTCACAAAGATATATTCCCTTATACCTTTATACAAATCGAGTTTATCATTCTTCCTAATAATACTCATCGATGCTGTGTGGGTTAGTTTGACATGAGTTTAGATATTGAACAGTTTCTCTTCTGCTTACCTTCCTCCTTTCCGGCCAAAGTGTCAAGACTTATGCTTAGGTAAAATAATAATCACATTTGTTTGCCATTATGAGCCGGCAGGGCATAGCCTAGTCGGGTATTTCCAACTGTATCATACTCACTTATCCATTTCTGTTTATAATATTTCTCTTTCTGGTCTTGGCACACTCATTTAGTCTTATCAGATAGTTGCAATCATTCAGAAATTTGGCCGAAATGAAAGGAAACTTTGATGATTTGATTTCTCTTCTTCTTTTTGCTTTGATGAGAGCTCAATTTGAATACAATTAGCAGCGCTTAATGAGCAATGCGACAAAAATTGTATGACGAATGCGAAATGGAGGAACTGAAAACATACGAGAAATTGCTCAATAGGGGCAATCGGGGCCAAACAATATGGCGCATCGAACGGAAGTGCTACGTTTTATTTACAGTGGTTGAACAATTGAGCAAACAAAATGGCCAAAGTACAACCCAAATGTGTTCTTGTTGTTGTTGCTTTTCTTGTTGTTGTTGTTGTTGTCGCAGTGCAAATGGACAGACAAGTGAATTATTGAAATGCTTACCACAAACAGTCGGACGAGCGAAACGAGCGAAGCGAGAGGGACACAAAGCGAAAGGACTTTGGCTTTTGTCGCATTCGCAGTACAGTCGCCACTCGCTAATGAGAATCGTTAAGCAATTGCTTTACTGTTGAGCACATATTGCTGTATTCTCTCTGCACTAACAAGAGCTCATTAGCTGCTGCTGGACTTTTCTACTCCCCGAAGGATGAATTACTTCCCCTTAGTTGTTTCTTCTTCATTCATAGGTGTTGCCCAATACTATTCTCCATTCATTTGGGCTCTCGCTCCTTCTCTTCAGATTCTCGCAATCCCAAGTGCTAATAATATCTGCTTTCTGCTATGTTTCTATTCTCTCTATAAACTCATCTGCATATGGGCTTCTTACTGCTGTTCGTTGTTCGTTTGCCAGGCCTCACTGTAGCCAGATCACGTTTGAGTGCACAGCAACATTTACAGCAGCAACAGCTTCGAGTGCATTCGGTTTGCATTTGCCTTTTGTTTGAGCCCAACGATGCGTGGCAGCTGTGATAAAAGTAACTGAAGTGCCTGGCCACAAGCGTTGATGAACTGCAACCGAGTTGCGAGTTGGAGAATGGAGAGTCTAGAATCGAGCATCGAGCATCGAGCAGCGAGCAGCGAGCAGCGAGCATCGAGTATCGAATCGGGAGTTGCGGCTGATTTAACCAGAGTCGGGCTGAGGCTGACTCTGCGCTGATTGCAGCCTGCAGCTGTGGCGGGTATGGCGACAACGGCTGCCACGATGACATCTGCTCGAGTTGGCCAAAAATAAATAAAGCCACGCGCAATGCCATTGATAAGAATCTCTCAAACTTTTGCCAGCGCCAAGCGAGCGAGCAAACAATACAAATCACGTATACGCAACGACAGCGGCAACGGCAACGGCAACGGCTGGGCCTATAGACAAGGCCACAAATGCGGAACGTGCGCCATGAAAAATCTGTCGAAACTTAAACCGAAAACCCACAGAAGAAACCACATTAATCATTCGCATATGTTGTGCAGCGCCAGCTGCGGAGTGCGGAGTAAGGAGAAGAAAACAAAAATGTCCACACATATGATTTTTCAGAATACCCTGTAGAAAATGAAGAACTTAGCGAAAGTGCATGACATGCTATGTGCAGAATATGAATATATTTTATAGGATACATAAATATTCTATGATACTTCTTATGTCTAACTGGATACCCTGTAACAGAAAAGTTCTTTAAATAGGGTATATATACATGTTTACCTATCATGTTACACAAATATTCATACATAATTGAAGTTCTCTCCTCGAGAAACCGTCTAAAGAAGAGAGATATACAGGCAGTAAAAGATATACATACAGTATATATACCCTGTAAATATGTGCTATAAATGTAGTAAAGATATGTGGTATATAGACGATGCTTGCATATTATAAAGTGAGTCATGTCTGAGAGGTAAAGCTATGCTTGTACTAACTACTTACAACTATTTAAGTCTTAGAGATACCCTGCAATTGAGTGAATGCCACGAAAAGATTATTTCCAAGTCTGATTTTGTCTATATTTCCATTTGTATTTTAGTTATATATAAATTAAGAATTCCATCTGAGCTTAATGTACTTCTAAGGCCTGCAATATGAAATTACAAATACCCTGTAGATAACATCATATATAGGCTGTACAATAGTCACTTGAACTGTCAGATACCCTATAGATTTGTAAATTACAGGATATCATCTAGATGAGCGTACTCTCATGTTTTTTATGGGTTGTCAAAAAAAAAAAAACGAACCGAAAACAAAAAGCTATGCGGCATTAAATTAATTGAAATCGTTGAAAACAAGCTGAGATTATGTTTGTTTTACTTGTCGCCAGAGTTCGAGTGAGATAAGGAAAGAGAGAGGCAGAGTGAGAGACAGACAGGGAGAGAGAGAGAGAGAGAGAGAGAGAGAGAGAGAGCATGTTGCAAGTAAAGTCAAGAGCTGGCAAAAAGCGAGCAATTGATTGATGAAAGGTCTTTTTGAGCTGCCGCACAAAAGTTTTGCATTACAAAACAGGGAATTGCCTTGAAAGACAGATAAAAGATAAACATCTTAGGAGTTTCTTCTCTTGGCCTGGATGAGCACAGAGAATTCCGCAATGAGATGCAGAAAGGGGAACAAGATGTGACGCCCGTCTCTCGTGCGTCTGCCATGGATGACAGGCAATAAATTTGGCATCGCCTTGCGAATTAAGCAGCTGGCTGCACTTCGGCTCTAATGAGCCGACGCGTAACCCTTACGCATCTCGGTAGCTAGAGAAAAACCAGTTCGCTTACTTTATCCATTATCTGGCTTTTCTATGCTCATTTAATGGCTTAGCCGCATGACTTGGCTGAATTTTGAAAACTCTGCATAATTACCTTCAAATATTAAAATGAACCAAGCGAAATGTGCGCAAAGCGCAGAGTCAGCATTTGTAGCCAGCTGTCTTCTCCCTCCTCACACTCTCTTGACAGCAGAAGCGAAATCCCCTTTTTTCTCCCAATTACTCACCAACTAAATTTACTCGTTACTTTTTTTTTTCATTTTTGCAATGGCTAAAGTTAAATTATGTTTTTCAACTGAATATGCTGCACTGCAGTCAAGGGTATTCAATAGCTGAGCTGAACTACTCGTTACTTACAGCTCGTTACTCGCTATCCGTTGTCTGATTTGATTACTCGTTACATTCTACTATCGATTTACTCGCATGCGATTGAATGCTACTTGTTATAGCTTTACCTATTCAGACTACTTTATCTAATTTAAGTTCTTTTGCGTCACTCGTTACTTTTGCATAGGTCGCACAACTGTTCGATTCATATAAAAATTTACCAGTTAATTGAGTGTATTCCCATTGTCTATTATTTATTTCTATTCTAAGATGATACTCGTTACTGTTTGCTCCTACTCGCTGGCTGTTTTAAAGAGCAATTTGCAGTGCATGATGCATTAAGTGAAGAAGTTTCAAAACATAGCTTTCATATTAAACTAGCCCAGCATGAAGCTGAGCGAACCACAGGCATTTCGTCACTTCCCATTCGCACACTCATCCCAGCTGCAGGTCTTCTCGCTCTCTCTCACTCTCTGTGTGTGTTTATCTGTATGTGTGTGCGTGCAATACTTTTATGTTAAACTACAAGCTTTCAGCTGGACACAGACGCCCAGCTGCATGCATGCGTGCATTGCATACATATATTTATTGTGTGTTTGCAGAACAGCTCACTCTCTCTCTCTCTCTCTCTCTCTCTCTCTCTCTCTCTCTCTCTCTCTCTCTCTCTCTGTTGTCGCTTGACTGCAGCTGCAATGGCATTTTTATGCAAAACAACTGTTTGCTGTCAACAACACAGCAGGCAACAAGCCCGCAAGTGCGAGAGATGGCAGCTCGGACAATCGCCGGATGGCACTGAATGGACATACCCCATTGACCAACACCCCTAAGGCCCTTGCTCGCTCTCTCCCACACTCTCACACTCTCTCTTTCTCGCTGCTTTAAGATTGCTTTAAGTTTATGACTCAATGAGCTGATGCAACTGTCTCAAGTGCTTCACCTTGTCGACTAGGCCACAACAGTGAGGCGGTTAAGCGGTTAACCCGCTGGAGCGCTTAAGCGGTTAAGCATTTAAGCCGTTAACCTGCGACAAATGACGACAGAAAAGCTATCAAAGAAAATAGAAAATAGAAAACAGAAAACGGAAAGCGGAGAGCGGAAAACAGAATACAGTTACAGACACCAAGGTGAACCATTTTTTACGGCACGAAATGCAATCAGACGCAGTTTTAAGTTTCAGCTATGAAAACAAGTCAAGATACGGCGAAGCAAGGATTTGATTGCAAAAGAAGTTGATGGAGAAACAGAAGAAGAAGAAGAAGAAGGGCAAGACAATTAGAGTGAAAGAAGATGAGGCGCATACAAAGTTGCGATTGATGGTGGATAAAGATAAGTGGGAAATACAAAGTACGCATAGATTATGATTAGAGTAAGACGAAATGAGAGTGGGAGAAGAGGAAGAAAATGTGGAGTAGTCCTAGCAGAAGGGCGATGCGAGAGGAGAAAAGTGGAAAAGGAAAAGTTATTAGAAAAAGCAAAGGAAGCCACAATATAAGAAGTTGACATGAAAAAGGGAATAGATAATGATGGTAATATAGATGAGAGATGGAGATTGTTATGGCAGATTGATACTCTGTCAGTTATCATTATCCACCAGTCGAATCAGTTTTCATAACACTTTTTGCACTGTGAAGGAGTAGCGCACAGTCGCTTATACCCGATTCGATTGCCGAATGCCAGCCTGTTTATGATTTGTTTATTTAATCACGAGCTAAATGATATGCAATGGAGTTTTGACTTTGAGGTCAAAGCAATTGAATAACTTATCTGCAATGAACAGCATCGACTGTGTGTGAGTGTAGAGTGTGTGTGTGTGTGTGTGTGTGTGTGTGTGTGTGTGTGTGTGTGCAGTCAGTCAAATGAATATGAACGAATCGCTCGCTCATTAACTCATCTAATCTAAATGTACTTTTGGTCATTTTATATTGAGTTGGCACACACACACACAGACACACTCACACACTCACACACACACACAGACACACATATGAATCACTGTGATTAATAAATAATTCTGCAGTTGCATTTCAGTTTGCGCAGTTTGTGAATTTAATTTGGTTTATGCATTTGTTTGCCCACGTTTATCTCTCACAATTCAACTAGCAGCCATTTCTGTGCGAGAGAGCGGGGAGAGACGGAGAGAGGGAGAGAGCAATGCACGTATGTAAATATACTCAAAAGCACACCCACACAAGCAGATAGAGAGAGAAAGATATATGCATATCCAATTTGCATAATGTTCACCTTTCGCTTCACTTTACATTCGCAATGTAGCGATAAGTTGATGAATACATGCATACCCTGTAAAAAGCAATGTGAGTTTGCTGAGTGATTGCATGACAAAGCTAAGAAGACACTGAGCTGTCTTCCAATATATATATATATAGATCTAGAGAGCAATTCTGATTAGAGTTCTTTTAATTGATTTCACTTGATTTCTATCATTTCGCAATTCACAATGAGAAACCATCTAATATAAATACAAGGGTATTAGCTAGTCGTTCAAGTGTCTTCTTTTCTTATGCTCAAAATGTTGCTTTTGCATTTGATTTCGATTGCGATTTTGATTGTGCATATGCATGTATATTGTAATTAGCAGCTACATTGCTCATTTCGGCTATCAAGTATACACTTGTACACACACACACACACACACACACACACACACACACGCACAGCTCATTAGACAAAATGAATGGCTAAATAGGAATAAGCGCTCCACTAGCTGAATTTGGCAGCAAATGTGAAGGCATTTCATAATTAGCTTAAATGAAAGTCTATTTTTTTTGGCACACACACACAGATACTCAAACACTCACTCACATATGTATATATATATGTATACATATATGTACAGCGCATTAAAATGAAAGAAAATACATTAAAGAGCTTAGGCCAACAATTAAATTATTTTCAAGCAAAGCTAGCTTTGTGGCACAAACTCTTACTCTTTCGATCCCTATATCTCTCTCTCTCTCTCTCTCTGTCTCTCTCTCACTCTCTCTCTCTCCCTCGTTTGCTCTCCACACACTTGGCATTAAGTGTGGCGCGTAAAAATTTCCACTGCGCTAATTTTAAATAATGCTCATACGCCGCGTTGTGCAGTCGCTTTTCTGTTGTTGTATAGCAATGGGCGCCAGTCTCAAAGGCAGCACTTGAAATTAAAGTAAGTCACACACACACACACACAGCAACACACACACACATGCACACACATGCACACACACATGTACACACACAGCAGCCAGCACAGCTCTAATCAATTTGCTTGGCAAACATTTTTCAGCTGCCCTGCAAAGTATGCTACACTTTTTGCTTCTTTCTTTCGTTCTCTTTTCCTTGGCTTTGTTTAATGCTTGCTTGCTTGCTTCCCCATCCCAATGCCTTTGCCCAGCAACAAAACAAAAATGAAAAACGAAAGAAAAAAAAAACAACAACAAAATAATACAAAACACCTTTTGACATTTATCGTCGCCTTGTCCACAATTTCCTTGCCCCACGCGAATGCGAATGCGAATGTCTTGTGCGCAGTTTTTAAGCTGATTTCCAGCGTTAATGATAAAAGTTTTTAGCGCCAATTTTGTTGTTGTACACACACACACACACACACACACACACACACACACACGCACACTGCGCATTTTGTTTTCAATTAATTGTCTACCCATGTCACTCACATGTCCCAATCACGCCATCCAAAAACGCCCAGCAAAGCTGCGAGGCTGGCCGCAACATGAATTATACTCAATCTGCAGATGCGAATGAAAATATATATATGTATATAAAACATATATAAATGTATATATATATATCTATATGAATAATATAAGCGCGCTACCACAAATGTGGCTATAAATTTGAGCTGCTTTTGCTGCTGTTGAAACATGATTAAATGGGGTATATGGAATATGACACGATCTACAATATATAATGTGAAATGTGATCTATATATACGTGTATATATTCCTGAACTATATGATCAGGCAATTTGTTACTAATTGAGCTGAATAGTTAAGCTGAGTCTATGAATATTTCCAGACCAAGATGAGATCAAAGAAAAGAGAGGAGGATTAGCAGAGGAAGTAAGTTGCCTTTTGCAGAATATTAAGTGATGAAAAACTCTTTCTCTTATTTAAATAAATTTCTCATCTTATATAGAACTCTCGCTTCTATGAGTCATATTTGCCATGCATATGCAAAGCTGTTTCTGCACATCTTTCGCTCTAAGCCTTGCTGCTTCTTCTGGCATTTGAATTCATGCCTAGATAGTAGCACAAAGAGATCCATTTAAAAATATATACTATATAGTTAAATCTCTCTCTCTCTCTCTCTCTCTCTCTCTCTCTCTTAGTAGTAGCTGCTGCTGCCTGGGCATTGGTCAGTCGAGCATTGCTCGCTTCTAGCGCTATCGCCGTTGTCTCTTTGTGAAATCAATTAAAATACAATTGTTGTTGAAATCAAAATCATTTTACTGGAATATTTAAACCCATTTGAGCGCACTAACATGCGCCGCGGCACGTAATATTTATTTATATCATTCAAGCACATTTTCGCTTTAATCTCGAAACAAATTCTCAGCTCGAGCATTTGAGAACACGAAACACGAAAATCAAAGCGAAAAAGTCGAGAGAATTAACTGCAAATTCTAGGTGTAAATTCAAATTTATTAAATAAATTGGCAAATGCTGAAATTGATATAGAAACGAAGCTGGAAATGGAAATTGCATTTGAAATCAAATCATGTTTAATTCATATTTAAAGCAACAGCTTTTGGCTGCAGACACACTTGGGCTTTGTCATCACCTGCAAAGGTGTGCATGGGGTAGATTAGCTACGAGCACACTCAGTGTATGTATCAACATCGATAGTTGATATGGGCGTGTGTAGAGCATGCTCCATATATTCTCCTACATATCGATAAATATCGATTTCTCAGAGATACAGCTATGCATAGCTCAAGGCGTGAAATGAGAACTGTAGGGTATATGTTGACTATTCATCTAAGTGAATTCCATAGGCAAAGCTCTGAAAAGTTTTGTTGTTGAGCTATCGTAAGATTGAGAATACTTTATTATCGAATTGGTTTCTTAAGCAATTATGGAATTTGTTGCCGGATATCTCTATCCTCTTCCTCTATCATCTATCTCTTCCTCAGTTGAACTCGAGAGACTAATTGACTAAGACTAGCAGAAACATTTCCAGCTCCAGCATTTCCTCTGTCCGCTGTCAGGGTAGTCGCCAGTCATGCACTGCCTACTAGATAATTCTCATTTCTATATATATATGTGTGTATGTGTGTGTGTGTGTGTGTGATGTCTGCACTTTGTATGTTATTTTAATAATCTCTGTTGCTTGCAATTCCGTTTATGGATAAACTCGCAAAATTTTGCAAATTGTCTTCAATTTCAATTAGCTCTACGGTTTCTGTGTGGCTAATTGTCGCATATAGCGCTCTCTCTTTCTCTCTAACTCTAACTCTCTAACTCCAACTCTCTAACTCTTACTCCAACTGTATACTCGAATGCTGTTCTGCTGAGCTTAGAGCCGCTTTCAATGCCTGGAACATTTCCTTTCACAGTTGCCACCAAATGAAATTACCACAACTGCTGCTGCTGTTAGTTGCTGTCAGTTACTGCATTATATATACACACATATACATATACATATACATATATATGTAGGCACAAATGTCTTCTGCCGGACGCTCTATCTCTCCCTCTCCCTCTCTCTGTCTCTGGCTTCTCATTTGATTTCATTTGGGTTTCGTTTTTGCGGCTTTTGGCCTGCTGCTCATTCAGTTGGCCAACTCCAACTGTTTTTTTTTTTCTGTTTTCGTCTCTTTGCAACATGTGTAAATTTGACAGTTAAATAAATGCCTCTACCTCTCTCTCTCTCTCTCTCTCACTCTCTCGCCTTCTGTCTATCTCTTACTGTCTCTATTTGCGAGTTCCTCTGTGTGTTATAAATTTGCGGTCAAAAGATTAAGCTGTTTGATCGCAAAATCAACAGCCACATAAAATGGATTAAAATGAAATGTCCCTCTGTCTGCCTGCCTCGCTGTATGTGTGTGTGTGTGTGTGTGTGTGTGTGTGTGATTTGCTTTTATTGTAAAAATGCCAACAAATATCGACAGATTGCCTGCCTTGCTCGATGCTGGCATCTAGCCAAAATCGCTGGCAGCAGCTTCTCGCATTGCACTCTGATTGCTTTCTGTGGTGCGCAATTAATGCTTGGCGGTTGGCTTCAATGGAGCTGCACACACACACACACACACACACTCGTATATATATATGGATATATGTATTTGGTGTTGAATTTTGCGTTGGCTTGAGGCTGGGTCATGGGAGCCCAGCAGTTGCAACAGTTGTCAATGGCTTCAATTGCAGCTGAACTACACACAATTGATACAAGCTAACAAATAGGAGTGCTTAAGCAGAGACTTGTTGCTATGACAGACTGCCAGATACCCATTAGTTATGAGCTATCGAATCAAGTTAATCATAGCTGTAAGAGAAAGAGTCTATTTTATGTTGTTTGCCTTGAGACAGAGAAAGTAGAAGCCGAGTTTATAATTAGATTTCAGATTTAGTAATCATATTTAACTCATCTGAAAACAACATTCAACTTTGGCTATTCATAATAATATAATCATAAGCTAACAATAGTCAAATGACAAAGTGGCAAAATCCTTTTTTCCCTTCACTTTTTGTTTTCTTGCTCTTCTCCTCCTGCTCTCCACTGCAGTTGGCCGAAAGTACGAAAAGCAAACAAATTAATTATAAACAAAGTACATAAATCACGCTGCATATTATGACAAAAAAAAAAAGAGAGAGAAGGGATGGAACGACTTGACGATGCCCTAGACTGATGCGAGTAGTGCCTGAGCTGCTATAGCAAATTGACTTTGGTATGGGAAGAGGCTGGTCGAAGATTATCTAAGCCGTAGCTGAGTCAACAATCTATACAAGAGTTGAGTAAGACTGAAGCTAAGCGTGCTATAAATAGAGTTGCCTCTAGTCAGGCTCAGGCTAATGTGTCTAAGCTATAGCTGAGTCAACAATCTACATAAGAGTTGAGTGGAATATCCCTAATCAAACTCAATTTCTGCTACATACATATGTCAGAGACTGTCAATAGATTCTCTGATAAGCTGACAGCTGTGGCTCTATACCAGCATGCATCGTGGGCTTCTGTCTGTCTATTACACTCTATTGGCTAATTTCGCACATGTCTGCAGGGTATGGAAAGTTAGACCTAAGCCACGTACCCGGCGTTCTCTGGCAGCTGCCTTTCGGCTTTCGGTTTACGGCTTACGGCTTTCGGTTATCATTATATTCAAATTTACATAATTTCTGTGTACAACTCGCTGACTGCAGGTGGCCAAGGGCAGGAGGAGAGGGGGAGAGGGGGAGGGCGGGAGAGTGTGAGATAAATATAAAGATAAACATAATCAAAGCGCATGCAGAAAATAACAAGCGAAAATGTGGCCCAACTTTTGGATCCGCTGCTTCTTCTTTTTTTGTCCTTGTCGCGAAAACTTTCCAATGAATTAAAAGCAACAAAAAGAAAAACAAAGCAGAAATGTGGAGACAAAATGTTGCTCTTGTTGTTGTTGTTGTTGTTGTTGTTGTTGTTGCTGTTGTTCTAGTCAAAGTTAAGAGACACGAAAGACAAAGCAACATGGCAAAATATGTTTACTATTTACGGCCGATGAGTATTACGTAGAGCAGAAGAAAGACAATGGAACGACAGAGCGCAGACAATCTGAAGCCAGGCAAAGCAGTTTGGAATTGTCAAGGCATATCTGACTGCCAAATACCCGCTCGAACTGAGAGGCGAACTTCACTCGGGGGAGTAGCTGTAGGAGAGCTCAGCAAGTGCTTGGCATACCCTCAGTGGATATAGCTACATATATATAGAGAGGCTTAAGAGCGAATCTGCTGATTGAATATATGAGTATTTCATGTCTATTGCTAGGTGATGCATTGGGGGAAGGGAAAGAGCCAAAGTGAACACAGACAGATGGGATCTCGCGGACAGTCGAAGTTCGTCTCGAGCAGCTAAAACCGTCAACGAAGAGAAGCCAATATACTCTACTTGGCACATGCTGAACGAGCATTGAGAAAACTTTGAACTTTTTCAATTTGATTGCATTTCAGCGAGTTTTTTTTCCATGGGCATCGAAGGGGCAGAAGAAGTGACGCTCAGACTGAGTGGATGTGGCGACGTTGATTATGATAACTGAACTGTCCAAAAAGCAGCCGAGGCCTTGACAAGTCTTACTAGTGTTGAGGGTTGGGGCAACAAAAAATGCAGTAGGGGCAATTCTTATTCCAGAGACTAGAAGAAATTTAGCTCTAACTAACTACAGAGATAGAATACTATTATTTAGAATACTAAATTGCAAATGATTTCTATTTCTAAATGAGCTCTGTAGGGGAACACGGAGGGGCAGCTAAAACTAAAGCGGAATGCAGCTTATGGCTTCTTGTCTTGCTGAAAGTCAACGGGACTTTCTACCAAGTTTGCTTAAATTAAATATCCTTACCATCCCAGTTCCAGATAGACTGAACTTAAGCCAAGTAAAAGAAGTTGGGCAAGCTGCTAAACTGGCTGCTTAAGACTTTTTCTTTGGCTATGTTCAATAACTATTTCAGGCATGTCATTTTATGGCCCTCCGCTTCGCATTTAACACTTGTGCTTTCAATATTTTCGAGCTTCTCTCTCCCTCTCTCTTTCTCTCTATCACACTGCCTGTCTTGGTATCTTCCTTGGTCTCTCGTTCGCCTAATCTGTTTCTTAATCTACTTGTTACAAACTATCAAAATTTGTTTCATATTTCTTTAACTTTTAAGAAGCTTTTTGCCACAGCTGAAAGGCAGAAGAAAAAACAAAAGAGAACCAGATAAAGTCAAGCGTCAGCGACATTCTCCACTTTATGCCTTAAAGTCTGCCCAGTTGGTTAAAATCAGTTTTCAGATTTCCTTGCAAAAAGTCTTTTCTCTTTTCTTTTTTTTTTTTTTTTTTTTTTTTTTTTTTTTTTTGTAAGCAGCTTAAATCTGTTACTAACCCACAAAATATCCAGACAGAAAGAGAGAGAGAGATAGAGAGA
The DNA here is from genome assembly GCA_030914385.1 of Drosophila antonietae. Taxonomy (NCBI): domain Eukaryota; kingdom Metazoa; phylum Arthropoda; class Insecta; order Diptera; family Drosophilidae; genus Drosophila; species Drosophila antonietae. The sequence continues at coordinate 5,417,710 of JAUESO010000617.1, forward strand.
GATACAGAGATGTATGAACAAAACTACAAAATGAAAAATTACAGAATCTCAACATTAGATTGCCTGACTAATAGATGCCCTGGAATCAAGTGTAGAGGCAAGGGCGTGTATATTCATATACTATGATAATGTAAGAAATTAGATAATAAACAAAATGAGATATAAGATATGCGATAGGAGATATACGATATAAGATATTCAATATACAATATACGATATACGATATGCGATATATTATATACCATGGAAATATTCAATATAAATAAATTAAGAAAATATGTAAAATTCATAAGACACATATATATGTATATAACTTGCAAATACCTTATACGATATACGATCAATATCATTAAATGATATAAACTAGTTGACTTCAAGTTCCTTTGACTCTTTTCTTTATTCCCTTAAATATTGAACTGACAGTTTACAATATCTGTCTGCCTGAGCTTAGATACATTGTTGAGTATATGCTTGATTGGGCTTTGTAATACTTTCTTCTGGCTGGCACACACATTTACACACAGGATAGAGTGCACACCCTGCAAAGAAATAAATGAAATGCATACAGATATATACTATATAGATACTCCATCAATTTCTTTAACAAATTTGCGCTGCATGGCGTACGTATGTGGAATATGCTGAAATATTGTCAGAAAAACATGGATAATGAATTGTAAATACAAAAACTTATATAGATATATATAGATATACATATATATATATATCTATATGTATAAGACGAAGGCCAAGCAATGACAATTAAGTAGTTAAGTGGTGCCAGTGGTGCCAGTGGCTCCAAGTGGTGGCTGTGGCACACGCGGCGTATGAGCAATGCCCAGCGCGTAATGCACTAAGTTGAGAGCCAAATTGAGAAGCCAAAGTCCAGCGAGAGAAAACTTGAAATTGAATGGGGCAAGAGTAAGTAAACTCTAGATAACGATGATCAGCTTAATGATGATGAAGGTGATGAGCATGCGAAAGATGAGATGAGGAGAATGAGGAGGATGAGGAGGATGAGGAGCCGCCCTCCACTCGACTGAGTGGACACAGAGTGGGAGATGAGGGCTGCATGCAGAAGGACGAATGGAAACTGTAAACTGTGGCCAAAGAGCTTAATCAAAATTTATGATGTCACATGCGGGTGCAGACAGCCAAAGAGACATAGACAAAGACAGAAAGAGAGCGGAGATAGAGTATGGGAGAGAGTGAAAGAGAGAGAGAGAGAGAGAGAGAGAGGAGGGGAAGCATAATCATGTATGAAATGATATAGAGGCAGAGTGAGGGCTGAAAGCGGTTGAGGATAAACTTGAAATGAAATTTACTAACTTGCGGACTGACTTGCAAGGTAAACAAATGCACAGAGAGTCAGAGAGAGAGAGAGAGAGAGAGGGAGACAGAAAGACAGTGGAACAGATAAGAAAAAAGTTGAAATGAATGAAAGTCTGGTGAGTTTTTTTCTGCTCAATTGACAGTCGACAAAACTTAACTAAATAGAAAGCTGTTGCACTCTGAGCACAGATGAAAACTGTGCGAGAACTGCGCGAAAAGCTGTGGAAAACTGTTGGAAAAGTAGATGACTTTCGTCTCCTTGCTGCACTTGCACTTGATTCGAAATTGAATTTGCTTGCCTTTAAATTTCGCTTAGCCACGTTTCAATTTCCATTCGCAACTTTAACATATTTGCGCTGCATAATTTTCAAATATTTTTTTCCGCTTTTCCTTTTTGGCTTTTCTTCTCCTTTTTTTTTTTGCCGCATATCCCTTTATGACGCACAAGCTGCGTTATTTATGATTTTCTTCTGCTGCCGCTGCGGATGAGAATGCGGATGCGACGCGTACTACAATGCTTTGCCTGGATGTAGATACAAGGCTAGAGACGCAGTCAATCGATAATATATCGAAGAATGAAAATTTATTAATATTTGCCATTTGATAATAGTTTACTGAATCTCTAATGCATCTGTGAATAATACGTGTGAATTTCTAATCCAATAAATACAATTAAATTAATTCGATAATTTATCGATAGCAAATTTCAGTGAATTTGTGCTCTATAATAAAATAAATGTTCTTTGTATATATAATTTTAAGCAATCCAAATAATGCGGCAAGCTTCATAAATCGAGTAATACTGTATAATCGAAATGTTATCGATAGCACATATCTGTCTACTTTTGCAGTTCCTTATCCAAGTCTCGCTTGGAAATGAGTATACTTTATTTGTATAAGTGCAATTCATCAAAATCCATATTGATTCTATTGTGGCATGCGCTAAAATTCAATTGATAACTATTCGATAGCAAACTGAATAAACAGAAAAAAAAACAACACAGCTTATCACTTAGCACAAAGCAATATGTGAAAAGATGCTGAGCTGCTGCGCTGCTGCGCTGGCTAGCATGTGGATATTAAAATGCTACCTGCTGAGTCGCATTTTTAGTTTTGAGCACTGACAAATGCTGTGCCAGGTAGACGGACTCAACTTCCTGCTACTGCTACTCCGACTGCGACTGCGACTGCGACTGCTTCACTTCCGCATTCATATCCGCATCGCCATCCGTTTTTGTTAGCCTCAAGGCGTCTGGTTAGTTACCTCTACGAAATGCTAGTAAAGGGTATATTGGTATAGAGATTGCCTAAAGTTAGATCGATTCTAGGCGAGAGAGAGAGAGAGAAAATGACACTTCAAGGCCATTCAAGCTGTAGACTTCACATTTCGAATATCTTAGCTTATCTTCTCTAAGGAGAATCCTCATTGCATCCAACTCATTTTAAATTGCTCTAGAAATTTCAATCTGATCATAAAACTCGGGTCCAAGTTATACAAGAGAACTTATTTACCATCGCGGCTAGCACAAGTGAAGCAGTTGCATAAAATGAACAATAGATGGCGTGTCTGGCTATGTTTATGGCCTGGGCTCACTTCAGGGTATCTCCCAGTCGAGTGATTGTGCCTAGAGCAGTCTGACTTGTTTTATTTTTGTAGTTTATTTGCCTTCATTTGCTTTTAGAGTTTTCTCAGCAGCCGCAACAATTCCGCTCTGCTCTCTCTCTTTCTCTCTCTCTCTCTCTCTCTCTCCCATCTCTCTCGAAATGCGGCAACGTGTTTCATTTGGGCAAACAGCAAAGGCAAAGGCAACGGCAACGGCAGCAGCAGCAGCAGCAGCAGCAGCAGCAGCGACTGCTTTCAGCGTCACGCACGAACAACTCTACCATGTTGTGCTTGAGGGTGTCATAATCATCGCCCCCAGCAGTCGGAGGACTCAAAAGTTCTGCAATCCATTGCAAAGTCCTGGCCGGGGGACGGGGCGTATGAGTACTTTATTGTGCAGCTTTTCACTGGCTTTATGATTATTGCGCTACAGCTCTGCCTCCGCCTTTGGGCCCCCTCCACTGGCAGTGCCTAGTCTCATTCAGTTGCCTAGTCGAGTGCCTTCGCTTTAGTAGTTTGTCTCGGTCTGTATTTGAAACATGTCTGCTTTGGCTTTCACATGATTTTTTAATGAGTTGTTTGGCATACCAAAAACATTCGCATTAAAACTGCCGAATTCCAAATCACTGAACGCCCCATAACTTAGCAACAGCAGAGGACAACTATATATGTACTATGTGTGGATTAGAGTAATTTCAAATTTGTCAAAGTGGAGAACTATCAAGGACAAAGGAATCTCTCTACAAGTCTTTAGTTGATGATATGACATCAGATGTACGATATAAGTGAAAAGAAATACATCACATTCGATATATTAGTCTTGATTTACAATATATATGTTATACGATATACGATATTATACGTTTATATATTGCATGACATACTACATCAATATCTATTGACTGTATACGCCTTCAATCTAATTCATTGCACTCTAAGTGTCATACGATATATAAGTTATGCTCTATGTAATATTATACGATAAACGATTTGCAGCGTGGATAAACGGAGCCAGTCAAATATCTATGAAAATCAATTTACAAGTGGAAAAACAATACAAATGTAAATAAATACCTGCAAAAGTATTTAAAATGGGTTCAAAATGCAAGTCCTTGGCTCTGATAGAAGCTGAAAAGAAAAAAAAACACACATAGTAAAAACACTTTGCTGGAAAAAATGAATGAAAACATTGAAGCTCTGACAGCGAAACAGCAACACAAATAGAAAATGCCGAAAATATTTGAATTAAATTTCCGCTTTAGCCAAAAAGCGAATGCAGTCAAAAATGCTGAAAAGAAAATTCAGCAACAACAGCAACAGCTGCAGCTGGAAAAAAAAAACAACAAATTTTATTGTAATCCTTCGAAATGGAACAACACAACATTTCATACATTTAATATATATAGATACGAAATTTAATAAATAAAGTGGGACAGAGACATAGAGAGAGAGAGAGGGTGCGAAGGAGAGAGAGTGAGCAGGGGAAAAAGCATAAAAATTATAGCTCGTCAAACAATGCGGCGAGCATTTAATTTAATCAACTTTTCCCTCTGCGTAAATAATACAAAAGAAGCTTCAATTCAATCAGGATAACCTTTACGAAATACCAAAAACGATATATGAAGCAGAAAAATGCAAAAAGCAAAATATAAAAGAAAATATATATTAAAGAAGTCTGTAATATGCAACATACGATATTCACGTTACACGATATAAGCTATACGCAGTTTACGATCCAATGACATACGATATTTGCATTATTCATGATATGTTGCTGCGATATAATATAATGAAGGTTGATATACGATATATATATATATATACATACCGTATGTATATACAATTTCTGAAATATAATATACGATAAACTATTAACGCTAAATAATGTGAAGCTAATAAGAAATGCTTATACAATATGGGTATCGTAAATACTGTAGACTATTTACGATATTCGACATATAATCTACTAAATATTGATTGTATTAGCTGTAATATACGATTAGCCTTAGACAAAATATGTGGGAGAATCTTGGTAATATCTCTAGATACCCTGTCTATTGGCAAATAATTGAGCATAGCGAGACTACCTTCACTTTAGCTATTACAGGGTATCGAGTGCAGTTTGTTATTGGAAAATTGATGCAATTACCTGGGAGCCCTGCTCCCGTCCCGTTTTTGTGAGCTGCTTAAAATTTACGGCGCGTCAACATGTAAGTGTTACACAAGACGACCGATACACATACACACACACACACACATACGTGTGTATGGAGTGTTAGTTGAATACAAATGTGCATTAAGGCAATTGTCCTTTTGGCTTGGAATGGAGCTGCTCCTGTTAGTCCTTGTTTTATGCCTCTACTGGGGCCTCTCTCTCACTCTGTCTGTGTGTGTGAGTGTTTTTATCGATTACACAATGCATGCAGTTTACCATTTATCAGGTGTCTGTGTGTGTTCGAGTGTGTGTGTGTGTGTGTTCGAGTGTGTGTGTGTGTATGTGTGCCACAATTTATGCTGTAATCGAAAAAAAAGGACATCAATGCCAGCGATAAATTGAGGTTAACGCGCCAAAGTCACGAAATGGCAAAGAGTCCAATACACACACACACAAACACACACACACTAGCATACATTCATTCACTATGCCCAGACGCCTTGGTGCTCTCATACTGTTTAAGTGAAATTATATTAAGTGTGCGGACGTTCGAATTTGCATGCGATATTCGTTGTTGTTGCCAACTGCCACGCCCACTAGGCAGGCAATAGCACAGCTAGGTGGCCCATCTGAACCACCTGCAGCACCTGCCCGGCCGCACAATCTCGACGGCATTGCTTTCAGGCTCTCAGAGCTCAGGCTTTATCCAGCACGAAATTTCGAATGCATTTTTCTCGTTTTTCTCGGTTTCCATTTCGATTTTGTTTGTGCCTTTCATGTGGATGAACTTTATTTAAGTTGATGCGGCTCAGCTCTGGCATGCTTTACCATAATTAATGCACTTTTACAGGGTATACAAGCGCTGCTCTGCTCTGTCCTCACTCTCTCTCTCTCTCTCTCTCCCTCTCTCTCTGTCTCATATATTACATGTATTTGTATTTACAGTGCATATTTTTGCTCATTTCCAGTGCAGCCACAGATGTGCACACACACACAGCACACATACAGCACACACACACAGCACACACACACATACAGCACACACACAGTGCACACATTCAGGATTCATTTATGCGCCTTTAACCACTCAAATCGTTCAATAAATAATCTCTGCCAAGCGCGACAAACAGTTGCAAAAGCATTGCCGACTTCTGAGCGCTGCCCATGGGGTATACACGACTGGCAGATACTCGTTTCAGCTGAGAAGCTGTGAATTATATTCTATACTGAATCAGTATTTATAAAAACTAAACTCACGAATATCCTATAACATGCAACATAGCTCTCATAGAGTTTCTCTGATAATTTCTCGCAATTGATAAATATATTGTTACAGAATCTATAAGTTGCGCTTATTGCCTGCACAGCTAATATACCCCATTAGATCACATTATTACAACAATAACAACAGCTATAAATACAAACACACGCTTAACAAAGCAGCTGTTTGTCAGTCAGGCTTTGTCGACTTTTTCTATAGATATTTGCCATTTTGTTTCAATGCGTGTGCGTGTGTGTGCATGTGTGTGTGTGTGTGTATGTATTTGCTGATGTTCGTTGGCGCATTATTGAGTGGATTTTGCGGTTTTTTGGGTAAAAGGCGCAGCAGATAGCAAAAAGAAATAAAGAACAAATTATATATAAAAAACCACAGTCTCTCTCTCTGTCTATCTCTCTTTCTCTCTCTCTCTCTCTCTTTCTGTAATAAATTTTTGATAAATAGCTGAGCAAACAGTCGGCGGACATTCATTTAGTTGCCTTCTCAATATGTTAAGCGCATAGCTGACAATTTGACTACAAATTTTATTCGCTTGTTTGCCAATCGATTAATTTCCGGAAGGGTTGTTATCGATGAGTTGACACTCTCAAATACAACTATTTAGCTAGTATTTCAGAAAATAATTTTGCGAATATCTGATTTGTTATATTTAATTATAATATAGTAGCTATCGACATGTTAAGTTGAGTTATCGATATCTGAAATATATCAACAATAACGCGATGAAAATGTACATTAAATCAATTGTTGTCATTTCAATTATTCTGCTTAACATATTAACTAGTCATACATAATGATCGATATTCTAGCATTTTCATTTTATCGATAACTTCTATCGATAGAGCATTAGCTGTGCGAATTACTGTGCCACAATTTCAACAATTCTCATGGTCAGTTCATTGCCAGTTGAAGCATTGCACATTAACGAACTGAAGCGCGTTAATTAGTTCGCATTTAATTTCATAACGATTCGATTATTAATTAAAATTTCGATTAAAATGCAAATTCGCAATTTTTCTTTTAGCGTCGCATCGGTTATGAATGCAGCTCGTTAGAGATGAGAAACGGAAATGAAATGAGTGCGAGTCAAAAACGAGATTCAACAAGTTGACTATGCAGAGTGGCCTACGACACACATATAGAGAGTATATAGAGTATTGGCCAGTCAGTATGGTCGACTGCAATACACTCGCTTACTTTTTTGGGCATTGCTTCAGGAGATTGTTGTTTGTTTGTCTGATAAACTGATTTGGTTAACCGAATCAACAGACAAAGCCATTTGTAATTACTATAAGCAGTACAGCCACACTCACACACACACTCACACCCACACACACACACACACACATACACACATACATAGTGTATATGTCATTCGTCTAATTGGATTTTCGAGCAGCAAAACGCTGGCCATGCAGCATCGATGAGGCAAACTGCATTGTATTAAGTTCGCTTGCTCGCTGCTGACGCTGCACAGGGCAACAGGGGCGGGCAGTGGGCGTGGCATGGGCATACCGGTAATGTTGAGAATGCAAAACGTCTGGGCTTGGCGGGTCAGCGAGTCGGCGAGTCAGTGAGCCGTCGTTTAGTTGACGCTTTATCAACGATATTCCATATACACCGAGCTGGCGTTATCAAGATATCCACGATATTACGTATACGCCCCCCAATCACCCGCCCACTTTATATGGCAATGCAAATTGTGCGCAGAATGCGATTGTTTAATATTGTTGCTACGTTTGCTGTTGCTGCTGTTTATTCGTTCGTTTAATGCTAGTTAATTGGTTTGCATGCTAAGCTCGTCGATTACTCATACGCAGCGTGGCCGCAGCAGGAGCAGCAGCAGCAGCAGCAGGAGCAGCAGCAGGAACAGCAACATTCGCACTCGAGCTAATTTCTGTTTTGCTAAATTAATTGATTTATGGCTATGACATTTAATAGATGCACACAAACACATATATATAAACATAAGTATATATATAAATATGAATGTATATACAGGTGTGTGGCCAGCCACGCCTATTAGAGTGGCCCTTAAATGGAATGTGTTTGGCTAAAAGTATTTTGTCTAGCAGTTGAGCATGAGCGACTATCTAATGCTCGTTTGAATAGACAGAGAACGAGAGAATGAGAGAGAGAGAGAGAGAGAGAGACGAGAGAGAGAGAGAGGAACACAGCCAGACGCACATGGCCTAAAAGCCTCTATGCTCTTTGCACTTCATGAAGCAAGCGACAAACTGACGCAGTTTATATATGTCACAGCTGTCGAGTTGGGTGAGAGAGAGAGAGAGAGGGGTGGGGGAGGGGGAGGGGGTGCGCGCGTGCTGCTTGGATTATGAATTACTAATAGGCAAAACTGTTGGAATTTTCGCACGCCTTCAACAACATGATGGCCCGAGCTAGACAGAAACACACAGACAACAGCAGACCATCCCACATCATCCCCTGGCGTCCTTGCTGTCCTCTTTCTCTCTCTTTCCCTCTCGCTGCCTTTCTTGTGGTCTTCTTTCTCATTTTTTTTTTTTTTTTTTTTTTGGGTCGTCAGCTCTGGCGCTTTTGTAATTATGGCTCGCATGTGGACGCTCCCAGCAGCGCAGCAGCGCAGCGCGCGGCGCACAGTTCGCTAGCTCCTAGCAACAGAGCAGTTCACATTTATTCGCCTCAGTTGCTTGGGCCCCTTCACTCCCCCTCTCCGTATCGCTGGCAGTGGCTTTCGCTAATTGAAGCTGGCTGATAAAGTGCTTCGCAACAGTTGGGCTCAGAATGTTGAGCCCTTAAATTCCTTTGGCTAATGCAAGTTTTATGCCATTTGCATTTGGGTTCGCATTTCGAAAATATTTTATAATTGAATTTCTAAGATTTCGACAGGCAATTCAATTAGATAATCCTTGAGCTTAGAGCCAAGGCTTAGCAACACATATATGTATATGTTTAATCAATAAGAGCAAAGAACAAATGTCTTCAAGTTACTTAGCAGCTAAGACGCCTCCAGCTAGGCAGTACACGACTAGCAGATACCCTAACGGCAGCTGACTGTAAGGAATGTGATTAGATAAGAGAAACATCATCTAGATAGCTATACATCATCTATGATAGTCTATACATTATAGACCTTTAGCGCTTGCATTAGCTATTTATGTTGGAGTCGCATCACTCCTCGCATAGTTCGGATCATATATTTATCAGCCCACTCAATTGGATATGCAAATTGCATTATTGAAATATAAATTGGGTTTAAATCGAATTTCGCTTAACTGAACTGTTGTTAATTTAAATACATTTCATTTGCCGCAGTCTAAAAGTATTTTATTCAAATTCAAATATTATTAATGCCCATTGATTTGCTAGAAAAATAAAATAATGCCAATGGGATTAGAGCTGGTTAATTAAATTCTAATAAAAGTGTGCTAGAAGAGAGACAGAGAGATAGAGAGAGAGAGAGAGATAGAGAGAGACACACTTATTTACTTCTTTTTATCTCTGAGACAGATTATAAGTAAATGTAATAATAAGAATGAGTGAGAGAGAGTTGGAGTGACTGAGAGAGAGATAGAGAGGGCTGTTAAATATATTAACAAAGTCTTTAGTATACCCTATATAAGCCTGCTCAGAGCGAATAACCTGTAGTCGCTCAAGCATTTATGACACTTCAACAAACATCACAGAGGATAAAAGAGAGGGAGAGAGAGAGAGAGAGAGAGAGAGTAGGTGTGTGTGCATGTCATATCTATCATTTATAATCGCATTAATACAACGCACTAACTAAGCTCAACTATTGCTTCATTCAATAGACGAATGAATGAATGGAAGAGGAGCAAGGGGAAGAGGAGTAAATGTATTGCAGTCGAGTGTAACAGGCTGCAAAATATGTGACGAGTTGGATAGCTGAGAAGACGGAGGGCTAAGATGAGAGAGAGAGAGAAGCGAGACAGAGACCAGAAAAACCAATATACTTTCGTTTTCACTTTATGAACGAGCATGAAAAAATGTGTGCCCCTTCATCTCACTCACTCTCTCGCTGTCGCCCTCTCTCTTATCTTTTTCACTGAAGACATTATGTCCTGCAATCGTTTTGGCATCCTTTATTCAAGCAATTGGTATTTAAGTCCGCCTCTTCTCCACGCACACACATCAGCCACGCCCACACAATATCGCATAGCATATTGAGTCAGCTTAACAGCTTCCCTTCCCGTTGCGCCCCTCCCGCGCCCACTCACCGTCTAGCCTCTGCATGTCTTCGTCTGTGTCATGTTGTCTCCTTGTCTGTCTTCACTTTTCAAATAGGCTTTCATTTATAAGCCAATTGTATTTCAATTGAGTTTGAGTCCAATGTATCTTCAGTTATGTTCTTTCCCCTTAGCTATGCTGGGGCTGCGTGTGTCTGCTGTCTATGTTATCTCTATATATTGTTATTGTCGAACATCTACCCTAGAATACCAGGAATCAGCGAAAGGGTTGTCCTTGCCACAGAAATCAAAGCTAATGTACCTAGATATCTATCTATCTATCTATCTATCTATCTATCTCGCTAGGCTCATGAAAATTTATGAATCTATAAAAAAGCTCTTGTAGTTCCTGACAGCTGTTGTATATAGTTACATGTGAAATCTAGGCAATTCGAAGAACTCTTACTCTATATGTTCCCAAGGAACTCGGACACTGTATGGTCTAGGCCCTTGAAATTTGTTTTGTAGATGCTTATTAATATTATAAAACAAAAAAAAAGTATGATCTATGGAGCAAGTGATATAGTTTCTCAATTAGAGCAAGATATATGCTTAGCAATTTATGCAATTATAGACTGAGCTTGATCTTGATCAGCTTATCGTCGATGCTCCACTATTAAGGAGTATCCTCGAGCTCGAGACCGTGTTTCTATTGGCTCGACACGAGCTGGTTAGACTAACTCGTAGCTATTGTTGTTGTCGCTGCTGCATAAATCAAATATACGTTAGCCGGAAGCAAGGCAAATCCGAAATTGTGCATAATACAACTTCCGATCGGCAAATAGACAAACGTCGCCTCGCAGTCGCAGTCACAGTCGCAGTCACATTCCGATTCGATTTTGTATTCATATTTCTGCTGGACTTCTTTTATAGTTGACTTAGGACAGGGCAGGCGTGTGTGTTTAAGAATTTCAATATTTGTTGCAATGTTTTTATCGAGTAGAAAACTTTAAAGTTTTCCAACGTCCGAAAACCAAAAATCAAACTTTGACAGCTGTCAACTGTAGGCAAGGGCTGTTGGAGTGTTAGGGTGCTATACCTGCTATATATATATATATCTCACATATTGCTAGCTTTTACTTCCCCTTCCCCTTCCATGCCTCTCTCTCTATCCAGCTCCCTCATGCCAGGCGCCTTGCCTTGCTGTCGCTCAAAAAGTTGACGTTTTGTGAGTTGTGCAACACTGGCAATTTGTCTGGCAGCTTGGCAGCAGCAAGTGCTTGCAATCAGACTGCCCCCTGCCCTCTCCCCCTCTCCGAAGCCCCGCCGAGCACTTGCTGTTTGGCCCCCGCCTGAACCTTGAACGGAAAAGTTCGTCTTACTTAACATTTTTAAAATGCAATAAATCATTCACAGCTCTTTCACTTACTTAACGAACTTTTGCCACATCAATGCGGCGCGAGGGCGGCGGTGGCATCGGTGTGGGCGTGGCATCGTGTTTGCATCGGGGAATTGGCCGCAGCCGAAAGTTGGCCGAAAGTTTTCAACTCAACTGTGCGACACGTTGTTTAGCTTAGAAGTATTTAGAAGGTAGCAAACCCATGCGGCGGCCCCTCCCCCCGCCTCCTTCAGAATGATAAACGCTTTGCCAAAGCAGACAGAAGAAGCACAAGCTGAAGAAGAAGAAGCAGCAGCAACAGCAGCAGCAGCAGCCGAAGAAAAAGCGTGCACGAAAATCGCTGCAAAAAAAAAAAAAAAATAAATAAATAAAATAAAAGAAAAGGAGCTGAAAATAAAAGAGGGAAAAAAGTTGCTATTAACCTTTTTCGCTTGGCCCTTTTTCTATTTTTGGGCTTCGAGTTCGAGTTGCGGCCATAAAACATGCCAAAAATAGCAGCCAGCTACAGTGAAGACACCACCTGATGCACATCAAGTTGAGCTTTTTGAAGCTGTCAAGAAAATTTGTTTGCGAACTTTTGCTTTCGATTCGAGCTGAGAATTTCTAAGTTTACACTGAGCTCTAGCTATGAACGATTCTCCCTCTCTCTCTTTGTGTGTGTGCTGTTCGCTTTAGCGTTAAGCTGCTGTACCTGTTTATATACATATAGAGATTATGCAGCATTCGATGTGCGTTTTAAATTTATTTCACGCACGTGAATCTTGCCATGGAGCTACGCCCAGCCACGCCCCCTTCAATCGCTTAAAGCGCCCCTCACGTACCATTCGATAAGAAAGCGAAAATTTTGTGGTTTTTGCAGAGCTGTTTGGCTGGTTTTTTTTTTTTTTTTTTTTTTTGTAAGGCCACGGAATTAGCATAAATAGGGAGTCTATGTGAGTGTGTGTGTGAGTGTGTGTGTATGTGTGTGTGTGTGAATAAATGCAATTAGTTAATTGATAGATAGATTTGCTTAAGTGGCAATGGATTGGGAGAGAAAGAGAAGCGAGCTCATATGCTGCTTAAAGAGTCGCAAGAGACAATGAGAGAAAGAGCTGACAAATATACAGACAGACAAACAGAGAGAGAGAGAGAGAGAGAGCGAGCGAGTGAGCCTCAATCTTTGACATTTCGGGGCATAGTTAATTATAGATTTTTACTTAGTTAACTTTACCTGTGCATTATTAATGATTTCCCAGTAGCATAAGTGCCACGCCCCAGCGCAGCCCCCGTTCAGCCCCACGCTGACAGCGAGTCAGTCATTAGTCAAAGCCAAACAGCACAACTGGCCGGGTCAGCAAAATATTGTTGCTGCTGGCCATGATTAAAGGTCAGAGCGTGGCACGGATCTGCTCCTACAGACAATTGGCCCAGGCCTAACAAGACAACAAAGCCGAAAGCAGTGGAATATGAGCGAAGGGAGTGCACGACTAGCAGATACCTGTCTGAACTGACAAAGAAATCTTGAGCATCTAAATGGAGAAGTGAGAAAACAGAAATAGAAGGGATTTTCATCTGATTCAACTAGTAGAGAAATCTCAGGCTACACTTGATGTAGCTATGACTCAGCCCTGGATTGCATCAGAGAGATTCTACTCCATTTAAATATGCGTATCGAAATTGCCTATCTCAATTATTACTCAATCGACTATAATCGTTATATTAGTTCATGCTGCATACCCGTTGGCCAAAACCCATATGCTTACAGGGTATTTAGGGGATATGGAGACAATCGCCCAGTGCAGCTTAAGCTAACGCAGCTCGTATGAATTTGAAGCACGTTGCCTTTGCCCAGCTCTGGATTATTGCTTGACTAAACACGTGGAGCGACGACGGAGGGAAAGAGACAGGTAGATAGGCCTTTGCTGTAGGCTTAGCCATTCGCCCCGAACCAACGGGCCGCACGCTGTGAATGGCGCAGCAAAGCAAAGCAAAGCATTTAAGCTGCCTCATTTATAACTTATTTATTTGCTTTTTACGTGTGTCTCGCTATGTCTCATTCTCTCTCCCTCTCTCTCTCTCTCTCTCTCTCTGTCTCTCTGTCTGGCTCTCTTTGGTTCTGTTTCTCTCTTGAAGAAGTGCATAAAATTGATAGCCTGTAGAGCTAAATTAATTACGTAAGCTTCGAAATTCAAAGATTCCATTCCATTCGAGTAGATTCCATTTTGAGTAAGAGCTTTCGTTTGTGTAGAGCAGTTTTGGAATGACATTCTATCAGACGAATGACAATTGGATATTTTCAATATTACAGGGTATAGCAAGCTTAACAACTGTAGCCAAGGCAAGACTATGCCTGTTTGCAGCACTTCTTTGAGTATTTTCATTCTCATCTTTATCTTCCTGTTCTCTCACTCTATCCTTGACTTTAGATTATATAGAGAAGCTTAGCTTGAGCTTTTAGCTTTCAAAAGCTTGAAAGCTCATTGTTTATTCTTAAAGTTGTCTCAAGTTTCAGCTTCAGCTCGCACAGCGTCATCTATTCCAAAAAAGCGCAGCATGTCTGTACCTCTCACCCTCTACCTCTACCTCCCCCTCCTCACTCTTCCCTGTCTCATCATTAGCTAGAGACATGTCATCTCTATTTTGGTCATGATTTTTGCTAGCCATTACACGTTTAAGCAGCTTTCAACCGCACGCAGGGCCCAGAAAGAAAAACAAACTGAGAAAATGAGCTTGAAGAAATATGTCCCGGGTGCTGCGGGTGCTGAGGCAAGGCAGCCATAGGATGGGCGGGGGGAGAAGGGCGTGGGCTGCGCCTAATGAGTCACACGATGGCAGAGGTCGCAGCAAGAAAAACTCTGCAACGTGAAGAAGAAGAAGAGCAATAAGAAGAAGTTGAATTCCAGACATTTGTCACACATGCGACACACTCGACAGAAACATGGCGAAATTTCTGTGTCAACATGCGCTTACAGCTAGCGAAACCACAAATAAGTGAGCGCCGGCAGAGGGCATGTTACACTAGAAGATACCCTGGAATGGAATACTGACGATGATGACAAAATAATCAGAAATAAGTTAGAGAGCTCAAATCTGATATGCCAACTCTCGTTGCGCACATCAACTGTCAAATTGGTTTTATTTTTATATAGATCTATGGCATTACATTTGTTATTTGAAATATTAAATACTTAGTTTAGTTTCGAGCTATGCTTAACTGTTACAGGGTATAGCAGGACTACCAATTGCATTGGCACTCCTGCTACATTCCTTTGCCCCTTTGCATCTCGTTCCAGTCGAGGCTGGAGGCTGCCTCAAGCACCATTTGCTTGCCCATTTCCATCATCATCTCCATCTCCGTTTCCATCTCCATTTCCATTGTCATTTTTGGCCAAAGTTGAGTTCGTCATTCAGTTCATTTGGTTGCTTTGCTTGGTCTGCAATGGACAGGGGAAAAAAAAGAGAGGAAGAAGAAAGAGGGGGCGGGGGTCGCTGTTCACATTGTTTAATAGATGACGGCACTTTGCTTAACAAGTAGCCGCATTAGTTTATTTACTGCACGCATTTACTCTCAGTTGTCTCTCTCTCTCCCTTGCCTCTTCTCTCTCTCTCCCTCGCTCCGTTGTAGTTTTCCGTGCGTGTTGGGACTTGCATATCTGTGTGTGCGTGGCATTTACTTATAAAGATATTTCATTTGCTCTTCTCCCACTCGTCCAGTTTTTTTCTCGCTTTGCTTTGCTTTGCTTTGCTTTGTTCTGCTTTGGTTTAGGGTTTTCTTCTTCATCCTCATCATCTTCTTCTTCATGGGAAATCCCATTCGGCTGTCTGCAAAACGCGTGTAAATTGTGTGATTATTGTAAGTGGACTAAATATGTTTCTGTTTCTGTTTCTCTTTCTCTTTCTGTGCCTGTTCCTGCTTCTCTTCTTCTGTTTCTGCTCATTCATTCGCGATCCTTACAAATTCATGAGACGTTTTCTCGCCCAGCTTCGTGCTGGACATGGCCCACATTTCAATTGATTTCAGCTAAATTCCTTTTATATGGTCGTCGCTTATTCTAAATATCTCTGCGCGTGTCTGAGCGAGGGTATATTGGTTGAGCAGCGGCAGTTGCTGTTCTAGACTAGACCTTGGCAAAGCTGAATCAATTTGATGACTGCAATCATCTTAAATGATCGACTCTTGGCTCTAATGCTATGCGATTCTTAGCTTACATTAACTATCTCCATCTTCTTGGAATAGTCCCTTGAGGACTTTTACAAGGGGATTATTTATTTTGATGAATAACTCGAGAACTATATAAAGTGTGGGAATAGTTCACTTTTGGAATAGCCAACATAAAGACATGGCTGCTTGAGCACTTAGTAGAAACACAACGAGAGCTGATAACATCAAGTTTGGTAGGTGGACAAGGCCTATAATAAGAGAGCCGAACCCATCGATAGTGTGAGTGAGTGAGCTATCTGTTCACCTACTCAGCCTAGTTTTCCGAGCGTCAATCGTATCGTTTCGCAAACGAGGTTCGGGAATAGAGCATCACACGAATAGCTCTATGTAAAGCCCTCAATCAAAATCCAAAACAAAACGAACCGAAGGCTCTTGCTCAGAGAGCGAGAGCGAGTGAGCAGAGCATTAATTATGATACTATATCGACAGCTATTATATTATATTTAACTTTATGCCTTATGAATTGTATTCATATACATATATTACAACATACATATACAGGATATATTCAAGTTGTGCTTATCCGCTTGCAGCACGCTCAGTTGCTTCTGGCAAATTTGTTAAATTGCGCCCTACTGTCGCATGCTACACGCAGACCCTAAATAATAACGCAAATAAATTTTAGAGCAGTTTGTTCCCAAGTCTCTCTCTCTCTCTCTCTAACTCACTTTCTCTCTATCTCAGTCTCTCCCTTACTCACGCTGCGCAAATCTCTGAGGCGCAATTGCGGCAAACATAAAATTTGTGGCTGGCCGCGTGGCAAACACAATGGCTCCAGGAGCCAAGCGTTGCTCGCAACTCTGAAATGGACCTTTAAATGGCCAGCCCAATCAAAATCTAACTGTTACAATAACACAACAACAGCAACAGCAACAGCAACGATTCTTTACATTTTTTATAAAGCTGCGCTGCTCGATAAGCAACAACAAAAAGACGACGAAAGAAAAAGGAGGAGGAGAAAAGCCAAAGCGACTTTGAAATGCACTGCGAAAAAAAAACTAAGGAAATTTAATTATTAATAAAATAATTCAATTTTAAAAATAAATTTGTGTCATAAGAAGAGAGACAGATTGAGCCAATTGCGGCTTGACTGAAAGGAATTCCTGACAATTATGAGGTTGGTTAGCAGGCGAATAGTTTCTAGTTGGAGACTCTCAAGCTATTTAACTGTTGCAGATAGACAATGACGAATACTCTAACCGGGTATGCATGACTTGCAAATAGTGGGAAACGTGATGGAGAGAGAGAGAGAGAGAGAGAGGGAGAGAGAGAAGTGCAGATAGCAGAAAAATCAGACGAACAAAGTGTAGTGGTCATGACCAGTTCCTATCCGGATGGGACAGAGAGATTGTTCAAGCTTGAATATATCACAGAGTTGAGAATATTACAGAAGATGCAATAGGCAAAGCATCGCACAAACAGAAGACTAATATGAGTTTTATATCGGATTGAATCTTGAGAATGGCTAAGAATTTAAAGGAGGGAAGGAAATAGAAGCCGCTTTGTCAGAGACAGGAATTAGTTCAACTATTCTTATAGCAGGTAAATGAGACTAGGATCTCAAGTAAAGAAATCATTTAATATGTGGGTACTTCTTTAAGAACTCTTAGCTCTAAATATATATCTTCAAACAGGATCTGGATCTCAGATTGGAAAAGAGGAGAAGAGGAGCTAGATCAACTCTTCTGATCTCAATGGGTTCCATCTGACCTACTGCCAAGGGACAGTATGACCTTTAATAAATCTAGGATTTCTTAGCAACAGAGAAATACAACTAGATCTATTCATCCTATCACGCAGATTTCGATGGCTTCTGCCCGTTCCACTTTAATTGCGTCTACTGGAACCAATATACCCTTTCATAGATTCGAGCTACATTTTTTGGAATTGCTTCACACTGCTCCGTTTGTCAGGCTATATTATATATTTATATACATTGTCCGCCAGGCGCTCTTCGTGTGCCGGAGGAATGCCTCCCGTGCAACTCTGCCGCAACTTGGGATGGCCCAGAAGGGTAAGGGGCACCGAGGAGCCGGGGCATGGAGTGGGTGAGCCTGGGGCCATTGCGTGTAGTAGAGGTATCGCCCGCGGTTGCTTGCGCACGAATTAGTTGAAAGCTCTTCGAGTGTTGCTTATATGAAATTTTGGAAATTTTGAAATTTTTATGAAAAACATTTAATATGTGCGCTAATGCGAAGGCCGCGAGGGAGAGACGGACAGGGGACGAGCGAACGAGCGAGAGTGAAACCTTTTGATATGATTTGGGACAGCGGTCGCATTTGCGCTGCTTCACTGAATTTTCATGATTTTTAATGACACTGTGTGCCACGCCCACACACCCAGCACCCATTGGACCCGCACGCCCATAGATGCCCGCAGAAAAGAAGGAAGAAAAAAACTTGTGGCAGCTGCGAGAGGAGCTGCGCGCCACGGGCCGAACACAAATCAAATTAATAAATATATAATGAGTGCCAAAGCCTGGCTAGCGGAAGATATATGCTGCTCGAGTGTATCTAGATGTGCCGCCCATAAATTATTATGCCCGACTGCCTAATACCCGCTCAAGGCACAATAATAGCTCGAATGATTACAGATATCGATGGATTGTGGGGCGTAGCTATATAATTTATGGATGGATGAGGGCGGGCCAGAGTGAAGGACAGCAGAGCAGCAGCAGAGGGCAAGGAGAGCAAACGAAGAGAGAGAGAGAGAGAGGGATCAGGAAAGTAGGAGAGAGCAAAAGAAACACAGACGAAGAAATGTACGGAAAGATGGAATTGGAGCTGCACTAGGAGTCGGAATAAAGATGGGCTAGGTCAGTTTAGCAAAAGGAAAACTAGATGGAAAGGCGAAGATAGACGGAGGTGACTGAGCAGCTAGACACTCACTCATATATACTCATTTACAGCTCATGAGCGAGTATTATAAATCGATAAATAAGTTTGCTTAATCCATTTGCTGACGTCACAGGAAAAGTAAGTAGAAAAAAAAGAAACGGAAGGCAAAAAGAAACCAAAGTGAAATAAAAGGCAATTTTCATGAAAATTCCACACGCAAGGCGTCCTCAGCCGCTCAGCTAGAAAAGAAAGGGGGCTGGAACACGCCCTCTGCAATAATTTAGCCAATTCATATCCCCTCCGATTAGGCTGCACCCCAACGCGCTCTCCAAGGCATAAATTATATAACAACTGGCCAAACATTAGGCAAATGCTTTGATATGCCGAATAGTTGAAGCAATTCGCATGCCCATTGCAGAGGTCCTTCGCATATAGACTCGTAAACATATATCATTACGATTATGAAGAGAGGCAGTAGGAGAGCGAGAGAGGGGAGAGTGTGGAGCTGGCGACTAATGAATTGTCCAATTCAACTTTTCTGTGCCCCATATTTATGAAAACGTATTATCTACAGATAAGCTCCGTATGCTATGTAAAGTCTTTTACACTTCAAGGAGAATCTTGGACAATGCTCAAATTGAAGACCTAATGAAGCTAATGAAACCTTTTTAGATATTCGAATTCAATGAAATCATTTCCTTAAGGAAACTCTGTGAATCCTTAAAAGAATCAATCAACCCAACTCTTCCAGTGATACTTTCTGAAGAGCTCTGCAATCGCTACACTTTTCTCTCAGTGTATTTATGTGGCTGCATACCTTGTTTATGCGCAAAGTCAACTCAGAGGAGACGAGCGCCAACTCGGAAACTATTTTGAATAGACTTACCGACTCGCTGACTTGCACTCGCTATGCTTACAGCGTTATGCGGCAGATACCCTGTGAAAAGTGCAGGGCATATTAGCTGCACAGCAAAGAGCCATAGCCCCAGATGCGAAGTGTATTAGCTATAAGCTGAAGCGCCTCTCGCTCGCAATTCGGTTAGAGTATCTAACAGTCGTCAGGCTCTGTCGAGCCCCATTCCTCGTTGTTGCTCTTACCAATAACAAAACGGCGCAAAGCAAAACAACGAGGCAAAACAATGCAAAACAAGACAATAAACTGCCGAAAGCATAAGTTTTTCAAGCTGTGGCGGCATGGGAGAGCGACCTGCTGGCATGTGAGAGCTCTGCTGTCTCTGGGTTTCGTCTTTTGGTTTTGCTGCTTCATGCCTGCCTCCTGCTGTTGCTCCTACTCCTGCTCCTGCTTTGCCCTTGCTCCTGACCCTGTCTAGATTCAGCCTGCGAGTCCTGAGTCTTTGTCCCAGCCCCAAGGCCTGCTCCACCTCCTCCATCTCCTTGTGTGTCTGCAATTTGTTTATTTGCCCCACTGCTTACAGCTGGCATGCCAAGAAATTGATATGTTTGTGTAAGCATAATGCATGCCAGCTACCAAAAACGAGCCTAAATCTCAACTTTGTGTCAATAGACTAATAGATGATCCATAACCCAGCCAATTAAAATGCTAATCCCGATGGGGGAATAGTCAATTGAATGACAATTCCATTTAATAGCTAAATTGGCGAGTATCGATACCAAACTGTCTATCGATAACATCAGTGTATGATATCAGCAGCTATTTTGTATTGCTTAAGTCTTTAACTCTATCACTTTTATCAAGTTGTTTATATAAGTCAATTATGAAGCTGACGAAATAACAGTCGAAAGATAACAGATAACAGATAACAGATAACGATAACAGACGATGCAACAGACAGTCGATGGATCGATTTAATCGACATACTTAATTATCGATGCATCCTATATGTTATCAGTCTACTCTAATATCTTATTTATACACTTATCATTCATTTCGGTCGATATTTATCGATTTAGCATGAATGACTTCCAGCCAAGTATCGTACTCTTGTAATTCGATATACTAATCAATTACAATTCGAATCGCAAGTACCAATGAGACATGTCTAATTGGAAAATGTGAAAACAATCGAGAACGCAAGGCGTAAAACTTCCGATTGAATTTCTTTGCAACTTGGCAAATTCACAAACTTCAGATTGACTCAATTTGCGTTTCTGTAAATTTTTCTAATCAAATTTCCGCTTGCACAGAAGCAAAATAAATACAATTTGATAACAAAAATTAAGTTCGAGTTTTATTTTTTGTTATTTTTGTGGTACGTAATGGAGTTGCCTCTACTTTCATCTTCCATATTCCTCATTCCCCCTCCCTCTCTCACTCTCGCTCCTTTGGCTTGGTGGCATTTCCGTTTCCGTTTGACAGTTTGACTGGCAGTTGATTTGGCATTGCCAATTGCATTTGTATTTATAGTGACATTTTTATTTCTATAGATTTCTGCATACATCTCTCGCCTTTGTCATGCATGTCACACCGCCCCTGCCCCGCCCCCTTTGCTGTCAAATGAAGCCGCATTCTGGCGTGGAATTTGGAGCTTGCTTGTCGTCCTCCTCGTCGTCGTTGCGACCAAGTAACAAACAAGCCACAAAAACCCATCAAACCAAGTAAACCGCAACCTCAGCCACGCCCCCTACTGCCCTGCCGCCCCGCCCACCGCTTCCGCCTCCCCTTTGCAGCTGCAGCCAGCGGCTTGGTTTGGTATTCGTCGGAAATGTTGTAGCTACAGTTGCTGTGCGTTTGCCAGCTGCATTACCTGGCTCAGAACTGCGTATACCCTGTAATTTAACTCATCACAGTTTCACTGCGAGCATCTTGACTGTGAGACAACGTCCGGCCCGTTGAGTTATTGGCATAGCTAATGGGTAAATTTGCTTAGGTATTCATTTATATTGTAATTTCCCACACCTTACTGGGTATCTGCATAATTACAGGGTAACTTGTTTCGTATATCACGTCAAGTCGAGGCAAGGTTGCTGCTCAGGTGACTGCAAAAGGTAGCTAGAATGTTGGTAGTAGAGAAGCATGCTTACGCGTTTGTTACATGTGTTAGACACACTCCCTCTCTCTCTCTCTCTCTCACTCTCTCTCTCTCTCTGTCGCTCTCTGGCTTTATCTTAATGCTTGTGGCAGCGATTCATTTGGCAAATTGCAAGCAAGCGCTGCGCACGATTGCTTGATTAGATGAGCCTGAGGCGCTGTTAAGACTTGTTAAGTTTTTACCAAAATGTTGCTTTGAAACAAAAACTAATCTCACTCTCACTTACTCTCTCTCTCTCTCTCTCTCTGTCTGTCTCTTTTCAGGTTAGTGTAAGTGGCAAGTGTCAAGCGCTGTGGCCCTTTGGCACGCTCACCTAATTTAATAATAATCGGGAATTAAGCATTATGGCTGCTCGCCAAAGTTGTTAAAGTTCGGTTTGAAAAGTTTTTGGCGGCTCACCCTGGCATTAGGGTGGCCCCAAAAACTGCATAAGCAGCACTCAGCGGGCGAGCCGCGCCGCTAAGTAATGCAGCTAATGCCCAACGGATGCTGCGCATTAACTTTGATCATTATCAGCAAGCATCACGGTGCTGGAGCCCACTTGGCACAGTGAAGCAAAGGCGTTCGTATGAGCAATAGAATTTAAATGAAATTCAATTTTTGGCTTTTACTCCATGCAGGGTATGTATACGCTGTTAACTAGTGTAAAACAGGGTAGATTAGTTAGGGATTATATATCAAATATTTATATAAATATATATACTTTCTTTCAGTCTCTTTAGCATTTCTTTTCACTTGCATCTCTCACAGTGGGGCAATTACTTTTGCAATAGCTCGGAAAAGCTTGCCCTGTTATCTAGTGAATTCTTGTTTTCTTTCATCTATACTTTATTTCCAAATCTAGTTTAGCTCAGGTGGATCTTGAATGTATCTATCCATTTATCAGTAGTCAAGATCTGAAGACAACGCGCGAATCGACTTGTCGACTTTTTGTAGATCTTGAATGAAACTCAAGTTCAACACGTGTCTGGACATTATATGCATATATCTATGAACAATATACCCCATATTACTATATAAACAGGGTATTAATTTTCGACTCCATTCCTACTTAAGCAAAGTCTGCTTCAGCTGCTCTTTCGTCACATGCCCTGCCAATGTGTACCACTGTGCGCACTGTGGCTGCAAATGGCATTTCGCTACATTTGTGCATATTTAATTTGCACTCGACAAATGCGCACTTGGCGAGAGCGCGAGTGCTGCATGGGAGGGGAGGTGAGGTGGGCGTGTCAGACAGCTAAACAAACAAACATTTTTGGCTACTGCTGTTAACTATGCGGCTGCCTAAGCACTCCCAGCCCACAGCCCACGGCCAAAGCCATAGCCAAAGCCAAAGCCAAAGCCAAAGTGAAAGCCATTAATATGCCACAAAGTATGCTACACACTTTTGTTCGGCGTCTACCTTTCGGCACAGGCCCGACGTGGGTGCTGCGTCTCTGGCAAATGGCGTCAATTTCATTGTAATCAAGTGCTCGCTTAATTAATTACAGCACACTCAACCTCTCCCACTCACTCACTCTCTCTCTCTCTCTCTCTCTCTCTCTGTCTCACAGTTTTTTTGTTCCCCCGTTTCTCTTCATTAGCATAGCGAATGCTTTTTGGTCAGCTTCACCTTTTTGCTCTAAACTGTGCAGCTTAGCTTAACCATTAGACCACTTCGCACCACCCTCCCCCTCCGCCTGTACCAACCGCTCTCAATTGAGGTTCATATTTCAATTTGAGCTTCAATGAAATTACAACTTTAACTGCAACTGTTCACCTCAATAGGTTGCTTGACATCAATTGTGTTTAAAGACTTCGCCTCGACTATTCCATTTGCTTTAAACTTTATTGTTTGAAATTTTTTTCAAGTTGCCTTATAAAAGTTTTGCTGTATTTTGATACACAAAAGGAATTGTTATAAAAAATAACGAATTTCTGTTAAACCCTCAAGTTTTTGAGTCAAAAAGTCTTTAATCTCACAAAGCTACTTAGCCCGTCTTTGTCTCTCGTTCATAGCTTGTTTCTAGCTAATTCGATTTTCTTGCTTCAAGCAATTTTCCTTTCTCTATTTACTATTTATTGTTGTTGTCTTTCTGCATGCACATTTTCTTTTGCAATTTTCTATTCAAATAATTTTTCTCTCAAGTCTGACTTGACTTTGTCCAAGCTGAGTTGTTTTTTCCTTGCTACTTCTACTTTTTAAGTTTCTCTAAATCGCACTAGAGTGCCGTAGCACTCAGCTTCTGTCTGTGCAGCAGCTAAACTGTCTGCTTCAACACTCTCTGCTAGCTGCCAGCATACAAATCTTGGCGTTTATTGAAAGTTGTTGTTGTTGTTGTTGCCTTTGCTCGTTCACAATGTGAAGTGGGCATATTGGCTTTGGGTGATGTGCGTCTATCTGAATGCCTTGGCTACTGAAGCAAGAGACTTGCAGATAAATTGGATTTTGGATAGCTCCCTCTAATACAAATGTCGCCATTTGAAATGTATCTTACAAAAAATCCAATTGAGACAAAAGTTCTTTTAAAATATGATATCCATACTTATGTCTACTTATATTTGAGTATAGGGTATCTTCTAGTCAAGCATGCCCCTCTCAGAGCTACTCTTGTTTCTTTTGTATTTGTAATTTATCGGATTATAAAACATTAATTTACGAGCAATGCTTGTTATTTGTTGCTATTCTTGTTGTTGTTGTTGTTATTTGATATTTGATATGTGTTGTTGGCCCCAATTAACGCAAAACTCAATTCAGATATACAAGAACTGAAACTGAAATAATTTTTTAATGACAATAGCAGCAACATTAGACTGAGAGAGAGAGAGAGAGAACTCGAATTCAGCACTCTGACTTCATCTCTAAATGCAACTCCATCTCCGACTTCGACTCCGACTACGACTCCGACTCCTGCTCGATGGACTACCGTGAATGGCAAGGACTGTTCCTTTCGCTTTGCCACATCATAACTTAAATGTCATTCGCACAACAGAAATGGGCAAACGGAAACGGAAATGTGCACTGAATGAAGCCACTTTGATTGCCACGCCCACACCCATGCCCACGTCCACGCCCACGCCCACGCCCACGCCATGCCACACCGCCTTCCCTTGACATTTGCTGAAAATAATTACAGCGTGTTTCATGATGTCTTCTGCAGATGTCGAGCCGAAGGCGAAGCCAGGTGCAGTCATTGTCAGGCAACAGACTCGATTATACTCAACACACACACACACACACCCATACACACACTACACACACACATGCAACGCATATACATATTTTAATTAAGTTTAAGAAACGCAGGGAAGCCTAAACCAATTGTTGAGCGCTCACCAAGTCGCAGAGGCAGGCGAGATGTCCTCTAACGCAAACTCAAACCTAACGAGATTTCATGTTGAGCAAATCACATAAATGAATTGACAGTTGTTGCTTGAAAGGCTTCCTTATCAGCTCATACCATTATCTGTCTTATCTGAGACTCGCCAACTTATCAAAACTTGTTCTTCGTATGGACAAAATTCTTAAAGGAGTTGGAAATATCTCAAATTTAAAATTTGCTCATAAAAAAAAAAACATTTTTGGTTATTGTCAGAGAAAAATCTTCTCAAACCAACAGTAATGCTTGCTTTGAGAGTTCTTTCTTAAACCTTAAATCATTTCAGAAGCTCTTTAAATCACTTCAGATTAATGTGCTTACTCTCATAGCAAAAAAGCTGATTGTAAAGCTCATTCAGTTTTCTTGCTCTTACTCTGTAAGGCTAAAGGAATTTTTAGAAAGCTCTCAAGATTGCTCTACTGCTACACAGAAGCTCCTTAATTGAGTGAGACTGTGAAGTAGCTGTAGAAGCTTTACCGAGAGCTTTCACTTTCAGCATCAGCTATCGACATTTGCAATAGCTGGGATCTTCTGCACTTGATTCATAAGCATTCTTCTTCTTCAAATGCACTTCTTCCCATTTGCCGGGCATACACTCATCTTTGAGTTGGGGCATCACATTACATTTATTTCATTTCAATTGTTTATCAGTTTTTTTTATGGTTTATTTTAATCAACATTGCTTCACATGAAGCTCGATTAGTTTTCTTGTGCTGCAGGAAAAACCAACAACACAAATAATGAGTTTCGCATTTCTGCGGCAATTCAAGGATTGTCGTTTAATATGAAGGAAGAGTGAGAGAGAGAGAGGAAGAGAGAGAGAGAGAGAGAGAGAGGGAGGCAGGCAGACAGCCTGGCATGGCAGACAATGTGGCGTATACGCAATGGCGTTCCAACAAACTTGTCGCATAGTTTATGCTGTTGCAAATATTATATTATTTGATATTTGATACACACACACACACACACACACACACACACAAACACACACATATACATATATATAGTCACAGGTGTGTGCATGTGTGGGAGGGAGGCGTGGCAGTCGTGCTTGGCTCCCAGAGCGCTAAAAACTTTGATATGCCTTGCACAAAGTTGGAGAATTGCTGTCCATGTGTGTGTGTGTGTGTGTGTGTGTGAGCCCTGTCGCATATATCCGTAACTAATTAGCAAACCTGACTCAACTGGGAATTTGTGTGCGAAAATGGAGCCGTGGCTCGCTGTGCACGGTTTGTTTGATAAACCCACGAAATGCTTTTGTTTCGCGCTCAACTACTCGCATATGGCATGGCTAACGTGTGGGCGTGGGCGTCAGCGTGGGCGTGGTCGTGCCGTGTATGACAGTAATGATGGCAGTAGCTACAGCAGCAGCAGCAGCGGCAGCGGCAGCAAAAAACGCAAACAAAAACCGCTAATTAGTTGAAAATAAATAATGAGCAAATGCTGCCGAAAAGGCGACGCAAGCAATTGAAACGGAAACGAAATGAAACTATCCATGTGTGTGTGTGTGTGAGTGTGTGAGTGTGTGTGTGAACAAGTGTGTGTGTGTGTGCATTGTGCTTTGTGGGTCAAGAAGGTGACTAACACGCAAGAACTCAAGAGAGAACATGTTCTCCCAAGGAGCACAAAACACAATTTGATAATCAACATGACATTGAGCGAAATGTGGGCTGATTCATTATAACATGAAATTAATTAAACTAAACTGTTATTCTGTTATACTTACTGTCGCAGTGCGTATAACGTATAACATATTCTATTAAAGTCAATTCAATTAAATTGATAAGATTCTTAAAGTCTCTTCATGTGGAATTAGATAATAAACTGTTATACTAGCATACAGTTCTACTGTTATACTGCACAGTACATATAATTCCCTACCACAGTACAGAGAATTCCCTAATTTGATTGATTTGCTAAGCTGTTATACTGTCATAATCTAAATCTACCATCAAAATGTCAAATGTCATACTATTGTTATACTGTCATACTGATACACTGGCAGCTGCTTGCATTGACTTTCTCAGTTACTTAACTATTATAGTGTTATACTATTAGACTAGCAAAATGAAGTCAGCTTACAATCAATTACTTAACTGTGATACTATTTCCGTACTATCAGCCAATCATACGGACACACTGTTATATTTGCACATTGAAATTCACGCTTATCAGCTGAAATTGAATTCCAGAACTGTTCTACTGGCATAATCTGTTACGTTAATGCCTTTTACAGCTCAACTGCTGCAGCTGAGCTTTGATATTACGGGCATTAAGCAGGGCTATTTAAAGACTGAGTGAAAGCGGAAGACTGAAGGAGAGAGAAGTCGGAGGAGGGGGGAGGGAGGAAAGCTGATGGTTAGCCGATTTCACTTAGCCAACTCATTTCTTATTAAACAGACGGCATTTGCATACTGCGCAGCCTTCGCACTCAATTGAATTTTTATGAGGCACCAGCCTCTCGGAGCTGTGGCTGTAGCTGTGGCTGTAGCTCTGGCTGTAGCTCTGGCTTTAGCTTCGGCTCTAGTTGTAGGACAACGCGTCGATGCACAGGCAGAACTCACTGCTCGCTGGCTTATCTTGACACGCTGAAATGCCAAGGCATAAATGGGGGAAAAAAAAGCGAAAACAAAGAACGAAATACAATAACCGGATCAGGAAAAAATACACGCACAATGAAAAGTGTGTTACTTGACTGTGAGCGACTGCAGGATACCCTAGGAATCAAGTGCAGAAGTTGGGTAAAATTTAAAATCCCAATGCTTATGCGAGTGACAGAGACTGGAGGATCTTATCCTATATAATTTCAGGCATGGAGTGATTATATAATAAATAAGTCGTTCTCTTACCCAAACAAATCTTGGAAATCCTTAGATAACTGAGGCCTATCGATAGTTTCTTATTGCTTCTGAGCTATTTCAAGCCAAAGTTATCGATGAGTTCAGATAATATATAATATCAAATGTCTATCACCATTTGATGATAGCTAATATACCCTGTTGCTGTTGGGTATCAAAAAGGAACTTTAAGATAAAACGTCAGCAACAGCCGCAACTTTGGCTTAACTTTGTCTTTGTTTCTAATGCAGCGCAGATAAGGCAGCAGATGGCATGGGCTAAGCGGGTCGGAAGGGGGCGTGGCAACTGGTCGCGCTATCTGCGTGCGGGCAGTGAAAACTTTTTTATCAGAGAGCAAGAGATAGAGGGACAGAGGGGAAGGGGGGAAACTGAGCAAAAGTTGTTCGCATGCATTTTACCCACTTTTTTATGGAAATCAAAGAACTTTGACAGCGAAATAAACACGTAATTAAAACCGCATGTTAATGGACTTGGCCCAACAGCCGGCAGGCAGGTTCAGCAGCTGAGAGGGTAACTCGGCCAGTTCGGGCCATGCGGCCTAGCCCTGAGACAGAAATAGAAACAGAGACAAGGGCAAGGGCAAGGGCAAGGGCAGGGGCAGGGGCAGGGACAGAGCCCGAGGCAAAGGGCGGGTTTCCATTTGAATTTGCCAAAAGAAATTCCAATTGGCGCAAATCTGCTGCGCAAAACTATTTCAATATAAAATTCATTGCATTTTGCAGTGCAGTGCAGCAGCAGCAGCACCCGCCTCCTGTTGGACAGTGTAAAGTGAAGAGTTCAGCTTTTGCCATTGAGACTGGCCCGAGTACAATGCAAAACAATGCCAAATAAATGAAAACGAATGGAGCCAAAAAACCGCGCGAAAGTTTTCTTGTTAAAAAACCTCACTCAGCTTAGCTGCCATTAGCATCGACACCCAACATACCCAGCACGATGCACCCTGCTGACACACACACACTACCCTGCACGTCCGCCGGGGGACTGGGCGAAGCTCGAGTTTTGTTTGCCACGATTTCGCTCAGAAATTGAACGAAGCCGCCAAAGCACTCAACTAAAATCGACACTTGGGCAACAGCCTCCTCGCCCCCTCATCCCAGTCCCTTCCGCCTCTTCCCTAACGCCGTCTAAGCCCTAATCCTCGAGCCTTGTCATGGCTGCGAGCGCAATCTGCAATTAAAGCCAAAACATAAGTTGAATTCCAGATACGTTCGCAAACTGCGCCATTTGCATTTGAAGTCGTCTTGTTAAGCCCCAGTTGCAGCCGCCAAGGAAGGGGCCGGAGTGAAGGCGAAAAGGTCTTGGCGGAACGTGCACGGCTCTTGCTGCGTGAGTCCCATTACAGCTGCTACGATTTCTGTTGCGGTTGACTACTAATAGCAGGGCAGGAAGTGATACTTGACTGGATATCTTTAAAGACGGGTCATTGCAATTCTGTATAACAGTTCAGTATAACAGTTTGCGCAAATGTTCAGTAAGACAGCTTAACATATGTGTATGAATGACTGTTCAGTAGAACAGTTCAGCATATCCGTTGTGTTCAGTAAAATATCTGTTCTATATAACAGTTAAGTAACACAACAGACTATTTTTGAAAAAGTTCTACATATAACAGCCTACAAATTGTGTATAACCGTGGAACAAGAAGCAATGTAGAACAGTTTAATATGAAATCTTTAATCAAGAAGCATGTATAACAGTTTTATTTTATAAACTATAAACTTCTTGTAGAAATGTATAACAGTTGATCTAATAGAATTTACTAAGCATTTAATCATACAACATGCATAATAGTTCTGGTCAGCAAAATTCATATATAACAGTTTTCATCTGCTCAAGTTTTTCCCAAGTCTATATATTTGTGTATATATAACAATTTTGTATAACAGACAAGTGTGAACAAGTTAAGTATAGCAGACATTTGCTAAGCAATTTGTTGAAACTTGTCAAAGATTTGCATAAGTATAATACTTTTGTCAAAGACTTACGGACACTGAATTTTAATGCATTTAACAACACTGAACAAAAACCGTTTTAGGCAAATTAAGTACACATTTCCATTTGTTTAGCTGCTGTCACCTAAGAAAACTCAATTTAGATTCCGTCCGGGTCAAGGTTCACACACACACACACACAGAGAGCGAGAGAGAGCGATAGAGAGGGAGGATGTGTGTGTGTGTGTGTAATCAAGTGCACGCTTGGGATAACGCTACATTTTATTCAAATCCTAGTAAGAGCCCATTTCGTCGCATTAAATAAAAGTTGCGGACGGACAGACGGAGAGACAGAGCGAACCCTTGAGGCTGATGCAGATGGTGCACAGAATGAGGGGATAGACAGATAGACAGACAGACTGAGAGAGAGAGAGAGAGAGTGAGCGGGTGACGAAAGAGAGGCAAAAGGTTAGGAACAATGAACAGTGGACAATGCGGAGACAAAGCGCAAAGCGAAGCGAATAAACACATGAAAGTCCAAATTTAATGGTATAAGCTATTGAAGCATGTTTAAAGTCCAACACAAATACAAACACCAAGCACCACACACACACACACACATGCGTAGGAAGCATGGCCTTGCCAGGCGGCTAAACAAAATCAGCAGCGGGAGTTGGGCTGTCAAAACAACTAAACCAATTCGCTTGTTGACACTTTCTTGTATACCCTGTAACTACTGCATGAGAATATAATAGAAGTATATCTCTCCTCTCTCTCTCTCTCTTTCTATCTGCCCATAGATATCGTTAGAAATATAGGGCAACAAATATCTGTTAATCTGCCCAGCTCTCTGTGTTCAACATCAGTTTGTTCTACTCATTATCGATAAATATCGATATACTATGTATTATCTATCTAGGCAAGCCTTGCTGGCTCAGGGTGTATGGACTTAGTCTACAATGTTCGATCATGTGAGAGGTATGCAAAATTACAGGATATTACCTGGCAGATCTAGCATACCCCACGTTTAGCTATAGTCCTGCTTTGCTTTGGCTTTGCTTTTGTTTCTTTTATTTCACATGCATATGTGACATTTTTTATGTGGGCGCGTTCTCGCTCTGATAAGCGAAATCAAATGTCGGAGCTGACGGAAAATGTAAACAATTTCGAATGTCCTCTATATAAGTGTGTGTGGGTGTGGGTGTGTGTGTGTGTGTGAGTGCATTTGTGTGTGAGAGTACATGCTGTGTCCTGTGGCCTCTGCATTACATGCTCGTCAACGCATGGCGCTGATTTCCGCTTGCCAGCCGCTCGATGGATGCTGGTAATGTAAATGCCATAAATAACAAGTACAAGTGGGAAGACGTATGTGCTCAACTAGCGGATACCCTGCAACAGAAGAACAGGTTAGCTTATCTGGCTATAAGACAAGCAGAACGTCAGCCAAGCCTGTTACACCTTGCGTCAACAATCAACATACCCCAGCTGCAATGCGTGCGTGGTACAACATAAGTGAGGAGAGGGCTGCAAACAGAGCTTCGATTGTCAATCGACCGATAATAGCATTCGCCGCACTTTATATAAACGCATGAACTCGATACATACATACATATATATAGATATATATGTATCTATATATATATATCAATATTTGCTTACATGTTCGGTTCGCCATCCAGCAGAAGTCAAGCACCCACAATGGAACCGACAACAGTTCAGAATGCATATGCCGTAAACAAATAAGCTTCCTCAAAGGGCGGCAAAAATCCAGGTCTCAAGCAAATAGTCGAGATATCATGTGATATGAGTAAACAGATATCAGTTTGCTGGAAGTTATTGAAATACGTGAAATATTCATAGAATCAAATGAAATATAATTTGTGCAACGAGTTGAAACTTATTAAAGGAGTTGAGATCAGAGTATCTAATGATTGACTGACTGATGGACTGATTGATTGAAGATAAGCCAATAGTCTGACTAGTTTATTGGAGCATTACGAAAGAGTGTTAACTGAAAGAATTATTTCGATTCGCAGTCAGCTTCAATTGACTGAATAATTGATAAACTATTTAGATTGAGTGACTGATGATTGACCTGTTTCTGTCAGTCTGGCAAACAGTTTAAGCACTGAAATTGCTATGGATTAAAAGTTATATATAGTCTTGTCTATCAATTCTCTATGACGTAAACGTTATGAGAATTGATAGCGTCAATATTCTTGCTGCGAACCCAGAGGAAAAACAAATTGAAAAGCAATTTTCGACTAATTTTAAACAAATTGCTTGGATAATTCGAGTTAGGTTTCATTTGAATGCCACACACACACACACACACACACACATACATACATACATACATACATACATACATGGCCACACACACTTATGCACATTGGCATTTTCTTTCATTTGGTAGCACACAAAACTATGCGCAAAGCGTTCTGGGCATCAGGCATTGAATACTAACAATAACAATCGCAACTAAACAACAACAATAACAATAACAAAATAACAAGAGAAATTCCATTTGGCAATGCTTGGCAAATGCTTCGATACCCTATAATGAAAACATTCAATCGATGGGACAAAAGGGATTGGAGGACAAATCGTTTTGTGGCTCAAAAGGTGCTCGACTACGAGTTGGCGATTAAATTGCTTGAAGATGATTAATCGAGAAATGCCAATGAATTAAAACAGTGCTAATGATGATGAGTAGTGATAATGCTAATGATAATGAATGATTATTGTTATTGTCATGGAACAAGTTTATGCTAATGACAATGATTGATGATCATAAGTAAAGATAATTACAATGAACCATGAATGATGATAATGAGTAATGATAATGGTAATGAAAATTATATGGATAATTAATGAATGCAGCAGAATGCTATGTTAATGATAGTGATAATAATGATAATGAATGACCATAATGCCTGATTAATAATGAATGATGACAATAAGAAATGATGATGATAATGACTGAATAAAGATAATGAATGATGATAATGATTATGTATAGATAACAACATTGAAGCATTATAATAAATGAAGAATAACGAATGATGATTGTAGCTAATGATAATGATAAAGATAATGAATAATGATTGAATCACGATGGCCAACTCGATTGCACGCCATATTGGATACAAAAGTTAGCATATCTTGCAACCTTAATGGGTGTGTGTGTGTGTGCGACAACGATTGGCAATGGCAACAACAGCTAGACACACGCACATACAGAGAGAGAGAGAGAGAGAGAGAGAGAGGACCCTACAGCCACCTCCGATGAAAACAACAAACAACAACAATGCAATTTTACAAGCAATTAAAAACTTGAATTGAAATGTTTTTTGGGGCAACACAGAAAAAAACGTGAAATGTGCCAATGGCTTGTTAAAAATGCCTTAGTTGCACTAAATGACTTGACGAATGCAAATGGGAGAGGCGAACTGTGTGTGTGCGGGAGTGAGTGAGTGGGCGAGTGAGTGAGTGAAATGTGAAGATTTTCGAAAACTAAAAAGTTGCTCAAATCGCTGAAAAGTTGAAGAACTTTTGCATTGAACTCTTTTAAATTGAGGCGTAATCTAGGGTATGCTATGCACTGAGAGAAATTTGGATGCACTATAAATTAAATAAATATTAAAGGGCATTCGATTTAATTGCTCTCCCTCGCTCGCCCCCTCCCTCATTCTAATAAAAGTTAAGAATCAACTGAATGTTAAGTGAAATCTTTCTTTCTGAATGCATGATTGATTGATTGGCGAGCTCATTCAGCGTAGAAACTTTAGATAAGTCTTTGTATAGAGAAGTATTCAGATGTAATATGTAAGATGAGCTGTTAGATCTCTTTGTAGACTGATTGATTGATGAAAAGCCAATTCTCGAACATCTCTTTTGCATCTGTCTGCAGCTTGAGCATATTTTGATTAGCATAGCTTGATTACCGCTTACACCTTCATTCGCTGCACTTGTTTGTACTGCTGCATTTCTCTCAGTGTATCTAAAGAGCTGGCAATTCATGTTTTCGATTGGTTCATTTTCGGTAAACGCAAATGTTGACAATAGCGCCGCACATACGCAGTCATCTACACTCACACACACACATACATATATACAGGGTACACACCCATACACAAAGAGGGGGAACGCTGGTCGCTAATCCCTCGAAAATAGCCGCCGTCAACAATTGGCGTTGTTGAGTTGGTTAGTTGGACATTGGCTTTTGGTTTTTCGGTTATTCGGGCTTTGCGGGCTTTTGGGGTTGGCTGCGCTCTGCGCTGCCCTTTTTTCAATTAATTGCTTTATGAGCTGCCAATAAAGGGGCGTGGCAGGGCAGCGAGCACAGCTGGAGCTCGGCTGGCATTTGGTTGAGCTGCAATTAGCAGCAAATAAAATAATTTACGATTTGCAAGTGCGAGCGTCTGGTCAGCCGATTGACCAAGCGAATAGAACGGGAGAGAATCAATGGGAATGGAAGTGGGAGTGGGAGTGGGAGTGAAAGTAAGAGGGGGAGAATGAAAAGCAGAGAGAGAGAGAGAGAGAGAGAGAGACAGCAGCCGTTGCCAATTGCGTAGCAATAACAAAACAAAATTGCCAAAAATGCTTTTTTCTCTCACTTTTTGGTTCACTTTACGCAGATTGCGAATTTGTGATTTCTCGCATAGCAGAGCTAATACACACACACACACACACACATTCATTCACACACACACTGGGAGTGGAATCTTATTAAGCCACTTTAGATTTATAGCCATTCACATGCTCTCTCTCCTTCTCTGTCTCTCTCTCGCATTTGTCGATCTAAATTTTCGGCAA
The DNA here is from genome assembly GCA_030914385.1 of Drosophila antonietae. NCBI lineage: Eukaryota > Metazoa > Arthropoda > Insecta > Diptera > Drosophilidae > Drosophila > Drosophila antonietae. The sequence continues at coordinate 5,452,659 of JAUESO010000617.1, forward strand.
TGCAAATGAATACGCGGCTGCCTGAATATGAATATGAATGAGCAGAGTGAGTGCATGAGTGCGAGTAGCGTCCTCTAGGGTGAGCCTTAAATGCCACGAATGCTGCCCACTGCCCCATGCCCATCGAGCGGGCGAAAAGGTGCCAAGAAATGCCAGAAATAAAAATAAATCAAAGCAAATTATTGAAAACTGAATTGATAGAATACCCTGTATGGCAGAAGTATACTAGAGAGTATGCCCAACATTGGAAAGACTTCAAATTCAATCTGAATTTTGATAAACAATTGTTTTGCCTCTAAATCGAGCGTGGACAGTGAACTCAAGCCATCTCTGCCATAATCCAATATGCAATCAAGCAATCAATCAAACGTTATTCAATCAATCAATCAATCAATCGGTGACTTACTCATGCCAGCAATCAGTGAGTAAGAGATTCAATCATTCTGTCAGTCAAGCACAAAATAAGTCAATCAATCAAAATGTTACAGGGTATTGGCCAAGCAAACATTGATACAAAAAAAACTAGCTAAGAGGAAGAATGTGTGTGTGTGTGTGTGTGTGTGTGTGTTGACTGAAACATGCATAAATAAAAAAATGTGGCATGTTGGGTCAGAAATAGCATGACATTTTAGAGCGGCCAACAAAATGGCGTCAGATAACAGTGTAACAGTGAATGGAGCAGCAGACGAAAGGGGAGTGGGAGTGGGTGTGTGCGGGTGGGGCAGGGGGAAAGTGCTAGCGTGGGGCAAGGACAGCGGCAACATAAAATGAAAATGTTTAGCAAAGGATTGTGCTTCAGTTGCCAACCAACTCGCTTGGGGGCGAGTGCTTGTCCGAGTCAAAGCAGCTGGGGGTGGGTAAGAGAGAGAGAGTGGGAGAGGGAGAGAGGAAGAAGGAGGCAGATAGGATAGGCTGACCGGAAGGGAATGACAGCATGGCGAGCGCGAGGGCGTCGGGAGTCCATAGGGGCTCGGGCTCTGGGTGAGATATGTGTGATATGTTAAGCTAAGCCATTGAGCCATAAAAATCAATAAAGTCAACGGCAACAAAAGCGATGAGCGAGAGGAGACAGAGAAAGAGAGAGAGAGAAGACCAAGAGGTAGAGCTGTTCACCTGCCACAGCTAAACTAGGCATGGTCACCCTGATTAGGTATAGACACAAACTCCTGCTGCTGCTACGAGATTGCTTCACAATCTGGCAAACAAAAAAACAAAGCAAAATCAGCAATATAATGGAATATTATATATAATATATATAGCTATATATACTTTATATAGATATATACATCATATAGAGCTGTATATATGTGTATATCCATGTATAATAAAGAGTTGACAATTCCACTTGCAATTGGCTTTTGGTCATACCCATTTCCATTTCCATTTCCATTTCCATTTGCCATTTGGTCTTTATACCCTGTAGCCCTAGTAACTTCCGCGTAAGGGTACACAATGTATATATTCGTACATAGAGTTCAAAGGTGAGCCTATAGATCCTCAGCCATTTGTCCAATACTTCAAGCTGAAGAGCTATCTTTGTTATCTACGCAGCAGAATTTAAATCTCTTTCTATCGATATAGCAGCCCATTAATATCGACATATATAGATATTTCTGTATAATTTTATTTAACAAAGTTCGTAGATTATTAAAGCTAACAATGCAGTTAAGATTACTCTAATGCGTTGTACGATTATTCCTTACACACATATACATATCTAGTAAAAGTCTCCAAATTCGGTATATTAACTTGCTTTACTTTCATGCTCATATGCTTCAAATTGCATTACGATCTTTCAACTAGAAGCCGAGTTATGCATAGACTTATCTGACTTGAGCAGAGGAGCTATGGATAGAATAGGTTGCACAGTTGATGCAACAGATGGCGCTAGTACGCTGTGTAGTTGAATAGACTGAGGCTCAACTACTCAATGAAGCTCAGCTTTGTTTTAGGGTATCTGGTAGTCGAGCACTCCCTTCTGCAACACTCTTTGCGTTTTTTATTAAAATATATGCAAGCGTTGTCAAGTTTTTGTTTTTGGTTCATTTAGTGGTTCACATAGTGGCTCATTTCTCTATGCCTGTGTATGTGTGTGTGTGTGTGCTCCAGCTTCATTAGCAGAGGAATGCCTATGCTTGACTCTCTCTCTCTCTCTCTCTCTCTCTGTGTGTGTGTGTGTAATATTACATGTTTATAACTGAAACAGCTGACGTTTAGCCTAACTGCTGCTTGTTAGTTGGTGCCCTCTGCCTCTTCTCTCTTGCGCCTCTCGCCATGGCACGCCCCCTCACCACTCACCACTCACCACTCACCCTCGCACTCTTGCGAAAAAAGGCAAATTTTGCCAAAAGGTTTTTTTTTTTTGCTGTGTCCCCATCCGAGCCTCTTGCTTGGCATCCTGTGTGTCCAGCATGTCCTGCGACCCATCCTGTCAACTGTCGACAATTTGTTGTGCTTTTTATTAGGACAATGAAGCTGGGTATGTGGGGCGGGGGTGGTTGTGGCTGCCCGACAGCCTAGCATAAATGTTTCATAAATGGCCAGACGTTGCCCTAAAAATATATGTATATATATAAATAAAAGGGAGCAGCTGGACAAGACGCAACGACAACAACAACAACATGCGACGACGACGACGACGACGACGACGACGACGACAGACAGCAGAGATTATAAAAGAACCACTTGGTCTCTCTCTCTCTCTCTATCTCTCTATATATTTCTCTCTCTCTCTCTCTCTCTCTCTCTCTCTCTCTCGCTCTCTCTCTCTCTCACTCTCAGTCTCAGTCTCAGTCTCAGTCTCAGTCTCAGTCTCAGTCTCAGTCTCAGTCTCAGTCTCAGTCTCAGTCTCAGTCTCAGTCTCAGTCTCAGTCTCAATCTCAGTCTCTCTCTCTCTCTCTCTCTCTCTCTTTCTCTATCTCTATCTCTATCGCTCAGTCTCACTCCTCCTCGACTTTTATTCGATGTCATTTTGCAGTCAATTGATTTGCAATGTCTGCTTATTGCTTCTTCTTTCTTTTTGAGAGCTAAAAATTCTTTTCAAATGCTCTGTGACGGAGTGGGAGAGGGGGGGTGGGGGGAAGTTCATCTCAGCTGCTCAGCTTTTTCCATACCATGCGAAGGGTCACAGTTTTGTATTGGGAATTGTTTTGCTAGCGCGACTCAATTTTAATATAAATATATATGTATATACTTGTATATGGTATATATCGATAGTGAGAATATGCACATATACACTCATGCATATATATGTACATGTCTATGTATATGTATGTATGTATGTATCTCAAGTACATGTAGAACAGAATACATAAATTGAGCGCATAAAAATCAATTTGGCGTAACCGCACAAGGCAAATAAAGTGGCCCAGACGCTTGGCCAAAAAGGACCTACATACAGTGTGATGATGTGAAAGAGAGAGAGAGAGAGCGAGAGAGAGAGAGAGAGAGAGAGAGAGAGAGAAAGAGAGATAGTGTGTGAGGAAGAGCCCTAAGAAAATTTTCTACTTGGCAAATTGTCCGTTGTTTTGAGCTTTGATGTGGCATTCACAAGAGAGCAGATGTGTGTGTGTGTGTGTGCCTGTGTGTGTGTGTGCGTAAATGGCATTATAATATTGAGCATGCCGCTGCATAAAAACTGGCCGAGGCAATCACAGCGTTTATTTGCATACTTTTCGGCTGCTTTACATATTTATTATGATTTCTTTTGCTTGGCTCCAGCTACGCCCACAGCAGCTACGCCTCCCACACGCACTCTCTCTCTCTCTCTCTCTACCCAGCCACAACCTCAACACACACACACACAAGAAAATACTTATTTTTTTTTATTAATCATAAATTTTGCAACTCAACTTTAACCCCTTTCTCCACGCCCACTTTTGTGGGCTGCTTCCATTTTCTTTTATATACAAATTCATATATATAAAACATATATATCAAAGTATATGTTTATGACTCAGTTTTTGTTTGTGGGTCAGCTAATAGTTGAAGCCAAAGGCTGGCTGCAGCTAACAACTCGAGCTCAGACACCTCAAAATGTGGCTAAATTTATGCCAAAATGGGAGAGGATATCTACATACATATGTATGTGTGTGTGTCTGTGTGTGGGTGTGTGTGTGGGTGTGTGGGTGTGTGTGTGTGGGGGTGTAATCTTGTACAAAATGATTTAGCGCCTAGACGCATATTCACATTCGGTGAAATGAACCCAACTTGCTTGACTAGTTGGCCCATAATAATGTCAATAATAATTTGCGGCAACCCCTTTGGCTGCCACTGTACCCTGTGAAAGTGTAATTGGGGTATATTGGGCATATTGCATATGCTTTGGCATTACTTATTCAAGTCTGAAGATCTCAACAACATAGCTAGGGCTCATTAGCACATCTTCAGTTCATCCGAACTATGATCTAAAAGATCTAAAAGGAGCTCAGTCCTTATAGAGTATTCGTGAGTTTAGTTACATTTCGATGTGTGACATAAACTTATTCGGATTACACTTGTGAATCGTGTCTGCAACTGAATGATATATATATATCATTTGCATCAGTCCTTTATATCCTTGTTGCGCAGTTTTTTGTACACATTTTAAAGTTGACGAGCAAAAAATATTGTTATGAGACGACTATCAAGTGAGAGAGGGGGCAGAGGGGGAGAGAAAGCGTTATGCATCTGTGATATGCGCTTGGCACCTGGCTGCTGCGTCCACTGTCCACTGTCCACTGTCCACTGTCCTGTGCTTCCTCTACGCCCTCTGCGCCCTCTGTTCACGCATTTGATAGAGTGCGAAGTTTGTGTGACCGTTGGCATAAATTGCATTCATTAGGTCGTTCGCTGGAAGACCCTCGCTCCTAGAGGGAGGCAGTGGCAGGAGCAGCAGCAGCAGGAGCAGATACAGGAAGCCAGCCATGTCCTTTTTCGCCACTCATCACGTTTCGTTAACAGTTTTTCATGTATTTGGCTTTTTCTCACTTTTTTGCTGGCTGTGCCCTGTACTCAATGGAAGCTGCTGCCTATGGGGTATATTGATTCTGTTCTGAATTTGATTTCACTTAATTATATATACATATATATGTATCTACCTGCTGGCGAGATCAGCGCACTCTCTCGCACGCGCACTCGGTTCTGTTCGTTTTGGTTTGGGCGGAGCGCTTCGCGTTGAGCTACTCTTCGTGTGATGCTCTTTTCCCGAACATCGTTTCGGAAGCGATACGATTGACGCTCGCACGATGATGTTCTGTAAGGCAGCAGACAACACTAAGAATCACATGTTGAAGAGAAACCTCGCCTACACACCAATCCATATACAGCCGAAGATCGAGAAAATATAAAACAAAAGAGCGAAAGAAAAAAGTTTCTGTCCGATTGCAGACGAACTCGTTGAAGAACAAACTCAATCGCTCACTCTCTGACTTTTTCGTCAAAGTGTGAGTGAATGACATTTATTTGCAGACGATCAACAGATATTTGCGTGCTCTGATTCATCATAGATAAACAAACAACTCAATTAGTGAGTCTAGGCTACAGATATGACATTTTCGATGAAGCTGCTCTTTAGCTACTCAAAGATTGGGGAAACACTTCCAATTTGTATATATCCTCCATCTGGATCTATATAATTGCATATATGCACATTCAAGTACTATGTGGACTCGATAGATCAAATCTTGAGCAGAACTACCTCCGGTCAGGCCTTTTTGTCAACTCCTGACTTTTCTGTTTTTTTGGGAACTTTAGAGCTTTTCCTAGTCGTTAACTTCCATGTGCATTTTATACGCCTTTTTTTCCCGCTGCGCAGTTTCCTTTAGCATTTTTGTTGTGGATTATTGTTATGCTGCTGGCAACTGGACTCGCTGACTAGTTGATGCTTCAACTGAGCTTTGTTTTGCGGACCGCTGACCAGAAGTGAGTCGAGTCCCGAGTTCAGAGTCGAGTTTAGCTAGTTCAATGTAATTGGAAAAACTGTCGAAAATCGTAGTCAACTTTCCACATTTTTTTTTCGTTGCCCTGTTGGCCTCTTTCGCATTCGCATGTGAATTGGGGCAGAGGCAGAGGCAGAAACAGAGGCTGCGTGTGCAGCCAAACGTTTATTATGCAGCTCCATTTTTTTTGGTCCACCCTAACTAAATTGTATTTTTTTTTTTTTTGTAGTTGGCTTTTGGTCGAGGCCAAAGATTCGATTTGCCATGTGAATGCGTATGCATTTCGCAGCATCAACTAATGCCACAAACACACACACACACACACACATACACACATGTGAACACACTACAGAAGACAACACACACATGCTCAAGTAACACACACACACAATAAAAAGCTAATTGTGGTCAACCAAAAAAGCCAGCAAAAAGCATTCACAGTCAAATCTCAACAATTTATAGCACTTCAGTTGCCATTGAGCTGTGGGTGTGTGTGTGTGTGTGTGCAGGTGCAGGTGTAGGTGTGTGTGTGTGTGTGTGTAGCCTAAGCTGTTGCTGGCTAGATGCTTGAGTCCTTTAGATTCAACTCTGTTGCCCCTGCCTCCCTCACTGAGTCTGTCTCTGCTTCTGGCCACTGCGAAATGAATGTGAAAACTATTTAGCAAACAGACAAGCTCCTAATACTCATTCATATACTGAAGTGGAGCATATTGGTTTAGTGCAGTATTTGTCTGACTATGTAAGCAGTATTTGTCTGACAATGTAAGCATACACTCTTTTATGGTGAGTAAAGATAGAGTATTGCAGAGAAGATTGGGAATATGAATAGCTAGAAATCTATCTCTAGGCAAAGTCGCTTAAAAGAGTCAGCTCAGGATAAAGCAGCATAGCTCAATCATCTGATAAGTCAAAGCGATGATCAGCTCAGGATAGATCACTGTAGTTGCATCCTCCAAGCATGAAATAGATCGATCTCATTAACAAAGATAGATCCATGAGCAATATGATGTGACTCTTGGATGCAAATATTTGAATTCCTTTAAAGTATTTTTATTTTTCTTTATATACATTAATATTCTTACTAAAGCCAAAGGTGAGCTGAGTGCAAATGGATTTCATATGCATAGAAATGTACTTGGGAGATATTCAATATTCACTTTAAAGAACTGAAATTTATATGAAACTCTTGTCGTGTCAAATGCACTAAGCCAGAGTGATGCTTCGCACGCACATTATGTATGCCAGTTACACAGAGGAGGGCGGCAATTTCGGGCGTGGGTGTGGGCGTGGTGCTGGTGTAGGTTATACAACCTGACAAGTGGGCGTGGCTGTTATATATGAGAAGGTCGCATTAAATACTTATGAAGAGCATAAAAACAACGCGAGAGGCAAAAGCGAAAATAGTTGAAGTGCGTGTGTGTGTGTGCTGTGTGTGTGTGTGTGTGTGCGTGGTTAACAAACTGTAATTTACATTAAGTGTTGACACGTTGACATACGCAAGCTACACACATTGCAATTGTCGTTGGCTTTAGCTGGCTTTCATTTGTTCTGCCATTACAGCCGACTATGCGTGTGTGTGTGGGTGTGTGTGTGTGTGTGTTCAGCCTGGCCGTAAAGGGCTATTATAACTTTGTCGTGCCATAGCGAGAGCCAAAGCCAAAGCGAAAGCGAAACACGGACCTTAACTTCAGACAAAAGGGGTGGAGAGCATGTTGAGGGAGGCAGGCGAGGGGGGGCTGAGGGATGTGGGACGAGGAGGTGAAGGAGGAGGTGCGACGCGGTCAAAGGGCACGTGGGTGGGCTGGCTGTTACGCCATAACAACATAAAAAGCTTACTAGCCATGAGCCAAAGAGTTTTCATTCTTTCATTTTTTTTTTTTTCCTGCTTTAAGCACAAATACGAATTTTTTATATACATAAAAAAATTTTTTTTTTTTAATTTATTTAATTATAAATGTGCCTGGTTTTTCGCTCTGTGTACGCCGTGCTGAAGTAAGTTTGTAGGTTATGTCTGGCCAATGGACTTGACTTACTTGAACTACAGCTAGAGCAACTCGGAAATATGTTTAAAATATTTTTGTTTTTAAATATAATATATATATATATATATTTAATCGAGTTGGCATTCCAAGCTTTACAGAATAAATATGAAAGAGTTGAATATGATTAGCCAAAGTTTTGAGTGAGCTTTAATAAAAGCTTGAAGAGTGATTGAAACGAGACTTGAAAGCAATTATATTGACATCTGAAAGGTATTGAAGTTTACTTTATAGGAACTGGAGTACAGACGTTAGTTAACCAGCTCTATAGAATACAGCTTAAAAAGTTTTGACATTGAGTTGAGCTTTAAGTGAGACTCGCTTAAGCTAACGTCTTAACTGTACCATGTGCAAAAGCTTTTCCATTAAGCTTTTTCATTTTGCCAATCAATTAATATTTATGATCATGACTTGATTGGCTTTTTGAACACAGTTTTGTTTTCACTTAAGTTGAGGTCTGGCAACATTTGATAATTGCCCACCGTTGCCACATTTCACGTACTCTCGCTGCCGCCAACGCGAACTGTACCCAGCTGTGCCGTTAGGCGGCTGCAGGAGGCGGCCAGGAGAAGGCTGCCTGTGGGACGAGACAAACTCTCCATTCCAGGCAAATAAAACGTAATGTGGCCCTTAGATGATCCACTAAGTGGCCATTGGGCACTCTCGTATGCAAAATGTTGTTGTTGTTGTTGTTGTTGTTGTTGCTGCTGCTTCTGTTGTTGCCAAGTGGCAATTGAGACAGCTGGCAAAGGGTTGACATTGTTAAAAATGAAACCCAAATACATGCAGCCATAAATAAATGAGCAATAAGCCAAATGGCAACAAAACACTGTTGTATACTCATCTGGCAACATTGGCCACCTTGTCGAATCGTTCATTAATATTAATAAATAATTAATATACAATATGATAATTAATTCCATGCCTTCTCCAATTAGATTTTAAGCCGTGTGGACAATCTGGCAACGCTCTGAAATGTGGCAACGTCGCCAGACTAAAAGTGAACAACTTAAGCAAAACTTTCATGTTTCTCAACTTATGCTTCAGCAAATCAATTTGAAATTCGAACTTCGAACGGAGCGGCAAGGTGAACAGTCTGGCAACGCTGTGCAGCTTGGCAGCACTGCCCAAAAGGAGCTCAAGTCGCGAAGTTCAACAAAGTTACCTACAGCTAAAGTATTTCAGTCTGAAGTTTCAGTTATTGTTATGAGCGGCTCGACCGCCGCCTCCTCTGCACCTTCTGCTGTTGACAGTGTTGACAAACGCTGCAAAGCGACAATATCAGTTATTGAAAGTTTGCATCATCTACTTCCCCAAATTTGTTCTCTTTGCTTCAGTTTGCTGTTGACAGCCCTTCGGTTGCAAAAACTTTTCGGACAACGGCAATCGATGCAGCAGCGGAGGCACTTCAGGTTCAGGGCGGGGAAGAAGCCTCTTGTTTTGACCAAAAACTTTGGCTGCAATTTGTAGGAAGAGCGAGAGCTGTGCTTGGCTGCCACAGCAACAGCAAAAGCAACAACAACAGAATCAGAAGCCGATAGACGATGAATTAGCCATAGCTCAGATGAGCTAAAGGCACTTAAGACTAACCGAAATTTGGCAACAATGCAATTTGAAAGGAGTTTCAATTACTTTACTCTCCTTCGGTTTCTACACTATGCTCTCGCTCACTCTGTCTCTGTATTTCACTATGTGTGCCAGTGTCTGTCTCTCTCTCTCTCTCTCTCTCTCTCTCTCTCTCTGTTATTTCTATCTCTCTCCCTTTTTCTCTTGCTGCTTTCCCTCTCGATCTCTATCTCTGTCTGTCTTCTCTCTTTTTCATTCAGATATGAAGTGTGGCAACTCTGCGTTTCGAAGAGATCAGCAGAATACCCGCATTACTGACAACAGATTCTTTATATTCTCATCGCAATCAAGTGCCCTGTTGCCGCACTTCGGGGAGAGTTTATCTTGTTCTTCTTCAGCCCTCAGCCTCAGACGAGGTCATCTCCGTTGCAGCATAAAAAAACTACTTGACTGAAGTGTGGCAGCGATGCAGAGTCTGATGGCCAAAAGTCCGCGTTGTTGCCGCACTTCACGATTTTTTTTTTATTTGTATTTTCTTTTACATTGACCAAGTGGAAAACAAAAGGGCGATGCGACTTTTTATCTGTTTATCTGCCGCACTTGAGTTTGTCAAAAGCAATTGTTTGACTTGGCTAGAGAAACACGCATACACACAGAGAAAGAGAGAGAGAGAGAGAGAGAGGGAGAAAGAGCGAATGTCAAACGCAACTGACCAAAGCGGACAACAGGGAAACTCGATTGGGCAAAGGGTCTTTGCTTGTTTTGTTTTCTTTCTTTTTTTTTTTGTGAATCAAGAGCAACAACAGCAACAGCAACAGCAACAAATACAACAGCAGCAACAGCAACAACGGCAACAACAGCTGCAACATTTTAGGGTGCATTTGCTTCACATCGCTGGCCACAAATAACCAAGCTGTGTTGATTTCTCGTAACCTCGTGTCGAGGCAAACGCGTTAGCAACTGCTGCTGCTGCTGCTTGCCGCCTCCTCCTGCTCGTGCGCCTGCTGTTGCTGCTGCTGCATTTGCTCTTCTCTATGGACATTGAGTTATGTTGTGGCAACTCGTGTGTGTGTGCCCCAAGGAAATGCAACTTCAGCTACAACAACAGCAACAGCAACAGCAACAGCAGCAGCAGCAGTCAAGGAAACGTCCTTCACTCCTCTCCCCAGCCAGTCGGCTGAGCCATTGTGTAATTGCATGCGGCATTCTGATCCCAGCAATAGCTGCGAAATTTACAGGCTTACAGACAATGACATTTACATGTGACGCATTGAAGAAGACCCACACACAACATGCAGAAGAAGTGTCTAATGGGATGTGCAACGGACGATTGGAATGTTGGAAGTCGCAAATTGGAAGTGGAAGTGGAAGTGGAACTAGCCATCGGGGGCTGGAAGGGGAACTCAAGTGCAGAGGTTGAATTAGGCTGTGGAAGTTGAAAATGTGAAATAGAAATGGAGGAGTGGTTGATAGAATGAATAGTCTGAAGAAGGATGTTTAAAGTGAATGTTAGAAGAGGAAGAGGAATAGGACTCTGTAACTGAAGATCGGAATTGGAAGTTGAAAGTGAAAGTATAAAGTCGTGATTGACAATATAACTTTATAAAGGGACGGAATGGAATGTAAGCATGAATTGGAATGCAGAAATGGAAAGTTTTGGAGTTGGCAATGGAAATGAGACATGAAATCAGAGCTAGAAAATGAAGTAGAAAGTGGTCAATGTCCCATCGAAAATGGGAATACTGCGAGCTGGAAAATAACTTTGAAATCTGGATTTGTTGGATTACGAATTCTTGAAGTATTTCCCCAGTCAAGTGTTGGCATAAATTGCAGGAGCAAGTGAATCAAATGTTGGCAACGTTGCTTCCCATTTGAGTGAAGTGTGGCAACAGTGCGTCGCTGTTGTCAAGTGCACTAGAATTCCGAACTTCACTCTCGGAGATTAAACAAAACCCAGCTGAATAATTATCGTAATGATAATGATATTCATTATCATCACCAACAGTATTACTCTAATTGTCATCGTTATCAGCAGCCAGCGTGAGCAGCTGCCATAATCAACAGCAACAGCAACAGCAACAGCAACAGCAACAGCAGGAGGAGCTGGAGCAAGAGCAGCTGCTGCACTTGCAATTGCAGCTGGAACTGCGAGTGCAGCAATTATGGACAGACGACGACTTGATTGTCGCAGAAAGAACAGCCAAATGGCCAGCTGGCCAACTGGTTGACAACTCTCAAGGAAGTGTGAGCATTAAGGATAAGGCACGCCCTCAGAGCTCCACTCTGTACTCTCTGTCCTCTATCGGCCCTCACAATCAAGTGGCATGATTGCTAAGCAGCATTTTATGCCATTTATTGCCACAACAAGCCGGATCAGAGGCAAAAGTTTGCTTTGTGCTGTTGCTGGTGGCTCCACTCTCTGCTGCCTCTCTATGCGCTTCTCATTCGCATTCATGACTGCCGCTCCTGCTGCACACAATATGCTAAACACTTTGCCGGCCGTCCAATGCCAATTCATAATTTTAACGACTTTAGTTTGACGCCCTCTCTTTTCCCCGCTCTGCTCTTGCTCCTGCGCGCTTAGTGCCTCTCTGCGACAGCTCCTTGCACTTAGTTCTATTATCCCGGCACTTTGTTTTGGCCTCATTTTGCTCGTTTTTGCTAATTTTGCGCGGCCACACCGAGCAGCGAGCACCGAGCACCGAGCTCCGAACACCAGCCAATGGCTAAAAATGCTAATGCAACAGCGGAGAAAAAGAAAAACTTGTTGGAAAACCCCCAACGAAAATGACATGAAAAGGAAAATATAATTGGTCTTTTTGGTGTGTGTGCAAAAGTACGGGCAAAGCGCCTTTTCAAAAACCAAATACCCGACCGTAACCAAACCACAGTGAACCCCGCACCCAATTGGGCTTTGTACGACTGTAGATACTCTAATACTGTGCATTTGCTTTAGAGATGTTTCGAAAAGTCCATTTGATCTTATTCTAGTAGAACTCGATATAGCTTATGCCCTGCAGTAGTCTGTCCTGGTACAAAATATGAACTTGTAACATCGATATTTATCGAATACTAGTGAATGAATATTTCATATTGAATGTAAGCTAATATGAACTAATATAGTCATCAAAGTGCAGAGCCCTATATATGCCCTCCGTTTTAACAATAAACCCCTTTCTGTATAGGGTATCATAAAGAGAGCAAAACTTTGGAAATGGCATCGATAATGCTGCTCAATCGATTTAAAGACAATTTTTGCCATTTTCTGACTGAACAAATGCAATAGCCGAGGGAATTTACCACAAACCACAGCAGAACATAGAGCGAAGAAGGCTGGAAAAGAGAGAAAGAAAGAGCATATTGTCATGTCATGTTGGAGCTCTCTCTCTTTGTGGCTTCATTAGCGCCTTTAAGGGCCAAACTGGAAATGCTCGCCCGGCCATAGCTAAAGGCGACGCAATCAAGGCAAATGGATTTTAATTAATTTTGCCGGAGCTGCACAATTTTTATTAAGAAACTTGAACACGTCACTCGTTGCATTTATCCATTTAGTATTTAACTACTGCTATGCGGCAGCTGCCTTTTCGACTGCAACAAAAGCTCGCTCCGAGGCATTTATTTTATCCGAAATCCTTTGTCCCATATTTCTCAGTTGCGCTCGCCGCTCGGCAATGAGCAGTCGGGGCAGTCAGAGGGAGACTGCATGACAATGCTTTCTTTGTTTTTCACACATATGTCATTGCAATAGGGGCAACGCCCCAGCTGCGGTCCACTGTCCACTTGTCCACTGTCCAGTGGTTGGCTAAGCCGAGAACTACAATGACAAAGCACAGAAGTAGAATTCTCGTAAAAGCAGCTGCAATCTAATATGAAACATTCCATCCATCACAGAGCAAATCGCCATCGTAGCTAAACATATAAAAGAAAAGGCATGAAAGACAGAGTCCATAACTGCGTACAGTGAGTCTGCCTAATGACGAATCCACGTCTGTTGAAAACTCTGATTGAAGCGTATCTAATATCGGTGCAAATGCTTTACTTTAGGGCGAGGCATCACTGTACTTTGCATTTAATTGCTTTTGAGTTGAAATGTCTTCAAGAATTTACACCTCTAAAACCGTCTGCTCTCTGCTTGCAGTGCTGCGCTGCCAGGTGGGCGACTGGGGAAGCGGGAGCGAAATGCGACAAGAGCTGCTGTCGCCCGGTACATGATGACGCCAACGACCGCCAAGCCTGCAAGCAGCCCAGAACGGAGGCAAGCCCTGCCCATCGCTTCTCCAAAGCGAGCTTGCCAAGGCCTATCGCTGTCACGAACATCGGGATAAAAAGATACTGCGAGGTACGTCCCAAGATCTGCATCTAATATCCTATATCTATAATCTATATCTATATTAATCTATTCGAATCTATATCTATATTATTCTCATATCTATATCTATATCTATATCTATATCTATATCTATAACTATATCTAATCTTATATTATACTATAATCTATATCTATATCTATATCTATATCTATATCTATATCTATAATCTATAATCTATATCGTATCTATATCTACTATCTATATCTATATTCTATCTATATCTATACCTATATCTTATCCCTATATCTATATCTATTCTATATCTAATATCTATATCTATATCTTATATCTATATCATATCTATATCTATATCTATATCTATCTCTATATCTATATCTATCTACAATCGATATCATATCTATATCTATATCTATATCTATATCTCATATCTAATATCTATATCTAATATATAATATCTATATCTATATCTTATCTATATCTATATCTATATCGTTATATCATATCTAATATCTATAATCTATATCTATATCTATATCTATATCTATATCTTATATCTTATAACTATATCTATCTCTATATCTATATCTATATCTATCATCTATATCTATATCTATATCTATATCCTATATCTATATCTGATATCTAATATCTATATCTAGATCTATATCCTAATCTATATCTATATCATATACTATATCTATATCTATATCTATATCTAATATTATAATCTATATTCTATAGCTTATCTATATCTATATCTATTCTATTCTATATCTATATCTATATCTATATCTATATCTTATCCTATATCTATATCTATACCTTATCTCTATATCTATATATATAGTCTATACTATATCTATTCTATATCTATATCTATATCTATCTCTATATCATATCTATTCATATCTAATATCTATATCTATATCTATATTTATCTATATCTATATCTATATCTATATCTATATCTATATCTATATCTATATCTATATCTATATCTATATCTATATCTATATCTATATCTATATCTATATCTATATCTATATCTATATCTATATCTATATCTATCTATATCTATATCTATATCTATATCTATATCTATATCTATATCTATATCTATATCTATATCTATATCTATATCTATATCTAGTATCTAATATCTATATCTATAGTCTATATCTATATCTATCTTCTCATATAAATCTGTTGTTCTACCTGTGAGGCTTTTAATGAAATGCACTTTTAATTAAAAATATTCTGACCTGACATCGCTTCCCTTATCGTGTTTCCCTTGCACCTGTCAGGGCAGCCATCGTGCATTCACGTTTGCAACAATGGCTACTGCAACTGGGCTGCCCTTTTATCTCGATCTGGGCCTGCATCTGTATTGTGGCGTGTTAATTAAAATAGTCGATGGCTGGCCTCCGATTTCCAGCGCCATTCAATATATTACAATTAAAATCTAACTGATATTTGTAAAGGATATTGATAAATTGAGATATTTTGAATGCAGCTGCTGATGCAATGGGAATTTTCGATTCATTTCTGTTGCCTTTTCATGCATTGTTTGACTTAATTAATTCCACTTTTTCGCTTCAACATCAATCCTCTTATATCCAACAGCGTTTTAGCTCATATCTCGCTCCCTTCTCTCTCTCTCTCTCTCTCTCTCTCTCTATCTCCTTCACTCTCTTACAGCTTATTTCATATTCCATTTTGCATATTTGTTAAGAATGTTGATATGTTGATCCACTTAGTAAGCACTTGGCTCGTATTGTTAGCGCCCCAGAAAATGCAGCGTAAATATTTTACACCCATTGTAATACCACGCAGTAGGAGTTAGATGGGGTATGATGCACCTTTTTAGTGTGTTTACTTCTTATGCAAGTCCATTCTCTCTCTCTCTCTCCTCTCTTATATTATACATGTAATTGGCTTAATCTCACTATCTCGCTTTTTCTCTGTCCTACTCAACCATTCCACTCTCTTACTCAGCTCTCACTCTATCCGTCTCTCTCTCTCTCTCTCTATTGGCTTTTTCATGCCTTGCATTTTCTCAAATGTCTTCTTCTTCTTTGCTTAAAATACTCACTAGGCAAAGTCAACATGCAATTTACAGGGTATTTCACTGCCAGGCCATTGGATGGTTGGCCGGCTGCATTGACAGAGCTGTGCAATGCAAAAAGCTTTTTCATCTAAACGCCCAACCAGAATGTGAAGCAAACTAAGTCACTTGACGGGTGGTTGGATGGTTTACACGAATCCACACGGATGCTGATGCACTTCTGCTCTAGCAGAAGACAGAGCGAAAGAGAGGCAAATAGAGAAGGGGAGAGTCAGACAGAGAGAGAGAGAGAGAGAGAGATGAGTTGAGGTGCAGCGTGAGAGGCATCTTTGCATCTGTCAGCTTTTGCTTGCTAGATGAAAGTTTTTTTTTCTCACTCCCACTCTACTTTGTTCGCTCTATCTTTTGCAACACCCTGTACTCATTGACTGACATTTAGGCAGGGGATATACATTTTACCTTCAGGTGTATATAAAGTAGTATCTCCCTCTCTCTCTCTCTCTCTCTCTGTAGTATCTTTTAAGCCAACAATAACTAAATCAATCACCATGAAATCGATCAAAGTCGATAACAAAGTTGAGTATGTTTTGTTCATTTGAAGAATAAGAGTCGACAAATATGAAATGGAGACTCTCCTAGTTCTGTCAGTTACTCATTCATGTTCACATCTGGGGTATTTTCGATTCGGGCATTTGCCACTCGTGGACTCCTTTATCTTCGTTTTGGCCACGTAAAAAGCTAGCAGCTGCCTAAGAAGAAGAAGAAGAAGAAGAAGAAGATGCATTTGAACGTAGGTTCTAGGTTCCAGTCTCTGGCCATTTCTCCTCTCCCTCTCCGCCTCAGCCTTCTGCTTCTCGCCTATTGCCTATCGCCTCCAGCTGCCACTCCCCGTTCGTACTCAAGCCTCTGCCCTTTGGCCTCGCAAAGCAATTTTGTGCAAGTGGCTGACATAAAAGCCATATTATATTTGGCTAAGTGTCGCCGACGGCACACACACACATACCCGACCACGCCCCCATTCAGCAGCAGCAGTAGAACTATAGTTGGGCTTAAGCGACTGCATAAATACGCGCTCAAGGTACAAATACATATAAATAGATGGATGGATAGATGGAGGTAGAAGCGAATAGAGATAGATAGAGGCGGATATGGGAGGAGCAAAATAGATCAAGGAGGAAGGAGAGAGAGAGAGAGAGCAAGAGAGAGAGGGAAGGATACAGACGAATAGAAATGAATAACGAATGGAGTTAGATAGAGTTAGTTGGAGATGATTAAAGTCGGATAGAGGATACGTCGTCGACGAAGTATCAACGAACCTGAAAGCGAAAGAGAGACACAAACAGAAATAAAAGCAGAAAGAGAGAGAGAGAGAGAGAGAGAGAGAGAGAGAGAGAGAGAGAGTACATAAAGACAAGCGTGAAGA